>VWPU01008591.1:0-718203 GCA_013398955.1 Callaeas wilsoni
GCGGGCGCGGCGCGGTGCCTGGAGCGGGCGCTGCGCAGCCGGCGGGAGCTGCGGGCGGCGCGGCTGCGGTGCCGGCGGCAGTGCCGAGCGCAGGTGCGGCTGGCGGCGCCGGGCCCGGGCGCCGGCGGGGACCTGTCCTTCTTCGGCTCGGTGCTGCGGCGCGCAGACTGCGTGCGGCGCTGCGAGGAGCCGCGCCTGGGGGCCGTGTCCCGCCACCGCGCCGCCGAGGAGGTGCGCGCCGACTTCCAGCGCAGGGTGCCCTACAGCTACCTGCAGCGCGCTTACATCCAGGTAGGCACCGCCCGCCCCCGCCGTCCCTCCTAACCGACCCCTCCAAAGGGTTACCCGCGCTTCGGTACTCCCGAACATCGCAGGTGTGCCCCTTCTGCCATCTCTCTCAAGCCGTCCCGGTATGGTCCCCCACAGCGTTCTTACTGGTATGTGTGGTCATGGCCGATTCCCGAGACAGAGAATCCTGGATGGCAGCGTAGATTCTCTCCGGCTTTGCCTCACTTGTGCTTTTCCTTTAGGTGTTTTTTCTATTTGCTTTGGGGAAAGGATGTTTTTGTTTTAGTGTAACATAGTGTAATTCTGAAAATTTTCTGCCTTCAGTTTGCGGAGAAAAGACCCCAGAAACCCCTCAGTAACCCCCCAGTGCCCTCTGCCAGAGGTGTTTCCCTTTCAGACAAGCTGAACTGATTCCGTGTTTCAGGAGCTGGGACTGTACGTGAAGCCATACAGTACGTGAAGCCCTTGTGTTCCACGGACCTGATGGTCATTATCCTGATGTGATGTGAAATACTTCGCAGTATTTCTGCAGAGGAATACTGTGCAGTCAATATTTAGCAGACATGGACATCCTGAGTACCATCCTCTTATCCCAGTAACTTCTGCCTTATACCTGGTGCCTTCCCTGACAAAAATGGTGTTACTCTTTGAACTTGCTTGCCAAAAAGAAGAAAAACACCCTAGAGGGAAAAAAAACCCAAAACCCCTCCAGCAACCATGATAGTTAATGGTATTTTTCTTATTCATTTAAGACTTGTGCTCTGTCAAGCCAGCTACCTGTAGTAAGTCTTCCTGTTCATGACTAGTAAGGACAAAAACTCTGGGAATTTTGATTCATGCCAAGCTGAATGTTTAAAGCATTTGTGGAACATTTCCCTCTGGATTTCTGCTTTGTTTGAGCACATTCATAACCTTTTAGTTGCAATAGGCGACTTAATAGGTGCAGACCTGCATAGTGGAGCACAGGGAGGGTGATTCTGCTGAAATCCATTTCCAGGTGGAGAAGCAAACGTCTTTCCTAGGCAGTGCTGGTGCCTGTGGTGCAGTGCTCACGCAGCAACACATCAAGGAGTCAGACCATCAGCACTCCGAAACCTAGTGGAAAATCATAGCTACATTGCTTTTTCTATCCTTCCTTTTCTGTCATTGCCTTAGTGTCAGTTTTACAAGTCAGAGACTAGAACCGCATTGGCTTAAACTCTAGTGGCCATGTGGTGCACAGAGTTCCTGAAAGAAATCCTGGGAGTGAACTGGAACTGTAATTTTGCTTGTGTGTAGTGCCAGTGCAGCTGATGATCCTTACTATGAAAGATGCTCTATGTAGAGTCAGTATCTGTGGAAAGTGACACAAAATTTGTCTGCTAAAAAATTGGTTTCTTATCCTGATTTCAAAGCCTTTTCCAGACTCACTGATGTCAAACTCACTGAAAAACTTTCCTCTAAATTAAGCAATAGGGTTTTTGTCTCCCACTTCAGTAAAATTGATATATAAAACCTCAGAAGATTTGGGGTATGGGCTGTTCTTGCATGTATGCTTCTACTGAGACTGAGGTTATTTTACTCATTTAAAATGGCCTTCTAAACTTATCAAAGCAATGTGTTGAAAACAGCCCTTTTAAAATTTATTTTATGTGTGACTCATCTTAATTTGCTTTTGCAACATCTGGGGGTTTTATGTTCATGCTAACACCGATTTCACTGCTGTCTGATGGAGTAGTGGATGTTCTTGTTATCTGCCTGGCTGTCGGGGTGTCGGGCACTGGAGCCAAGGGAAAGTACTCTTTCACTAGGCTTGTTCGTGTTTTTAATACCTTTTTCCGTTTTTTTTTGTGATGCTCTTGGGTTTTGTAAGCAGCACTCTGACCAACCTTGTCCCTCTCAGCACCCTGCAGTGATTTGTCCACATCCTCACCTGGCTGCTGCCCGTACCTGTGCTTTGCTCTCAGCATTGCCCTTTTGCTCTGGCTCAACAAGTCTGTGCACAGGAGAAAATACCCCACATGGGATTTGCCTGCACTTGCACCAAACACGAGGTCTAATGTCATACACTCAGATGTGAACCATCCCCTTGTGCCAAGGCTGCGTGCCAAGGCTGAGTGCCAAGGCTTTGGCATGTTCCCTGAGGGCTGGGATGCATCAGCTCCGCACCCTCTGGGTTGACTTTGGCTGCAGCATCTGCTCAGCATTTTGCCTGAAGAGGGGAGCTGCAAGGCGGGGCTTGTGCAGAGCCCCCCTGCCTTGCTGTGGGTGCACAGACAGGCTGCACAGCTCCGGGAGTGGCCGTTTCACCCTCGTGTTTTGCTTCTTGAAACCAAAGAGGAAGTGAGATGAAGTTAAACACCCTGCTGTGTACCCTGTCCAGCTCCTCCCTGGGCTGCATGATGAGGCCGGGATGCTGGGCACTTGTACAGAGCACTGGGAGGATGGCAGGGTTTGGTGCCATTTGTGGTTTGAGAGAAGAGGAGCAGCCTGGAATGTGCTTCCCACCTCCCACTCTTGCTGACCTCGTGCTTGTTTGTTTCTCAGGAGGGGAGAAACACATCCCGTCAGGAGGGAGTGACAGAGCAAGGAACAGATGAAAAAAATCGAAGGGTTTGGCTTTTGTGCAGCGCTTTGAAAAACGGTGCTGAATATACATGAAGTAATCCTTGCAACACTCCTGTGGGGTAGGAAAAGCAAAGGCTTTCAGTCCTGCTGGACAGATGCACAGCCAAACGTTGGCCAACACTGTGTGTGCCTCTGCTGTTTTGGGAGCAGCAGAGCCACTCAGCTGCCCTGGGAGCAGGCAGGGCTCCCCACTGCCTTTTGGTGCCCTGGGAACAGGTTGGGGTCTCCCACTGCCTCTGGTCTCTCACTGCAGAGCAAGCACCAGCACAGCCTGGCCCAGTCATGATGATGTGAATGAAACTCTGCAGTGAAATGGTGGAAAACTGGTGCTAGAATTGGAGGTTTTGGACTCTTTTTGCTCCTTTTTTTTTCTTTTTGGGACTTTTTAAACTGGACAATAGCAATAGCTGCACTGGGCTGCATTGCTCCTGCTTCTGAGCACATGCTCAAGATATTCCTGCATAGAGCACTGTAAAGGGGCAGGGAGGTGATGATGTGTGAGGTGAAATACCAATGTTATCCCTGTATAAAAACATGTTCTATCAGCCTCTGATGTGATCATTGCCATCATCGTATCAATTATTTCCTAATTTATCCATACTTTTCTGAAACAGAAACTGTGGTCTTCTGAAGACCACTTTCCTATTTCACAGGTATGATCTGAGTGTTTCTGGTGACTCTGGCATGATGTGAGGGGAGACTGTGGTGCAGGAATGGGACAGCTTGTGGATTCAGCTGAAGGTTTCTGTCAGCTTCAGGCTTGGGATCAGGCTCCTGAGGTTGACTGCAGACTCTACAGACTGTAGATGGATTGCATTGAACAAGCAGCCCAAGTCCAAACGTGTCTGCAAGACTTCTTTGCAGCTTCTCAATATGTATTTAAGTAGGAAGACTCCTCCTTTTCCTAGGATAGCTGATGTTTTCAGGTAGTTTGGAAATACAGTGGGTACAGCTCGATGAGGCAGTTAGGGTGGGGTGGGTTTGAGAAGGTGTGGAAACAGAGAAGGAGATGAAAACATGCAGTGCGTGTAGTGGGCTCTGCAGCCTGCAGTGAAAAGGCCCTTCAGTGGGTTTCTGCTGTCATGTCCCATGGGCAGGACAGTTTGCCACATGCTGGTGGGTCTCTGCTGTGTGCTGGCTGCTTGGTCTTTGTCAAAGAAATACCCTCTAGGCTTGGCAGGTGGGTGTGGTGGGATCTCTTTGCCCTCTTAAATATTTTATTAGTCATGTCCTCCTTGCTTTGCTGCTTTAGTCATCTTGTTTCTGTAAAAACCTAGCCTGCAGGCCATGATGTTCCTAACCCCAATTTTTGGAGTTTTTCTAGCTCTGAGAGTGAGTAGAGGAGGAAATGTACACAATGTACACCGTGACAGCATTTGCTGCTGCAAGCTGCTGACTCAGGAGCCGTGTTGGAGCTTGCCCTGGATGGTCTGCCACGAACCCTGTGACAGGGCATTACTTCCAGTCCCTGGTCTAACTCCTGCAAGTAAGCTCGCTCCAAAAGCAACAAGTAACCTGGAGAAATTGGTCACTGTGTCAACTGCAAAACAAGCTCTTGTTTCTCTTCTAGCTTACTAACCCTCCCCTTGAGGTCTCTTTCCTTTGTCTTGTCCTGTTCCCAGCCACAGCATTCCCTGGCCTGCTTGCTGGGTTGATGGCTATAGCCTGTTTTAATTTTTCCTGGATATTGGTGTGCTGTTGCTGAGCACTTCCTCCCACTCTGTAAATACTAACTTGCAGTGGTCTTGTCTTCCTACTTGCCTGAATGCCCCGTTGCACATCGGTGAAGCATGGCAGGAATCGTACGCATGTAGTCTGTAACCACCAGCCTTGGATCTAGATGAGAAAAAGCCTTTTAGTCTGTGCTTGGGTTTAAAACAATAAATAAAACAAGTCCTCAGCATGTTGGACATTGCTCCTCTCTTAGTAATGCCAGATTGTAGGTGGAGCAAAAGGGGCAAGAGTCTGACTATGTCTGGCTTATTCTGTCTTCGGCTTGAATTCCCCCTTGCCATGTCTGAGATGTTCTTCAGTGCTGTTACCATCATGACTTCATGTATTGCAAGCATAAAACAATAATGTTTAGGTTTTCCATGTTGTAGGAGAGGCTGTTTATTTGTTCTTTAAAGCTGTTTCTTTTTTTCAAAAAAAAGGTCTTGTTTGGGGACAACTTCCACTTTTATCTTCCGTGCCGGGTCTTGCACACTGCAGCAGATGGGGCAGTGCTGGAGGCACTGCTGGGAACATGTCCTTGGGTCACACTGTGCTGTCCTGCCCACCCACACCACCAAGATGTCTGAAGTGCAACAGACACAATAATCACTTGATAAAAGACCACAGGAGAGAAACAAAGGAGACAGAGTGGGAGCCCAGACTTCAGAAACACTGTCAATACAGACTACTGCCTGTTCTGCATTTGAAAACTCCCTATTTATGGGAATCCAGCCCCAAGGGAGGAGAGTTGTGTATATAAACCTCAGCCGTTAACCTCTCCAGTCTGATTGTTCTGTCCTCTGCCAGTGCTTGTGTGATCTGTCCACCAGCCACGTTTGGGTGTCTGAGTGCCTGTACCAACCCTCTGCATAGTTGTTGAGACACTTCCACCAAATTCTTCCCACCTCGAGTAACTACTCACTGCTGCCCACCTCTGTGTGTTTCACAGGGCCAGAGACTTTTGTCTCCATGATAGATATGTGGATCACCTACCTAGGGATTGTGGAGTAATTCTGGATTCACACCAATGTAGTTGCTTAGGGAATTTGGTTTGTTTCACGCAAGGACTGCTGTATGAACGTCTTGCTCAGTTTTCCTTCATGCCACAATGCTGCATGGACCTAAGCAGATAATGGGGTTGAGCCACAGCCTTTGGGGGAAATGTGGTTTCACTTGCAGCATCTTCTGGGCAGTGACACAGGATAATGTGTAAAACCTCTTACTTGAAAGTCTTTGGGGGAGCAGCTGTTTCTCACCACAGGCACCACCTGTCCTGCCAGGTCTGCCTGTGCAGTTGGTCTTGTTTTTGCAGGATTTATATGACATCTCAGACAAAGATCTACAGTAAAACTGTCAGATAATCATTATTATTTGGATTTTTACTATTAGTGGTGTTTATTTGTCTTCAATCTTGAGAATTGGTATTACTCAGATACTGGATAAATAAACAGATCCCAGAATTAATCTCTTGGAACGTCTCTTTATTTAGATTTTCTGAGAAAGCATTCCTACTCCTCAGCAGAGGGTAAATGTTAGTGCTCAGAAAGTTAAAATTATTTAGGACAAAAATAAACTCAATTTATGGGGATGGAAAACTCTGAGTCTTGATGGTTGGGTCAGTGTCCTGGGTTTAGAGCAGGATATTTAGTCCTGCCCTAAGGTGGGGACACTGACCCAACTGCCCCTGCTCCTGTTCTTGCTGACCATTTCAAATGAAATGCTTGTAAAATGTTTGGAGTTGAAAGTATTGTCAGAGAGGGAAAGAGGTGACCCAATGGTTCAATTCTGCTGCCAGCAAATGCAGACTAGACACGTCTTTGTGGTGAAGGTGTCTCATTGTCTTCTCAGGAGACTCAGTCTTGACTTTTTGGACTTGACTATGGGCTGGTGATGTACTAAAATTTAGATTAGCTGGTTGTAGTGATTTTCTACTGCATTTTTTTGTTTTTCAAGTGTTTGGTGTTTTTTTTTTTTTTTTTAAAGAGCAAATCCAAAAGCAAAACTAAGGTGTTTGCAGTTTGCCACATCATTTCAACTGGTAGTAAATTAGCACAGCTCTGCCCAGCAAATCAGGATACAACCAGTGAACACATACTGGTCTTAGACCTGCTAAACTCATTTCATACAGCCTAGTAATCATCCATTTGATAGCCAAGGCTGCTCTTTTTGTCTTGCCAAATTCCTCTTTCTTACTTCATGGCTATGCAGTCATGCCAGGGCCTCAAAATATACTTGCAGTGGGTCCCAGCCTGCAGTATTTCTCAGTCTTTTGCAGAAAATAAGGTAAGCCTGGATTCCTCCTTATATCTTGGCAGTCTCTGGTGACGTGGCTTGGATGATGGATGAGACAGGTGTAACTCACATGGTTTGAGTGGATTTTTTGGGACCTTGATCTAAAGGCCTCCCAGTGCAGGTTAGTATCCCAAGTGGAACAAAACTGGGCACCAATAGTGCAGGAGAGCCCAGGCTCCTGCTGCTGGGATGTGATCCAGGAACCTGCCCCCTTCTATCTCCTTAGTTTCTCGTGGTTATTGCACCTTCCCCTGCTGGCTGCTCCTTGGCAGAGCCTTGCTGCTGAACTGCCCTGTCCATGCGCCTTGGTGTGCTGGGATTTGTTAAGTGGCTTTTTGTGCTGCTGTTAAATCTCATCCATACGTCCGAGAGCTCTGCTCTGGCTTCTGCGGAGCCCTTTTGTTGTCCTTGGCCACAGGAATAACAAACGGCAGCTGATGATGAACTGCATGTGAATGAGCAATGCAATTTAGCCCTGCTAAGCAAACTTATACCCAGTACTCAAGCTGCGGCTGAGGTTTCAACAAGGATTATTCCCATTTCCTTGTACAACTGGTGACTTCATCGTGGATGGCACGGGCAGTGGTGAGAAACCATCGTGTCAGTAGCTGAGCCATTTGCTGCCAACCTCCTGAGCACTGTTGGAGCCTTGCTAGCGGGATTCTGGGCTCAAAGCACTGCTGGACGTCTGGAGCAAGGAATTGAGGAGTTATTTATCTTAGTTTTTTCCTTTGGAGGTGGTATGAATTAGTCATTGTGATTGGGTTTGTTCCCAAGGAGTAGGAACCCCTGTACTCTGCACAGGGCATATTTCCATGTGTGTAGTCTGGACTGAGGCCAGGCTGAGTTTGGATAAATGGATGTGAACCTGGAGTGACCCAGCTGAGGGCCACGGAGTTTCTCTGCCTTAGCACTGGGGAAGCTGAGATCAGGACCTGGCCCCTGCGTTTTACCAGTAACGGATGGCAGGAAGGAGGGCGCGAACTTCCCTGGATGCTTTTGTTTCCAGCCAATGTATCAGCAATAAGGTATTGACGTTTTATTTCTTGGCCATGAGCTGATGATGACTAATGAAGGCAGGGGGTCTGCCTGTGGGTGGGTTCAGGCAGCAAAGAGCTGTTCTTCATCAGCCTATACCTCCCAACCAGTCCTTCTCCTTTCCATGACAACTGGTCAGTTAAACAGACCCTCCAGGGCTGACGTCAAGGGTCAGGGATTTGGCCACCAAATAATTATAGCAACAAAAATAGCATCGCTTCCCCACCCCTTCCTTCCCACATGATCCTGCTGAATCCCAACTCATAAATGTCCTATTTTGCTTTCTTGGATGAGAAGCAAAGCCCACATGTATTAGCTGGAACATATGGCAGGGTTTGGCTGCAGCCCATCAGTTGTGAAGGCCAAATACTCACTTGTAGCTTCTTGTTCACTTGGGAAAAAAAAAAAAAAGAGGAGAAAAACACGTTCTTTCAGGATTGGATGAAAGGCCGAGTCTGTGCTCGTGCTGGGATGGGAAGCAGATAGGGTGTGGGACAGCACGTCGACTGGGCTGTTGTGACAGGGAACGTGTCCCCTCGAAGCACAGAGGCAATAAGGCTGGCCATTGAGAGGTGGCCTGGTGGCAGTGGCCACTGTCAAAATCATTGCGCCCTAAATGCTATTTCTCAGGTCAGGCAGAGTTTGCAGACAGGCTGCTCGGGAGAATGTCACCAGCACCAGGGGCACAGAGCAGTCAGCAGGTTTTAAATGTGGGTCAGCCATGGGCAGCAGAAAATTCTGTCTTTGCAGCACTGAAGCTTTTATTAAGGGTCATGGGAACATCTGGGACGTCACAGAAAATTAGTGAAGGAGAAGAAAATGAAGAGACATTGTCAGAAATGGACTGTCTGCACCGCCAGAATGTACCTGGTGTACCGAAATAAAAAAAATCAGAGAAATCACAAAAATGGTTGTTAGACACCAACATGCTGCTTTTCACCATGACTTTTCCAAAGCGGCTGCAGTGGTGGCCTTGAGCTCATAGCATATCCCTGCAGAAGGATGAGCCTGAGACTGTGCTGTGTCCTGTCAGAGTTAGAGGTGGGAGCACATGAATCTGCAGAGCCTTCTGCCAGAAAAAAAGAGGATGGGCAAATGCTGCCTCGAAGTACTGCAGGTAGGGCACTGCCTAAATGCCCAGCTCTTTGAGGTCAGGGCTGGACTCCCGAGGGTGCAGTGGGGAGATGTGCTGAAGTTCATCGCCCAGGGCTGCGGGTGCAGCTTCTTTTGAAGGTGGAGCCAGCCATATTCCTTCCCAGGAAAGATCAGTGTGGTACAGAGAGAAAAAGCTTGGAAAATATCCTTCAAAATATTTGCTGAAGGTGTTGCTGTGACTGCCCAGGGACTGAAGCACAGTCTGTCGGTTCTCTTGCTTAGAAAGCTGCTTTTAAAGTGGTTTTTGCCAAGGCACTGCCTGTTCTAAGGTTTATATATATTCTGGGGCATCTGTGACCTGAGTTACTCTGTGTCTTTGGAAGCAGATGAGAAACTGCGACGTTTGATTGAAATAGTCTGAAAGGAAGAGCACTGATGTGTGGTATGTTGCACTGTTCTGCTGCCGGAAAACACTTCCCCATCCAGGGCTGCCAACCTCATCCAAAGGATCTGTGATGAAGCAAAATATTTTAGTGAAAGGGAGGAAAATATGTTGTGGCTTGTCCCCATTTTTCTTACTTGTGGAGCTGCTGGTCTCTGTGTCGCAGGGGCTGAGAATGGACAGGAGTTTCCTTACCTGTGGGCAGCACTGATCCTGGGGATGTGTTTGCAGGCTACTCACCGAGAGTCGTGAGATGCACTGAGCTCCAGAGGTGGGTGAGGAAAGGCTGTTTGTGTGGAGGGAACTCATGCTGCTTCGGGAGAGGCTTTTATAGCCTGGTGATGCAGAGTCCTGATCTGTGCTGCTCAGAGCAGGTGATTGGGACAGGGTTTGCTGAGAGAGTGATGCTGGTGCATCTTGTGCTTTCAGTTGCCCTGGTGCACTCAGCGCAGTGTGTGTAGGCACTGCAGGGTGCTGCACTAACTGCACATCCCGTTGTGGGCTGCTGGGAAAGCTGGTCACCACTGTTCCCTTTCCTTTAAATATTAATGTCTTTTGGCAGATGGTGGTTTCTTGATTGGCAGTCCTACTCCATTTTCTTTAACATAAGTGTTGCACCCTGGTACTCAGGTGGCTCTTCTGCTTCTCTGGACTCCTCCAGCCAGCTACCTTATCTCTATGGGGTGCTGCTAGTAAAACCTGGTTTCAGACTGGATCCTGTTACAAGGCAGGCAAATAGCGAATAAAACAGAGATGTGCCACTTTAGGAAGCAGCTTGTCCACTCAGCTGTCAACTGCACGTCCCTTCTGTGTGGGCTGCAAGATTGTGGTAGCTCGCAGCAGGCATATCCTGTGTGTTGTGAGGATGCACAGAACATCCTCAGGCTCCCCCAGAGCTCTTTCCCCAGGTAATGTCCATGTCTGGGCTGTAGTCTCTAGCTGCATTCCAGCTGCAGCCTGGCTCAGACAGGCTTCATACAGCACTTTTGCCTGCATGGGGGAGCTGAAGCTGTTGCACCTGTCTGCCATCAGCATGACCTTTATGTGCTCTCCTAGCTGCCCTTTTTCCTGCTGGAGTTTGCTCTCCACCACCCAAACTGGCTGAATCTTTCTTCCTCTAACCTGAGCATTCCTTTCCCAGACTTACCACCCTATAAAGGGGCAGATCCTACACACACTCAGTGCTTTAATGCTGGATTTAGGTCTCATTCCTGTAGCCTCAATGACCTGGATGTAACAAAAGCACAGCATGGGACATCAGTGCCTGGTTGTTCCCCAGAGCCCGGGCATAGTTCAGGCCTGGATACCAGGGAGGCTGCGGCGAGCGCTGAGAGGAGGCAGCTCTGCAAGGCAGTGCTTTGTAGAGGACAAGGCTTGTAGCTCCCTGATGGCCTGGGATGTGCAGGACAGTTTCAGTTTTGGCAGCTGGACTCTCCTGTGTGATAGCTGAAGCTCTGGGAGTTGGAGTAGGCTATGATTCTTTGAGTGTTGCCAAATTCAGATCTGAGCTTAACAAAAGAGTTTTTCCCATCTTGGGAGACTCATTCCAACTTGATTACTGTTTGGGTTGTTCAACAAAACAGTCCCTAGAAAATGACTTTTGCACTGTAGCACAAGGCTTCCCACAGTGGTGTTTTTAACTCCAAATCACTGTTTCTTTAATCACTGTGCTTCTGTTTTCCAAATACATTTTTGGATCCTTGCTGTGAAATCTGCCCAGATGATAGACTCCTAAATAAACCATTTTTAGCTTCTAATCTTTTTTGAATCGAACCAAACCAGGCAGAGAGACCTGAATAACCATTTGTCTGGACTTTTTCTTTGAAAGTTACAGCACTTAAAGCTGTCACTGGTTTGTCAGCAGTCAGTACACTCAGCTGTCTTGAAAGACACAGTCTAGAAGCCCTAACGTCCTTCATGATGCTTTTGAGAAGTATTACATAGTGAAGATTTGCATGTTTCAGGCTCATTGTTTGCATTCCTGTCCCTTTGCTACTGTTTTACATGGTGGATGTTACAGTTCAGCTCCTAAGTGGTGGAGCCCTGCTCAGAAAGGGTTCCAGGTCCTTTGGGATCTTCTGTGCTGCTCTTTGGGGTTGCTTTGGTATTGCAGCCAACCTGTGCTGAATAATAAAGTCCTGCTAAGTAGGATTGCGAGTTGAGCTCTTGCATGCTCTAGGTGTGTGTCACAGGCTCTTCTCATGTGCACAGATGTGCATGGAGCTGGGGAGGTGAGCAGGAAAACCATCCTGGTATTTGCCTATGCTGCACACCTGAGATGGGAGGGAGTGCTCAGGTATAAGAGCAGTGCTTAGCCCCTGAGTGAGGGATTATTTCATTGGGGTAAGAATGTACTCAAGCCTAGAAAGGATTGTGTTTGGGAAGTGATCAGGATTACTGTGCCAAGTGAAACAGAATGCTGATGTGGTGTAGCTACCAGTGCTTTTAAGTGCCAGATGGTCCATGGTACAGCTGGGTCAGTAGTGCATTATATGAACCACTTTACTGTCCATCTTATTTAAGGCACTTAATGACAGCTTTGGAAGTTATTCTTTGCTATTGACGGAGAAGAGCTAAGCCCAGACAGCTGAGAGTTCAACTATTTAATTTTGCTGTGTTTGCTCTTGAGTCCTAGGTTTGGAAAGGTAAAGATTGTAGGAAGACAAGGAAGGGAGAATCTGCTTTTCTTTTCATAGTGTTTCCTCTGTGTCAGGAGGATCATCAGGCATTTTGGAGCTTATCCTTGTAGATTTCCCTGTTGCAAAACTCCAGTAGAATTTTGGCTGTGCTGTATTTTCCCTGTTATGTGCCAGCAAGCTTGGCCCTCTGCTCTTATCTACACTTAGTGCTTTAGCAGTCCTGAGCACGGAAAGCTAGATCTGCTTTTGCTTAGCATTATGAGCCAAAAACCAGCACTCGACTATCTCTTGTTTCGGAGCCAGAGTGCTGCTGAGTGCAATCAGAGACTTTGTCCAGCCGGTGACGGGTGACAACAGAAGGATGTCAGTGCTAGGGAATTTCAGACAGAGGTATGTACCAAAGGCTGCTGAAAATAGCAGGGTTTGAAGCCTTCTGAGCTGCACACTTTGATCTTGGTCCATGCAAGGGCAACTGCTTTGACTGATGGACCGCACTGTAAGTTGGTGATGGATTTAGCAGAGTCCTCACAGGTGTATTTGGATTTGAGACCTGCTGATATTAGCAATAAAACTGTGTCAAATATGTAATGGTATAGGTGTATCTCCTTTAATGTGAAAGCAGTGAGATGGAGGTTGTTAGGATAAATGCAAGGGAGTGTGATGCAGCTTATGCAGAAAGAAAAAGAGCTGAAGTGGTGCCTATACTTGCTGTGGACTTAAATCTGTTCTAATGACTCAGGCTGATGCCTGATGACTTACCAAAGCACAGCTGCATTGTGCATTGAACCGTGCATGCTGAATCCAGCCTATTGGGTTTTCATTCTGCACAGTGCTCAGATGAGATCTGGCAGACCTCAGGCTCAGACGTAGGAACCGCCTGATAGTCCCTACTGTGTTTTATTTGGGAGCGTGTGACCCAGACACCAGGAGCAGTCCGTGAGGCAGGACAGGAGTGGCTGGGTTTGCTCCAGCCCAGCACTCTGTGCCCTGATTTGCCCATCTGTGGAATGAGTTTGATGGGCAGTAATTGCACACCAGGCACTCGGTATTGTAAGACATGAATGACATCACATATTTGGGGAATGTCAGATGCACTGCGTGGTGTCCATGCTCTGCGAGTGAGTTCCAGTGGGAACAGCACACATAAACAGCAGCAGATTAATTAAAGATGTCCTGTGCTGCAAAAGGCCAATTATGGATTGCTCAGAGTCAGTGCTGCCTGGCTTATTAGCAGGGCATGAGCTAACTGTCCCCAATTCACTGTCACAACTGTCCTGCATGTGAAAGAGGAGACATGGATGTCAGCCATGCAGGTCTCAGCTTCCTGCCCTTTGTCAAAGCTCCCTCACAGGCAGCAGAGCAGTGTCTGTGTTCCATACAGCAGACATTCGCAGTCAGGTGTTCCTTACTACCTTTGCAGAGATCTTTTTGATTTTGGGACCTTTGGTATGTTTATTCCAGATGTTTCTCCCTGAGCTGCTGCTGCTGCTGCTGTTTAAAGGGCCCTCAAAACCTGATAATATCCCTGGGATCTGGGGAAGTTGAGCATTTCAGATGAGTGGGAGTCTGAAATCATTGCCAGGCTCCAGAATAATGGTTCTCCTTGTTTTGGGCCTTCAGAGCCTGATAGGATCATTGTAAGAAATGTGACTCAAGGGTTTTCTTTGGAGTGGTTCCTGAGTTACAAACATTTTCTGGTTGGGACCTGGACTGAGTATGGAAAGCCAGCTGCCTTGTCCAGGGGCAGCAGCTTTCATTTCACAGGATGCATCTGGCTGAGACTGAAGGGTGAAGTGTCCTAAATGCCCTAATGGCCTAATGTCCTAAACCCAATCCCATCCCTCTGCCACAGCGCAGCCCAATGCCACGAGTCCCATTCTATAGCCCACCATAAATTACCCTGGGAATCTGTTCTACACACATCCCTGTTTCTTTCTGGTGAACCTCACCAGCAAGACCCCTTACCACCAGCATGAGCTTCTGCAAGGAGAGTCAGACCCATCAGCCATGGGGCTGAGCAGGGCTGACAGCTTGTCCTGTCTCAGCTGCACTGAGAGTTGCTGAGAGGGACTCTCCAGGAAGACTTTATCTATTCTTCATATTGCTTTACTTTAAACAAACAAACAAAAAAATCATTGCTGGAAAAATCATTATTTCAACATCCACTGAGATTTGTTGTGGAAAGTTGATGTTTTGCTTGATTTCAAATTCACGAGGTGAACTGAAATTTTAGCTCTGGAGCGTATTTTGGTTTGTCTTCCACCCATGAGAGAGTCGAAAGAGAAGTATAAGCAAGAAAAGTGGGGCAGGGAAGAGAAACAGCAGCGGGATTAGAGGAAAGGAGACACAACATCAAATGTGTTTGTCAGACTCCTGTGCCAAACTGGAGGAGGAGGTCATGGGACTGCTGTTGTATTGAGGGGCACTTGCCTGTACCAGGGTTTGAGGAGGATGAGTAGTGATGGATTTGGTTTGTTTTGAAAGGAAGAACTTGCCCAAAGGTTGGATTTAAACTTCTTCTGCAGAAAACTGGAGCAAGAGTTCATGCTGGGGCTGAAGCAGCCAGGCAGGCTCACTGTGGCTGGGAAGGAGGGAGCTGATGGTAATACCTCACAGGGTCTCAACCCTGCACAAAGCAAACAGCTGCCGTTCGTGTCTCTCAGCTTGTCACTTCTGAAGGTTTTGAAGGCCAGGTGGCTTTATTTCCACTCCCTAAAGCCTGTGTGCCAGGAAAAGCCAGCACTGTCTCACAGGGAATTTGGTCCTCCCTCAGGCGGGACTCATCCTTCAGGTCAGGTAGGCAGAGAGGTTTAACCAGGGTTACTCTCAGGTAGTGTGCACTGAGTTTTCACATCACTGAAACATGTCCAAAATATGGTTTTGTTGTTTCTAGGTCACACTAGAAGATTTCATATTTACAGTAGGACATTGGTCTTCAGAGCAAGCATAGATACGTTTCTTGTCCGAACTACAGAGACATGGATTGCTGCAGAAGAAAATTCACAATGGAGATGATTGGTGTTTTTAAGGGTCCCAGGTTAGCAACTGGGGGTGTCTTAGCCTGTCCATAAACACCTTTTCTATTACAAAGTGAGGATTTCCAAGAGTTTTGGCCTTTGCTTTAGCAAAAAGGATACACTTCCCTGGCATGGGATGCAGTACCCCAAACTCTTCTTTACCCCAGACATACATCTTTGCATCCAGTTGCACAAGTGTTAGTGTGTTAAACTGCTGTGTGATATCTTCCACAGAGCTGGGCAGGGTGGCTTGCAGATTTGGGAGATCTTGGAGCTTGCTTGTGTATACACACGCGTGTGCACTCATCGGTGCAGAGTTCTGGGAATGAGTATAACAGCTGTATTCCTTGAATCTTTCCTAGTTCCCCAATAGAAGCAAACTTGGCAAAAATATGGCACCCTGAATTTGTAACTGTTTGCTTCTTTGTTCTTATTTGCTCATATCCCCAGAGGAATGAAGTAATTTATTTGATTTGCCCTGCTGCTTCACACTCCTGCTTATGAATGGCTGGGACAAGACTGGGAGTATGAATAGCCTGGCTGCCCATGGTTTGGAAGGACGTGTTCACTTGCACATTGGTGTCCAAACAGAGTAGCTGGCTCTGAAATCCTATCAGTAAGGCTTTTGAGTAACTTAAAACCCTTCTCGTAGATGCTTTGAATTTCTTCCACTCTGACATTGTGTAAGCCCCTGTTGAAGTTTCATTACCTCAGTAACCACAGAAAAGCAGCCAGCCTTTTCACTGAAGCCTTCCCCACAAAGGTCTGGATTCATTCCCCACCCCCCTTTTTCCTTGAATGCAGAGCTTATTGTAGTTTAAATAACAGGGGAGAAGGCCAAGACTGCATATGGATCTGGGAGGCATCATGCTAAAGAAGTAAGAATGTGTCCTGTCCTCTGGCTATCTCTGTGCCACTCTGTACTAAGTATGGAAGGCGTCCTGTATAATTTTCAACATAATTAGAATATTCAGTGCTTTCTTTAGAGTAACTTATAACAGACCAGTCCCAAACAGCTGCCATTTCATGGGCCATTCTTGGTATTTTCTGTGCTTTAAATAAATCCAGAGTTTCGTGATGTGCTCTGGTGAGACTTTTCCCTACTTTCTCTCTAAAATTTGTTCCAGAGTCTTGTGTATTGAGTCAGTGATTCACTATTGGGTTAGCAGGGCATTGTTGTGTAAGCAGTCTGAAGAGTTCTCTGTTTCTCCTTCTATTAAGGGCAGGATTCTTGGCAGAGGAATTTCAGCCCTCCCCAGAATGGTACAAATCCTCCTCAGCACAAATATCCCCTTCCCACATTCACTACTGAGCCCCATCCAGGTTGCTTCCAGCCTGCCTCCTCCTGCTACTTGTAACATAGATCAGAAGAGTTACCCAGGAATAAAAAAAATGTATTTTTTTGCCAATTTTTCATCTCATCTGGTTTCACCCAATAAGACAGGGACAGTGTGTGCCACTGCTATGCAGAGAGACTAAAATATTCTGTTAAAAATTTGAGGCAAACCTCTGCCAGCAGCCGCTACATGGAGTTGCTGAGGACTTTTCCGTGCTGTGGAATACTGCTAGAATTTGGGAAAGATTTTAATTTTTGCCTTTTTTTTTTTTTGAGTGGCCTAACCCTAAACAACTGAAATCGATGGCAAACTGAACATCTAATTGAACAGGTTTTTTATTTGAACCCTCCAAGTTACCAGTTTAAATCAAGTCAAGTTCCACTTGCCGACGCTTGGAGAGGAAAAGGAAAGACCTTTTTAGACACCAGGCAATGCACTATATGTGCCTCGCCAGACACTTTCATTTTCAGCCTTTTTTATATTCAGACACCTATAAAATTAAGGGATTATTTTCTTTGGCTCAAGATCATGTCTATTTTCAGAAGCACCCAGAGCTGCTCCAAAGGCTGCAGTTACTGCTGCTGGGGGAATCAATGCCAGGCAGCTGCTCTTCATTTCTAGGGAATTTAAGCAAAGTTCACAGTGCTTCGCTGACGTTTTATGTTTAGTAAAGCCTTTGTTTGCTCCCCTAAAATTTCATTAATCGCATTATTTGTTGCATAGGTAACAAGGTAGCAATCAGGCAGAAATGATTGATATTGCTTGCTTATATCCAATCCAAAGTTGTTGAAGCATGAAAAAAGATGAGAAGACTTCTTGGTCCTGAGAAAGAAAAGGTGTTACTTCTGGCTGTGCTGTGGGAGGTCCAAGGCAAGAAGTTTACCTTAGCTGAGCAAATAAGCACAAAAACCCCATCTAACAGCTTTCCTCTTTCATGGTGGTTATGGCTTTTTTTCCCCCCTCTAACTAACAATTTTTTCGTGTTTAATCTGCACAGAGCCAGTGTGTGATTCTGCTCTGTGTTGGAGGACGGGATGCTCAGAGCCAGTAACAGGTGTACAAACTTCTGGAGTTCTTTATCTCAAAGAGCCTGCAGTGCTCACACTGGTGTGGCAGATAAATTACTGACAGTGTACATGTTCAGCAAGGTGAGAGCAGGAACGAGAACCAGCGGCTCTTGGTTTGTGCCTGTGGTCAGAATCTGCTGGGCATCAGGCCACCACCACCCTGGTAACATGAAAAGATACGAAGGCACTAGAAGTGTGATCATGTGCTTTGCCACAGGTCACACCATGTCTTGTTAGAATTATTCAGTTTAGAAGACTAAAAGAGCCCAGTAGATTGCCTTCCATAGAAAATGTAAAAAAAACAAACCAAAAAAGCAATGTATGCCAGAAGGGTGGCAGTAGAAAACAGACCAACAGGACTTCTCTCTGCTCTGCTCTGGACTACAGGAGCCTCTCCAGTGATGTGAAATCCATTCCTTTCTCAACTTTTAAATTCATTTCAGTGGCATAGCTGTTCAAACTCCTGTGCAGGTGGGAGGGTTTGCTCTGCATGTTTTCATTGCAGGTAACTGCAGAAGGAAGGAGGCTTCACCACACCACGAGGGGCTGAGATACGTGTGTTGGCAGGAGGACAAGAATTATCTCTTCATTAGCAAGCTGTGGATGTTTGATCTAAACTTGTCATGGGGAAGCAGGTGCCAATTGACACCTGCAGTTCATGTCCTTCCCATGCCACTTGCTGTCAGGCTCCTGAGTAAAGCCACTCTTGGCCACCTTGTGGTTCTGGTTAGACCTAACCAAACCTGCAAGTGGCGGGTGAGGGGGAAACAACTCTTAGTGCATACACACTCAGGTGTGGGTGAGACCAAGAGATGCACTCTTGGGCTTTCCTTACTTAGTGTTTCCAAGGCAGAAAGTCTCCATGTCTTGCAGCGGATGCTGGCATTGCCCCTGGATCCCTCTCTGGCTGATACACAGTAAACCATTTTACCATAAAAGCTGTGGTGCTAGAGCTGCTTCCCCGAGACAGCTGACATTGCACACTCCTTGCTGAGAAAGCCTTGCTGTAATCTGCTAGATAAGGAAAGTATTTTTATTTCACCTCCAAATACACTGCTTGCTCAGAGTCTGGCTGTGCCACAGCTGCACATTTTTGCAAGGAGAGGAGGAGGCTCTTGGTTACCACAGATGCTGATCTTACCCCCTCCCAGCTTGCTGAGTCACGCAGATGCAGCCCAGACGTGATGTTGCTTGCATCTCAGACTTCCCAGGTTTTTCCATCCTTGCAGACCTCCCACTGTCATTTCAGCTAAAAATAGAATTGAGGGACTTGATTCATCCTTCAGGGAAAGAGCAGAGGAACGACTTGGGTTTTCATGTCTTTTCCATGCAGGAATTGGAGTGCCAAAGGCAAACATTGGTGTTGGCTTCTTGGAGAGATGATTGGCTTCTTGAGGACTCAGGATGCTTTCTGACTGTCACGTTTTGGGCTGTGTGCTAGCTCTCGTGGCACCTGGAGATGGGAAGCCTTGCCGGACTGGGAATTTGCTGTGGTGCTGATTCAGGAAGGCAGATGGGGAAGATGCTGGAAGATGCCTGTATTGTGACATGTGACCCAAGCTGTTTCCGGGAAGAGAGTTGCTATACTTCTGTCACAACTTCAGTTGTAAGCAACCAGCCTGGAGCAGAGCCTGGAAAATGTAGAGAGTCATGGACTTTTTCATTCTTGGTTGTGCACAGCTTCTTCATCTTGGCCCTTGAGAAAGAACAGAGCTCTGGTTTATTATTTTCCAGCTCACAGCCAAGGCAGACTAGCCTCATGGAAATTGTATCCTTGCGGAAGGAAAGTTTAGAGGGTGTTGGTTTGTTTTCTTTGCCATTTATCTTGCTGGAGAAGAGGAGTTGAAGGACTGGGAATCAGACAGGTATATCACCCTGTGAATAATGTGAATTGTCTAGTGAGTTTTGGGATGAATCCCAGTTTCCATTGGCTGTTTTTATCCTAAAAGGTGTCAAGTGCTTATGTAAATTTCATCAAGTGACTTGTTGATGCTTCTCAAGCAATAGATGCTTCAGATGAAATGAGATGTGTTTCCCAGCATGAGGAAACAATCAGAGGCTCTATGAGTGCCCTGGGTGGGAGCAGTAAACTGGGCAGAAGCTGGAAGTACCAGCTGAGGACAAGACTGATGGAGGCAGTGGTGCACCAGTGGCTGCCTGCCTGCCCCTGACACACTGATCTTGCACTGCAGATTGATTTTCTGCTCCTCTGTTTCCAAAGATGCCCATGATATCAGTCAAGCAGCTCTTTTTCATCTCTTTTCCCATGTCTATACCATTGGGTGCCAAGTGGCAGCACAAAATAAGAGGTGCCTGGCCAACGCAGGAGGGCTCCTTTGATTTCAGGAGGAGGCAGAGTTGGCTGAGAAACAGTTTCTTACCTGGAATTTCCTGTTTGGGTGCTGGGAAGGTTGTTAGGGATTCCAATCTTAATTACGAATTTTCTGTTTCAATTAAGATCCCTCCCAGATAAACTTGAGCACAATACCAGATGTGTCACAAACTATTCCCTGCAATCCTGCTCCTTTGAAGCTCCTTGCAATAACAGACTATGGACATGCAGTGCAAAAACCACATTTGGATTTTCTAGTGAGAAAACCTGTTTGTCCCAGGCTTTTTGCTTTGCTGTTACTCTTAGTAACATTTGTGTGCACTAGAAAACAGATGATTAATGGTATTGGGGGAGGGGGAGGTTTGCTTTCAGTTTTTGTTTTTATGCAACTGACACAGAGCAGCTGTATCCAGTTAGAATAAAGGTTCCCAAGAGTGGCCAGCACTGGGCACTCAAGGAAGGGCAGAAAAACATGTTCAGAGCACAAACAGGATGCTTGTTTTCAATATAAAAGGCAGTTAGCAATTGCAGTGATTCATTAAGAACTGGGGCAAATTATATGTCCTGGCAAATTTTCTGAATTAAAAATGCTCAAGATCTTTCAGAAATTGTAATTAATTCTCAAAGATCACAGATTTGTCCTAACGCTGCATTGAGAGGTACTTAAAAAACTTACGTAGCCCAGCAATCTGCTTGAGATAGGTACATGCCAGATATTCATTATATGTGTTTTTAAAATCCTCCTGAGGAGAATCCTGAATTCTGAAAGGAAAATGTCCTTGAAGCTGGGTATTCTTTTTCCTGATGCCTAGATAAACACTTTTGCATGCTACAGTCTAAGCCAGGGGCTATACTCTGGTTCCTCATCACCTGTCTTTTCATATGCCAGCCTGCATCTGAAGTGTGTTCTCAGCTTCCCTCTGTGTTTTCAATTCTAGCTTGAGAAAGCCAGCTGTTTTCAGTCCTCCCTCCTGGACCAGACCTTCCACAGCAGCTCTCTCTTGCCTCCTGTCCCTGCCCCAACTCTCCTGAATGTGTGTTTAACTTGGTTCCACTTTCCCCAAAGCACAGACTTGGCATTTCTTGCTGCTGGTGTCCTGCAGTGGGAATGCCAGGAGTGCTGCTGTTGTGAGATAGGCTGTTTGCAAGAGCAGCCCACATCTTTCAAGTTACTCTAGCCCTTACATTTCTGCAGCAATCAGATCATTTGCTGGGCTGAGTTAACGCTGTGCAGAGGTGAAGAGGAGCTCTTGTGAAAGCTCTTGGTGCTGAGGGAGGCCCTTCCTTCTGTCACAGGCACAGACCGGGGGGATGCTCCCTACCCGAGAACACCGACAGCTTGTGCTGATGTTTTGGAGACAATGGGATGGACAGAGGCAGCATTTCCTGTCAGAGAAGGTTCATTTGCTGAGGAAGTTGTTTTCAAGGCCAAAAGAGCAAGAGCGGGAGAGTCCCGTGGGTGGTTTCTTGTGGTGTTTTTCCAGAGGAGATGCTGATTTAATACTTCCTGTTGTTCAGTGGGATTCTCCAGTTCCCAGGGCAGGAGAGTTCGTGGTGCTGAGCCCTTGCGTAGTGGTGTGCAGTGCAATGGCCACACGTGCTCTCCACGCCAGCAGATGTGGGAGATGCTGGGTGCTGCTGCCTGTCAGTCAGGCTGGAAAACACTGCCAGGTTCATGAGGAGGGGGCCAGAGAGCAGGGGCAGAACTGCAAGGCATTGCTCTGGAAGCAGATGGCATTCAGGGAGCCTCCTGCCTTGCTGGGAGCTGGTGAACAGGGTAAGGTCACAGCAGAGGCTCTCAGCCAGCTCCTCAGCAGCTCCATAGCTCCATGAAGCTGCAACTGCTGGTGAAGAAAGTAGCTCCTTAGTGTTTTACTTATAAGCAAATTCCCCTGCACTGGATAATGAATTATCGGATCCAGACAGAGGAAGTCTCTCATAATTCTCTTCCTCTGAGGTAACTCAGATTCTTTGTGAATTAACTTGTTTTACAAACTAGAAGCACAGGATACAAAAACAGTGGTTCAGAATCTTCTCCAAGTAGTACTCCAGTGGATGGAAAGTTAATATAGGTCAGACAGCTGTGACAAATCCCAGCTATCCAAACTGGGTAGCAGACTTTCTGCTTTCCTATATCCCTTCATATCCTATATGATGTAAGCATCAATAAGCAGCTCAACACACGTGTCTATTGCAGTCATCTCAGTGGATAGAGCCACACAGAATCCGTGCTCCTTGGGCTAAAGTTGTCTTTGGAGACCTGGAGATGTGTTTTCCACCTTTCCCCCCACTCTGTTATCTCCAAAGAGAGCTGATAACCTGTCTTCCCTTCCTCCTGGCTTGTTACTTGCCCTAAACTGCTGACAGACAATAGCAGACCAGTCTGTGAGTGAGGTGTCACTTAAGCAGGGTTGTCATCCCACACCATTGCAAAAGTGACAAGTGTTTGATACCATTTGTTTTTTCTCTTTTCCTTTTTCCCTTTTCCATTTTCCATCCTGTAGTGAAGTTAGAGTTCACGTGTTTATGGCTGATCACATTTTGTCAGCCTTCCCAGCAGCAAGTAGTGCTTGGCAATGCTGAGAGTGCATGGACCAAAAATTATAAATACCTTGAAATTTAGGTTGTATGCTCCAAATTTCAGTTTTTATAGGGGAAAAAATATTGCTTCATGTTACAGAAGGGAAGTGGAAGAAGTGGAGAAAATCAAATGCCTCAAGCAAGGTCTTGTCCAGGAATGGAATCTGAACAAATGCTGTCAGCTTGTGGCCTGTACAGACAGAGGCAGTTTGGGAAGGGGACGTGAGCTCGGCACTGTACTCGTGTGTCTGGGGACTTGGCTCTGCTGCTGGTGGAGGATGGGGAGAAGGGGCCAGTGACAGCTTGAAGATGCTGTTTCCAAAATGAGGAAGCCTCCTCAAAAGGAGGAATTAGATGACAAGGGCCCTTGACACTGATCAGGTGAAGGAGGAGGTGGATGGGTGTGGGTTGTCCTCCAGAGGTGACCTCAGTCAGTGGTGGTAAGTTATGGAAAGGAGGGTGCATGCAGGGCGTCCAATCTGGAAAGTTTTTCCTGTAAATTCTGGATTGTGATGAAACCTAGGTGGGAGGGGAGGTGTGTGTGTGTGTGACATTTATCCTGAAGAGTTTTGGGATGCTCCAAGGTTTTTCTGGAGTGTTGCCTACCTGGATTTATTGCTTCAATGTGACCACCAAAGTTCTCCCCAAGTGCATACCTGTGCCTCACCTGGGAAATAAGGCTTGTAGCCATGGATAAATTCATTATATTTGGAAATTTTCATCATACATACATATTAAAAAAGGCCAGATACAAACCTGCATAAAATTCTGGGCGAGAACTGTTAGAAAGACATTTTAGTAGGAGATGAACAGTGATTTAGGGGAGAGATGATAGTAGAGATTGTGGAAAGTTGAACTGATGTTTCTGCTTTGTTAATTGAAAAAATACCCTGGGGAGAGAAAAAACCAACACAGTACATTTCTGTCAGGAGCAGGTATTTAAATACCTGCTTTGGTTTGGCCCTGTGGTGTGAGAGAGTAACCCCATTCAGCAATATATTCTGATTAATGTGTCAGTTCCCTTCTCTGGAACACAGAGATCAAAGGTTTTCAGAAAATTCTTCCTTCCCACATGGAGGGCTATTCGTAGTATTATTTTTGGAAGTGGGGTTACCAGAAATTTTCCAGGAAGAAAATTGCAAATCTCACTGCTCCATGGGCCATCTGCTTAATTTAATTTTTTTTTCTTTTTTTTTTCTTATACATGAGACATTTTGGAGCCTGTACGTAACCAGACAGTCGTGTTGACTGATTCTGGCATGTCACAGAATGAACACCTTGTAGCCTGAACCAGATGTGGGGAGGCTAATGAGGTGTCTGTAACCTGAGTGTGAAAACCTGAAGCTGCAGCAAAAATTTGGAATTTGATACCTCTTGAGGTAATGGAAATTAGTGCTTTAGACAGAAGAGAAAGTGCAGATTTAGGGTAAAGTGCTATTAAAGGCAATGAAGCAGTACATGAATTAGAAATGAGGGATGTTACTTTTAGAGTTGAATACTGGCTAGAAAGTAAGATCCCTGGAAAAGGGATACTTTCGTGATACTTCTTCGAATTTGGTTATTTTTAACTGCTGAGAAAACACAGCTTGCAAACATGTAATTTAAATCCATAGTCCACTTTTACCTGGAGCATGATTTCCTCTCTTGCACTGAGAGCCAGAGCAGTGCTGGTGGAGACTGTGGTCCGAGTCCCTGCGCTGGGTCTGGAGCTCAGGAGTGGGCCATGAGTGGTGGCACATAGCCACTTCTCCCCACCAGTCACATGTTGATGGAAATGGGGGCGTTAGAGAAAGAGACCCTTTTGGAAGCTACCGTGGAATGCTGGATTTTCTTCTGCCTTGTCAGGAGCAAGAAAACTCAAATTTCCAGCTGTGCGCAGTCTCTTCAGACCACTGTCACTCATTCTGACATGCTTGAACCTCCAGCCCCATAGCTCAGAACTGTTGGTGACAGTATTTTTCTCTTCACTCTGTCTTTTGACAGCTCCCTTGGAATAGGAAAACGTGTTGGGCAACACAAGTTGCAGGGGCAGAACCAGCCACTCTCATTAGCTGGAGATGTGGCTTTGCCTTCACCTTTCTGGTTCTGGATCCTTGGAATGCAGATTGTGGGGCACATCCCACTGTCCCTGGATAGCTGGGAGTCTGCAAGCTGTCTTCTCAGAGCTAAGGCAGGTTCCCCATGCTCCCAGTGCCCATTGCCTCCTTGGGAACTGAACCCAAGGAGTGGTACCAGATGGGGCAACCCATGCAGCCCAGGACAGCTGGAGCCCTGGTCTGTTGCCCATGTTGGTGAAATCCGGGCTGTCCTGTGAGGTGGTTTGTAATCTGGAACTTGCTATTTGGTGTTCCCAGTGGTTTCAGGCTGTAAAGATCTTCCTATTTTCTGGGGTGGGATTCCTGCATACTTGACGCATAGCATGGGTGTTGTGAGCTGGAGTGGGGACAAAGTGCTTGTGCCTATCCTGGGGCTGCCAAACTCCTCTCAGATATGTGAAACTGCACTTAAATTTGAAGGCAGAATTTTTGTGGTGGCATTCTCATAAAGTAGCAAGGAATGTTTTTATCACTCTTGGAAACAGAAGGAAAACCCACATAGCTTGAGGTGCACCCAGGCATTGCATGGGTTACAACTATCTGTCTAGACAGAAATAACTACTTCAAATCATCCTTCTTACTTTAGGGCTTTTGCTTTCCTTTGGGAGAGGGCTCTTCACTCATACTCCTTTGGGAAACTTCGTATGTTTGTTTTCATCTTGTCTGTTTGGCATGTTGAAGCAAAATGATGTGATTGACCTTTAGGGTTGCAGATGAAGCCTGGTTTCCGATCCTCGTTAATTTAGGATAGCTGCAGGAAAGTCTCAGAAGCAGCGAGACAGATATTACAGATGAAAGCAGAAGCTGAATGGCTTGAAGAGGTTCAGCACTTTGGAAATTTGTAAATATTCAGCTGAGTGGAGCAGAGCATGTGTGTGATTTACTGGGTGTCCTTGGCAACCTTCGCCTGTTTATTGGAGCAGAGCAGGAATAGCCATTATTTAAAAAAAAAAAAAAAAACAAATAAAAAAAGTCGGACATCTTTTTCAATTTTGCTTGAGGCTTCCCTGAACACATAGATTAGGTGGCCTCGCTCTTACATCCCAGTGAAAGCCAAAGGCATGGGGAGGAGGCACAGGAGGCACAGGGCAGAGCCGTGCTGGCTCGGCTGTTCCATGTGGCTGCTTCCCGGTGGATCGCAGCCGGAGCCCTGGCGCCTCGGACGCCATCCTCCAAGCACGGCCTACTCTGCAGCTGCTCAGCACTGTCTGTGGGAGAGCCGCTCAGCATTTTTCTCAGGGACCTTGGAACGTGTTTCCAGCACCACGTGGATCACATGAAGCCTGTGGTTCCTGCTGGAGCCAAGAGGGAAGCTAGGTCCAATGGCCTGTCTGTGTGATGGAAACCTCCCCATCTCTGTTATCTGCTAGGCCCCTCCCAAGAAGTTTCTGAGAAGGGAGCAGCAATCTCTGAATTCAGCTCCAAAGGACTATGGAAAACCAGCCTCTCTCCTATGCAATCTACTGCAATAAACATCAGCCCAGAGCCTGTGGGACAGATGGATGAATCCTCCAAGACCGTGCTGAGAGGGACCACTCCACTCACCATGGCTCTGTTGGCACAACATTGAATATTCGGCGAGGTTGTTCCTGTTAAGTCCTGGGCTTTGGGTTAACCATCAGATTAACCCCTGCTTTGTGCAGCATCCCTGTCTGCTCGCTCAGCCCCCAAGGAAGTTGAAGCTCTAATGGAGCGAAGCCAGCAATTCACTGGAAGGCATTGGGGTAATTACTGACAAGGCTGTTTACATATCAAGTTCCCTCGTTGTGATGCACTGATTTGGCACTTTGTACACAGCTGCTGGTTTAATGCTGAAGCCAGCCTTTTCCCAAGCTCGGCTGTGAGAGAACCGCTTAAAAATGTGTTGCCTAATTGCTGTTGCTTAATTAACGGTAAGAGCATGCCAGCTCTGCATCCTGGCTGTGCCAGAGAAGGCAGGCAAGCAAAACTGGGAGGGGGGAGCTCAGAGGAAGCCTGGAGTGCAGCGGGTTTGTGCAGGTCTTAATGATCTGCCAAATACTGCTGAACTTTTTCACTGGGCTGCGAAAAACTGTTAAAAATTTTTCTTTCTCCTGTCCCTTCTACCCCACATGGAGGCAAATCTTAGAGCCAGCAGCTTGGTATGGTATAGGTTGGAAGAGAAGGTGTGTTAGGCTTAGCAAGTCACAGAATCACAGAATATTCTGAGTTGGAAGGGACCCACAAGAATCACTGAGTCCAACTCTTATGTGAACGGTCTGTCCTGGAGGTTGTTTCTGGCTATCCCCATGTTTGCCTTGAGTGTGTGGAGAGTGGGTGTCCTGTGGTTGCCAGCATCTGGGGTGGCCAGTCAGCATGGAGCAGCACAGCACCAGCAGAGTTACCAGAAGGGCTGGAAGCAGAGTGGTTGTGTTTGCTTAATGCTGTGCGCTCAGGAGTCCCTGCACCCATGGAGCAGGCGAGCCTGGTGCTTCACCGCTCTGACTCTTTGGCTCTAATTTGACATGTTTGAGGTTTTTTTGGTAGTATTTTACTACCTTGCACTACTGGGCTTGGACTTACAGAGGTAGAAAAGGCTTCCATAATCTCTTCCTCTTCACTGCCTGTGCAGGGGTCCTCCTGGGGAGCCGGAGGCTGAGCAGCCCTGGCCTGGCTGCCCTCACGAGTGGGAAGTGCAAACAGGAGGGTGTTGATGTTCAGACTCAGTCACCAGCTCCCAGCCAGCCTGTTTTTAGCATTAACCGTCTTCTGCAATGGAAAGGCCACTTTCAAGCAGAATATCCCTCTGTGGGTCTTGGATGACAGTGGCATGGGTGAAGGTATGCGTGAGTGGGTGTTTCTTTTGCTGCCTGCAGATGAATATGTGCAGCTCCTGCCCCTGGAGTTCAGGGAGGGGTTTAGATCCATCTGCAGAAGTGCACCGAGCCTGTGCCGTGGTTAAATGGCCGTTCAGACTTGGAAGGAAGGAGTGGAACCTAAGATCAAAGGTAGATGGATGAGGCTGTGGGTCTCAGACATCTGCTAAGTGCATTGCAACTGGCTTGTGCTGCAACATTAGATTCCCAATGCCTCTTGCAGAGAATTCCCATTGCCTGCATTACATGGCAGCCCACATACACAGCCTGTGCTGTGCTGCAGTAGGGTTTAATTTCTTTTCCAGACCAGCTTTTAATCCACTTACTTTTCAATAGGCCTTTTTGAATATAAATGAATGCAATTAAATGTGTGTTCCCCAGCTGTACGAAGGCAAGGTAGAGGAAGGCAGATGGCCTGGAAGGGAACACAAAGACTTTGAAACAAGTTGCTGTGAGGTGCTCTTACGAGATTTTTGGCGTTCATGAGCATCCAGTGAGGAAGATGCCAGGGAAAATGTGGCTTATACCCATGTGAATTGCCTTGATCAGAATCCTCCTGTTTGTTGCAGAAGTGCGTGGGACTCATCACGGGAAGTGGTGAGGAAATTAATGTCTTTGGGGTCTCGGTTATTGCTATGTAGGAGTGTGAACATGCTGTGCTATTGCTGTAGATCTGTTGCAGCTGTGTCATCTGATGAGGTGCTGAGCAAAGAGCTCTTCAGGCCAAGGGTATTGGTGTCGGTCAGTGTTTTGCAGGATTTGCTGCACCAGAGTAACTTACGAGAGACCTCAGCGTGTGTGTGCATGTGAAAGGGAGCATCTGGGCATGAACACAGACCAGATTTAATTCTCACGCTGCTATGAAGGCAATTCTTCATTTCTTGTTGAAGTGTGGAGTAGATTGAACCGGACCAGTGGAAATTCTCTCAAGTCCTTTGACTGGTGTGATGGTGGAGTTCAGTGCCTGGCTGTGATCAGATAAAACCTGAACTTTGCTACACGGACTGAGGGAAAGGAGTCCCACGAATTTGTCCCTAAGTGGGAGGTGCTTAAAAGGACCTCCTGGAACTGAATCTTTGATTTGTTTGCCCATTATTCTGGAAGGTGAAGTGGGATGTAGTTTCAGTGCCTGAGTTCAGTACTTTCAGAACTAGACTGTGAAGATTTTTTGATGAAAATCCTCTGAAAGCTTTAAAGGGAAAAATCCACAGCTGACCATTAAATCTCCCCAGGACAAGGTTCCCCCCAGCAGTGCTCTCAGAATGCTCCCGCTCATGCTGGCACCAGATCAGTTTGACGCTGTGGGAGGCTCAGGGTGCTGCTGGGAGCAGATCAATGCCTGGGGAAGGTGGCATGGGCTCAGGGTCAGCTGCTGGAAGGGAAAGTAGCCTGAAGGTTAAGGGATAGTTAAGCTGTTGATACCCTAGAGTTGTTGGCCACTGCTGGCTGGTGGAAGATAATGCATGTGAAGCGCTGGATTTCTTTCTTTTTTCATGCAGCCAATACTAAGACATTCATGCACACTGAGGAAACAGAGCAAAAATCATGTTTCAGGCTTCAGAGGACCAGTTTTGTTTCAGCTGCAAGGTCCTAAGGTCTGTAGCATCTCCCATCTGTGGAACTGGGAGAAGGGGCAGGAGCAATGCCGTTGAGGTTTCGGTGGTGTGGGTGTAGCTGGCCTGCTCCTTCCCTCCCCATGACGGCTCAGTGGGGACAGGAGCTGTGCTCGAAGCAGTTTGCTCACCGCCATGGTGACAGCAGCAGCGTCAGTGCTGTGTGTGGAGATGGAGCACAGCTGCTTGGAGCGGGTGGCAGATGAGAGAGCTCCTGCCATGGCCTCCTCAGGCCTCTCGGCACCGATCCCGGAGCTGCTGCCTCAAAGCTGCGAGGGGGGACAAGGTCAGGGGAGGGGGTGCAGGGAAGCCAAGGACCCACGAGCTCGGGCAGGGTGACCCCTGAGCTGTCCTGTTCCCTCAGTGAGGGCAGCAGGGCAGGGAGAGGAGTCAGTGTTTCCAGTCTTGGCTTTTATGCTTTATTGCTGCTGCTTTCAGCAAACTGGTTTGGCCGGAGGAGCTGTGGGGGGTTGCAGACAATGGCTGCTCACATTTTCCAGCTGTCAGATACTTAATGACATTAACTCCCCAGCCTCCTATCTTTTCTACTGATTTAATTTATTTTTTTCTCTCTGGCACAGCCAGCTGAAGTGCTTCCAGCAGCCAGATAGACCCAAGTCCTGGCCTCCATCACTGCCCTTCCACCCTCAGGGACCCTGCTCTGCCAGGCTGCCCTCCAGCAGCAAAGGAGTTTCTTGCTTATTGGAAGCAAAGTGCTGAACATCTGAGGTGCAGTGGGGATCCCCTGTCTTCCCTCCCCTGGTGGAACTGTAAATGTGCATTAACCTGATGGATGTGTGGGAGAGAAGTGTCTCCCCCTTGAGAGCAAGGAAATTGTTTTGTGTACGGAAAAGGCAACTGTTCTCTGCACAAACTACTGAAAGCAGCAAAAGCCGTGGGGTCTGAGCATCCCAGAGAAGGGGAGGGCGCAGGGGTTTGCCAGCTCCATGCCCTGCTCACGCACAGCCACCAGTGTCCCTGCCTGTGACCCTTGGCAGGCTCTTCCTGCGAGGGCTGGCAGGTTCCCATCGCTCTGTGCCGCTCCCAGGCCCGTGTCAGTCGCTGGGCTGCAGGGTCGTGGAGCCCAGGGCAGGGCGACGTTTGAGCCTCACACCCTGGTGCAGGTGAGGAAGCCTTGCTGCAGCCCAGATTGTTCCGTTATTTTTGTCAATGAGCAGACAATTTGCATTCAGCTTTTCCTGGGGGTAGGGGTGAGCGGGGAGAAGACACTCAGCGCAGAGAGAAAAAAGGAAAAATACCTTTGAACTCTGTCCAGCTGCTTGAATTCTGGAGCTGAGGTGTGCCGCTTCTAAACTGATCCTTTCCACCTAGCTTTGACTCCAGGCATACAGTTTGCCCTTGTTATAATATATTATAATTATGTGTGAGTGCATGTAGGTCTGCAGACAGCTGGCATGCTGTCACAGCATGCTGCTGCTGTGTGTGAGCATGCCTGTGTGGTTAGATGATAAGAGCTGTAATGCTTGAGGAAGCTTTGGCCTGGGAGCATCCTGAAGATGCACAGTGCCTTTATGTCCCACTGTGGGGTGTACCTGCTAGGTATGCGCTCTCATGCATTCTGCTTCCCTCCCATCATGTGCTCTGGATTTTGCACGAGATCTGCACGAAAAATAAAAAAAAAGCTCATTAGATCATTTAGGAACACTCTAGAGAGTTTCAGTAAGTTGCTTCAATTATTCTTTGATATTCCCGATTTTTTTTTTTTGGTTTTTTTTTGGTTTTTTTTTTGTTTTTTAATAATGCTATAGCAGTAGACAGTCACAAAAAGTCAGTGCTTTAGCTTATTAATCAGTGTACAGGCATGTTAGCAAACTCTTCTGCCCCAGAGAGCCCAGACTCTGTTTGGGCTGTGGGGTGATGGAGTGTAAGGGACCCAGCATGGGAGAGCCATGGCATCAAAATCTGGCAAAGTCTAAGCTGTCTTGCTGTGTAGCAGCAAGGAGATGTCCTCTGCAGGTTTTGATTTAAGAGCTGAGAGCCTGTGGGTCAGGCTTTTGAACGAAAATTCCTTATTGGAGTTAAATGCCAGCAAAAGCATCTTTGCTCCCCTTTGCACTGAAGAAAGTGTGCTTTAATGGTTCTCAGAGGTAGCAAGTGAGGATGTTCTTCCCCCAGCCATCAGAGTGGGCAATGGGACCATCTGGCTCGTGTTTCCCAGGGGCTCGCTTTAGCCTGCAGACACCTGCCAATTTACCAGCAGTGCAAAGGCAGGAGTGTGGGAGGATTCCCGTGGGGTGGTGAGTAGGAGTTGACAGCTTGTACCTCCCAGACCTCCCGATGTGCAAGAGAAAAACTCAAGTCCTTGAGGGGCACTTGAGGGCTCTCATTCCTGCAGACCTGACATTATTCCAGTCCACTTCACCTGAGGCTTCTCCTTTTTGCACCGTTTCATTTTCTGCTTCACTGCCAATGAAAGCAATATGCTATTTTGATATTATTAGTGGTAGAAAGCCCAATCAGCCCTTTTATTTCCTTGACAATATCTGCCCTGCCTGCCTGAGAGCTGATCCACCCTGCCCAGCCAGTCATGCAGCAGGATTTCCCAGGGGCTGTGGCACAGCATCCTCCTCCCTTTTTTGATGTTTTTCCCATTTACCAGGCACAGAGGGCTGTGGGAAAAAGTCAGGCTGACTTTGTCATCCTCCTTGCTGTGAACTGACACATACTGAAGTCATTAACTTGGCTATCAAATCTCAGACGTGGGCTGAAACTTGGCAAAGAAGGTTTTGGGGCAAAGTGTGCGTGTGGGACAGGATATAGTGGATTTTCCTGTAGGAAGCCACCTGGATCAGAGACCTAAGGAAGAGTGGTCATCATCACCATGCCTCCAGATTTTTTCACAGCAATGTGATTTATGGACAGGGCACTCATCCTAGTTCAGATTTCTTTCACCAGTATTTGTGGGCTGTGGTTCATGCTGATCTGCTTGCCTCTGATCCCTTCTTGCCAGCTAAACACGTTTGAGTCTCGTGAGGGTCGTTCATTACAGTGGTCAAAGCACAGTGATAGAAATATGAATTTCTCCCTGGGAAACTTCAAAAGTACCCCTCTCCCCATCTGCAGATTTGATATTACCATCCAAGAAAGCTGTGGAGTTAAGTTGTTGAGAAATGGGCAAACCTGGAGCATCTGTTTTCTTTGGGCCAGTTTATCTGGGGTTGTATTTTGGACTCCCCTTAGCGTTAGGAGATTTGCCATTGACTGTCATGGCTCTAAGCTTCGATGTTTTCCTTCACCTGTGCGTGAGCTCAGAGCCATACAGCCTTATATGCAGTAGTTGGGGAAATGCTTGGGGCATGTGTTACCTCTTGTGATGTTCTACAGCAGAGGGTGGGGAGGGAGACCCACGCAGCACCAGTGTGGTTGGCAGCATTTTGGTAGTGTTGGTCACTCACCCATGCAGGGCATTGGCTTCCCTGCTGTGTGCCAAACGTGTGGACATGGCCATCACTCCACTGGAGCAGGTGGTGAAGCGCTGGAAAGGCGTTTCCCTCTGGTAGAAGAAGGGCCAGAGCACTTCTGTGTGTCAGTGCAGCACCACACCGTGCCCTGACACCTCTCACACTTTGCACACCCTGTTACCCTGCTGGATGCAAGCAAGGAGAGCTGAGGAGGATTTTCTTTAATTTTGTTTCACCAGCTTTCTAATTTGAGTCTGCCTGTCACTTCCTTGCTCTAAAATGACTTTTTTGGCAGGGTCGTCAGTGTGAGTCAGGGCCGTGGCCCGGGATCCTGCCTCCCGCTTTGGCCAGCAGCACTGCAGCTGGGGCAGAGCAGATCTGCTGCTGATTCTGGAGTGTGCCTGCTTGCTGCAGGGCATGGAGGCACTAACCTGGAGCAGGGGAGAGGGTAAATTAATAGGTTAATGAGCAAAAGCACTTATTCTGATGTCTGAGCCCAGACCATTTCCTAATGTGTTGCTTTCCAAGGAGAGGGTTGTGTGCGCTCACTTGGTAACTTCAGCAAACTTCTCCCAAAGGCAGGATCACTCTCAAAAGAAAAACTCTGTGGAAGATGAAAGTACACATAGGATGTCTCTAATATCATGGGCTGGGAAAAGAAACTGGATTCTAAAAGGAGATACTCCTTAGAGATTGAATGGGCTTTGCAAAATTTGTGCTGGATACGGGTAGCCTTTCCATCAGGATTGTAGGGAACACAGGTTTTGTTCTCTCTGCTGCTGTCTGACTATGTGACATGTGCTGGACCCACTGCTGGAAGAAGAAGTGCAGTTCCAGTTGGCAGCACAATGAAATACACGGTTTCCTGGAGATATCCCTCCTGGTTTCTGTCATGGCATGACCCTGTGGGCCAGTCCTCAAGGATCCATCTCTTGCACCCCACTGCTGAAAAAAGCAGAGAAAGTGAATATGCAGACCCTTAGGAAAACTGCCCAGCAACTTGGTTGGTGAAAATGCCGGTGCCTGCTTCTAATAAGAAAGACAGGGAGAGAGGGAGGGAACAATATTTTGTTTCTGGTGCATAATGTGAAAAGCAAACAAAAAGGCCTCTTAAGGATAAAGGAGACTCTCAGAAGTGCTGTAGCTTGCTTGAGACGTGCAGAACTTTGTCCGCAGCCTTGAGGACTTCCAGGCCAGCTTCAAGCATCGCGTGTGTTGGCCAGACAACAGTGAACCCTTTGAATACACTTTGGGTCAGAGTACTGTTTTCTTGGAGAGGGAAAGGGAAGGGAGGCTGGTGTTTGGTCTTGTATCAGAAGCTGTCTGTGGTGAGCCACGGATGCTTTCAGTGGATGGCAGGGCCAGCTGTGGCTTCTCTGTGCAGGGCTGGTTCCTGAGGCACTGAGTCCGCAGCAGTGGGTCTGCTGCAGAACCATTGCTGTGCAAGACTTGAAGTGCCTCTGCCCTAGCTCTGTGGTTTCAAAGAGAGCTTTTAAACTAACGTGGGAGTCTGTGAAATTATCCTGCTACGATGTGTCAGCTGTTGACACAGCAACATGACAGTATGTCATCACTTATTTCCTGCTTGAGGGATCATAAAGCCTTTTTGCATGATTTGGGCCCATCTGTTTTCCAAAAGCTAAACTTTATTGTATCTCTCTCTCCCTCATTGTCCTCCTCTTCCAGAGCTGGCCTCTGGTGCCTTTCCTGAACCTCACTCATCAGCTCTCTGGGGTGAGGTGAGAGAAGGAGTTACCCACCTTCTCGTACATTTTTGGGGCTGCACCAGCCGTGCTCTGAGCCATCTCTTTGGACTGCTGTCATCTGCTGACAAAGAGGACTATTCTGTGCAGTTAATGGGTCCCTAAGCCTGACCTCTTTGCCTGAACAGCCCGGGACCAGAAATGCCAGCAGGCCAGCTGACCTGTTGAGCGTGAGACAAAAACGTGTGATATGGTACTTGAGAACCAGCAGTTGCTATGCAGCCCTGGTTTGAGCATCCAGGCATGGTGGGAAGACCTCAGCACATACCTGAAGGGGAATTTGAATCTCTGGCTGCAGTAGAAAGCCCACCCTGCCCTGAGCAAAGCAAGGAGTGCAGCTTTTGGGGCTTTGGCCCTCCCTGGTGCTTCACTCAGAGCAAATCTCTTTTTTCCAGGAGTCAAAAGCTGCTACTGTTTTTGTTGGTCTGGTGTAAAATCCAGCCCAGAACTGATGGAAAATTGGAAGTTGTTGTCTCTCCTGGCCCATCACGAGACAGAGCTTTTGCTGCTGCTGCAGCTGTCCCGTAAAGCAGAGCCTTTTCCCTTTACCAGGGCAGGGACAGGCCTGTGCAGCTGGGAATCGGACATATGGGCGGTCTCATGGTAAATCCTTTGGAGAGCTGCTGAAGGAGCTTGGCTCAGGTCTTGTGTCAAGTAGGATGAGGGAGGGAAACGCCTCCAGCTTGTTTGTGGTCTGGCAGCCAGAGAACTTTCTGCTGCTGTCACTGGAAACCAGGGTTCTTTTTTACATTTGCGTCATTCCTGGAATGCTTCTGCTGGAGTGCCTGTGCCACAGCCCGGCACCGAGAGCGCTCCAGAGCGGCTTGCTCCGGGGAAGCGCTCCCGAAGAGCAGGAGCGGAGGGATGCTGTCGTCATAGGAAGCATCTGTAAATAATAACCCAGAGAGCTGAATGCAGCACTGGTGCTAACTGTGCAACTCTGCCATGCCTCCGTTTGCCAACTCACCATTTAGGTCATGCAGATTTTATTCTGTGCCCTAGATTTATTTTGGATGGAAACCCACATGCTTCCAGTGAAGTTACACCTGTGGGGATATATGTTTCGAATTAGCTTCAGGAATGACCAAAACACATTTGTCAAAAGTTCTTCATATTTGTACTTTTTAAGGTACAAATATTTCCTTTTTTTTTTTTTTTTGGTAGTGTTAGAAGGATGCTCTGCTTTTTTAACAGTAGTCTGATCTAGGAACAGATGAATATTTTTCCAACAGCTTCTTGTAATGAACAGCTGTTGTGCACTAAGTCAAACAGAAGGATTTGTGGAAACTGAGTCCAAACTGATTATTTTTAAAAACAAAACCAAAATTAGATGCGGTATTCTGGTTAGGTGCACGTGCCAGAGGCTGAGTAAATGTAACAATAGATTTGTGACTTCACCCTCTTTAATCCATCAGTAGTTGGCTGTAAATCTCTATTTAGAACAGAAATGTTGGGAAGTGCTGCAGCTCCCCTGCTCTGCAGCCCGGGATGCTCTGAGCTGTTGTTAGAGGTGCATGGTGGCAGATCCTTCTCACTGGCTGTGATGGGATTTCTCAGGGCTTGTAGTTTCCTCTCAGGGGTTTGGGGCGAGTCCCATAGGATGTCATTACATCCTGCCCTGCCTCGCTGCCCTCTGTGACTTTCTGTCTCTGCCTGTCTCAGTTGTCACCCTGGATTGTGTTTAACCAAGTTAAAGGATCTTTGTGAACCAGATGATTATTAGCATCCTTACCAGAAGTTTTGTTGAAATACTTAGCTATATTTTCTTTTCAAAATCCCTGCACTGACATATCTGTTTCTTTAAGCATTTTCTTTTCTATGCCAGGGAAAACCAGACTTGGTACCAGTGAGAGAGACATGAGTTTGGTTCTGCTGCTCCAGGCCAGGAAAAAGTTAGTGGCATGAAGTCTGCTAGATGGCAGAGTTCCTCTGCCTTCATCCATGTCATGTGCTGCCATTGGAGCTGCTTGCAGGTTTTTTTTCTAAATAAGTAATTTTTTAAGGGTTCCTGAGTTTGCTGATTGGATTTTCAACAAAATGGAAACATTTGCAGAAAGCAAAAGGGTGAATCAACATCTGCCAACTTCCTCAGCCACTGTATTTTTTGTTCTTTCTTGTGGATAAATGCAAAAAAGAATTTAAGTGAAGTCTTTGTGAACATAAAACCCTCACTGTCCAAGCATGATTGATTAGGGACGGTTGCTGTTTCCCTAATTCTCTTTTTTAATCTTGGCATCATCCACGTTTTCCGTCTTAGCTATTTCCACTGGAGATGAAATGTTTCTTTGCGGAGGGGCAGGAGACGCTCACCCACCCACGTCGGGGGCTCCTCAGACAAACGGGTCAGTGTTCCCTGCAGTCACGGGGGGAGCAGGAAGCCAGCCCCTGGCCACAGCTCAGGGCAGCAAAGCCATAGAGAGCCTGACCCTATTTGACTTCTCTTCTCTAGATCTCAGTCTCTATAAACAGCTTTTTATGGTATTTGCCTTTCAAAGAGGAACCAGGGTGTGGATGGGAATGGTGACAAAGAGCCACTTATAAGGACTGAGTGAGCTGCATAATTTTCAGATCAACAGAAAAGTCTTGCAATGTCTTAAGCCCTGATGTGTCATCTGAGGTATTTAAATGCTGTCATTCAGCCTCCCTGCAGTCAGGGCCAAAAGGTTCCTGCTCCTGTTTAACAGGGAAACTGAGTCATGGGGTGCTCAGTGTATGGCAGAAGAATTCCCAGTAAATCAGAACCAGAGCCAGCAATTGAAAGCAGAACCCCAGTGCTTGGAAAACACTGGCTTCTCACAGGAGCATGACTTCAGCTGTGTCCTCAGTGAGGGCAGACAGCTCCTCATTTTTTGCATAGTCGAGCACAGCTTTGCCCCAGACAGCAGGTACTGGCTCTCAGGGTGCCAGGGTGAGCTCAGTGCTGGGGCTGCAGCGGGGACACAGAGCGTGCCAGTGCCATGAGTGAGAACAGCCTGTGCTCAGGGGGGTCCCCACAGCATCCCTGTGGGACACACCACTCCCTGGGTATCCTGCTGCGTTCCCGTCCAGCTCCCCATGGGCTCCGGGCTGCGGATCATCCTGCAGCAGCTGGCAGGGCTCCCTCTGCAGAGGGCTGCCATCCTTCCCTGGAGCCGCACCAAGCAGCTGCTTTCTCCATCTCGGGCAGGCAGAGCAACGCAAGCAGTGATGGAATAAACACCTGTGTCGTGCCTCAAGTGACACGTGCATCCTTTAGGATATTGCTTCCTAGTGCTGGTTGAGAATTGAGAAACTGAGGAGCTGGTGCTTGGGTAGGAGACCAGTGAGGGTCATCCATCACCAAGGATGCTTTTAAGCCCTTGATGTGAAGAAGGTTGTGGAGGAGTGTGTCTGTGCAGGGTTTTCAGCAAGCAGGGCCACAAGGGTGTCAGAAGCTGGAGCTTAACACTGGGTGGGATTAAGTTCATCCAGGCTGTGGCTGGCATCTCACCTGGCTCTATCCATATCTGCCCCTAGTACAGGAATCTGTGCAGACGAGCGCTCAGTCTGTGGACTGCTCTTGCTCAGGGTAGTGGTCTGTGTCTTATTTCCAGCTTGTGGATGTGAGGAAGAAGGGTGAAGGTCCACACATGTAGGAGAGCACCCAGAGTGGGAAATGTGGGATGTGCCACTGATCAGCCCTTTGCAGAGAGCACGTCTCTTGGCTGCTCTCAAGGACAGACACGTGCCCACTTCCTCCTGGGTCACTCACTCCTTTGGCAACATGTGAACTGGTCAAACTGGGAGCTGATACATCCCACGCATGTCATTCTACTAATTCTTCTGAAGGGAAAACTGCACCACAGGGAGGACCCACAGCTCTGCCCTGCTCTGCCTTTCTGTAGGCTCTTTACCAAGCCAGGATAATAGGATTAGTGAGAATGCCTGGAAGCCTCAGTCAGAGGAAGCACAACCCCTTAGCTCAAGTCTCCTCGCCTTTGTTCTCCAAGCAGCTTTGCCATAGGTCGCTCCCATTGGATGCGGATGTTTGGCAGCCCTCCAGGATGGGCAGCAGCTCCTGGGCAGTTCACAGGATAAAAGTGATGCTTCTGTAGCAGCAGATCTTGTGATTTGGTGCTAATGGCTCTATAACTCCATTACTGTGCATTCGTAGGGAGATTTTTTATACGCTAATTAACCAACAGTTTGATTTGATGGCGATGCTCTGGGCTCTATTACAAGTGGGCGATTGTAACTCAGCATCCCAGTGGGCCCCGTGGCACAAAGGAGGGGTTTGAAAGCGCTGCTCTGTGTGCAGCACATTTAGCAAAGGCTCCTCCATCCCACCGCTGGATCGAATGTCCTGATAACGGGATGGAGCTGCAGGGCTTGTTTCACTCCTTCGAGGAATGGCATTAGGAGCCAGCAGCCCCGAGGTCTGGTTCTGATTTGCTGTGAGACATCAGATTCCTTACCTGCAATTCAGGGAAAATGATACCTCTTTGCAGAGGCCTTGCAGGGTTCAGCTAAGATTAATAAGGGAGGGAGGGGAGATGAAATATCTGTGGCATTTTGTTGTTATTATTAATGATGTAGAGTGAAGCCAGGGCATCTCTGTGAACGATCACTGCGTTTACCTCTTGAGATCTGTCTGTGTTTTTTCCCTTCCCTACCCTCTACTAATCAGAGCAAAGTTAATCTTTGTAGTAGAAGGGCTCAGAAAGCAACATTTCTCAGGGTCTGAAGAAAAAGCGGCACATTTCCTGGTGTAATTAGGTCCAGGCTCTCAGGAAATGAAGGCTGTCTAGCTGATAAGTGTTTAGTAATGATTACCAAGCCAAGGCTGCTGAAAGCAAGCAAAGTGTTTTCATTTCAGAGGCAGCAAATCCAGCTGAGACTTGTGGTGTGTGTCATGTATGGAGGTAATTGTCCAAGTGGTATGTGGCCTTGCTGTCTGGAGCATGAGCCAGATCTGCCCTGGTGTAACTCCCCAGGAGCCTCTGGAGCTGCACCAAGAGCCTGAGCAGCAGAGCACACATCTCCACACAGTGCCCCCGGGCTCTCAGAGGTGTCATTCTGGGGACTGGTGTTACTCTTCTCTCAAAGCCAGCAGTTCCTCTCTCAAATTAGTAACAGTGCTCATCAAAGCTGGGGAAGCCGCAGGAGGGAAAGAGTCACATTTGCAAGGGTAGAATTACATCCTCTCTAAATGAAATACATGTTTCTTCAGCAGTGCTGGATAAACTGAATGTGGCAATGCATGAAGGTGGGTTGGTTCTTCAGTGTCCTTTTGTTCTGTGTGCCAACTCTTATGAAAGGGAACCTCTCCTCTAGAAATTTCAGGGTCAGGTTTTGCAGAGAACATGTCTGGAGGGTGCTCTGCTGTGAACTCCACACAATCCATCCCATGCCAGCATACTCATCCTGTCAACAACCCTCGAGACCTGATGTGCTCTCAGTGTTCTGGATGAGACGGTAGCTTGTGGACCCTTCCCTGCCCTGTTTCCTGTCCCTTCAGTTCAGAAGACGCATTTTGGTGGGAAACCCTATCCCTGTTTTATTCAGATGGGTTTGAGTTTTACGAACTTGAGCGTTGGAGGAACCTGAGGAGTTTTGTAGTGCTGCTGCAGTGCCTCTTGCCTTGCAAATGAGTCAACATGTACTTTGCAGTAACTTCCACGTTTTCTGAAAACCCTAACATAGCCTGGTGGTAGGTCTTTCTCAGCCACATGTGTACTCCGGTGAAAATAATGTACTGATGCCTTAAAATCTCCCAAATCCCTTATTTATTGCAGCCTGTATAAATGAGTTCCAGAAAGGATTACACAACTCCCAGGAGGACAGGTCCATCAGTGGCTTTTAAGCACAGTGGTCCAGAGGCAAATCCTGGTTCAGGAAGCCTGGAAGCTGCTGGACATTGCTGGCAATGCCCTGTGTGTGAGGGTCACTGTGTACCCACCATGTCCTTATGCCTTGCCCACAAGTGTCCACCCCTGGCCACTGCTGGGGGAGGATTCCTGGGGTACTTGAAGCTTTGGACTGAACTTGGCAGCCCAGTACAGGTACTGTCCCTGGCAAGACCTCTCCTTTGCTTTTCAGACCAACCAAGGTTAAACTGCAGAACTATGGATATACTTTCACTTCCTTCCTTATACTCTCTCCCTTTCTCGGCAAACTTTGTTTCCAGTGCAGTTCCTTCATGCTGGCCCAGTAGTGGTGAATCAGCACAGAAGTTTCTTTTCAAACATGGCAGTTTCCTCCAAACCCACCTAATGCATAAGCTGAGTTTGCTTCCCCTTGGTGTCAGTCAGTTCCCTTCATGGTGAGCAAAGTGATCTACCCCCAGTCTGTAGATGTTCTATAGACTTTGCAAAATGCTTGAATTGGAATCTGATTATTTATTTAATCAGATCTGCAGTGCCTCAATGTCCATCACCATCATGATGGTTTCCATGAACTCCACAGCTGTCACTCATGATTTTCTGGTTTATAACTTGATCCCTTGAGAAGGTATTCAAGAAACATTGTGTCTGGAAAAAACTTGAATTAAAACCATTTCCTTGAAGACTGTCAAGGGTTTTGAGTGAGGGAAAGATGCATATAAATACTGTGAGTCTGTTTTCTCGTTGAAATAGACGGTTTGTGTGCTTCTCCCTTTGTTGCCCCATCACCTCTTCCTCAGATAGCACAGTCCTGTTTGCAGCCCACCCTCAGGGCTCTGCACTCTGATTTTCGAACTAAAGCTCTGGTGCTAATACCATAAACTGACCATGGTCACTGTCCGAGTCAGTCAGCACTTTCTTAAGGAGAGGACTTTTCTGTTGCTCAAGGGAAAGGTAGAGAGGCAGTCTTCAGGCTGGCACAAGCCTTAAGCCTGTTGACAAAATTCCATTTAGCTCACAATAGGGCTGCAAAAACCAAGTATCATTTATCCCCAGGTCACTGTGGCTTCCTGGCTCTGGGATGGTCATGGAAAACCATGTGTCTTCTGAGAAGGGCGTATTCTAGGGACACACGTAGCTGTTTGGATGTTGTCAAGTAGCAGCAGACAAGCATATGCATTTGCACAGGAAACTTTGGCTCCCAAAGGGCATTCAACAGCTCATCATGTCTGACTCTTCTAAGAGGTGCTGAGCCATTGCTAAACCATAGAAAGGGAGGAAAGTTTCTGCTGTAAGAATTTTTCTGCTTGTGTCAGATTTTTCTGTTGTGTTTTTCTTAAGTGTTTTAGTAATTACTTCCATAGAGATACCAGTGTGCAGACAGCTGGGTTAGGAGTCTGACCCAGTTATCAATCAGTGCAGTTTGATTAGCTGCAATGTCCAGGGAGGCAGGATGCTGGAGAAAATTCACATCTAAACTGCAAAGCTGCTTTTAACTGCCTGCCAAGTTTGTTTTGTTCTGGTTTTCCCCTAAAAGCACGAGACCCCCTTCCCTTGATAGCAAAGGCCTCCCTCACTCCGTGCCAGTGTGTTCAGTAAGATTCACCTTTCTTCTCCCAGATATTTCCATGACTCTGGGGACCGCCTGCCTCTCTGTAATCAGTCATGATATCAGATGAAAGGTCATTATTTGTCTAACAGGCAGTGGCCTACAGGAGTGCTGCTGGTCCCTGGGGAGGGGATAGTCACATCCTGCTTATTCCCAGCTGCTCGATTTCATTAGCTTAAAATGCCTGGGCTAATCTTTGATACTTTTCCAGGTGAGCAACGACTCAGGCTGCCACAGGGACGTTATAACAACAGGAGGAAGGACATGCAAGAAAAAATTCTGCTGTGGAAAGCCTGGTTGGTTTTATACTGTCCACCTTTTAGTATAAAGTACTGCTTGTTGCCATTAGTCTGTGAGTGTATTGCTTCTCCCATGCTACTCATCTCCAAGGGCACTGGTTAATTCTCTAACCAAGGAAAACTCTGGGGTGTCGGAGCTTCATGGGTACCCATCTGCACAGATTCCTGAGGGCTGAATACATCCCACCTTCTCCTCATTGAAAATACTGTTTCACGCACAACTTATCTGTTCTCAGTGTATGTTAGACAGAATTGAGTGTCTACACAGGACAAAATGTGGCTCAGAGTGTATTTCACAATCAGTCAGATCATAGGTTCAGTAAACACAAACACATTTCCCACTGCTTGCTCTGCAGATGAATCCTGCAATGCTTCAGTGTGTTGGAGATTTATATGGGACGGGTCCTTCCCGCTGGGAAGTGATTTTGCTGTGAGTAAGCGCCCTGCTCCTTGTGCAGGGTTTGTTACGCAAGTGTGCGCTGAAGCACATAATGCACAGCCAGAAACGTGGGGAGATCTTCATTCTTACATGCCTGCCAACAGTTCAAGAGGAGCATGTCAGAGAGGGAACGAAGGGGAAATGTAAGGGTCAATCTAATTTGCTTTCTCAATGCCAAATGGCCCTTTCAGACAGGGTTATCCAGTCAGTCTGCTCAGCATGGCCTCACACACACACAAAAATAATGCCAGCATGGCTCAAGTGAGAGATTCGTTAAGAAATATGATTTCCATCTTCATTAATTGAAAAATTTTTTTCCATGAAGAACATTGAAGTGGTGTGTTCAATCTGGTTTTAGATTTCCAAGAATCTCCCACTTTCTGGAGACTAATTAATCATATAGTCAGTGCACTTGACAATGTACCCACCAATCCACATGTTTTGTGTCCTGAAAATTGCTTGTTGGAATACCAAAAAAACCCCAAGCCCTTTTCAAATTTCCTTTCTCATGAGAGATTTTCCCTGTTCCAGTTGTCCAAATTTGTTCTGTTTTGGGTTTGGGTCTACCAGAGTGATTGGTAGGCAGCAGTACACAAGCTGGGGTGGTCTAAGAGGAACTGTCCAAAGCAGGCTGGAGGTTGTCTTCATTTTGAAAATGAAAAAGACCTCTGAAAAGGTAACATGTGGAGCCTCCTGGAATGCATCATTATTGCCCCCCATCACAGCAGTAGCAGGAATAGGAGGCAGCCCTGTTTATCTTGAGCTGGAAGACAAGAAACTGGTAAAAGGCTTGGAGGACAGGGGTTGGTGTGGTCCTGAACTTAGAGACAGCCTCACACCTGTGGCTCTTGCTGCCTATTCTCTGCACTTGATTAAGGTCCTTTCCTGCTGTGTGCTTGCCTTCCTCTCTGATTTTGGTGGTTCTTTGGCGCCGATGGGTGCCATAGTGGGCTGCAAACAGCTCAGGCATAATTCTGTGAGTGTGTGACCCATCAGCAGAGGGAAAATTTCCAGGTTAACTTCTCTGGAGAATTTCTTCCTTCTTATTTGCAATAATAAAATAGTTGAGACAAGGTCACATGCTATTTATAGCCATCTCACTGCTACTTGCTCCTACTCGCCTGGGCAGTAAGCGCTGCACAGACACAACGAGATTAATCCTTCATGACACTGAACCTTTTATTTCCCTTGTGCTTGCAGGCTCCAGAGCCTCCTTCCTCTGCAGAGGCCAGTGCACTAAGCCTTCAGAACAACACAGCAGCAGTGGAGCTATGGAAAAGTTTAGAAAAACATTATCTGTTCAGCAGATCAGGGATTGTCTGTGAGGTTGGAGACTTTGCTTTCTAGGTCAGCTGAATGGTTTGAAATTTTTCATCACAAGCTCCACGCTGAGTTCATACGCTCTGCAATTAACTGAGGTTATGTGCAGGTAGGTCCAGTCCTGGCATGGCAAGAAATGCTGAGGGATCTGACATATTTTCCTGTATATAAACCTTTTTTCTCTTCCCCTCAAAAAAAAGAAATTTTAATCGAAACTATATTTTATGTGATGAAGAAACCTTAATAGAGAAGCAGGTTGTATTAGGACAGTCTGACACAGAATGCATGACAGCTGCTAATATCTGACATTAAGTTCAATGCAATGGGAACTCATTATGAAAAATAGTCTGAGGTCTTGGTTTAATCATACCTGTGACCTCTGATCTCAGGCAGTCAGAATCTGTATTGCTTTGGCTACATTCTCTCTAAAATCCTCTGACTTTCGCACCTCTTTTATCCTTGTTTTTGCCATGAAAAGCTCAAGGTGAGCTGGGAGCAGCTGAAATACCTGGCTACAGCTGCTTCCCCCCATTAGCTGCCGTGTGTCGGTGTTCAGCACAAGCAGAGTGGTGGTGGGAGGGCAGCCTTGGCTGCAGGGGCTGACTGTAAAGCTGTGCAGTGCTTGTCTCACAGACCTGGCACCCTGCCTGTTCCACTTCCTTATCCCCACTGCCAAGCTCCAGAGAGCAAACTTAAAGGACTGCAAGTTTTGGGTCATTGTAGCTGAAGCCATGGTGCTGCTGTGAGGCCTTTTCCCCAGGGAAGGGGACAGGAGTTTGTGCCAGCTTGCTGAGCAGCTGGCACACAAGGGGTTTTGGTCAGAATTCATTTGTCTGCGAGAAGTGAAGGCAAGTGTGAATTGAGAACATGTGCCTGCACATGGAGCTGAGCCAGTCTGAGGTGTTTGGGGCGGGTGTTAGCAATGAGGTGAATCCTCTGTGTTTCTCTTTAGGGGACACAGCAGCCAAAGTGATGGAAAAATCGAGCAGCAAGTTAGACATGTTTCAGTGGGACAGCTTGTTTCTTAAGCCCAGCAGGTTGGTGACTGTGGCATCAAAGGTACAAATCAAATTGCTCAGCTTGGAGTTTGCTGGCTTAAACATATCTTGACAGGTAGCAGAATGACAGTGAATAGTAGGGGTCTGTTAGCCTTGTGTTATGCGTCACCATGCAGCCCGTGAAGGCTCCATAAAGGATTTTCTCCATGGTTATCACTGAGAAGTGGGTTCAATTGTCTAGTGATGATCAAGATGCTCACTCAAAGTACTTTCTCCAGCCTGTGTTTGTTCCTGCACAGTGCTCCAGTTACAGCAGCCTTCCTAATCCGAGCCACCTCTGTGGGCTGGAAGCCACAATCCTGCTGAAGCCCAGGCCAGCACTGTCCCAGATGGGAGTGAAACTGAGCATTTGCAGTTTGCTGAAATTCTTTCATCTGAGGTTCTGCTGCTTAAAATAATTTTTTCCTATTTTTCTGTGAAATGAACCACTCCTAAATCTCAGTGAGGAAAATAAACATCGTCCAGCATCAGAACCCAGCAGCACTTTTGTGTCGTGTTTCTCCCTTCTCAGCTCTAGATGCTGGCATGTGAAGATCAAAATGGACAGGGCAGGGTGTTCCCAGGGCTCTCTCAGTGCTGATGCTCTGATTTCATGTGTCTTCTCTGGCTGAAATACACAGGGTTTGGTGCAAAGCTGCAGCAACAGTCCAGCGATCTCATTCCAGTGGGGTGAGCAAGCAGACCTTAGAGCACATACTGAGGTTGTGAGTCTACATTTGTCATTTTTTCCTTGCTGATTTTCATTCAGAAGTTGTTGTACAAAGATCAAAATCTCCTTCTGTTACGTGCTTGCACATGCTTGTGGCCCCCAAGTTGCTTGCCATCCATATAAACAAAATTACTGCTCTGTGGAAGAAATGCTATTATTTTTATTGTTTTTAGTTAAAAACAATGGAAAATCAGGCACAAAGAAAACAAATTTTCCAATTGCTGCACAGTGAGATTGTGACAGAGCCAGGAACTGAGTCCAGGTGTCCTGAGTCCCAGTCCAGACCTTTAAGCACCAAAATATCCTGCTCCTTGTGAATTCAGAGTGTTTTGGCAAACATTTCCTGAGTGTTTCATAACTAATGTCAGAGCTAGACTCTGAACGTATCTTACCAGTTAGGAATTTTGCTTTTATATACACTCACCCACTTAAAAACTCCCCCAAACTTAGCAGCTGTTGGCTTCTTTGTGTTACTTGAATGTTTCTAAGGCAAATATGGAACATGATGAATTGAAAAGCATTGAGTTGAAATGTTCTGCTTCGAGTCCACTTAGCAAACTCCAAAGGTCATCTCTGCTGTGAAGAGCCAGCAGGACTAGACACAGAATGAGCCTTGTTTGAAAAGGAATTTCTGTTGTCTAGAAATCAGACTCATCCTATTTCACAGGGGTAGATGTTATCCAGAAGAACTAAGCCCATCCTGGACAGTTTTTGACAGCTTCCTGAAAAGGATCTAGAACTAAGGGGAAAAAGAACATCCCACAACAGACTATTGCAGGTTGTGTCTTGAGAGACCACTTCCCCTTCTGAGATGCCTTCAGTCCCTCTTAAATCTGCACAGACAGGGTGCTGTTTGTGAATAGAAATCTGTGGTGTGGAATAATGCAGTTCCCCCAAGCAGCTCAAATAGTGGCTTCTTAGCAGTCCTCTGGATCAGGTCAGCAGCTCACATCTCCAACAAACCTCTTGTTCCATCTTAACTGTCTCTAATTACCAGCTGCAGTGGCATTCCCACAGACACTCAGCAGGACCTGAAAATTCCCACTGTGAGATGCTCTGGTCAGTCCTTCATCCCATATCCGATGGTGTGCAGCTGCAGTGAACTTTTCCAGAGTGGGATTATGTTGAAATGATCTATTTCAAAATGGAACGTATGTTTCTGAATAGGAATGTCTCTTTTTTAAAAAAAACCAACAACTTCTGCACTGAAGGGGTTTTGGTTTTTTGTACTATCCTGGTTAAAAATTTCTTATACTCATTTTTCATGCCTGCTGGAAAGCCAAGGGATTATTATGGAGAGTGGTGTCCTTTGGAAAACTCCAAATGAAAGACTGGAATAGATGTTGTTTTTGCAGTAAAATCTGGCTTCCCTGCACATGTTGTCAGTACAGAGATAATCCTTAAAAACTTCTGAAGTTTACACAAGGCAAATTTTTTGCATTTCTATGGGCACTGCAGCACAGCTGTGCTTTGGCGTGCAGACCTGGGCAGTGGGCTGGGGTGCCGTGGCTTTCACCTTCCTTTTGGGGATACTCCTGTGTGCTTCTTGGGCTAGCTGTGCCCTGGAGCCCGTCTGCCCTGCTGCAGGATGACAGCGTGTGAAGCTCATGCTTCCCTGCAGGTCTCTGTTCTCATTCTGCCGGTGGGGTTTGTCTGCTGGGTGCCCGTGCAGGTGAGCTGCTGTACCATGTCCCAGAGATGTGCCTGAGCTTGCTGGCTCTCAGCCTCAGGGGCAGCCTCGCAGCAGTGGCACAGGGCTTGGTGTGGGTCTTGCTGTCAAGGGGAGCACTTGGACACAGCCTGGCCAGGGCGAGCATTAGCCTGGCCCTGGCTGACAGGTTTGGGTCAGACTCCTGACGTCTCCCAGGGGCCTGACTGCAGCTTGCTGGTACTCAGTGGTGCTGGCTTTCTTTCAGAAGCAAGTGCTTTAGTGACTTCTCTCCTGCTAGCTCGTGCAGATGTTTCACCTGAACATCTGTTCTGCTCCTGGTGCTCCCAGCAGCTGCTGTGGATGTGTTTAGCACTAACAGTTCTGTTTGTTTATGAGGCTTTCTCCAGAGTGAAACATTAGTCTGGTCTCAGTTCTGAATCGGTAAACCCAAAATAACTTGGTATACCAAAATAAACTTCTCTTTATACCTCTGCCACTATCAGCAGGGTCTGGCCTTTTGCAGCTATACACAGCTGAGCTTAGTAAATGGTTCTAAGTCCCCATCTCCAAGCAGAAGCCCTCAGCCTGGACATAGCTCAGCCTCCAAGGCTTGTAGAGAGAGCAGTCTCAGCAGCTGCTTTCCCCTCCTCTCTCCATCTCATAGCTCATGAGAGCATCTTTCCAGCTGGGACTGTGCAAGGGGTTGGAGTAGCTGAGTTAAGAGGATGTGCTGCTGGAAAACAGGCTGGATCCCATCGCCAACAGACCATGTTGCAGTGACTTGTCTGTCTCCCAGGAACTCCAGCCCTTTCCATTTCACTTATATGGGGCTTTCCTCTCAATTCAGCTTTTTTTTTTTTAGCATCTGCATTCAGGTTTTCCTTGGTTTTCCCATCATTTCCCAGTCCAGTGGTGTCAAAAGGATGTCAGATGATGCAGCATAAACTGCTGTGTTCACCCTCCTACCTCACCAATCTCACTTGGTCTTTCTTACCTTGTTACAGCTGAACAAGCTGGAGGAGGCAGCAAATGCAGCTCACACCTTCTTCATGGCAAACCCTGAGCACATGGAGATACAGCAGGACCTCGAGAACTACAAGACCACGTCAGGGAAGGTCAGCGTGATTGACCGGGAGGCCAGGCAGCACATGGTGAGTCTGAGCTGAAGAGGTGCCCAGCTTAAGTATCAGGAAGTCTGGAGAGGAGAGATTAGGAGGCCAGGAGAGATTAATCTATGAATGGGGAAATTCTTACCAATACAGCAAAACAAACTCTCCCTTTCAGCATTTTCCCTTAAGGCAAGCCTGCTCCTGCCTTCTCAAGACACTCTGCTCTTTATTTGACTGCTGCATCCCCAGCCTGGTCCCTCCCTTCCGAGAACTCTGGGGTCACCCATGGCTGTGAACACACATCAGCAGACAGCTGTGATGGAAGCTCCCGTGACAGATCTTGGCTCCTTTTGGTCTGAGTTCTGCCACCTGGGCAGGGTACATGCTCATGAGTGGCTGTGCTGGTGAGGATGCAGGGTGGCAGGCAGGAGAGCATCAGCTTTTTCCACCTCTCCAAAGCGAAAGCTCTAGACAAATGCCAGGGCCACCCTCAGCTTCCCAATTTCACAAGACTCAAGGGAGCAGGAGGGGCTGTTCGGTGCAATTAATGGAGGTGCTCATTAGGGGCCATTCTAAGAAAGATCTTCCTAGGTCACGACCAATCTGTTCCCTTGGCATTCAGTGTTGTTGTTTGGTGGGGGGGGTAAAAACTAAAAAAAAAGATTTTTAAAAATATAATACATAATGTAGGAGTGGCACTGAGGATTCCCTAAGTATGGAGGAGTTCAGAAGAGCATTTAGGCAGGTTTATTAGGTTCCACTGGTCCAAAAGTCCATTGATGGCTTAAACATGGATTGGTACAAGTGGTTATATCTGGTGGGTATCTGGGGGGACTGTCCTGTCCCTGCCCCCTTGTACCTTCTTTCCAGAAGCATCTGCAGGTGGCAAGGGCAGGGTGCTGTGCTCCAGGCAGCCTTGTCTGCTCATGGTTTGTGTTCTGCCTGCCTGCTTTGCAGGAGGACTACAGTGCTGGAGTGAGGCACTACGACAAGGAGGACTATGAGCTGGCCATTGAATTCCTGGAGAGTGCCTTGAAAGGATACTACTCTGAGGACGAGGACTGCCAGATCATGTGCGAGGGACCACAGAGATTTGAGGAGCACGAGTACCTGGATTACAAGGCTGGTCTCTATGAAGCTATTGCAGGTGAGATCTTTTTGCATTTTTAGAGTTCTCACCCTTGGCCCTGAAATGTTTTTAATTATTGAGTTTGTGCCTTTGGCTGGATTTGGTGGAGTGTCTTCCCTTCCATCTGTGCTGCTGGTGAGTAATGCTGCAGGAGGCACCTGGAAGCCCAGAAAGTGCAAACTCAGAGGACGGTGAACTAGAACATCTCGTTTTGATTCTGAATAGAAACTGGGCTAGAAGAATTGCATTTGCAGATGTGTGGAGCATTTGCAACTTTCCGTTAGAGCTGGAAGTTTAGGTGCTTTATCATAAACTGCTTCCGTTTCCCCTGTACACAGTCTCACACACCTCCCTGGAGTCTAGACATTGCTGGCCTTTGTTTATGTTTTCTGTTTCTGAGAGCCTATGAAGAGAGCAGCAGAGTTCTCTTGGCCATGCTCCAGGTGGCCAGGAAAGTTGCCAAAAAGCCTCATAACATGGATTTTCTCCCCATCCAAAAGGATGGATTTGTCATTAGTAGAGGCCCACCTAGTTATGATCTTGACTGAAATCTCTGGAGAGAATTGAACGTTGCTGTGTAATCTTTAGATTTGCATGTGTGGCTGTGAGCCAGAGGGGATTAAAACAGTTCATTCTCAGTAGAAATGAGATTACATTTAATTAGTTGTAAGGGAAGAAAGAGCAATAAATTAAGGTTTGTTTGGTAACAGAAATCTTATTTATCTGCTTATGGTCTTGGAGTTGCATCAAGCCTGGAATCTTCCTGCTTGTGTGGAAAATACTTCACTCAGATGCAGACTGCTTTTTGGGTTTGCATAATTCTGTTTGTGTCGAGACAGGAAATCTAATTGAGACAATCAAGAGGAGAAACCACCAGCATACCGGATGGGAAGCTGCCCTTGTGGGGTTTGTTTACCCATGTGAAAAATAGAAGTGTTGGAAGGGCTGACTTGGTACCAGTGTGGCTGTCAGCTGATCAGGCCTGCTTTCAGAGCCTTGACCAGGACATCAGGGGCCACATCAAGAGAGCAGCCTTCAGTGGCAAAGCAAACCCAGCATCCTGCTCACTGAAAGCTGCTGCTCTTCAAACAGGACAAGCTGTTCCCTGTGCTGTGCAAGTTGAGTGCAGCCCCGTGAGCAGAGGTGTTTCTGTGTTAGCCCATGCTGAGCACACACAGGATCACGGTGTGGTGATGCTCGAAGCAGCACATCACCTGGGAGGGACAGCGGGCCGGATGGTCCCTGCAAGTGCTGTGGCTCAGCAGATATGCCTGGCTGTAACATCTCCAAACCCCAGGACCATTCAGGTACCCAACAAAACAGCGAGTTGAGGGAGGGAAATAAGGTATGTGATGCAACTGCTTTTCTGTAGGATACTGGGTGGTTCCATCCAGGACAGCATAATTCAAAGTTCACCCTCGGTCCAAGGCACTCAGGCCCAGATGTTTCAACAGGGAGTAGGAACACATAATATACCAAGAAAAGAGAATTTAGCTTTCTTCAAAACTCATTTCTCTTTTCAATCCCAAACTGATTTGCTGTGCTGCTGCTTAGGGTTGAAACACACTCACCTTCTCCCCTCAGGGACAGATAAATTTTGGTGAATTGATTCCAGTCTATATGGCTTATTTCTAGAGCACTTTGACAGTACCGAGAGAAAGCAGTGCTTGTCAGTGATGGATTGATTATTTCAGATCTAGGATGCTTAAACAGGTTTAAATTACAACAATATGGTTTATGTCCTTTCCCTTCTTGCCTTTCTTAATGTAATACCCTGGATATGTATGGTAAGTCAGATAACTACTCAGACTACCTGTCAAGAGCACATAGGAATTGTTCTGAGTTTCCACTTGATTTCATTGCAAATTCCTCAGGCAGCTCTAAGGAATGCTTTGGTAGCTGAGCACATGGTTATTTTCAAGCTTGTGTTTGTTTCTTAAGGTTTTTAATGGTGTGCAGATACAGAGCAAGCAAAGTAGATTCATAAGTACATTGCAGCCAAGTCTCCAAAATGGAATCAGATGTTAGTGTTGGCTTTGAAATTGTACAGCTGGTACAAGTTCTATACTGTGTACTCCCACCAATTAGGAAACTTTGTTAATGGCAGATGCTTACCATGTGCTTGTGATTCTCTGGGAGATATCACATCTTTGAGAAGCAGCAAACATGGGGATTTCTGCTGCCCAGATTTGCACCTTGGACCTTGCAGGCTGGTGGTGCAGGTGCCTTGCTTGGCCATGCTGGAGAATCTGCACCAACCCCTCTTAGCTAAACCACCCCGTGCCCTCAGGAGCGTGCTTGCTACAGGAAAGGAGAGGATTAAAGATGACCTGAAGGAAGGGAGTCTGGAGATAGATTTCATGTGGCAGCACATGTGGCCACCTTGTCTTCACATCTCTGCTTGCCTTGTGGGTTTGTCTCTTGGGGTGGAAGTGCTACCTGCCACCTGCAGTCCCTGCACGCCGCCGGCTTCCCTGGGCAGAAACAGCAGCTCCTGCCACACAAGAGATGCTCAAGCTCCCTCTACAGTTGACAGAAGGAGGAAGGCGTTTCTCAAGGGGGCAAAAGCGTAACTGCAACTCTTCTGGAATTGGCTTCAAGGAGGAGCCCGAGCTCCTTCTCTTGGTGCACAGTCACCTGCTCGACCAAAGCAGTGTGAGTTGTACATCCTTCAGCTCAGGAGTTTTAACCTCTGTCTGTCCTTGTCTCAGCACTGTTGCCATCGTTCTCAGCTCAGACCACCTCCTCCTTTTTTTCTTGGCAGATCACTACATGCAGGTCCTGGCCTGCAAACACGACTGTGTCCGAGAGCTCGCCACGCGCTCGGGCCGGATCTCGCCCATCGAGAACTTCCTTCCCCTCCATTACGACTACTTGCAGTTTGCCTATTACAGAGGTAAGGGCTCCTGTACTGTTCCTCACAGCACCTGCTGAGTTCTGTTTGTTTCGTACAAGTTCAGGTTGTTCCATGTGGGAGTAAGGCTGTTTGCCCCGATGTCCACACCACAGTGATGCAGAGGCAGGGTCTGAAAGAGAAGCAAAGGACATTGGAAATTGTCTCTTCAAAAGTCAGGTTCACTGAAATACAGTTAAGTAGTTTTATGAAGGTGTTTTAGATCATCGGTCAGGTTTTAAAAGCCCAACCTTTAGCTTAAACATTACTATTCTTTAAATAAATCATGCTTTTTTAGGGTCCTTTCATTTGCCTTTTGATAAAATCCTTAGGATTTATATGTTTCACATTTTCTGCAATGAACTGATACATTTTCAAAATTAATATATAACAGATATGTGAGTTAGCTCAAGCTTATCCCAAGATACCAATTTTTGCCTATTACCAAATATTTTAAGACTCACAGTAATGTTGCAGGTGTTGGCAGCATGGCAAAATGTCAAGAATTGGCAGTGCTGAAAAATAATGCCAATTGTGTGGTTCTGTGTGCTATTTTATTATGTTCTGTTACATAAAAGGAAATAGAAATCTGCAGAAATCTGCTCTCTCAGGCTTCTGCAAAGAACTCATTCCTGAAAAGGGCAGACTGCATGAGGGTCAAAATTTACATTCAGACATAAAGATTCTTCATTCATCAACACAACAGGAAGAAAGCAGGAGGAGTCAGCAGCATTTTGTGTGTGGTGTACAGACTTCTTTATTTCTCTGCCCAGTTAGAGGTTTACTGTGGTGGGTAAAATGCCCTGGGCCCTGAGAGATGCTGCACAGATGAGAAGCAGTTTGATGCCGGACAATATCCACATCCTGCCTCTCCAGCTGGATCCAATTTGGATACCATCTGATCTGTGCATGGTGGCAGAAAAGTCTTGTCTCTGTGCCTCAGTTTCCTTGCTGGTGAAGCGGAGTGGTTAAGACAAAGTGGCATCAGAAAGAGCCCTGTGAAGTGCTGGGCTGCTGCTTCAGCCGATGGGGAGCTCAGGCTGCCCCTCCCTCCCTGCAGTCCCCTCCTGGGCTCTGTGTGAGCCCCTTGTGCCCCCCTGTGCCCCCCTGACCACTGCTGTGTTGCCCCCCAGTTGGTGACTACGTAAAAGCCCTGGAGTGTGCCAAGTCCTACCTCCTCTTCCACCCGGACGACGAAGATGTCCTGGAGAACGCAGGTTATTACGAGGGTCTCTTGGAAGGTACAGTGGATCCAGCCACCATCAAACCCAGAAAGGTGAGAGTGAGTGACACCTGAGAGCTCGTGGTGGGAGGCTTTAACAAAAGCATCTGCTGGAAATAAAAGCAGCTTGGCAGCTTTTCCTCAGTGGGACCACTTTGAAAAGAGAAGTGGAAGTTCTGGGCTTGCTGGTGATGCTGAGGTGGTGTTTTCAGAGTGCAAGTTCAGAGTCACTGGTGTAGGGGAGAAGCCAGTGGGCAGGATCTGCTTTAAATGGGGACTTCAGCTTGGTAAAGCCTGAGAGAGGGCAGGGAGGACAGTGACCAACAGTGTAAACCCTCCTCTTGTCCAGTGCTCTGGAGGACACAAGGAGGAGGAATGCAATGAAACACCGAGCAAAGGGCAGCATCTCTTCAGAGAGGGATGAGAAATATTTTCCCAGGGGAGGCTGGGATCTCAGCACTACTCTCAAGTCTCTTAGCTTGGAGTTCAGGGCTCAGCCTGTTCTGCAGGGAGTAGCTTTGCTGTCAAAGGGTTAGGCTGGGGTCACATCACCCAACTGTGTGTGTTCCATCACCCAGCAGGACAGGCTTCCTCTCCAGTCGGGGCAGCCTTTATCTGTGGCCCTGGGGCTGCCTTCCTCACCATGCAGAGGTTTCATCCCATCCCAGCCCTGCTCATTCCCCTTGCATCATAAGTAGAGTGTTGGCAGGAACAGGATTTTCCATTCCTTTGGGAATTCCTTGATTTCCAGGCAAATCAAGGTGAACTTGGTAAAGTACTAAAAAATAAAAGCAAAATGATAAAAAGGAAAGCAAGAATAATTGTTGTTTTTCTGCACAAAATGAATCTAGAAAAATAACTGAAGTCAACAAGAACATTTAATGGTTTACAGTGTTTTGAAGTTTTCTGTAAAAAATGAATTGGGTTTTTTGCTTTGCACAATAATTTTCTAGGAGAAATACCAGTGTTTTGTTTACAGATTTTTCATTCAAAATAAAGCCCTCTGATGGACAATTTCCAGCTGGCTCTGCTTTGTGGTCCCCATCCAAGCACTCTGAGTGCATCCCAGGGCCAGGCCATGGGCTCCATGTGGGGAACTGAGGCACAGCCCAGCCAGGGTCCCTGCCCCACCAGCCTGAACTTGCCCCCATTCTGCAGCTGGGGTTTCTCTGGCCAGCCTTTTGCCCAAATAATTGGAGGCTCTCCAAAATGCTCAGGAGTTTCTGCCAGCGATGGACATGTGTTTCGGGGATTCAGGCTTCCTAAATGAGTTGTTGGACACCTTCTGTAATGTACTGAGTGGCTCAGCCTGGGGTTGCTCCAAGCACCCCTCGCCCCGCAGCAGTCTGCAGCATTGCGTGAAAACCAAACCCCTCTGAAGCAGAGGTGCGTTGCCACTGTCTTGCAAAAGCTTGCCATGTGCTACTACTCCTGTTTTCCTTCTCTTTTCAGGAAGCCAAGAAGCTGCTGCGGCGCCACAAGCTGGAGTCTCACCTGCTGCAGGTGGCTGCGGCTGGCCTGGGATACGCCTACACGGAGCCGGTAATTCCCAGCTGTGCTGTGGCCAGGACCTTTAGGAGTTCACAGCTGTAGGAGCAGCTGCCCCCCTCCCCTCTCCTATAAAGCCAGTCCTGTGTAGGTGACTCAGGAGCTGGGTCTTGGCCTGGTTTGTTCCCTGTAGGAAAGCAGTGATGGCAAAGCAAAGGCAGGCATTCCTGGGGTGAAGGAGAGGCACATACAGCCTCGTCCAGCTCTCCTGCCATGGTGTCTGTCTGCATCTCAGCCACTGCCACGGTGGTGGGGTGAGACAGAGATGCCTGGGCAAGCTGGGCTTCCTAGGAACTCGTCACATTGTGCCAGTTTGGGTTCACATTTTCAATCTGGCGACCTCAGGCCATTGCCCAGAGTTATGTGGGATAGATCCAGAGAGGCTGCCTGATGTCCCTGGGTGTCAGGCAGAACAGGTAATGCCCTGGCTTTGTCTGGAGCATCAAATTAAGAATTTTGACCTCTCTCTTTACCCACAGAACTACTGGAACAGGTACGGCGCCCGCCAGGACGAGCACAGGTGAGCCACAGTCACCCCAGCTGAGCTGCAGCTTCACCATTCCCCACGGTGGGATCAAGGGGATGTGCTCGTGGTGGGGTACCAGCCTGCCATTTGGGGGTACTGCCCATCCACCCAGCACACCATCATGGTTGAATTAGGGCCCTTTGCCCCTTATGATTGCAAACATTCCCACAAGGACCTTGTTTTAGCTGAGTGCTTCAAAACCAGCAGTGGTCTAGAGGGAGCTTGATTGATGAGGCAAGTGGTGCTGGTCAGATTTGTTGGTGGAAACTGTTGCTCCCATTACCAGAAAAGCAATGTTTGCCACAGGACAGAGTGAGTGCTTCAGCTTGTATGGCTGTGAATTTGTACAAAGTACTGATTTGCTTGGGGTTTTTGTGTCTAATTTTCCAATGGGTGCAAAAGTGCAAGTCCAAGAATTTGTGGCCAAAGTCATGATGTTCCTCTTCTCTTTTGCTCCTTAGTGTCCCATCAAGTATCAGCAGTGAACCAGAGGATGGGCCCCGGCTGTCCCTGACAAAGAAACCCATGCCAAAGCCAGATCGAGAACTGAAGGAGGGTAAGTCTGATGAAGATGTTTCAACAAAATCAGGGAAGTTTTTCATCCTATTTCTGTAGACTGCAGACTGCTGGCCATTGAGCAATGAGAACCACTCTTATTTAAGGGAGTCCAAGTTTTGTTTAAGAGACAGAGAAGTCTTCAGTGCTGCCACAGCAGTTCTGGGTCTGTGGATCCCAGGGCACTGCTCTGCCCTTGGACTTGTTTTTCCCACCTGCTGAGCTGCTCGGTACAGAGCCCTGAGATGTGGAGCTGGGAGGCTGGGTCTTCCTCACCATGGGGAAAGTGACACCAGCAAACAATAGTCTTTCCTCCAGGTGCTTTTAAGATCTATGTGTTCCCTGTTGTCCAGAAGAATGGATGCTGGAAGCATCCTGATGCTTCACTAAATGTGCTGGATCACACCATATTAGCAACCACTTCTCTTCACAGACTGGCTTATGATTTCATGTCTCAGCTCACATGAAATGACTTGTTTATAAGCCTGTCAGCAGACATTTCAACTGATTTCAGCACATTTTCGGCAACCACAGAAAATACCATAACATCTTCTACTAAAGACAGGATTTTTCCCCTTAACAATTTTGAAAAACAATATTGTAGCCAAGCACCAAAGCAGAGTCCTTGCTGCAAAACAACAGAGTCTCAAGCCAGGAGGTGTCTTGTGTCTCTAGTGAGCCAGCTCCACAGCAGCAGGCAATTAAACCTCCCTGTAATGAAATGGGTGGTAGCGCTTTTTGGGGAATTTCATAGCTTTCCCCAGCCCAAGTTGTGTCCAGCTGCTCAGTGTTGTGTTCAGAGTGTTGTTATCCCTTCTCTAGGTGTACATAAAATAGGCAAATACCACAGTAAGATCCCAAAGATCTTGCCTAAGCCAAGAGCTGGTTGAATTTTATTTGTTGGCCTGTTCGGCATTTATAACCGAGTAATTTCAGAGTCCTTCTTTCTGTTTTTTTTCCCTTTCTCTTATTCTTTATTTCTTTCCCTCTTATTCTGATTTATTTGCAAATGTTTTTGTTTACAAAGAACACTGAAACCATTCAAAAAGAAAATGGGAAGTTTGTCCATCCAGCTGCTGCCTTTCTCTGTTGTCTTTTTTTCTTTCTTTTTACTTGGAAAAAGAAGAGGCCAAAAGAGAAAACTCTATTTTAATTTTTTACCTTTCTGTACTTCTACTTTTCCCCCAAAAAGTGAAAGAATCCAAAGTGAAAGAATCACTCCCAAAAGTCCAAAGAATTCCTCAGTTTCTTTGGGGTGCTTTTCACAGAGCACAGACCCAGGAAACAGGCCTGTCCCTCTGCTGGTGCTTAGAAGAGGCAGAGGCAAGGAAAGCAGGTGGGAGCACACTGTCAGTGTGGGACAAGGATTCAGTGTCCATGGCACAGGGCCACCCCCACTAATGCCCTGGGAGGAACCAGAAGAAATGTTGGAAGTGGTGAGTGATGCCTTCCATGTTCATCCCTCATGTGCCTGTGGCTGGGGAAGATCATCTGAGCTGGAAAACTCAGCCCTGAGCTGGAGCATGCCAGGAGCTTGGATTTGAGAATCCTGATTCTGATCCAGCTGCATTTGCAATAAGTGTGGTTATCAAGCAACAAAATCAGCACAGTGAACACCAGAAACATCCCATCTTCTCCATTTCCAAGAAACCTAACTCTTCAGAAATAAAGTTGTGTGCTAATGACAGGGCTCTGTGGGGGTTACGTGTCCTCCATAGGCCAAAGAGACCTCCAAGAACACACAGTGTGCCTCAATAGACAGGAAAAGGAAAAGTTACCAAAGCATTGTCACAGAGAAGTTTCCTTGTGCCACACGGTGACAGGAACTCTGCAGCTCTGTTTCCTCTGTTTCGTTGCTTCTCTGTGACAACAAATAATCTTCCCCACAGTTTAGATGTATTTCACTTTTCTCCTGGAGAAACATCTGGTTTTAGGCTTTTATTGTTACCATTTCTTTCCTTTCCTCTCTTCAAGGCGTTGCATAGAAGAGGCTTCAGAAGATGGTGATTTAGAGGACTTACTCTGGTTTTTTGATCAGTCAGATTTGATGGGGATGGATTGAAACCTCTCATAAAAAGCTTGCAGGCAGAGGGAGGCAGCTCAGAGGCAGGATGTGAGGGATGGCAGGGACAGCCATGGCAGCTCCTTTGCCTCAGTGGAGGGGGATTGTCCTCAGAGTCCTCTGGCTCGCCTACTCCCTGCCCCCCTTCTTGGAGGAGAGCAATGCTTGCTGCAAGCTCAGCACCACGTGAGGTTTTCTCTGTGTATAGAAGACAAAAAACACTGATGACAGTTGCAGAGAGTGGCTTTGCATGCCAAGCCAGCAGGATCCACACAGCACAAATGCAATGGGAACCTGCATTGGTGTTGACAGCTGGGCAGGAGAGCCAAGTTAGCCACTGTCCGAGTCTCTCCTTGTGTCCCACTGGGGTTTGGTGTTTTCAGGCTGTGGTCCCTGTGTTTGCAAGGCAGCTGCTGAGAAGGTAGAAAATGCTGATGCTCCTGCAGCAAACAGATTTCATCTCCTTCTGTTCCCATTGCTTCTGTTTCTTTAGTTACTGATGGAAGGCCAAACTCTGCTCTCTTGTGTGGAGCTCTTTGCCTGTCAGCGCCCCTGGGTGACTTCAGCTGGGCTCCGGCCACTGTACAAGATGTCAGCAAGGCCTGGGCATGTTCAGCAGGATGGTTTTGTGTCTCTCCTCAGGGGGTCCTCTTCTCTACAGCGATGTGAAGTTTGTCTACAACTCTCAGCAGCTGAATGGCACCCAGCGAGTGCTGCTGGATAACGTCATCTCGGAGGAGCAGTGCCGGGAGCTGCACAGGGTGGCCAGCGTGAGTGGGCAATGGCCCTGGGCTGAGTGTGGCAGCTGAATGTGTGATCAGCCTCTGGAGAGCTTCTGGGTTCATGCCGTGCTCTTGAGTGTTCTGGCTGGTGGCAGGATGCCTGTGGAGAGCAGGTGGATGCTTGTCCCCACAGCACACCCGTAACTGCAGCACGGGAGCTGCTGCTCCATGCAGGGCTGTTCCTACCAACACACTGCAAGACAGCTGTGCAGAAAGAGCTCTTTCCCCATGTTATACACAACCCCAGAGGAGGCTCATCCACAAGTCTGGCTGAGCCCTCTCATTCACCATTAACTGAGCCTGGGAAGGGACTGAGGGTGCCTGAAAATCCCCAGTTAGGAGGTGGGTGGTTGATATCCAGCATTGGTGTTCACAGAGAGCTGCAGCACCTTCCCACCCCAGCTCACCTGGCCCAGTGAACGCAGCCCTGGGGGATCTGGGGAAGAGGGTGCCATGTACTTCCATTGCAGACCCCTCTCTCCTGTCAAACCAGTTCACCCCTCATCTGTATTTGTGTCTTCCAGGGGATCATGTTGGCTGGAGATGGTTACAGGGGCAAAACCTCCCCCCACACCCCAAATGAGAGATTTGAAGGAGCCACCGTCCTGAAAGCCCTCAAGGTACAGCTCCCTCGTCCTTCTCCTCCTCTCCCGTGCCCTCCCTCCCAGTCTGCACATGGCACTGACCTCTCTTTGCCTTTCTCCTTGCCCAGTATGGCTACGAGGGCCGTGTCCCACTGAAGAGCGCCCGGCTGTTCTACGACATCAGCGAGAAGGCTCGCAGGATCGTCGAGTCCTACTTCCTGCTCAACTCCACACTCTACTTCTCCTACACACACCTGGTGTGCCGCACCGCCCTCTCCGGTGAGGAATCGGGGACGGCACTGGAGCAGGGAGGATGGGAGGGGTTCAGCCCTCCATGGGGGGTTTATGAGTGGGGGTCCCAAGCTCAGAGTAGCTCTATTTTGCTTAATGCTTCAATTGGTGGCCAAGTGCTGGGCAAAGTCAGCATCCCCACAGCAGCAAAAAGTGGGCACTGCTGTCCCCAAAAAAATAATTTCTGCGATGTCTCTTGGTTTTCATATCTGCAACTTTTGCTATTTTCTCCTCCCTCTTCTCTTGCCTCCTCTTGTCTGTCCCTTCTCCTTTCCATCCCAGCCTCAGCTCTCCATCTCGCTTCCCTGCAGTAAGAAACAGGCAGAGCTGTGCAGATCTGAGTCCTCAGATGTTGCCTTTTCTCCCCAGCCATTCCTTTCCTCCTCTCACCTGTGAACACCACCCTGAATGGGGTCAGGGTAGGCTTCCATCCCATGATGAGACCCCACAGAGCACGGCATTTCCATCTCATCCACTCCTTCTCCTTCCCCCTTCCTCCACATGGTCCTGCCTAGGCCAGCAGGAGAGAAGGAATGATCTGAGCCATCCCATCCATGCTGACAACTGTCTCTTGGACCCCGAGGCCAACGAGTGCTGGAAGGAGCCTCCTGCCTACACCTTTCGGGATTACAGGTAGGAGGGAAGGGACGGGATCTCCCTAGAGACGTCTCTCCCTCTGGCTGTCCTCCATCCATGTCTTAGTGGACCAGTGTGGGATCTGTCCCGGAGGTGGGGGTCAGCCTTGAGACCTCCCCAGTGCTCCCCTAACGGGGGTCTCCCACTTCCTTCCCCAGTGCCCTCCTGTACATGAACGCAGATTTTGAAGGCGGCGAGTTCATTTTCACCGAGATGGACGCCAAAACTGTGACGGTGAGTTGGTGCTGTGGGCCCAAAGCGTTCCTCAGCAGTCCATGCTCAGGGCTCTGGGCTTCCCGGGGCAGCCTGTGGCTCCTACCTTGCAAACAGCCCATACAAAATCCTGCTGCAGAGGTGCACAGACCTTCTGCTCCCTCCCTAGAGGCCGTGCCAAGCAGGAAACCGGCGGTTCAGGGGTTCTCCCCACCCCCAGTGCAGGCAGAGGGATGGCTGGTAGTTGTCCCTGCCTGGAGGACTGCTGAGCTGCCACCCCATCTCGTGGTCAAACATGAACTGGTGCCTCCATATAGATGCAGTGCCTGATCCAGCTCTCTTGTTCCAGAGTGGGTCACAGTGGTGGACATCAGACCCTGAGAGGGATGTGGCTCAGGCATGAGCCCTCACCTCTGTTTGGGGCCATTAAGGAAGGTGGGCACCAACTCTGTGGTTGGACAGAGGTCTGGGCACCGTGCTGAGGTCTCTGGAGTCCGGTAGGCTCTGGAGGGTAGATTGTGTCCACCTAAGTGCTTGAGGGTTGATTTGATTGGCACTTCTGCAGGACTGTGGTGGACTCTGCCAAGGGAAGAAAGAAAGAAAGAAGTGTTTCGCAGCCATGTCAGCCTTACCCTGGACCTCCCTGGAGTTATGCCATGGCCCCATTTTGCTCTAGGTGGTCACCTGTAGTTTTGCAGAGACTCCATGCCATTATGTCTTAGCCCTTAGAGCTTCATACCTCTCTATTTACCCCACACCTCTTCCCAACCATGCCCAGAGCTCTGCACGTCCCCCAGAGCAGCTCACCAGGTCCTGGGGTGATGCAGAGGGATGCCCAGTGAGGTCCCAAGCCCCGGACCATGGTTAGCCCAGGCACAGCCAGTGTGTGCAGCCGTGCTGCTCCTTGCCACCCTGGTTTTGCTGTTTCCCTGCAGGCCTCCATCAAGCCCAAGTGCGGGAGAATGATCAGCTTCTCGTCGGGCGGCGAGAACCCCCACGGGGTGAAGGCAGTCACCAAAGGCCAGCGGTGCGCTGTGGCTCTCTGGTTCACCTTGGACCCTCTTTACAGAGAGCTGGTGAGTCCTTCCATTGTGGTGTGAGGGGAGTTGGGGCATACTCAGCATCCAAGTGGAACCAGGACCATCTTATTTTCTCCCGTCCCAGTACATCTGTTTTCGTCCCTTACACCCCCCACTGCAGCACTCCCCTAATACGAGCTGGGATAGGTTTTTCCTGCCAGTCCTGGTCCTGGGCACCCATTGCCCTTGGCCTGTGAGGTGCAGTGCCAGGCTGGGGTGCTGAGTGGGGCATGGAAGGGCTCCGTGCAGGGCTGGTCTGGCCATTTCTGACACCTAGTGGCAACAGCCTGATGGATGGGGAGCTGCTCCAGAGCCATCTGCAGCTCAGCGTGCTGTGCTGACTCCTGCTGCTAAGTCCTCTCATAGGCATTTTGGCAGCCTGAAGTCCATGGCTCTGGGCACCCAAGATGCCTTGGAAGATCTGGGCTGTGATGCCTTTCACCAGGCACCCTCCACATTCTTCTTTGAAAAAGCTGCTGCACCAGCCCCTGCCTCCCTTTGATAGCAATTCTGGTTTGTAAAGATAAAAGATACAAGACCAAGCAAAACTAAATACAGGGAGAATGCAAAACTCTCGTTCCTTTGCATTATGATGGAGGTGGGCTGCGAGGTTTGGGGAAAAGCTTATTTTCAGATATGTACTTCAATGTCTCTCAGTTTTTTTGCAGTAGCAGAAATTCCTCCAGGCTTGTTGCCTGTGTGGTAGGAGATCAGCCCTGCCCAGGGAGCTGGAAATCAACAACAAGCAGGGGGGACAGGAGGAGGGTATACTATGGCAGTGGCTGCAGTGGCAGTGCAGTGTGATAAAGGAACTGCAGAACATCAGCTCTGCCCCAACAGCTGCAGCCCTGCAGGGAGGAGGGAATCAGGTACTGAGGTGGAAAGAGATTTGATTAATTCTGCCCAGCAAATCCCCAGCTTGAGTCCCAGGCTGTCCTCCCTCTTCTCACCTACACTGCTGGTTCTGGGGTAAAATCCTTGCTGTGTGTCCTCCCAGCAGCCTGAGCCTCACTGAATTAGCTGGAGCAGGCACTAAAGCTCTGCTGTTACCATTTCTTCCCTTCCCCTCTTGCAGGAACGAATCCAGGCAGATGAAGTGATTGCGATGTTGGACCAGGAGCATTTAGGACCCAGTGAAATGAACATCAATCCAAAGGATGAGCTATGAACTAGGCCAAAGACTTTTATATTAAATATTTATTTAATATTGTTAATCTTATTAGAACCCTTCTATTTTTGTACAGAGATGCTGTATAAATTAACAGGTTAATATGATTGTGGAGTTTCAGGAGTGCCTCTTCTGTGTTTAGCACAGCTTTTGCTGGAACCCTCATCCCTGTGCCAGCATCTCCTGGTGGGGCTGACTCTGCTTCCAGCACTCCCTTTTTTTCTCTAGCACTTCTCAGGACTCATTCAGGCCCACTCTACCCCCTTGGAGAGCCTATTTTTTTTCTTTCTCAACTGAAAATAGCCGCTTCTCTTTAGCATCTACCGGAGAAATGTCTCAGGTGTCCTAAGGCCCCAGTCTTCCTGCCCCTGCTTCTGCTAGGGGAATCTGGAGCACAAAAACTGGAGTTATGACTGTCCCTCACCATTTGAAATATGCCTTTTAGGGGAAAAAACAAAGGAAAACCCCAAGTCCTAGAAAAATGGAGATACCTCTGTAGCCATGCAAAGCTGGTGTTTGGGCATTAATTCTGAGCAGAACTTCTGGAAATCAGCTGCTGAGCAGGGCCATGAGCTGTGCACAGGCATGAAAGGATGTGATTTGCAGCTGACTCTGGTGAAATAGGGTCTGTCACTCATGTTCAGTCCCTTCTCCTGTTAATGGCCTGGGAACGTGAAGGATGCTGCTTCACACTGCATCCTTTGAGCTTCCAGCCCAGTCTGCTGCTGGTAAAACCCAAAGTTTGTAGTCATAATTTCCAGGTCCCTGTTGGAAAGCAGCTTAGGAAGTTACAGTGCCATGGTGTTGGATGGTCACGGTGCAGCTCTGTACTCTGGACGTCCTGGCTGCATCCTCCCATCCTGGCAGTGCAGAGGCAGCAGATGTTCATGGTGTGGTAGTCTCTCTTTGCTCAGAGTAGTTCTGACCCAGCCTCAGGGTGTTGCAGTGAAAGCACTCGTTCCAAGTAGTCAAGTAACTGCTGCTAAGCCAGTAAATCATCCGTCCCCAACCATTAAATTTAGTCCTGTGTGTGGGATCAGAGCAGCTCCATCTCAATCAGAACAGGCACTGAGTCACAGAATTGCTGTCCCAGACATAAGGACAGCTTTTGTTTTGACCCAACAGCTGTTTATGCTGCTGGAAAGCAGTTCCTAAAAGGCAGGTTTTAGCAATCTTCACTGTTGAAATTACTGCAAGGCTGCAATCTCTTGAGAAAACACTGCAGGGACCTTTGCTGGAGTTCACATCCTTGAGGTGCTTTGCTCAGCTCTGTGATGCATTGGCTTTTTCTTCAGTCCTTTTCTGCACCCCTCTGCCAGTTTTGGCATTCCCAGGACTTAAAATCTGCAATAGAGAATTGTCTTTTCTCTTTGCTCCTGCAACTTGTGCCTATTCAAACCTCCCAGGCTCAGAAGCCCCTTCTCTTCATCCAGTCACTGGCTGCAGAGGCTGTAGATGAGGACTGTCCTTCTGTAGAGACCTCCTCAGAAGCTGGTCCTGGGCAAGATAGAAGGGAACTCTGCATCTGGAAAAACAAATGCCCAGCTGTGAAGAGGGCACCATTACCAGCTAGAAAATACTGGAAGAGTCATTTGCTGCACCTCCTCCAATGCTGCATCTGCAGAGGAAGAAGCTCTGGGCAGGTTTAAGCCACCAGCATTGCTTATTCCTTTTTGCTATCTCCCTTCCTCATAGACTGTTGAAAAGATTCATCACATTGGCTCCCCAAAGAACTGCCTACATGTCTCTGCCTTCAAAGTGCCTTCCCTGCTTAAGTGCCTCTTGTGTAAATACTTAACTCCATCCCCCTTTTTAAAACAGCCAGAGGAAAAGCTGTGGGGGGAAGAAGGGGAGGGCAGCTGTTCAGTTTGGAGAGCTGACACCTCCACGTGCACCATGCTACTGCATCCAAGGCTTGACTCTCAATGCTGCACCTTCCATGGGTCTGTGCTGCCATGCCCCAACAACCATTCCCCAAGTGCATCCTCCAGAGCTGCCCCTCAGTGCAGCCCCAGCCCTCCCAGGGATCCCACCAGCTGGTTCTCCTGCAAGGCGGTGCAGGGGCTGGCACAGGTCATGGTTTGTTTGCTGCTGTGGTGGTTAGCCAGAGCTGTGTCTAAATCCAGGGAAAATAAACTAAACACATCTGGGCCTGTCTTTGTCTTTCTTCAGTCAAATATTAGAAGGAGAGACGGGGGAATTTGGGGTCTGCTTCATGATGGTACCTGTGCCTTTGGGGTTTCCTGCCTTAGACCTTAGAGCACAGCCCCCTCTCCATGCTGGAGGAGCGTGGACTCTGTGTGTGTGTGTGTGCTTTTGGCTGCCTGCCCATGTCCCTTGCTCTGTATCCAGCTGTGCAGTAACTTCCATACCGTGGACCTGGCTCAGGCAGTTTGGTGAGCAGGAGGCAGTCGCAGCCCCTGTGAACTGCTGGGGTGTACGGCCACCTTGGCTGAAAGAGCTTTGGTGCAGAGCCATGGAGCAGCCTTGGGGATGCATCATTTCAGGACTCAGTTGCAAACACGGCCCCTGAATCCCCAAGAAGACTCTGGGCTGCCTGGGCCATGCCTTCCACCGTGCTGCTCTGCCGGTGAGAGCTGCTGGCAGCCTGAGCCAGGCTGAAGCCAGGAAATGGGAATGCAGTGGCTCAAAGGCACTTTCCCTGTTTGTTTGTTTTTCCATCTCTCTGGCAAGGTCCAGCTCAGAAGTGGATTTGTATTTCTGCTGCAACAGCAGAGGTGGGTGCCAAGTTTATTGGCAGTCTGTAGCCTCACAGGAGCAAGTCGCAGAGCTCTTTGGGGTATGCACCAAAATACAACATAAGTTTTTGTGTCTCTTGTATCCAAGTAGGATGGGTTGCCACCAAGGTGGCTTGGACTCTGAGAAATTAATTTTAACTCTTGGACTTGATGTAGGGGCCTGGCATCTGCCAGAGCTGTCAGGGTCACATCCAGAGTGCCTGCAAGGCACCTGCATCCCTGCGAAAAGAAAGCCAACAACAATACTGAATTAATACACTCCTCCTTGGTCAAATACGCCTCAGGGACAACCTGGTGCACTTACATTTATGTTTCCTCCTACTTCAGTTCATGCCGTTACTCCTCTTTTGACCTGCCAGTCTGGTAATTGCTGCTTCCTAAAGCCCCATCATGAAGCAGCTCCCCAGGGAGGCAGTGCCTGCAGTCACAGCACTGAGCACAAAACTGATGTGCATTCCAGAGCACCCTTCATGGCTCCCAGGCCAGCATCGAGCTCCTCTAGCCAAGGCTTGCCCACCAAAGGGAAGCACAACCCACTTAGGTGTTGGCCACGTGTTACACATTCCCCAGTTCTATCACCAGCAGCAGGAGCCTTTTGGAGATGGAGGTGGTTGAACTGTGCCTTAGTCCCTTGTTCACTCTGCCGTGGCCTCCCTAATACTAATAATACATGCAGAGTGGGATTAGCAGGGTTTATTTATGACAGTCAACAAGGAAAAAAACCAACCTACTCATAAAGGAAATGTAATGGAATTTAAAAGTATTTAAAACAACAGCTGAGGGGTGTGTGTATGTGTTTGGGTGTGGATGTGGTTTTGAAAGTGAAGCCTGCATGGTGTTACTCCATGCCAGGGAACCTTTACTACCAAGGGGATTTGTTTTGTTTTGATGTCTAAGTGGGCCCAAGCCAAGTTCACTTGCCCCTTGCAGAAAGGTGCTGCAGGTTGTGGGGGCACAGAGGGAGCCTGCTCTGTGCCACAGGCGTGTCACAGCAAAGGAAAGCCCATCATATTCCAGGGCAGTACAGATGAAATGATGCCTTCATTAAGGATGAGATTGCACTTTGCAGTCAGAGATGCAGCAACAGAGTGTGAAAAGCCAGTGGCAGCAAAAGCACCAAGGCTTGGGGAGCAGTGGCTAACAGGAGTCATGATAGCCCAGCAAGGCACCTGATGCCTCATACAGAGGGTAGAAACATGGAAAACACCTCATGTAAGTAAAGAACCTCCAAGAGAGGCCAGCAGAAAGCCTGAGGCTGAGCCCCCTTGGGCTGTAAATGCCTTACTCAGTGGCTGCTGAAAGCTTCTCTCCAGCCGAAAGCTTCTCTCCAGCCAAAAGCTCACCGCTGAAACCTCACCTGAAAATAAGACTTGTGGATACTTAAAAATTCCTGAGCCTATAATCAAGGCTGAAATACCTCAAGCTCTTTATGTCCAGTGGCTACAGTCTAAAGAAACCTGGACATTCCATAGGCATTAGCCTGAGAGACTTTCTGAGGCATTAATTTTAAGCAACTGAACCTTGCCAATATTGTTGTGGAGGCTTAGGGCCATGTGGACTGTCAGTCTCCAACAACTCCACTGGATGATGACTAATCCCCATTATTTCCAAGCTGGGCCACGATAAACTTATAAAATATGGTGTATTGTATATCCTCCTTGTTTTCCAGGACAGCCCAAAACACAACAGCTCTGATCACCCTGTGAGCCCCATTGACAAGCTCTGCCAGCAGCCAACCTGGCTGAAAACCCTCTGCTGCTGCCACTCCATCCCACCCTACAGCTGCATCCCTCCTGCTGTATGCCCAGCCTGCTGCTGGCTCTCTGACCTGGTGATGGACAGTTTGGGTGGCACCATCCCCACTGTGAGGTTGGCCAGTCCCTGTGCCAGGGTGTCCCCACCTCAGAGGAGCTGTGGCCGTGGGTGGGAGCAGAGCCTGCCCTGATTTGCTGAGTGCCTGAGAGCTGCAGCAGCTCAGCCAAGGAAGAGTTGAGCAAAGCAAGGAGATGGAGTTTGCACTGAGCCCTGCTCATCCTTCCTGCTAACACCTGGGCAGAGCCAACCTGAGCACTCACAGGCAGCTGAACATCTTCCCATGAAAAACTGTCATTAAAAACAGGAGGTTATTTCCTCCTGTTCACACCCTTGCCCAGCCCGGGGGAAAAAAGAACAAAACAGCTGGCAGTGAGATAAAAATGGGCTCGTCCTGCTTTGGGGAAGAACTATATTAAAAGAGGAAAGAAGTATGTCTGTCTTTTGTTTCCACAACTGCTCCTTATGTCCACACCCCACCGTAAGAGCCACCTTTTCCTGGGGGAAGTGTTCCTGCTTGTCTGTGCATTGGGGTATGACCCTGGCCAGGTCCCAAGACACTGTGCTCTTCCCCACGTGTGGGTGGGCCCATGTGTATGTGTGCTTCTCCTCCCACCACTGCATTTCCACACCAGCACCCTGATGGATGAGATGCCTTGGTGTCAGCGACAGCAGCAGAACCAATGGAGTGCAGCCATGCACAGTCAGATCCTACACTGCTGCTCACCTCGAGCACAGCCCTGCCTCCGCTTTGGGCCCGGGGCTCCACACAGACAGGTCCAGGAGATGTCACTGAGAGCAACAGAGCTCCCCAGAAACCTCCAGGAGCACAGCAGTGGGTGTGGGCCACCTGACCATCCCCCCAGTGGAAACTGCTATCTCCACAGGTCTAGAGGATACCACGGCCAGCCCAGAATTGCTTTTATCTTGTTTTAAACACATGGTGAAAGCTGGCACTGAGTTTGTTTCCTTCTCATTTAGCAAAACTTTTGTTATGCAGGAAAAATATCATAAATGTCAGCACGTCCCAACCTCCTGGCCAGCATCCAACCCCACTAAAAATAAGTGCAGCACACTAGAGGAACTTGAGAAAGCAAAACAGGTGACTCAGAGAGCTGCCTGGCCATCCTCACCTTGTTTCTGGTTGAAAGCACCGCTGAACTTCAGGGGAAGGGGGTCCAGCTGCGGTCCGGCCGGGCAGCAGCACGCGGGGCTCTGGTGGCAGAGCACAAGTGCAGGAGCCTGCAGGGTGTGCCCTGGTGGGAGCTGTGGTGGCAGCAGGCACTGTGGGGGTCCTGTGGGCAGACAGAGCAAGCTGGTGAGTGGACACACTTGGCAAAGGAGCAAGTCAGCTAATGATTGTTTCCAGGGATGGTTTGGATAACGAGAATGGCAATTCTAGTAGGTATTTCCTGAAGCTGAGGAGGGCAGGGCAGGGGGAATTAATATGAGCTCAGTTTAGCTTCTACTCCTCCTTTATTTGTAATGAGATTAGCAGCAGAGGTGGCAGGGCACCATCGCCTGCTGCCACGGTGGGGTGAGCTGACAAGCACCTCCTGCCCGGCCTTGCGTGCGAGCCCAACAGCTGAGCCACGGGGGAAAAAATACCAGGAAAAACCACCCTTCCATCACACATGGCTTTTTTGCAATGGTCCTAAGCTCAGGGGTAAAATATTGCATCAGACTGGCCAGCCTGATCCCAGCAGTGCCAGGAGTGTTGCTGATATCCCAGCGCAGCCACTGTCACATCCCCTCCTTGCAGTGCTCCTGTACCTGATGTCACCTGAAAGCAGCAGGTTAAATGTCACCCCTGCCTAACTCCTGAGATATGAGGCCACCACTTGGCCACCAATGGGCAGCCCCGGTGCGAGAATGAGAGTGATTGATTTGACTGCATTGTGGCGGAAGCTGTGCAGAAGTGTGGCTGCCCTGCAGAGCATCTCCCAGCTGCTCACGGTGCTGTAACTGGGCTGTAGCAAAGGTGGAGAAGAAGCTGTCTTATGATTCCCCCCCATAGAGAGGAGAACGTGGATCCCCTGACAAATTTTGAAAAAAAATCTTCATTGCACTCATGACAAGGTCTGTTCATGGCAAACCCAGAGCCACCTCTGAGTGTACATACCCCTAAGAAGGGGAATTTTGTCTGTAAAACCACTGAACACCTCCATCCCACCCTGTATTTTAAACACTCGTGTTAGTTACAGCAACCAAACACGCATGGGCCAAGTGTATCCATCCAGGGCAGAAGCTCCAGCTGTGGGGCACCTTGGCACTCAGCTTATCCTTGCAGGGCTGCCTGCCACCACTGGGCATATCTGAGGTGTTGGCCGAGCCTGACGTCCCCTTCCCCACGTTGGCACTGGCTGCATTGCCCCAAGTCAGGATGTCCATGAAAACCATCTGTGGTGACATGCATTTCTCACTAAGCCCCTTTCATTGAGCCAAATCAACGTGTGCCCACAGCCCAGGGGTGACCAAGTTGCTATGGGGGGCAGTTTCCCAGTCATGGGGTGATTGTGGGGGGCTGCTCCCACTACCACGCAGGAAAAAACAACCCAGCATCTTAAAACCAGTTTGTGGCCCCCAGGTACCTGGGGGTTATTTGTTCATCTCCTTTCGTTTCGACACCTCATGTGAGAGGCTGGGAGCTGGCATTCACTGGTCCTGTGGTGCCAGCTCTGAGATTGTTTTATTTGATTTGCCAACCAAAATGGGTGGAAGGGTGGAGACTGTATTTTCCCCTTTATTTTTGTTTTCAAAAAACCCTTCTGGCCCTGGGTGAGGCAGAAGAAGCTGAGTGGTTTCACATCTATCTATTCTGTGACAGTTACCTGCCTACAGCATCAGGGCACAGCCTGGCTCCTCCAAGCAGAAGAACTGGGTGTGGGTGGATGGGCTCCCTGTCTAGGTGGGGAAAGCCCTCAGCCACCTCTCACAGCATTTTTCCCCCCACCAAGCACACTGGAAAAAGCTGTTGTGTGAGCCCCTCCTTCCTTCCTCTGGCCAGTGGATCAAAGGAAAAATGAAGTCTTTTATACGGATGGCCCATGGCACTGGGAGAGGATGGGGCAGGCTATGAATGAGGTGATCACTGCACTCATTTTGCACAGCTTCAGGGAAGGGCTTTGTCACTGAAGTGCCCAGGGAAAGCCCTGAGCCATGTGTGGTTGACACCCTGAGGTGCTCTGAGGAAACACTTTCAGAATACCCATCCCCACATCGAAATGTGTCCCAGACAGTGACTCTTAGGGATGGGGTGAAGTGCATACGGACTTTCTCCGGAGGCTGGCTGCACCCTGTGCTTCCCCAGGTGACTCACGCAGCCTTCACAGCATCTCTGCATGCAGAGCAGCCCAGGAGGGTTTTTCCATCTCACTCATGGCTATGAAGAGATGGATGTTCGTGTGCGTCTTCCAAAAGTTCGGCCACGAGCAAATGATGTGCTGCGCTCTTCTGTGCCCAGCAACCTGCCAGGTCCACCCTGCCAGCCACAAGCCCACGGTGCTGCCACCAGGCTTTCCTGGCAGCTTGGGCTTGCCCACCCTTCTGGAGCCTCCTGAGAGGCCGCGGGGAAGGTAAACGTGCCTGCACCAAAGCCAGGCGCTGCAGGGAGTGAGAAATCCTGGCTGATGAGCACACACCCTGCCCTGCTCAGCTGGCACCGTGCACGTCCCTCCCTGTTTGCCATGGTGCTGCCCCTGCAGCCACGACCCGCACCCTGCTAATGAGTCTTTAGCAGTTCCCCTTGAGGTGGAAGATGCCACATCCTTTCTCCCTTTTCAGACTAATTACACTGAAACAAAAGGGGAGATGCACCATGCCAGGAATGCTACCAAGCCTGTGAGTCCCCCACCCAGCAGGATAAGGTGGGAGCTCCTGATAGCACGGATACAGGAGCCAGCAGCCAGCCTCCCACTCCTCTTGCTCAACTGCTGGCGCCACCAGATGAAAGATAACAAACATCTCTCCTGCTCTTGTGATGGGTTCTTGCTCTAGCAGCAAAAGGAAATTTCCAGGTCAGAAGCTCCTGCTGGGTAGCCCATGCTCCAGGCTATGGGCAAGAGCTGCAACCCCAATTTGCTTCCACTGTGAGCATTGCATAGTACTGGGGAGACCCAAGTGCTGCACACCCCAGGCACTGCCTTGGGTTCTCCCCTGTTGCCTTCAAACTGCATCTCACTTCCAGCACTTCTACCCTTCCCAAGAAATGACATGCCTGCTGCTAATTCCTTCTAAATACCTCCAGCTTCTGGAGAAAACCCAACAGGACTTTTTCTTTTCCCCTTCTTCAGTAGCTCTGCAAGCCATTACTCACGGTGCTGCCAGGCCATGGTAGTCTGAAGGCAGCTCTGCTTTGCAGACACACTTGGTATAAACAGAGATAAATGCACCAAAGGGATCATCCTGTTCTAACCTAGGAGGGGGAAAAGGGCAGTGCTGCTCTGGGAGCATCACCTTGACCTTTTCCCTCTCTGTCATGCCTGGCCACCCCAGTCAGCATTGCTCTTCTCTCACTTGCAGTGGGGATGCTCACAGCCAGCTAAAGCAGCATTAGTGGGCAGAAAATCAGGCTTAGGAAATTTGCCTGTATTAGTACAGATGTCTGTGTTGGGCATCCTTTTCTGCAGCCTCACTGGGTTTGATTTGCCTGTCTCAACTAGCTGAGAACCTTGTCAAAGCTATTCCAGATGCCCTGGCCTAACTAGGCATGCAAGGGTTAACCTGTGTGCTCCTCGGGCCCAGCATCACCTCACTTCAAAAGGAGATGTGAGACTCAAGAGCTACAGTTTCTTCCCAGCTAGATTATCTTGCTGCGCTTCATCTCCTGTGAAACACCTTGGCATCTCTAATCTTCCTGGCCATGGGGGCATTACTACAAAAAGAACAGCAAACAAACAAACAAGCAAAATAAATCCAATTTCATTCAGCTCTCTGATTCCTGGGACCTCTTCAGACAGCAGCTGGTCACTGCCTGTGCAGGATCCAGGGTACCTTCAACTCCTCACCTGCCCATCTTCGTGTGGCTGCTGGCAACCCTGGCAGGGCTTTCAGTCATGTCCAATTTCCTCACCTCCGAGGCAAGGCTGAAATGATCTCAGACAGCTGCTGCCCATGGCCTGACTGTAATGTACTTGGCTTAATGGCTACTAATATTTTACCCTTGGGTGAAATGATAAGGTTCTGGGCCAGGTGGAACACGCTCAGCCATCTCTTCTTCAGGGCAAGCTGAGTCACTGCTGTTAGAGTTGTGCAAAATGAAGTTTGTGTGTGGTTTTGGTGCATGTGTTTTTACTGTGAGCCCTTAACCTCCAATGCACAGCACAGTCCTGCCCGCTGATAGCTCCTAAACAACTGACTTCCTCCTGTTCAGTCACTCATTAAGCAGCAGGAAAACTAGAATATAAACCGTAATAGAAGCAACTGTATTGCTACCCAGTCACTTAAAGCTGCAACAAAACATTTCTCTAAGGAAAGCAAATCACCCTCAGTGGCAGGCAGGAACCACCACAGGCTGCTCCTCTAGCTAAGGGAAGTCCTGCTCAGGATTTTCAAAGGATGTTGTGGGTTTGAGGCTCAGGCCAGAGGGAGAGGACTGGCTCCCACAGGCCGGTGCTCTGGGCTGGGTATTTGCTCAGCGTCAGCCCTGAGAGGCCAAATACTGCCCTGAGGGGAGGGCACTGGGCACTGCTCCGGGGCCAGGCTTCCTACACACGGGCATTGCAGCACCTTCTGGGCACAGCGTGGGGAAGGCAATCCATTACCTCCCGTTTCTGTGGAAAACATCTCCATGAAAATACTCTTGTTCACCTTCGGGCTGGCAGCTCTCTGCAGGCTCAGCAAGGGCTGCTTGACCGCGTCCTTGGAATAAGAAATCAATGTCTTTATCTCGCATTTTGCCAAGGCGCGTGGATAATTTGATGCAATTGTGTAGCCGCCCACGCCTTTAATTAATCAAAGAGTTTTTCACGCAGCACTGTGCAATATTTTATTTCCTAACGTCCCTGCTACAGTGTACTAGGGTCTGTTGTAACATTTCTTACCTAATTCCAGCACTGAGGGCTATGCAGCCAAGAAGAAGATGGATCACATGTGTAGAAATCTTCGACGTTGTCTCCAGAGGCGACTGCCAAGGAATCAGAAGCTGAATTAATCAGAGGCTTACAAAGAGATTTGGGAAAACAAAACAAAAATAAGAAAGAACCAGCCAACAAATGAAAACAGCCTCAGTAAGAAAACAGGAAGAAGTCAGCAGATTTCCTGGGGTTCCACTTAGGAAGCTCAGGAAAAACTGGAGGACATCAGAGGTTCTCCTAAAAACTGGGAAACACCTTGCTAGAGTTCACCATTCTAGGACAGAGCTGATAATCCCTTCCAAGGGGCCACTCCAACATCTCCCCCTTCAGACGTGCTCCTTCCCAGCTTCATGTCAGTGCTGCTGGTGGGGGGAGGGAAGTGTAGGTAAAGCCTGGAGATGGTTGGGCCAAATGCTGAACACTTGAACAGAAGTGCCTGAAAAACACCTGTCCACACTTGAGAGTTGAGCACCCCGCCCATACCTTTGACTGCAAATGAGTACTTCTTTCCAGGCTCCCTAAAAATTGTGGTGACCCCGGCCAGGAAAACTGGGCTGGGACCTGGAGCCCGAGGCAGGGGTGAGCAGTGGGGGTGACTTGCTGCTGAGCAGAGAGGTGGCCCCACACAAGCACTGCCCATGATGGCCAGCGCAGCACCGTTCTCCACCTGCCAGCCAAGGTGGGTGCCACTCTCTGCAGCTCCCCAGCTTCTCCTTGGGAGCTGCCCACCATCTCCATGGCACAGCCCCGAGCTGCAGCGGGTGCCTGCCCAGCGCTGCGAGCCCTTCTCACATTCGTCCTCCCCGGAACAGGACCCGCATGTGCCAGGGTGAGCTTTGAAAGACGCACCGTCAAACTGAGCCGCAGCCAGCTCACAGCCTGGGGGCCAGCAGCCGCGGAGAGCCCCTCGCAGCAGCAGGCCGGAGCCGCACAGGTGCACACGGGGTGCCGGGAGCCGCGGGCGGGCCGGGCCTGCCGGGGAGCCGGGCTCCCCACCCAGACTGGCTGAGCTGGCTGCCCTGGGAGCTGTGCCGGCCGCCGCCGCTGCAGCCAGGTGCTGCTGTGGGAGTTCCTGGCTGCGGCGTGCGCTCTCTGCAAAACACCCGGTGGTATTTTCTCAGCTGGAAGAAGCGATGTGTATCGCTCTGGCAGGGGAGGCTTTTGCAGCCAAGGCTCTGTGTGTGTGCGTGAAGGGAAGGTGGAGCAGCCCTCCTGCCCTCGAGCAGGGCACGCACGGCGCTGGGAGCCCGGGCCGCTGGTGCACGCTGCCTTTGGCTGTGGGCTGTTGCAGCTCGGGGCACCCGTGCAGGGCTGCTGCCTCCAGAGTGCCTCCTGGGGTGGGCAGCTCTGGCTCTGAGGGCGTCTCTGGGCAGAGGTTCACCAACGGAGGGCACAGCTTCAGGCTTTTTGCACCCAAGGGCTGCCTGGGGTAAGAGCAGTCATCTCTCCCGGTTTCGCAGGTGATGGTTCTTGGTCTTCGTCTTCTGAATTTCTCAATTGTGCTGGTGTGGGTGGTATGGGCACAACACTGGGGAGCCCCTGTGTGCACGGCAAATGGCAGGAGAGCAGCAGCTTTCCCAAGAGGCAGCTGCAGGAAGATTTGTTTTGGAACACCGAGAAGTGAGTTGCTTATTCCACCCATGCAAAATAAACAAACAGGAGTTGCTGCTGCTGCCCTTGCTGGTGGGGTGCAGGGGCTGAGAAGAGGCGGGCTGATAAACTCGTGCCCACGCTGCGAGCACAGGAGGTGGCCGGGGGGGACACGCGGCTCTCCCGGGGCTGGAGCAGAGCCCCGCACCCCGAGCGGAGGCTGCGGTGCCGAGCGGCACCGCCAGGGAGCAGCGGCTGCCCGGCAGCGCTTTGGGCTCTGCCCTCGTTTTCTGATCCCGGCTCCGCAAATGCCTTCGACAGGGAACCCAGGCGGGCGGCCGGCGATGGACACGGGAGAGTCCTGGCTTCTCTGCAGCCAGATCTCACCTTGTCTCATTTTTTTTAAATATTTTTTTTTTAAATACAAGTTTGGATCTCTTATCTTTCCTGGTTTTCTCTCTTTTTTTTTTTTTTTTTTTTTTTTCTTTTTTAGACTGCTCCTAGACACTCATTTTGAGACTGTTGGCAGTTGAACAGAAGAGAAAAAGCACCATGTCGTCCCTTCATAATCCCTCTGCTGATTTGTTTCCTTTTCCCCCGTTTTCCCTTCAGCCCCTGCACCAGTTCCTTTGCTGCACACAGCTGTGCCCATGACGGTGTCTCTTGCAGTGCAGCCACAAGCTTTAGGAAGTCAGCAAAGCTGATTGTATGGACAGAGCCACCCTGCTAAATATTAACAAACAAGCTTAGTCTTCCCTTGGCCTTGATGCAGGCAATAATGAGACCACATCTTCCAGGGCATGATTCAGAGTGGGAATCTAATATGCTCTGAATGGCTCCCCAGGGACTTTTTTGCCACTGATGATGCAGAGAGCCTAATCTCCTACCCTAGGCTGTTGGGAGAGACAATGTAAGCATCTCCCTTGCATGCTGTAATGGTTGGTATCAGCCCAGCTGCTGGTGAGTAATTGCTGAGCGTGCCAGCAGGCACACACCTCCTGTTGGAGCACGTACCCCCATCATCCGGGGAAGCGGCACGGCCAAAAAGCCACTGGCTGCTGTGCCCACATTACCAGAAAGGGCACTGCACTGCAACAGTAGTGAGAAAATCAGCTGAATGGTGCACAGAGACTCTCACCAAACAAGCTTAGAGCACTCAAATTGAAATCCAGTTGTCCATGGGCCTCTTACGGATATTGCTGTGGGAGCAGGGTGGGGCATGGCACTGCTGTGACTGCAGTCACCAAAGCAGATGCACACCGGGCACAATCAAAGTCCTGAGGTGTAGCACGGACCCTTCAGGCCTTGGCTTCAATGCTACAGGTACACAGCCACTGCATACCACCCTCAGTGGTGCCCCTTGGTGCTCATCCATGCCCTGGACCTGTAGCTGCAGGTCCCTTGGCCTGCCCCAATTCCTGCATCTCCTGCCCCCTAATCCCACAAAATCTTTCCTTTACTCACCTATGGCCCCAGGCACCTGGCTCATCTCACGAAGGCAGAGCTGATGTTCCTAAGAATAAAACATACGACACTAGGAGTGTTTGCAAGGGCGTCAAAACATTTTAACAAAACCATTTAATCCTCCAAACACCCCCCAAAAAAAGACTGACCCATTTGAGCCAAGGACATCCACAGCAGCACTCACCTAGCAGCAGGGCAAGGCTGTGATCGCAGCCCTGCAACATCCACAGGCAGACAAATGGGGTGCAGAGGGGCTCTGACTCCTCACTGAATTAAAGGCACCTACTAACAGCAGTGCACCTACATACAAATCTAAAACCACCTGGTTTCACAGTGCTGATGTTAAGACCGTGTGGGAAGGAATCCATATACAATGGGAAAGGCTGAGCATGTATCAGCTGATGGAGCCCAGATCGGCATAGCGAATCTGTAGCAAAGGACAACTACCATATACCTCTGAATAAAACTTTGGTTCTTTCATCTTAGGGAAGCAAGCTGGGAGAAAGCCACAGCCAGCCCTTGCCAATAGAGCATAAAGATTAGCTTCCTCTCTGTTTATTTGACCTTCACGGCCAGTGTATCCAAATATCAACAGTAAGACTCCAAAACTCCAGCCTCCACTTTTTGCTATGTGCTCAGGAAGACAATTCTGCCATGGGTCACAGAGACACAAAAAACAACTCAGGACCCAGAAACCACCAGCTGGAGCCTGGCAGGCAGAGAGAGCTGTTTGCCAAACCTCCCTGGCACAGGCACAGCCTACAGGGGGACAGGCAGGGCTCTTCACTAACCCCCCCACAGCAAATAACAAGAGGTACACATTCCATAGCTCAGGAAATCAGAAGGGCAAACTGCCCAAGCTCTGACTCGGTGCTGGGGCTGGGCTGCCCACATGGTTTTCCCATGGAGAAACAGCTTGGGAAGAGGCAGAGTAGGAGGCCAGGTCCTGCAATCCTTCCCCCATGGCATGGGCAGCTGCTTTGCCATCAGGAAGGGGGTTTGCTAAGGCACACGGGACAGGAAGAACATGATGAGCAAGACACACTCCACAGGCTTGGCTCGGACACTTGCCAAATTTTGTGTCCGGGTAAGTTTCATTCCAGGGGACTGCTAGCTTCAGCACACATAGAACTAACAGCAGAGAAGGGCATGCACGTCTTCAGAGGTCCACCCAGGCCTGCAAAACACAGCTGGAAGCTTGTAATGGATCCCTGCCCTGAAAACTTCGTGCTTGCATACGAAGCATCCCAATATCCAAAGATGAAATTCCAACGGGTATGGGTGGAGGGCAAAAGGGAGAGCACAAGCTTGGGATTCCTCAGTGCTGAAACCCTTGCTGTAACCAAGCAATGTAGAGGTTCTCCACTTCAGCAGTGGATCACAGCAGTCAGAAATTGCAACCATATTTCAAGCCTACCTGTTTAATGGAAACTGAAATCGTATTTTACCTGATCCAATTCACTCATCTGGAGGCAGAGTCCATCAGCTGAAACAGCAAACTCTCACAGCTGTTCTCATAGCACTTCTCTCTTTTGAGAACAATGTACTAATTTTTAATACCGCATTCAGGAAATCCCTGACTGCCAAAGTGCAGCCAGGGTACTGTTACCTCTGGATATTGATATCTGGAGTCAACTACTTCTCTAACCATTTGGGAAAAGGGAAAAGCAACAGCGATCAGAACCAAAGAAATCAGGCAGGCATTCCCTACCCAAATTAAACCAGCTCCCAAGGGAAGTCAGGGCAGCCTTTTCTTCTAAGACCTTTGTGGGGCTTTCTTTCCACTCTCCCCATTCCTAAGCATCCTCCCCCACCGATAACCCGTAAAAACTGTAAGACACGGCCATGGGGCCCCTGTCAGAAACCACTGATGAAGCAGGGCTGGTAATGTGGTGGTCCATGGACAGAATGAAGTCCCCAGCTGATGGAGGCCACTCCCATCACCTTCAGGGCTGCCACCCCACCAGCTCTGAGCTGTTCTTGCTTCAAATCCTTGGAAGAAAAACTGAGTTGCAAAGGAGAAGGAAATGGCTTTGCTAGGGGAGAGGATGCACAGGGTGATGCGCAAAGCCTTTGGTGCAAGGCTCTTTCCCAAGCGTGGACGTCAAAGGGCAGCACTGACCCTGCCTGCTCCAAGCACACACTCCCTCCCTCCAGCACTAACCGGTACCCTGCTCAGAAACAAAATAAGGAAATCTGATGAAAGGGCAAAAAAGAGCCATGCCAAAGGCTGAAGACTTCACAGTTCAGCAAGAGGCTTACGGAGCTGACCTGCTGCATCTGTCACAAAGGAAGCAGATGGATCTGTGATGGCACCTTGGAACACACGACCAAGACACAGATTCTGTGGGGACAGAAAACTGCACCCATGGGCAAAGGTGACACTAAGCCCCAGCTGCTCAGAGGAGGACATTTCCAAGAAGGCGCACAGGGAGGAAAAGAAGTTGTTTGGGAATTCAGTGTCATTTTCAGTTTTGGCTTTTATTTTCATTCACTTCAACAACAAGGTGTTCCAAAACACACCGAGGTCTTGGTGCAGGCAACACTGTCATTGCTACAAGCATTGGCAGATTCTCAGCTCAATTAAGCCATAACACTTTGATGCATCAAAACAAAACAAAATCACAGCTCTACAGGGGAGGGCAAAAGCTACAGCAGTTCAAACTCACTTGAAGATTCCAGTTATACAGAAGTGGGCTCCATAGTGGCATACAGTAGAAAGAAGGTTTTCACAGCATATATTTTTATCATTAGTGATGCAGCAGAAAAGCTCCATCTCGCTGCTGAGTTGAAAAGCAGATAGTGAAGTTCTTGCACCCAGACTTTGGGCACAGCATTAACTGCATTAACCTTTATAGTCAGAAGCTCCCTAGATCCTAAAAATGACGGTGTCTTTTGCATCAATATATGTACAATACTGAAGCAGCTCAGAAGGACTACACAATGGAGATGCAAAACCTCGGAGGTGAGGAGGGCACAGCCTAATTCACCTCCAGGGATTTGTAAAGTATCTGCACTAACACATTCCCCACACTAACACTGCCCTGCTGAATTAATCATTGCATCAAGTCAAGAGCAGAATGACTTGCTTCTTTTGTACCATATAGAAAAAAAATAAAGAGATATAGTAAGTTCTCACACTGAGCATGTTAAATATTTTGAAATCTAGGACACTGCTCTTTGAAGTGTTACAAAATAAAACGATACAACAGGCTTTCAGTACCTGCTCCCTCCCCCCTCAACTGCAAAGTAACACAGTAATCTCAGTATGAAAAATACAAATATATTCATCCAGTGACTAGCTGTTTGTTACACGATTTGTAACTGTAAGCAATCTGCATAAAAATAATAATTAAAAAACAGAAAAACAAACAACAACATTTTATTGTGGTTCTGTCAGACCCAGTAGCCCAAGAAGAAATAAAAATTGTCATGTTATGCTGTAGGAAAACAAAAAATTACACATACAAAAAAATATTTATATACAGACTTTACAGTGTAACCATCTGGCATTACCATTTATAGCTAACCAAAACAGGCTTGCACAGCTACCAAAAAGGCAGTCTTTGAATGCAACACAGACCTGGCACAACAGACAGATGGAGGATGCTAACCATATTGGACTTAAATGAAATACGTGGCACAGAGCAGGGCCCACAAAACAGCCACTGCATTGAAACGAGAATTATCAGCTGTAACAAGGTAGGATAACAAAGTCATTTAAGCTGCTTTTTTCATCTTTCCTCAGCCAAAAAAAAAAAAAAAAGGTCAGGCTTACTGTTAAAAAGAGCAAGCCAACTTGAAAGCAGCTGTGCTGAGCCTTGCTCCTCAGCTTAGGTTTGTTTTGTATACCATAGTGTCTCACTACCTTGGCCAATAAAAATGTGAAAACACACACTGTTCAGTTATTTGTCTACAGGACCACTCGCAGTAAGAGGAAATGCCTCAAAGCACAACTGTGGTAGAACCAGTACAGAAAAAAAGAGAAAAATCAATTTCTCATGTAAACATGGCTTATTGCAGTAACAACACTCATAGTACCAGGAACCAGTCCTTGTTTTAAGGCAGTTGGCAGTTATTTTTTTAGTCTCCACTTCTAGTTGTCACTTAACCTATAGCAACAAACACAACAGGTTCCAACCTATTAAAGATATATCTAAAGATAGGTCTACTTTACTTGGGAAGAAACCAATCCAGCCTGGTCTAAACAAAAGATTGTCTGAGTTTAGGATAGCTGAAGCCCTACAAACCAGTGTGCAGCTCTTGCTCCTCCATTTAACTGGAGGCTAGGTGGGCAAATCCTTATGCTAAACTAGCCAGGCTGCATGTGTGGCAAAGCCTAATTCTATAGCTTAAATGTCAGTAGTATTACAGCATGGTTAAAGGTCGGGTGGGGGCAGAATTCAAGAGTGAGCAGTAGCTTTATTTACACTTCTGAGCCTGAAAGGAGCAAACCAGGACAGACGTATGAACGTATATCCAAAACAAGAAGAGACAGGAGGCTTGGTTTTTCCAGAGAAGGCAAGGGAAAAGGCAAAAGGAGGATGCAGGTGCTGTGAGCGCTGGCCTGCCCAGCAAAGTGCATGTGCTGTCTCCGCTGGAGAATATTACACATGAACAGAGCACTCAGCTCCATGGGAACAGGCTGTTTAAGTGCAACGTTCAGCAGACCGATTCCCATTTGTTTTCCAGATAAACTGTCAGTTCAGGGCTGGGTTGCTTTAGGTTTTTTGCATTTGGTTTTGTTGTTGGGGGGCATTTGGCTGCTTTAGGTTTTTTTGGTTGGGTTTTTTTTGTTTTTTTTTTTTGGTGTGTTGTGGGGGGTGTTTTTTTTTTTTTTTTGTTTTTCTTTTTTTTTCTTTTTAGAATTTTATTTTAAACTTCCTGCTTTTCAAAGTGGGATCGCTGGGTGAGAGAAACAAGTTTGCAGGTCAGGGCACCCACAAGGTGTGTGAAGATTCAAAAGTCAAGAAAAGAAGCCCTCTCCCCAAAGAAAAACACAAAACAAGTTGGCCTTCTCAAGAAGGTCAATGGTGTTCAAGGAAATACCACCCGCCTTCCCCCCTCACTCAGCTCTTCCCCTTGCAAGAGCTGGGGTGGAGGCTGCAGTCCAGGACTACGACCTAGACAGCACCCAGGGCATGACCTAGCAGGAGTGAGCAAGAAAGTTCCCTCTGCCCTTCGTCCAGGGGTGCAGTACCAAGCAGAAGGAAGACAAATGAAGGGCTGAGCAGTTCGTGGCCGAGGCGGGGTGGAGGGGGGCCCGTGGGTCTCACTCCCCTTCCTCTTTGATGCGTTGCTGTTTGTTGCGCCGGGCATCCATGTCGAAGTTGAAGTCGTTCCACTCGTCGCGGGGCGGGAAGGAGATGGTTTGCCGGAGCGTGAAGCGCACGGCGTCGATGACCCGCTCCCCGCGCGTCTCGCTCGAGCCCACGCTCACCGTGGAGGCGCCGCTGGGGGTGCGCAGCAGGTGGGGAGGGGAGGAGAAGTCATGGAGCTGCCGGTGGTCCAGGATGCCCTTCCAGATGGCATGGCGGAACTGCTCTGGGATCTTGAGGCTCACCAGATCCTGCAAGGCAAGGTGCAGGGCTTAGCAGGGCAATCCCAGGGCAAGCTGGGCTCCAGGAGTGAACACAGCCTCTGGGCCACCAAGAACCACCAAAGCTGCTAAAATGCAGGTGGCCACGATGCACAGCAGAAGACAAACCACTAATCCTGGAAGTGGTGGTTCACTCTGGAACAGGCATGTGTGGCCACAAGGCAGCACTGGCCTGTTTTGAAGGCACAAAGTCTATTTTTAAGTTGCACAAAACACTCGTTCATGCTTAAGACATGGTGACCTAAAGCAGGAAGTTTTACTGGACTGTAACACCTCCAAGACAACCTCAGGGAGATCTGCTGCCTGTCAGTGGTGGGGGATGCTGGGCTGCTGAAGGTCAATGGCTTTGAAAGTTTTCATGTTTATTTCAAAGCTTGCAGAAGGATTTTAGAATCCAAGCCTGAGGTCCAGTATTCAAAGCTCTGGGTACGACTCTGTAGGAACTGTCTTAATTACCTGAACATAACCAAATTTAATAACAGACAAATAGCCTCTGAAAACTTGTACTTTGAGGCCCCATCATTTCTGGTGCAAAACCTGAGGGTTGCATTACCTAAACTCTGGGATACGTGGTATCAGCTTCTGAAAAAATTAGCAACCAACATCAGTTAATTTGGATTAGCTTTTCTAATTAGAGCAGCAGCAGAAGGAAGGCAGCCCATGCTAGGGAGCAAAAGCACCACAGTCTCCCGAAGTCTTGGGGGAAAAAAAAATGGGACAGCCAGCTCAGAAGAGAGCAATGGCTCTGGAGAGGAAGCAGCAACCCTGCAGCAAAAGCCATGCAAGAGTAAAAAAGGGAAAACAACAAACAGGGATGAGATGCCAGTGGCAAGGGAAGATGATTAAGGTAAGGCCAGAAAAGAGAAGCAGGGAGGGAAAAATGCAGACCACTTCTGGACAGCCTACTTGTCTGCAGGCGAGTGAGGTGTAAACTGAAACCGAGCCTTGCAGAATTAACAGGCGCGTGGCCTGGGGCCACTTCGGGGGCTCAGACAGAGAGAGCTGGGGAAGGGGAGATGCTCCTTCTCTGTGCCAGGCAAGGCAGTTACAGTGCTGGCCTCAAGTCCAGCCTCTCTTCACCTCTCAACATCTCTTCTCTATATGTAACAGCCTTAAATCAAACCAATCATGTAAAACTAAAAGTATACTGAGTCTGGATTTCTGATCTCTTCCTACAGCAGGGCCAAGAGTGCAAACAAAGGAAATGGTGAGGAGTTACTTACATCCATGGAGTAATGCTCAATCTGATAGATGGTGGTCAGCCCCTGGGTCGTGAAATAATCCACACAGGATGAGCAGCCCAACCTCGCTAAGAAGCTGCAGAGGAGGAAGGAAGGAAGGAGAGAGAAAATAGGATCACCCTGGCTGCAACAGCCCAAACCACAGAAAAACCAAACACTCAGCCAATCTGCAGCAACAGGAAACAAAGCTTTCACCCTTGGCTTGACCTCCTCCAAGACACCCCAGGCCAGCAAGCCACATCGCTGCCACATCAAACGAACGAGGGAGTCCTTCAGCTCAGCACCCAGCCGACAGCGCTCATGGCAGCATCCTGCCCTAGACAAGAGCCGGTGCTGCACGGCCTGGGTCTTGAGGTGGGACGGCTCACACGGACCCTCCTGCCAGGACACATCACCCAGAAGGTGGCTGAGCCCATGGCAGCCTGGTGCATGACAAGGACTTCAGCAAGGCATGGGGTCTGAGGCTCAAACACATCATGCACTTCCAATCAGCATATAATCCTCCCTAAGTGTAAAGGATTCCTCATTTATGCGCAGCATCTTTCAACTGGTTTGACCTCACAAAGGGCAGAGGGGCTTCTGACCCCAGCCATGGCTTCTCAAGTGGCCAAAGGGGAAAAAAGAAAAAACAAGAAATGTTTGCAAGACAGCCTGGCACCCTCAAACTCCACCAGACCAACAGATGCTGCATCCCTCAGCTTTCTTGTAGTCCTAACATTCCTGTTTCTCTCAGCTGCTCAGACGTGGGGATTTGAGGCTCGGTGCCCAGAGGGTGCCAGCCTCGGGACTGCCAAGGGCTCAGTGGGATCCGGTGCTCCAGGATCCTTCAGGCTCCTGACCCAAGGGGTCTGCTCCCTTCGGGTGGGAAATGTGCCGGGCAGCCTGCTCCCGCTCACCTGACGATGCTGCAGTCTGAGGGGTATGGAGGAGGGGGGGTGCAGTGGGACGTTGAAGGCATGGAGAGGGGAGGAGGCAGCGCCTGCGTGGGGCTGAGGCCATTCATGTCACCGGTCATGGCCATGTGGGTGCCCATCATGGGAACTGGAGGAGAGAAGAAGGAGGAGCACATTGTTACCCAGGCATGCCCAGACCCCGGCTTTGTCCCCAACACGGCACCCAAGGACAGCACCCACAGCTGAAGCAGCCTGAAATCCCCTGTAAAGCCCTGCACAGGGCGAGCTCATGAGAAGTTTCAGGCAGGGCCAAGGACCAGATGACAGACAGTCCTTCTGGAGCTCTCCTCTCCCAGGAGAAAGTGCCACTGTCACGTCAGTGACCTTCCCTCCCAGACAGACACCCTGGCTTGCCCTGCCACAGGAGAGGAGCAGGACAGAGCCAGCAGAGTAACCTAATACAGAAGCCAAACAGCTTTGTTTTTCAGAGACAGAAAGAGCACCAGAAGTGGATCAGCAACAGGTGTGGGCAAGAGTCCAGCTGTTTTGAAATAAATTAAAAAACAAAACACCAACCAAAAAAGCCCCAACAAAACTCAGCCCTCAGAACCATGTCTGTCATCCTGGATTTACAGGACTGCTGAACACACAGCAGCAGCCAGGAGGAACAGAGTTGCAAGATGTTTCCTTTGAAATTAACAACTGTCTTAATTGACCTGAGGGAAAAAAATGTTGCCAACATTTGCATCTCCTCTGCTGGGAAAGGAAGAAGAAACAAATCTCGAAAGCCAGAAGACAGTGCAGCCAGCAAGATCTGCAGCAAGAAGCAGCTCTGTTCACCCTGTGAGGCTCTGAGCAGGATGCTGAAGCCTTGCCCCGTGGCACACCACCGAGCAATATTTAATTGGCTCCGTAGGTTCATGGCGAATAACTCCAAGCTCTCCAGCTTAACACTAGCCACTTGGAGATGCCAAGTCTCCCTGTCCAGACTAGCAGGGAGCACGCAGGGAACAGGAGAAGAAGGAATAAGAGTTTCTTACTGTTGGTTCCCATGCTGTCGGGGATGGTGGTTGGGGTCAGGGCATTGCGCTGCTGCGGGTTGATGAGCTGGCTGACCGAGGGCAGCTTGTTCATGCTGTTCATTTTGCTGAGTGGTGGAGAGCTGGAGCCGTAGGAGGACTGTGACTGCATGGAGGTCCTGCAAACCAAGGAGACGTTAGGACAGGGATCACGGCAGCTGGTTGTTGAGAGTGTGCACCCAAGGGGCTACATGGCCAGTGAAATCACTGACACCATAGGAGCACATCACAGATAAAGATCACTGGAGAATGAGTCAACAGAAAATAAGAAGTTTCCCAGATATTCTCAGCACTTAAAAGTGAAATACCAAAAAAAGGAAAGCTTAAATTTTGTTTGAAACTTTTTATTTAAGGAGAAGTGTCTATGCAAGTTTTTTAGTTTAAAAGAACATAGGGAAAGCCAGCAAACATTTGCCAAGATTTGAAGAGTATTTTGAAGTTAAACTCTCCTTGTGGTCAAAGACTTTTTCATAAGAACAAGAACTGAGGAAGCCACCTCAAACCATCCTAAATAACCCTGAAACCTGACTGCAGAAACAATTTTCAGATTGCGTCACACTTATCACCTTGTTTTTTCAAAAATTCCTAGTTATTCATGTAATCAGGCCGTTCTCAGGTGTATATGTAACAGCCAGAGGCTCTTTGCTCAAGACAGATTCCATGCACTTTAGGGAGATGGTCAGAGCTGCCTGGGATGCCGACAGGCAGCTTTTGCTGGTGTTAAGGCAAACCTGGTATCCAAACCCTGCAGGCTGCTTGCAAAGAGGATCAGGTTCCTACTACCACCTGACAACAGCACTAGCTTCCCTCGAGTCCATCCAGCCCCCAACTCCATCCAGCATATTCATGGAGTGGGCCAGAGAGGCTTGCCAGAGCTCCCTGCTGCCCAGCCCTGAGGGTCCCAGCTGCAATCCTGCCATGTAAGTGATCCAGACTGCCAAGACTGGGCTGCTTCTGAACGGCAGCCCAGCCTCCGGATCGAGTTTCGGCTGCGGCATCCCATCTGGAGTGGGGTCTTATGTGGGATATGCAGAAAATTATCATTAAAGCCAGTCCAACAGCACAATTGGCACAGCACCGCCCTGCCGCAAGGTAGCAGGTTCTTCTCTCTCTGACACCAGGGGCGTTTGTAGGACTGGGCAAAGGTTTGGGAAATGTGCCTGCTTCCCCACGCTTCCCAAACACAAGCACCCTCAAGCTGTGGTCACCCTGCAGAGCAGAGGTTGCCCAGCTGGCCACAGAGCATGGCACTCATATTGTACTGACCCCATGGTGAGTGTCCAAGGGAACATTCCCATCTTATTTCCCATTGGGAAACTTGTTCCCATCTGGGTATAACTGGTTACACCAATTCCTGGGAACTGGCTTTTCTTCTATGCAAATAGAATAATTATTACTCCAAATAAGCCAAGTGTAAGAGGAAAGAAAAGGCTTATTCCTAGACAATTTATTAAAACCTTCAGCACTCAAGGTCAAGTTCCATACAATTACATTGTCTCCAGCTTCCTGCACTTTCAAGACTTGCAGTGTTGGGTGGAGAAAACATCTATGCTAACAGGCTAGAGTATCTAAGGCCCTGAAGAAATGTTACCTAATTAAACAATTACAGGAGATACAGAAGGGTGTGAACTGTCCTTTGGCAGTGAAGATGCAGGACAAGATCCAGCAAACTTCACAGACTCAAGGAAGTGGAAAGCACAAGAAGCTTCACAAATTAATATTAACAATGGCAGCAACTCCCAAGGGGAAGTGAAACCGAGCCATGAAGTTCAGACCTAACTTTTCAGAGTGAAGGGAATGATTCAGATCTGAGGTTTCAGTTCCCCAAATATGAAAGTTGAGGCCAGCCACGAAATTCAAGTCAGGCTGACACCACCCTTAGCCTAAAAGGCTTCTGGATTTAGGACCAATGAGTATTTCTACTTCACGGGTTCACTTATCTTAACTAAGCTTCAGCTGAACTTAATACACACCTGAAGAGTCTCTTACGGCAGTATCTGCATGATCTGCAAGTGAGGAGGTCAACGAACACAGCAAAATTCAAAATCAAATCAACAAAGGCTTCCCTAAAGAGACCGAGTTGCATTATTTGAGGTCAGCAGGGGGCCTATCTTTGCTCTCTCCACCACCGATAGTGATCTCAGCAAAGCTAATTAGGAGACTACAAAATACTTTGGGGACAAAAGAAAAACAAAAGCAATCAAACACAAGCCAACCCAAAGCTTTAGAAAACAAATGCATACTTTAACATATAGCTCATATAAGACTCTACTCATTCATATTCATAAGAGTCAAGATTAACACTATAAAATTCAAGGGAATAAAACAGAAAACAAAAGCATTTTTCTTTGTACCCATACTTGTTTCAACTAAGCTATTCCATCACATGAGCAGATGTTTAAAAGGCCTACAGAAAGCCATCTAGCCAAAGAGAAGTCGCAAGATAAACCAAGATGCAAAATTTTATTGAAAATTAATGTCACACATCAATATAGCAAGAGCCTTAGCAACACAAGAAAATATTTTTGGTATTAAGCACAAGGTGTTTGTGGATCCATTTAAAATATATTGCTTTTTTTCCTTGATTTTTTAAAACAGATATAAGAACGTCATGCACAGTGATTTTCATTAAAATTGTACTTACTATGTCTCAAGAAAGATTAGAAGTTGGAGCATTAACATTTCTTTGATATCAATGCCAATGAAATGCATTTTAATATCAAGGTATAAGGACTTCAATTAACAGACTATTATACTTCTTGGAACAGTCTGATACAAAAGGCACTGAGTCACATTCTGCAACATTCTCTCTCTTCAAGAGGCTATGTAATTATTTAGCAAATAACATTTGTAGTTATGCAAGCTCATATGAGGGCAATCCGTCTCTCATGCTTCAAGGCATATACTGATCATCTCAAGAGGTCAGGAAGGAACTACCTTCTCCCATATATGAACAAAGTTCAGCTTGCAGGCTACCTTATATAACTCTACATTTTCCCAGCTCACTGGATACCAGCCCTTCACTAGAGGCAGCAAACTTTTGGGATAGACCTGATTGAGCAGACCAGAGTCCTCGTTCAATAGAGGAGCACAAAGCCATGTAAGCACCCTTGATGCAAATGGCATCAAAGGTTCATTAAATGCAGTTGGGCAGCTCAGGCTCAGAGTTTAAGATTCCACCCAAGCCCCTGTGCCTACAGTTTGCTGTCCCTGAAGACCCAGAGCCTGTCAGTGCAGAGACACACAGGCAGAATCAGAGCTGTCCAGTTCTGTGTCTGCCTTCCCTTTCAGAAGCCACAGCAAGGATCAGACCCCAGGTTCACACAAGGCCAATGTGCTCACGGACAATGGTTTTTAAAGCAAGGTTTCCCACAGGGCTGCGGAACACTGAAGTGTCACTGATGTAGTCTAATAACAGCACACAAGTGACAAAGATGATGCTCAGTTGCATTCACCTGCTTTGAAGGCCCATGAAGCAGCAGGACACTAAAAAGCAGAGAGATGCCCTTGCTCCCCACATCCCAAACTGCTGCTAATCTAAAGCAAAGAACAGTGCATCTTTACAATCACACCCGTGGTTTGTAGGCTTGGTACTTCATTGGGAGCATGGAAAGGAGGAGCTCCAGTAGTTACCGGGCAGACAGGAACTACAGCACAGGGACAGGGGTGGCAATAATGACTCCCCTTAGATTTCAGGTACGGGAATTTCTCAAGGCAGGCTGTGGATGCAATCTGCTCTCCAGGGAATGGAGCTGTAATACAGGGAGTGGATATACATCAAGTAGTTGACGCAGACTGATATGACTTGACTACCTGATAAGGTCCAATTAGTCCACTTGGTTATTCCTCGAAAGGAAAAGGCTCACTTTCCTGAGGACACAGAGATGGCAAAAGAGACGGAACAGTCAGCTGGGAAAAAGTTTTCATTTTATCTGCAGAGGACAGACTACAAAGCAACTCAAATTCCTTTCACCTCCAGGTATTTGATAAAAGAAAAAAAGAATAGCACCTTCTAATATAACTACCTGGTAGTTGGAAAGCAAATTAAGTCACCACTAAGATCAGCTTCACAATCATCATCCTCTTATAGCCAAGTAGGACAAATCAGAAAGGCTTTCCAGAAAACAGTAGCATCCAAATAATTTACATTCTTGTTTAGTGGAAGTCTCAGATGTTGTACTGCCCATTACAATACAAGGGATTTCCTAGAGGCCGCACCAAATGATGAACTGGAATCTTCCAGTGCAGGCTGTGGATGCCTTCTATCTTCTGGTGGGCTGCCTCCTCAAACTTGCTGGTGGCCAGGCCCAGGAGCAGTGCTCTAGATACAGATCAGTATTTCCCTGTCACAGCACTTCCATATTGCCATTCAGAAGCAGACAAGGCAACGATCCAGGAATAAACCTTCACTGGAAGAACAGACAATGGTACCAAGCATAATCCTATGTGTGGGCTGCATTTACAGTTCAGATTCTCACCTCTCACAGGGAAAGGAATCACACTGCCTTTCTTTTCCCAAATAAAAAGGCCAGGAACAATAGTGACCTGCTTTGTCATCTCAAAGAACTTCCTGGAATTTCCAGGCAAGGTAACGAGGCACTTGATTTTGATTAGCTTTACACAAGGAACGATGGTAGAGCTGAAACAATATGAAATGGGCACTGCTAGTGTTTAATTAGCTATTATTTATATACTTAACCCCAATTTTGGGGGCTCTTTTCCATCAGCCCTACTCCACGCTGCTATGGTAGAACAAGTCTTGCTGAGACACTGGAGATACCCAAAGATGGGATATGGCTCTCAAAGGAGATGTCAGTACAAGCCTTCACCTGCTCAGATCCCTGCTCTGCTGCCTGGAAGCAGATGATGTGACGTTCGACTGCACCAGGCTTTTTTCCCCTCGGTGGGTGGCCAAAGGCCTGCTCTGCATTTGGGAGGCACCCTCTCCCCACGCTGCCTAACCTCAAGTTTGTCAGAGCTGCATATGCATGTCCCCAGATAAATCCAGCACAGACTGCCCTGCAGGGCACACAGGCCCCTAGCAGGATTTATACAGCCTCCTGTGTTTCTCAGGAGCTGCTGATCACTGGCATTTGTAACCAAGCTCTGCTCCCCAGACACTGCTCCTGGAGAACCTTCAGCAACTTCCACATTTCAATTTCTTGCTGCTGTGAGCATTGGAAGGCTCCTCAGAAGCAATGCCTGAGAGTGTGGGTTGAAGGACCCTTCCCTCCCAGCATTAGGGGCTGCTCTTCTCATAAAGATGTTTGAGCACCTCTCAGTGTGCAAAAGGCCCACCCTCAAATCCCTCCTCCCTGCAAGTATCCACACCCAGTGCCATGCTCAACAGGGCCAGGTGAACTCCATGGCCTGTCGATTGCTCCTCTTTTGTGACAGTCTGGGCTTGACACAGACCCCTCCTAGCCAGCCCTGTACGAATGGCTTTCAGAGACAGAGTTTGGTAGAAGCAGTGTGAGAATTTACAAGTCCTTGCTGAGAAAAAGCCTTCTGTGCAGGAATTGCTAAACCCAGATGCACTTCATGGACACAGCTAGCAAGACTCTCTGGCTGCAGGATTAATGGGCAAGGTGGACATTGCCTGAGGCCACTTGGCTGAGTCAACTGCAACATAGGCTGGCGCTGCTTTCCTTTGAACTATGAGGCTTGGAGAGAAGGGCCAGAAGATAGAAGGGTTGATGAAAATGCTAAGGCAACATCTAATAACTTCTGAACATCTGTAAGGAAAGCAGCAAGCTCCGACCCCTTTTCACAGGTAGGGCACTACAGAATTTTGGACACTCTACCCTTTACATCCTGAGCTGCAAAGGGACAGGGACACTGGGCACACATGGATGTTGTTACAATTCAATCACACATTCAACCTATGCACTTCAGCCCACCACTTGGATTGAGCCCAGAGAGTCAGGAGGAACTTCGTAAGTTCAGTAAAGCTGGATCAATGCCAGCAGTGCTGGAGCAAAGTGAGTCACCCAGTCTTCCTTACAGTTTTGATGTACTTTAGATCAGACCTTTTAAGGCTGGAAATAAGTGGAAACAATTTATGATACCAAAGTCAAGGCCATTTCTACAGGGAAAAAATAAAAGATTTTTTAGCAGTGCCAGTTCACATAATTGTTACATCTCCCTGTCCAGTAGTACAAATACATCAGCTACTTGCACTATTAGTGCATGACCAGCATTAAAAGAGGCCAAATTGACTATCACAGACCATTTAAACACACATCCTCTGCTTCTGTCCCACCTGTCCATGGACACATTTTTTGACTTAAACAAGACAAAGGGCATTTTAAAATTGAGACCTGCTCAGAGAAACCCTGCCAAGTTCCACAAATACAGAAGTAAGAAGAAAGAGTATCAACACATTACAAAAACAGGAAAAAAAAAGTTACATCAAGACAGACGACATCGTGGTTCCCGACCTCGCAATGCTATGGGCTACAGCTAAGAGGTCTGTAGAAGTGTCTGTTGTTTCTGCAAAGTTTGAGTCCCTTCAGAAGTTTACTCTCACTATTCACTCTGCTGCTATCAAGCTGTGTATTTGCCCCACGGTTCCTAGTCCTGCCAGCTGGGCAAAGTGACCCTGCCAGCTCGTTTTATGGATAGACAGATGGGTTTGGGGGGCTGGAATGTTTTAGGATGGCATCGGTCTGTTTGGGAGGGTCTCTCCTTGAGTCCGTGAGTTCACTCCTGAAGCAGGCCGAAAGGAGACTGTAAAGAAGGAACCAGAGAAAAGAAAAAGATGAATGTACAGGACCCTTTGCCAGCCACTAAGAGAGAAACAGTCACTTTCCACCTTCATGATCACAGTATGGGCTTTCAAAGAGGGAAAAAGCAGACGTCTTAGCACCTACAGTGAGGGTATGTAACAGGAAGATTTAGGAAGCAGGCACAAGCGAGTGCTTGGCAAGGAAGGGAAAACAACCAGTTGATAGGGAAATCCGATTCTGTCCTAGTCTCATGGGTACAAATAAGGCCCTGATAATGTTTCCGGTGTCAAATACAGGAGGAACAAAGGCATTCAACCAAAGGGGAAAAGGAGCAGCAGCTTCCATTGAGTCCACTTCTAACTACAATCACTTCAAAACCAGAAGCTGCTGCTAGAGAGGGAGAACAGTGCCTATTGGCCATACTGATTACAGCTCAACTACTCCCCTTTGAAAAGCTGAGGGGTCCCTGGGGCCACCAGCTGATGCAGAGGGCACTGTATCCTCAGAGCCCACAGAGCACTTCTACTTGGTTCCTTTCATCTTGGCCATTTTCTAGTGAGAACACTATCCAGGTGCCTGGAGTTCACATGCAAGCACATCACAACAAAACAAACCAAATCATGCAAAAAGCCACTATTAGCTTTCACACCAGAAGTGAGATTAACGAGGTAAAGGTACAAAGAATATCCTCCCCACAACAGCAAGCACGGGGATCCTTGCAGCTCGCAGCTCAGCTGGAGCACTCCAGGCATTGGATAGCTCAGTTCTGTCACAGCTCACTTATGAGGATAATTCCATCTCTTTTGAATAATGATTGGTGCTGCTCACTAGACTGAAATGCAGCCAGTGGGCTGGTAGCAGCAGCCCTGCTGATAAGAAAAATGTTTGCTGGGGTACAAGATCTCACTTGGACATAAGAACCCTCTCCTTGGCAGCCATTGGAAGACTTTGCGAAAACCCTTCAACCACAGGAGTTTGGCTTGGTGTTCCTTATGAACTTTATGGGTCCCTTCCAACATCAAATATTCTGTGATTCTCTGCTACAGTAAACTGAAATACAGATAATTCTGAAAACAGTGCTCAGCAGAGTGAAACTCATCACATGATAAAGTGTTTTCCAGTGAAACCCTTCAAGACTGTGCAGGTAGCTCCCTGAGAATATTGATGGTAAATGTATTTCACAGCAGGGTAATGAGGAAACATTCCTTCCCCAACAAAGCATGAGCCACCTCCGATATCTCTCGCAGCAGTAATCATCTGGCAAATCTATGTTTTACACAAATGGTGGCAGATTATTAAAAGAAAGTTTTCTAAATAAGCGTGTGTGCTGCAGTTCAAGTATAGGCCCCAGGATCTGACAGTGAAAAAGGAAGAGTAGAAACTGAAAGAAAAAAAAACCCCAACAACTTCCCACCTATGATCATGAAGGTATTTGGCATAACAGTAAATAGGAGAAAACCATGCACAAAGGAGCAAGCAGAGAGAGGAGAGGAGACAGAGAAATATTGTGGTCTGGCACGATGTGAAGCTTTGCAGTATTTTTGTCATCTAGTGGGACACAAGAATTCTGATTGTCATCAGATTTGTCCTTTTTATTCCAGAACAGTCATACAGCTGCATCTGCTGGCCAGTCAAATGCAATGCTGGTCTGTAGGTGCACGAGAGCCATTATACAGTTGTTTTCCAAAATGACAGATTTGTATTTTTAAAACTACCTTCCACCATGATAATCTCAACTTTGCTTTTCCTACTCTTCAAAAATGATGCTTTCCATGTAGTAGGAATGATAGGGAAAACTCTTTCCACACACCTAGATAGCTTTTCTAAGTTAACCACTGCCCTGAAAAGTAAACTGAAAATCCCAGCAGTTCCTCCACCAAGGCTTGACTCTGGAGCACAGTGCATGCTGCTCCATTTTGAGAAGGAAGAGCCAAAGGCAACTTTCAAGCATTCCATTCCCACAGAGCCCTGCTGGGACCTACAGCTTCCAACACATTCCACCTTGGTCACAGCATACACACTTACCCAGGTCCCACTTTTCACATGTGCGTTGAACTAAAGGTGAACTGAGACCAAAATTTTAAAGCACATCCCTGCATACAAAGTGAAAGGCCGGAACAGACTCAAAAAGGAGTCCCTGTGCTCCTGAGTTTGGCCAGTCTGACAAGAAAGCAGCGGCAAGACAGCTCCTAGCAGCTTGCCCACATGCAAGGCTGCTCTTATCCAAACCATTCCCTACAAAGCAGTTGCTCTCCCATTCTCACATTGAGACCTGAAGCTCCTTTTTTGGGATGCAATTGCATCTTAGAGTCTTTTCAGCCTAACCATCTCTGCCCTGAACACATTCCTTCAGATATGAAGTCATACCCCGGATTATTGAGGAAAAAGCACCAAAACCCAAAGTGCACCTGAGAAACTGTTGCCTGAACATGCATTTCAGCACAGAGGACCCTGCTTGATGGCAAGCTGTCGGCAGAGACAACTGCAGCAGTTCTGGACAAACACTCAAAGTTATTTTTCTCCACACTCCTGGCACCCTTAAAAGCTCTTAATCTTTCTCCCCTGCATCTGAGCACACTCAGCAACTGAGAGAAATGAGTGTATAACTGGACAAGTGCCAGGAGACACGCCAAAAGAGGTTTCATGAAATTAAATGGCTGGACTTCTACATGCTGGTCTTAAAGGTAACACAAATACCAACCTCATTTGCCAGGAACCCATCCTACTGATATAGAACGAATGAAAACAGTAATTATGGCAAAGCCAGCTGTCAGTACCAAGGGAAAGCTGTCATCTGCTGCTGTCCATTTCTGCTTACAAAACCACTTCTCAGCTGAAATGGCTGTGGTTCAGGTGAAGCTTTGAAGACAAGCTGCAGAGCACACAAAGGCCGCAATGCCCAGGAGGTAGTAAATACGAGCTATAGTACATACAAACAGTGCAGATGAGTGATAAATGTAAATAATAATTATAATGAGATTTTTAAGTGCTCCAAAAAAGAGTCCAGAGCCCCTGGATGCTCCAGACGTTTTGGCAGAAGGCCTCTTTCACACCTCCGGAAGACTCCAGCTGACACTAAAAACACACAGATCGAAATGTGAACACATGCAGAGATCTGGCAGAAAGCTGTGGTATTGCAGAAGTCCTGAGACAAGGCCAAGGCACTGAAATAAATCCCTACAGGCTCAAGTGAGACTTATGTGGTGCCTTGGCCCCATGCTAACCTCTGCAGAGGAATGAGTTATACCCACAGCCTCCTGACGCGAGAGCTTCCCAGCAGGAACGCGCGAGATCCGAAGCACTACCGCTGGCAGCCACCTACAGCCCGGGGGGCTATTTTCTGTCACCCGAGACAGCAGGTGAAGCAATGCCCAAGAATGACACTGCTTGCAGCCTGTCTGGGAAGTCATTCTCTGCCCAAGCCTCTGTAACTGCAAAGCTTTGGGAACCCAGACACATATTCAGCCTTTTTTTTCCCCCATCCTCCTCACACTTACGGCGCCCAAAGCAATCCCAGTGCAGCCCTGTCAGCTGAGCTCAGAAAGGATGGAAAATTTCTCATGAGCAGTGTGAAGAGCCAGCTGGCAAAGTGCAGTTTTTGACAACACTTTACAAGTGTGTAGAGAATCTTTCTTTGAAGTGCCCACTGGCCACAAAGGAAATCTTACGTGTTTCAACTTTGCTCTCAACCTTCAGCTGCCTGTTCTATAGCTGAACAACCTGAAGTATTGTTGTACCACTGAGACACCAGCACTCCAACGCACAAGAGATGCACTGCAGTGGGGTCCAAGCACTCAGCCGAGCTGGTGTTCACAGTCCCAGCTCTACATACTCTCAGCAAGATGCGCAGATGGATACTCTGGAAAAGGCATGGAGATGGCTCCATGTTTGCTGCCATTCCCTTGGAGCGATGAGAGAGGACTGCACCCAGCCTGTGCTCCCCAGCTGGAACGAGCACATGTAGCAGGTTTCTGACCACAGGCTACCAATGGCTCTGCCTCGCTGTGCCGTGCCTGGGGCTCTGGCTGGAAGTCAGAAATGAGGCAATGAGCCCATCCTCATTCACCCTCTGAGCCAAAAAGTTGAAATATGACTGGAGAGGGACCTTGCAAGCAGTCAGGACATGCACTTGGGGAAGGAGGACTGCTTTGTCCCATTGCTTGGCCCTCAATCGAGCACCGTGTCCCTGTGACCAGCTGTGCAGAAGCCTTCTGTGTCTCTCTCCTCTCTCCCCCTTCCCCACTGTCCCCCGCTGCAGTGACACTGCAAGCACACCGGTACTCACTGCTTCTGGAGCAAGTGCTGGTGCTGCTGCTGCTGCTGCTGCCGGTAGGTCTCAATCGTGTGCTGGGGCAGGTACTGCATCAGCTCCAGGGACTCTTTGATCTTCAGCAGCATCTCGTACGTCTCCCGTCCCCTCACCTGGATCACGGGAAAAGGAAAGGGGGGTGGGAGGAAGAAAAGCTTTAAAGGACTGCATTTATAGACCTTATTGATAGTCACCTTAGAAAGCCTCAGCTAATGTCAAGTAAACAACCAGAGCAGGATGCAAATACGCTGCTTATGCACTATGCTCACACAATAAAACTGCTAAGTCTTGTTCTAGAGGTGCAGCACAATGTTGAGGAGCGATAATCTCACACTGCAGGCTGATGAACATCTTGGGGTTGTCATATGGCTCAATGTGAATCTATGCCAGCCAAAAGCAACACTCTGATCCAGCCTATTGAGACAGAAAATGTCTTCACTTGCCTCAAATGTAAGCAGATCTGGGGCTGAATCTCACATGCCTTCAGAAAAGACAGTGCTTGAATTTGGGAGCTGGGTTTTACTCTCCCTTTCCTCCAAGCACAGCACGGTTTGTGATTTATCTGACTAAACATGGCTCATGGGGAAGGAGCTAAATGGCCAGTTAGAGATATTTCTTGCCCTTTCTGAGCCTGCACTTAACATGGCATATTTCACTTTTAGCACTGCATTACAATGGCAATACACATAAAAGCTACAGAAGCATCCACCTAATCAGTAAGACAACACCCAGTATTTCTAGAGAAAGGTCACGTGCCTCAGACCCAGAAATGACAGAGGAGGAAACCGAGTTAGATCTCACAGACAAATGTTTCCACCAGGACAGATGGATCCTTTGGGATATTCTTATATGCCTTGCATAAGCCATTCTTAGTACCTAGTGGGATTTTTAATATTTTTTTATTTGGAAAATGTATTTAAAATAGGTAGCTCTTGGGATTAAAAAAACCAAAATTTATTCTTTCACTCCCTAACCCTATCCTCAGCTCTCTCTGAAGTCTAGGTGAGTCACCATTGAAGATACTAAACATAGGGTAAATACAAAGATAGAGAGAACTCACTGGCAAGTATAAGAGCTCATCATCTGGGGAACGTCTTTTTTTGATAGATGTCATCTGTATGCCATGAGTTCCTTGTCGAAAAGCTGGAAGAGAAACCCCAAAGGCATCCCATTAAAAAAAAGAAAGGGAGGGGAAGAGGGAGAGGAGGAGCATATAAAGAAGAAAAAGGCAAAAAGAGAGATACAAAAGAGATATGAAGTGCATGGCCAACTCAGATCTGTAGTGCTCTGAAGGGATCTCTGCCTGAGCCACTCCAGAACCGTCCTTGCAGCTCCTGGCTCCTCAAGGCAGACACGACTGCAGATGCTGGCTGGCCATGTCACTTGGGGAAACACAACAGCCAAGGAGTGCTGGATATATGACAAAACCCTGGCAAGCCACACTTAGAACAAGCACTGGCTCTTTGCAGGAGAGCTGCAGAATGTTTTGGTATTACAGGGCTCACAAGCTGCTGGTGAATCAGTGATCCACGAAAGTGAGACCACTGGCAGGGAGCAGAACTCACTGAGAAAACAAAGCCCGGCTCCAGTCTGCCTCCTGTCATAACCTGTGCCCTGCTGTTCAGCCTGCTGCCCTCACTGACTACAGGGGAAACCAAAGGTGCATTTCCACATCCTGCATGTCCAATGAGTATTTGGCTCTCTTCAGAGCACAGAGAAGCCACTTGCCAGGGCGTCTCCGATGCACAGCAGGGTTTGTGTGCAGCCTCAGTCTAGATCCCTGTGGCTGGAAGCCACCTGCCACAGCGCAGAACACTGGCTAGATGAAGCACAGAATAACAGCACAGCCCCAAACAAGCAGTAAAGGTTCAAAAGGTTAGAGTCTCAGCCACACCACTGGAAGGTGGCAAATAAACACCCCCTCCACCCACCACTGGCAGGCCTAATCACCGGCAGTGCTGCAAGGAAGCCCAAAAACCCAGACTGTCAAACACTGCTTTGTGAACACCAGGTCATTTTTTAGGCTGATTCACCCTGGGAGAACAGACATCAAATGCCCTCCTGCTCCAAGCCCATGCACAGCACCACTCTGTCCCTGTGGCACAAGCACCCAGAGACAGCCCCATCTGCGATCTGCCCAGCTCTGCCAGCTACTTACGGCGCTTCGTACCATCACCATTCTTTGTGCTGTCAGACACTTGCTGCTTGCGGATGCTGTCCTCGTCGGCCTTGCGGTCTCTGCCCGGGCAAGCACAAATACGGGCTTCGAAACATCGGCGGCCCAGGACTTGCCCACTGGGAAGAGAAGTGAGGAGAAACATCACGCTGGCATCTTGGATACAGGCCAGCAGCTCCCCTCAACTTCATACCACACTGTGCACCTTCCATTTCCCAGTCCAGACTTCCCCGGTGCTGGGCAACTCCCATGAGCAAAGACCTAAAAAGCATCCTATAGCCCCTTGAATTAAGCTGTTCCTAAGGATGTGGAATGCTGCCCTAAGTGGAAGAGGATCCAAAAGGGTTACGCTCATGATGCACAACTTACTCTCTGGTTTCCAGGGTCACAATGATAAGGATCGGGCGGCGGTTCATCCCTCCAACGCAGCTGCTGTTGCACATGAAGTTGTACAAGACTGTAGTGAACTCAGTACCGACCTGGATGAGACAAAGGTGATGAGCAGAAGAGATGGTGGATGGAAAGCTATGCTTTTTCCAAGCTCTCCTCTTGTATTTCCCAAACTGGGCTGCAGTTGGACCAGCATGAAATAGGCCCCCACTACAAAGCTTCCTTAAAAGAAATGAAGAACCCCTGCTCTCAAGGCACAAGGAGGGTGTTTCACAGGTCATTTCTGACAGAAAGGAAGAAGGGATTCATCGAGAAGATGAGGATGGGGAAAGCCCAAGATCTCAACTCCTTTGGCTAGGGTTACAACTCCCACTCCTTTGTGGGCCAGGACGCCACAGCCCGAGCTCACAACATACCTGGGGTGGCTCGTAGGGGACCAGCACACTCTGCCTCCCAGTGATGGGGTCTTCTACATACTGGGCATGGCTGTTCCCTTCCACTCTGATCAGGTGGCTGGGAGGTGCAATCTGCCCTGCAAGGGCAAAGAGGGGAAAAAATAAGAGACACTGTTCAGTGAAGCAAGGTCATGCACACGGAGGCCAGATCTGCCATCAAGGGAGATGCACGCGGCCCCAGAGGTCTATCAGAGCACACGCAGGTGCCTCCCAGCCCTTAAAGCATCTCTTCCAAGATCCTTGCTGCCAGACACCAAAGGCAACACAGGCTTTCTCAAGCTCGCTCTGGACACCTGTGGCTAAGCTTGAACAAGGGCTTCCCAAGATCCCAGACTAAGTGAGCCCAAATGTGAACTGAACGGCAGCTCACAGCAGCCCTTCCAGCAGGTTACTCCTACTGGATTTTCACGTCAGCTGAAAGCTTTTATTTTCCTCCCTCTAATGCATATACAAAGCAAATTCCTTCAAGTCTCAATTCCTACTCTTTTTCCTATCAATTGCTAGCCCTCTTCTGCTCCCTTCCATCCTTGATACTAAAAAAAAGATTCAAGTAGCAAGAGAAATATGTATTTAATTAATGGTCAGCTTGAAAAATCATGTTTGCTTACAGCAGCAGCAGAAGGGAACATGATCTTCTTGGTTCCTAGGCTACGTTCCAATAATTAAAAGCTTCCTTCCTAGGAATTTTCTTCAGTGTTTCTACAATATAACTAAATTCTGAGGAGAGGACCCTGCTGTGGGTTCATCACAACAAGTTGTTTTGTGTATTAACTGTTCATTTCTTACTCAAAATAGAGCCTATTTCTAGAGAAATAATTATTTCAGAATAAGAATTTATAGGGGTTTTTTTTCTTTCTTAAAACTCCATTATTGAATGGTATCAACCCTCAAGAAACCCAGTTCTGTCACAAAAGCACTTTTTAATATAAAAAACTGTTTTGAAGAACTGTCTCACTCCACTCTGATTTTACACTCCCAAGTCCTTGCTCATTTTTGGGGCCTGTCTAGCTGGCTGCACTGTAACCAGCAATGGGATCCAGGCTCCTAAGACATCCTGCTAACTGACACCAACCGGGTTTTTTTACAGTAGGAGATAAATAACGTGCATAGAATAAAACAGATGCTCATCTGAACTTATGTGAACTTAAGTGGCCAAGGCAAAATGGAACTCAGTCCGTGAGTTTGCAGAAAACCAAAGGACATTTTAAAAACAGCTGCTACTTCACTAACAGGAGAAGCAAGTAAAAGAGTAAAACATTAATACTGAACTGAGAGTGTTAAATGTAGAAGAACGTTGCCTACAGTTGATGCTGGCACTTAGCATTACCCTGCCAGAGATAAACAGCCCCTCCGTCTTTGAGGCGTGGATTAAGGACTGGAGATGATATTGCATCCTGTCACTAGATCCCTGTCCCAGCAACATGGAAGCTCATTCCTGAGCACAAGAACAGCTGCTTCTCATTGCAGGAGCAAAAGCAGAGCAGAGAAGGGCTGCCAGAGGGGCACTGCCTGCCACGGGGACAGCCATCCATCCAACCTGGGCAGGCGCGAGGTTTATTTCAGTACGTTCCTCCCAAGGACGTGCTTGCACAGGGACAGCTAAAGCATCGCACGACGCCTCCTGCCAAGCACGGGAAATACAAAGCTGCACAAGGTGTCACAGGGAGGCCTGCTTCCAGAAGGTTTGCTCCAAAGCTGCTGTCACATCCCTCAGGGGCCACTCATTGGCCAAGCAGCTCTGGAGAGGGACTGCCAGCACAGCACTGCCCTCCTTACCCTCGTTGAACTCCCGGCTCAGCTCGTGGTTCGGGCAGCGTTTGACCACTTCAGTGACGTGTTCGGCTTTCTTGTAGACTGGCATAGCCCTGATGACAGCTCCCTGGGGTGGTGGGGTCATCACTTTGATCTGGATGGGACACGTCTTGGCGATCTGGCAGTACAGCTTTTTCAGTTCGGTGGAATACTGAATGGGGAACAGACCAAGAGAGAGTCAGAAGTTGAGCTAGAGATGAAGGCACACCAGGAACATGGAGATGGTTTTGCACATGTAACTGAAAGCACCAGCTACTGCACGTGCACTGCATTTGTTTGCACAACACCCACACTTTCCAGAAAAGTGAAAAAACCCCTAGACCTTTACCTGCTGTTAAACAACAGAGCATAAATCCACATCCTAGCTTTCCCAAAGGCAAAAATCTTCAGATAAAGAGCACTTCATTTACTTGAACAAATAAAGCCTTTATTCCTCTTGGGCACACACTCCCTCTTGCAAGGGACACCCATTACCCACCTAACAAAACAGATGCTATTCTTTTCACAGCATCCTGTAATCCTGGAAGCACTCAAAACCACAGACAAAGTGTTTCATCCTGTTTTATAAGAAGCCCTCCTACTCTTGCAGAGGGATTAAATAAAAACATGAACCTTGGAATTGAACAGTACTTGAAAACAAGACCTTGATCAATCTGGGAGTTGTACCAAATCTGACACTTCAGTTATCTTTTAAAATCATCTCCTACATCTACCGAGCAGCTCTGTAGTAATCTCCTCGCTTCTAAACTCAAAGTATTACATCCAAAAATGAGGTAGTTTTTTTTTTTTTCTCCAAAGACCAGAAGAGTTGAACAGCCCAAAGACCAGGTCCATGGTGATACCTAGAGCATAACCTGCCAGCTGGCTCCAAAAGGGAGGCTGTGACCATGCAATGAGCACCTGGAACAGAACAAGATACTCTTATTCACTGTGCTAATTTGGAGCATATTAGATTTTTCTTAAGATGCTCCCCACTCAAACAGTAAATGATGCAGCATTTTCCTGTAGTGTGTTCACATCTGGAAACCTTTACTCAGCAAAACATCAAGGCTGAAGTTGGCGGTTTCTTTTCAAAACCCCTCACCGAAATAAAGGCATCTGCTAAGCAGAGAGGATGGCAAGGAAAGTCCCATGCGGTTCAGTACTGCACAACCTAAATCCACTTTCTTGGATATCTCCCATGAAGGAGACTCTCCAGCCTTCTTTGCTGTACAGGACAGTTCCAAAATACGGCAGGTTTTTCAGAACCCTACTCCAGAGGCATTCAGTTTTCTCCTGGTATTCAGACACTCATGAGTGCAGAGCTCTCCCTATAACTCTAACAATGTAACCCATAGGGATTGCTGGCATTTCCCCATCTCCATGTCCTCAGTTTTTGCAGATAAAGAAAAGTGAAAGCCCCAAGGTGGTTGTTTCCTCACAAAAAAAGGTCTCCAGCAGCCATGGGCCAATAAAGCCCCATTCCCAGCTGTTCAAACAAAGCAGTGACAGGTTCATACTGGACAAGAGCACCCTGTGGCCACAGACCCCACTGGGACGAGGAGAGCCAGCGGATGCACAGGTGGGTGGCAGATGATGCAGCAGCAAAAGGATTAGCTAGTGATATTCAAGGATTATTTGCATTTCAGAGTGTACACACTGCTAACATAGGAAAATCCAAACTTGCGAGAGACACGGGTAGGAGAGAGGGATTAAACATAAGCCAAGCCAGTCCCTTCCCTCCTCACTCAACACCATCCTGCCATGTGGCAGAGAAGATGCTACAGGTATTTAAGCTACAAAAAAAAGATTTCTTTAAAATGCAGAGGCCAAATTGTGCAATGCTATTTTATGTGCCTGCAGGCTAGAGATTAAACCCACAAAGGATTTACCCAGCCCGCGGAAACAGGGAACACGCCAAACAATTACAAAAAAAAAAAGTTGCGAAACAGATCTAGATGGTGATTTATATCGAACATCTTTTAAACCTGAAATTCCTTATTGTTTTTTAATTAAAAAGCAATTCCTTACTGAAGGTAAGAGTGAGCTCGCCATGTTGTCTTTTCATCTCAAGAGGTAGAAAAAGAGTCAATTATATTTAAAAAGGAAGAAAACCTGTAAAGCATTGTATCCTTCAACACATCAGTTTGCTCATAGCATTGTGAAGGTTTCAAGGACAGAATGCCTCAAAAATCTCAAAAAGCCAACTAATCACTTGGATGCCTTAACATCACTGAAGCATAACAAAATTGGGCAGCCAAAGGTGATGGGCTGAAATGCAAGCATAAATATGGAAGAGCGGAGGTGCACAGAAGGCATGGCACATGCCAGGAGCCAACGTGTCCAGTGTCTGCAGGCATCCAGAGAAACAGTAATGGAAGGAGCTACACACCCCTCAGTCACTGATTGGGACTCGTGGTGCTGACTGCAATTTTACATATAATATCTTCAAAGACAGAAAGGTGGGGTTACAAGAAAGGGGGAAAACAAAAATCACTGCTTTCAGAAGGACTGACAGGTACCCAAAACCAGCACGAATACTGAGGCTTCTGATGAAACAGCACAGCCCCTCTGCCAGCAGAGAGAGATCTGCTCCTCATCCACCCTTTGGCATCACAACTGTTGGACCCCCCCTGGCTACAACCAGCAAGGAAGGCACTGGATCCACACCCTAAATTCACAGAAAGCAAACAGCCAAGGGCTGATGGGTTCTGACGAACAAGCCTATCCAACAAAGAAACACAGGGCAGGCTCTAGAGCTGCAGGTTCCGGCCAACAACTTGAACTTGGCATGTCAGAAAAGGAGGGTAACCAGGAGCTCACCTCTGCCTCGGGACACGGTCAGGACATGGGAAGATTAAGTGGCAGTGGCCAGCAGAGGCAAAAGAGGCAGCAGGGGGCTGAGCTGCCTTTTTGTCACCTGATTGCAAGAGGAGTTCAAGCCTCACAGGCACTGAATAGGGCTTGGGGACATGGCGCAGAGCCATGATTTCACATCTACCCCAGGCACAGCTGCCTGCAAGAATGTAATCACTGAAGGGACAGTCATTTAACACTGGTGTAAATCTGTCCACGGGGTACCTGCTGTCAGACAGAGAGGGGCTCGAGTTTCCCACCCCGCCAACTTTGCTGCAACCAGGGGTAACCTGACGCACAGCCATTTATTGGCATAAATAGATGCCAACAACTAGGTCATGGCGACTTCGTCCTGGATCAGTGATAATCGCTGTATCCACACAGCAAGACAGGATATTGTATATAGATTTCAAAGCAAAGGCGCTTCAGAAAGAAAACCCGAGGCAGGAGCTGTCTGTGCATTCAGATAGTGTCTGTGAGCAAGGATCTTGGCACAGGTGCTGCTCCTCAGTGGCCCCAAACCACCCCACCCTGCAGGAGGTGACAGTCCCCCTGCACACCATTTTGCTGTGAACTGACACTTGCTGTATGAGGGGTAAGATCATGAGCAATTCCCAGAAATCCAAAGCACGACTATTAATCAACACACTTGAGCAGGAAAACTAAATTAATTAGGAGTACAAATATAAAAAGTGAGCTTGACCCAACAAACAAGTCTATCAGTTAACAAGATGACAACAACCATTATCTAGCAGCAGGAACAAAGGTTGTGCCAACAGCCTGAGGAGTGCAACACCACTTCCACCAGAGTGAAGACCTGAAAGCCATTTAAAACAAAAGAGTTGAGCCTGGAAACACGTTATCTGCTCAAGAGGGAGAGGAAAGAGCTTTGGCTCCGACTTTTCTTTGGAGTTTGACTGCTGCCTGTCATGAAGTTTGCTTTTTGCTTAATAATACATTTTAAAAGGAAAGACGAAAACATTCCAGTGCCTGCAGCTCCGCTCTCCCCACCTGCCTGTGCAGACATACTGTATTACCCACTCTTGGCACTCTGGCTGGTAATTCAGTATCACAATACACACGCCAGCTACCATCAGGCAACACCTGTCTGATTTCTCAGTAAGCCCCTTCTACTGAAGGTGTGTCAACAAAGGGTTGAAAGGCAAAAACAAAACACTTCTTGACTCTCAAATGGAGAATTTTTGCTGGAAAGGGCTGTAGTCTCCTGAAAGTAAGTGCTCAATGCAATACCAGCCACAATGGCTTTTCACTGAGCATTCAATTCCTCTGCAAAACTCTGATGCAGACAAATCCCCCAAACACTACTTTCGAAATCTACCTCTAATATCTGTTTTACCATCTGATCTAGCAGAGGGATTACAGCTCCTAAATCTTTAAAAGGAGTGGGGTTCAGTCAGCTCTACAAATGCTGACGGATGTCAGCTTGAAGGTGATCCCAGAGGTTGGCTTAAGGCACTACAGCTTCCTGAGCCCCCCTCTGCTCAGATCAACAGGTCTTTCAAATCTTCTGCAAGCTTCTTTCAAGTAGTCATGTTTTAGTTCAACTCAAGTTAACTAGATTCATTTTACTTGATGTTTTCAAAGCTGTCCATCAGCTATGCTTTCTCCCCTACCAAACTAACTCCCTAAGAAGGGAAAAAAAAAAGAGAACAGGTTAGAAGAGTAGGAATGCAATAGTTACCTACACCAAAGTATTCACAGGTGAAAACAAGGAGAGTGACAAAGAAATAGAAAATAATTTGAATACATTTTAATTATTTAGGAGAACAAAAGGCAGTGGGAAGAAAGGAAGCTACTGACTAAGAATAAAAATTGAAATTTACACGAGCATCTTAAACGTTTTTGCTGTGCTAGACCATGATTTAACTTTTCATTTACAAAAAAAACTGCTAGGAGCATGTGGGGGCACATCAGAAACACCCCTGTGCACATGCACACACACTCTTAGGAACCAATGTGTATCCAGAGGACACTCAGTGAAGAGGAGCTCTACCAGGAGTGCTGCACTCATGGACATGTCCTTCCAGATTTAACCTTCAGCTCAGCATAACCGTAACCCCATGGCTTGCAAGCTGACTTGTTGCAGCTTCGGTTTGAAGTCCTCTATCTCACCAGGCTCCAGAGAAAAGTGGACAGTTTGCTGCTAGTGGGCACAGCTGGCATTCAAACCATGGGCACGGCCGACAGGTCCAGTGATACAGATTCACCAGGTGTGGCAACAACTCCCAGCCTCACAGCCCAGGGCACCAGAGAGAGACACTCCTGTGAGCATCCCCCACCTGCAAGGGAAGCCATCGTGTGATGCCCGGGAGCGGGAGGGGATGCTCATGCAGCCCCACCAGTGTTTTGCAGGCATTTACCAAATTTCTCCACCCCGAGGCAAAGGAAAAAACATGTCACACTCTTTTCCCTCTTGAGGAAGGGCAGTGAATCACCCAAGGGCGTCCGCCTTCTCAAAGACTTAAACTTCACTTTCCCCTGGGGCTCCACTGCCCCCTCCCCGTCCCCGCTGCCTCGCCAGGCGCTCACGAACGGTGCTGACGAGTTATTAAAATCCTTCCTCCGAGCGCTTTTCCCCGGGAGCCGAAGCCAAAGGCCGCCTGTTGCCACCTGTCAGTCGCGGGGATTAATTACCTGCGCCGGGCGGGGAGCGGCACATTCCTGCCGGCCTCGCCCGCCGGGATGTTGACATCAGGCAGGTGGGCCCCGCGTCCCCCCGGCCGCCCGCGCCGAGGGGGGACGCGACCCACGGGTGCGTGGGGACCGGCAGCGCCGCGCACACCGCGGGGGCGGCGGGACGCGGAGGAGCGGCGGGGCTGCCCCGGGGCACGCGGCGCTCCCAGCGCCGGCAGCTGCTGTGCGCCGTGCAAACCTTAGCGAAAAAAAAAATATATATGGGTGCGTGTGTGTGTTGGCCCGCTTAGGTAAACGGGGAAGGGGAGGGGTGGCGGGGAGGAGAGCGGAGAAACGTAGCCTGCGGACAGGGATTCAGGGGCCGCTGCCCGGCGCGCCGGGTCCCGCTGCGGAGCCGCTCCCGGGCCGCGGGCACGGCGGGGCGCAGCCGCTGAGCTCCTGCGCTGTGCCACCGCAGGGGCCCAAGGCGAGAACAGCGGCTCTGCCCCTCCGGCAGACGCACAGCCACCCCCTCGCCTCGGCAGACCGACAGCTCCGCGTTCCCCGTCCCCGCAAGAACTCCTGCGGGCCCCTGTGAGCAGCACTGCCGCCCGTCCCCCGCCACCTACCACAAACACACCCCGACTCGGAGGGCGGGATGACAAGGGGACATGCACGCGTGGCCAGGGTATGGGGGACCCTCTGAAATTCCCCAAAATACCCAACTGAGAGCATCTGCTAGATTCCCACATCTTTAGGATAACGAGAAAATTCCTTCACGTGACAATATTCAGCATCTTGCTTGAGGCTCTCCAGGGGTTTTAATTCAAAACTACCTCGATCGGGATGTATCATCTCTACCTAACACTGTCAGCAAAGCCACGATAATAACAAATAACACCAACAAATTCCCATACTGCTTTTGCACTGTGAAACTGCTGTGAATGTGAAAACTTTACATATGAGGGCTTTTACACTTCAGTTTCGTATCTACAGACTTACTTCATCAACAAATTAAGACCTCTTGAGGTTCCGCTTGAAAACCATTTCAAAAACAAACAACAGCAACAAAAAAGAATCAACAGAAAAGTATCCTGTCTGAAGAGGAAAAAACCTCCAATGCAAAACTTTGAGGCAAGCTTTAGACATTTTTTGATACAAGGGTGTAAAGGAAGGCTTTACTATTTGGTTTTCTGAGTTAAGTTTCTCTTCCTTTGCTAGTCTGTCATTTAAATATTTTTGAAATTAATTTATTTAAAAACCAAAATCATAGGACTCCTGCAGTCAAATGGCCTTAGCTTGTGTAGCCAGCTCACACACTGCTTGTGTATTGTGTCCAGTTTCTCTGCTAGTTTCTAAACTGAAACTTTAGCTGTAGCAAACAAGTTTCAGATGCTAACAATGTCTAGTAATTTACATTTCTGACAGATTGCTTTGCATCAGAAATTTTGTGAGGTAAAAGTATGAAATGACAGCAAATCTGCTGAAAGGCTAAGCTGATCAGATTCTGAACATCTTCCCGATATCTACATCTCCCTGTGACTTCTCCACTATGAATGCACAACAAATTAGCAACCTGTTTGCCTACCAAAGAAAATTGACCATTAAAGAAACATACACTATATAACATTCTACCCAAACTCACCTAAAGGCTATGATGTGTTAAATTCCAGCTGAATAGTGAGGGGTGAGCAAAGTTAGTCTAAATCATTACTTAAAATTGCATTTGGAAAACATCCACTTCAATTATTAAGCATTAATTAGTAAGCCAACAAAATTCAACAGCAAAATTTTTAATCATTACAGCAACTGCCAAAGCATCTTGGTGAACAACTCCGTTGCATTTCTTCCTTCCTTCCACAGCCTTGCTACTCCCAAAGACACGTGGCTATTTCAACATCCTCCTAGCGGGAGGGTAACCCACTGCTAACAAAGCACTGCACTGGAGTTACAAATATTTGCATCTCTTTAAAATACACACATCTGCTTGCAGGTAATGCAAGTGAGTGGACAGTACGCATATGACCACGTTTGCCTACATGAAACTCAGCTGATTGTATGACCTTAAGCATCAAAGCTGCCAAACACTGCAACAGTAACACAACCAGCAATAGTCCTTCCAGGCAATTCTACTCATTACACCAGAATGTATACTCCAACGCAGCAGGCAAAAACCTCCAGGACTTGATTTAGCAAAAAAATCTTCAGCATATGCTTAACTTTTGGCAGCACTGTTAACCACCACCTGCTCAAGTCAGTGTGCCTCTGTGTAAGGGAATTTGTGAACTCAAACCTGAATTTAAGATCTGATTCAACCTTTATTTTAATGGAAATCCAATTTCTGTTATAAAGGACTCCAGAAATGAACTGAAAAGAACATATTCAGGCTCCCAACAGCAAACCCACCCCACCACATACTGCTCCTGACTCACGTGCCTCGGCCTCTGATACTGAGCACCAGAACCTGTTCTGCTCATGGACTGCTTTAAGGTAAAGTTCAGGCTGGCCATTTCAAACCTCCTTCTAGTTTGGTGTGGGGGATTCAACTCTTACAGTCATCTGTCTCAGGCTCAGCCAAAGAGGAAAGCTACTGTTTCCTATTAGCCTCCCAGATCTCACTTGTTTCAAGTTTGCATGTTGCAGCATGCTCCATCCTACCAGCCAAACTCCAAAAACCCTAATCAGCTAGAGGAAACATCGTCCAGAGTAACCAGACACCAATTTTTAGTGCATCTCCCCATCACTTTTGTCCCCCGCTGAAAATCAAAGGGTGACGAACTCAACCATGAGGGAAGAAGCACAGAAATACATAAAGGTTGCTCAATTAAGACAAAGTAAATGACAAAGCAAAAATCCCAAAGCTCTCCAAAACACGTCTGCTCCCACCAAATCTAACCTGGTTTCAAAAACGTGAGTCAGCGGTAAAAGGCCCAGACAAGCAGGTCAGATCCTGCAGCCCCATAGAGAGTAGATAGAGGCTTTGGGTCCTCTGCAATTTGGGATAGAGGCACAGGTTCAGGTACCTTCACACCAGCTGAAGATCAGGGGAAGAAGCAGGGTACAAGGAAATGCCCAATGTAAGACATTAGTACAAGACTCCTTTTAGTTCCTTCATCTACAAATAAGGGGATTTCATTAATAACTCAGAGGAAAGTGAATGAGTCACTCGTACGGTATCTGATACACCAGAGGGAAGCCAAGCTGGACGAGAGAACACATTAAAAAAAAACACAACAAAGTTGGTCTGGCAATATAGTCTTTTCAATCAGCAACATCCTAAGCCTGCACATTAGTGGGAGAGTCAGTCCCAGAACTATCAGGCACTCTGCCACAGACTGCACCAGCCATTCAACACCCTGGAAAGCAGGGCAGTTTACTAGATGGTGACAGATTTCCACCCAAATTCTGGCTCATGCCAAAGGACTGGCCTACTTGTAAAATACCACAGGGTCAGCACGTTGCAAGGGTAAGAGTATTTACGTCAAATACTGGCCCATCTTCCTAGCTGCGGCACAGACAGGCTCACAGGAGATGCAAACTAGTCTTTGCACATTCATTCTGATACAGAAAAGAAAGTTCAAGCAATTCAAAGCTAAAACCAGGTTTAATGTGACCTCTCATACTAAACACCTTTGCCCACATACATTTTCTATCCTGTTCATTCTTTCTTGACTTAGGTTTCAGATTCAATGGACTCTACAAAAAGGGCAAATAATCCCTGAAGAACTTCACATACAAATGATTTGTATTTTTTTCCTTGGCTTCCTACAGTGCTATTTGCTGTTGTGCTGTGACCGAGTGCAGGACTGCTCCCTGACTGTTTCTGGAATGGGGAACTGGCCAACGCACCCCATGGAGCAGGGCTGGTACCTAACTGGAGGCCAAGGGGCTCAGCTGTGAACTGGAATAAGTCAAGGTGCCACCAACCAAGTCAGTCAATAAGTGCTGTTCTGGATGTGCACTCTCGACAAAGACCAAATGGCTCAGACGGAAAAAGGTGATCCCCTTTCTCCTACTCGCTTTGCTTCCCCTCCTATTTATTCCACCTGAGGGAAGGTGCAGATACCTCTCCACTTCATCCTTCTAATAGACTATTAATCACACCTATAGGAGGCGATGGAAGGGAAGACAGAAAGTATTAAATCTGACAGGCTCTCAATGTGGCAGTGCCAGTGAAATGCATCATTGAGGTGAGTAATTTTCCTGTTTACTTCCTGCGCCCTGCGCCCCCCCCCCCCCGCTCCTTCCTCCCTGCCTAGATGTGGGCAGGACCCATCAAGGCAAAGCTCTGGAAGCAAGCAGCAGCGTCCCCAATTTCTACATAAATGCTGCAGGCCAAAGAGCAAAGGCAAGTTCCAACTGAGTCCTTGACAGTAATCAAGCACTGCGGCGCCTCTGGTCTTGTCTTGTGCATACCTTGCAAGTAGCATCATGTCTTCCCAGGCAGATTTCACTGGCACAGCACGCAAGCGCCTTGTTCCTTGGCTTCTATCTCAGAGAAAGAAAGTCCTGAAAACACACTCCCCTCCCCTTTTCTGCTCCAAGGGAGACCATTTCCCTCTAAATCTTCAGTGTACTGTTAGAAGCCCTTTCAGAACAGATTTATGAATTTGCCAGAAATCTCTTTTGTTCCTGTGCAGAAAGGATAGTGCCAGACCTTTGCCAAAATGGCATTGAGTCTTCTCTGTTAACGTCCAGGAAACTATCCTGAGTCAGATCTTATTACATTTGAAACAAAGTGCATGTACCAGCAAGTCTCTTCCATGATAACAGCCAGGGCCTGTCCCATTTCCTGATCACATTACGCTCAATTTCCAGAATTACATCTATGCAAATATTGTTCTCCTGCTTGCCGAGCATTTCATTGATAATTAAAGTGAAAAGCCAGCAAAGCTTTTCTGGCCAGGATGGTGAGCGAAGCAACAAACTCACACAGAGACACCGAGCAGGGACAAATGTTCTTCCTCTGTATGAAGACAACCAGAAAAGGGCCCTCTCCTCCTCCTAGACAACAGAGAATCCAGACTGAACCAAACCATTTCTGCAAACATCCCTCTGTTTTCTGGAATTACTGACCCAACGAGACCACACTCTAGCTCTGAGTCACAGTGAAAACATAAGGATTAGGAAAGACAAAAATTACACCTAACTGAGCAAGTCATAGTTTTACTGAGAACACAAAGATGCAGTAACTCAGATCTAAGTTAGATCAATAAAGCATGACAGCAGCTCCAGAATACTTAGGATGAATGGTAACCAAGTTAAACCTTTAAACCTTTTACTTGTACAATTAAGCTTTGGGGATGAATGGCGAGAAAGTCAATCACACAGTCACCAGCTATTACCAGCATTTGCAGGGTTCTGGGATCTGTATTTTACCCAGATCCTCCTCCTTCTCAGCCTTCTTCTTCCATCCTCAATGACCTAACTAAGCACAGTCCTTGAGTCAACTCATGTGGTTTCTCCTGAGCCTACTTTCAAAGTCAAGACATGATTCAGCAAGGTGTTTAAGCAGATGCCTACCTTTAAGGTTGGGAGCAGCCTTGCTGACTCCAACAGAACCCAAGAGATTTCACTGGGAATATTCACGTGCTAGAGGTTATGCACTCACTCAAGTGCCTTACTGAACTGGAGACCTTGATTTTCCTACGTACCGTGGGAAACAATTCATCAAGTTCCATGCTGAGGAACACAGGAGAGCTGCTGCTGCAGCCATCAGGACATTCCCTGCTCAAAAACACAGCACCTCGCCCCCGGACAGCCAGTGAGGTCAATGCTGTGGCATCTTCTCTGCTAGGAAGATCAACAAGCACATACCAGGTTGGGGGTACTCTGTTTTTTCTCCTGCTCACTGGAGCTGTACAACTGCAGCAAAGGGAAGAAAGCTGTTCCACAGAGCAGCATGTAGAAAGGGAGGGCTTGCAATGAGTTCAGAAAACGTTAGCAGCAGTCCTTCCTACCCCTCATAGAAATAACAAATCTTCGGTTTTGCATCTCCTGCCCCCTAAGAGTAGAATGTAAAACCACATTCCAGTGGACAGGCAAGCCAAAGGATTTGTGCAGTAACATGTCACAGAAGAAACGGAAGGTTTGATCACAGCATAGTCCAGATATCTGATTTTTAGGTTGCTTTGAAATTTCAGCAAGAAAGCAAGCTTGCATGGACCTAGATGCACTTCATGGGCAGATCTACAAGAGCCTGCTAGGTAAACTCAAAAAGAATGACTGCCCAAATACTCCATGACATAGTAACAGATGTATAAATTATTGGAAAAAGATTACATCAAGTCTCTCAGTACCTAGCAATTGATTTATTTCACTTGGTAGCAAAGATAATAATGTCATCTGCATGATCTAACTGGAAACATAACAAATGAATGTGGATTTAGATGCAAATCCTTGCAATCACAACCTGAAGATGGCTTTCCAAGGAAAACAGCCCTTTGTCCCTGCAGACCTCCCTACTGTGCACTGCTTCATTTGCAAACTGCAAGCTCTGAAGACCCCAAGCAACAGATGATTTGTGAGAAGACCCAGCCCACTCAAAGCAAGACTGCTTTCCCTACCAAAAAGCAGTCTGTTACTGGGTAACAATGAGAAACAGGACTAGTTCCCTGGGAAACATACTTTTAAAGTCAGATTTCCCAACTAACCACACCCAATTAGTAAGTAATGCCATGTTTTTGAGTGATTATGGAATCCCAGTAGATTTTTTACCTGTTTCAATTTTGTGATTTTTCTCTATCTTCACAATGACAAAAAAAAGGGAAACAAAACATCCTCATGATCTCATACAGGTAGCAGGTAACAAAAGGCAAGCCCCTTCCTCACTAAAAAGGAGTAAAAGAAAATGGAACAAAACAAGACAGAGTTACAACATCAGAAGTTATTCACTCACACTGTCTGGCACTCCCATTTTCCTTACAGCTCATATGTGGTGCATCAGAGAAAGGTGCAAAGCCTCCATGGGCAGAACAGGCTGTTGCCCTGCACGATCCTGCGCAGATGAATTCCTGCCCTAGCAGAAAGCAAGCTTTGTTCTGAGATAGCTACCATGAATCTCATAAGCCTGCACCACTGTAAGTGCTATCAAGGGTAACACTTAAAAGCATCCCCTTAGCAGCTCTGAATGTAATGCTATCCAAATGAAAAGGCAGGAGAAGGGCTGGGACTAACACTAGCAAGCCATTTGCACGTGTAGCACATTGAGGACAATCAACTGGCACGAAAGAAGTCAAGGGCTTGCAACCTGCACAAGCTCACTGCCTCTCTAGAATTTTACCAGCCACTATGTAGAGGAAGACAACATTAAACAATCTACTCTTTCCATCCACCAGCTTCTCAACTGAACAACAGAAAAAAAGCTCACAGAGGACCAAATATTTAGCTCTCCAGATGCAGACAGCAAAGCACCAGGATGCAGAAAAACTCTAAACAGGATCTGAGATCCTACAAAACGCACAACAAGGATGTGACCATGCTCCTGCTATGATGGGCAACAGTTCATTATTGTGTAAGATAGAGTGCAAGGCTCCTTTGCACAAAGCACTGAGTTAGAAGAAAAAAAACCCGAATTTCACAAAGTATGGAGGCAACAGATTGGAACACTCCAGAGGGAGATCTCTGGGAAGAAGGAAGCTGGTGAGGGAGAAGAAGCCCTAGCCAGAGCACACCATCTACCTGACCCTGAAGGACACCAAAGAATAGAGGCCCAGCTAGACTATAACTGTTGCCATGTACTTCTTATTTAAATGCAATTTGTTTAATCTCAAGTTGGATTCAACCATCAAAGGCTCTCTTCTGTAGCACACTGACAGTTTGCTTTAAATCTCTGCACCTTTAATCCTTTAATTAGCCAAGAAAAATGCGATCTCAACTCTTCCACCAACCTAAGCTAATTTTCTGCATGAAGCTTCCAAGTCCTGTAGGTTACAGGTTTTAGCTGCTCATGTAGCCAAGGGGAAAAATACAAAACAAAACATACACCCCCAACACCCCATTCCCATAGAGGCTGATGTGTGCTCCTCCAAGGAGCAAGCTCCTTGAAAAGTCCTTGCAGAAGCAAGAGGGACCCATTTTCCCACTGCAGTAGTGAGCTGGGAGGCATGATTACATCATCCAAACCAGAGGAAGAGCCAACAGAGGTTTCTGGGAACAAGGCAATGTTTGCACAGGACACGGATAAAGCTGGAGTGTTAAGCCAATGCTCGGCTAAGAGAGTGCCATTAGTGGCTTCAGCCATTTTTCTCAGTGATTTTGGGATGGGAGCTCCTAAGCAAGCAAACAAAACCCAAGACAGTCAATCACTTTGGAAACTCTCTCCAAAAGAGGATTTCTCCAGAGATGAGCCCTGCTATTTCTCAAAAGTGTCACAGCAACCCAGCTCTAAAAGAAGAAATGGAAGACTGCATGAACCACCAGAGCATCAGAACAGAGAACCATTTGGGCAGCTTGAAATACATATCAGGTGCTTCATGCAGCCCCAGCAAGAGCAATCGCAAGGAAGGACAAGAGGGCCACCTAAATTCTTCTTGTCTGAAGCACTAAGCATGGTGGAGTGAGGTATAATCTGCACCTGAACACAACCCTGACCGTCTCTCCAGGTCAGGATGAGTCTTGCAGGGCAAGGCAAAAGCAAACAGTGCTCCTGCTCGAGGCACGGTCAGAGTGCAGCTACAGGGACTGCTGGCTGCCCACATGCTGACCCCGTGTGTGACATGCAGGATAAGAAGTTCAGGCACAGCAAGCCATCTCTGCACAGCCCTAAACCATCACATTCCAGCTCCAATGTGCCATAGCCAATGGCCCTGCCCATTGCTGCAGCACATCTCTTTCTAGGCACAGCCTGCATGTCCATGCAATGCTGCATGGAGCCCAAGGCCATGCCTCCCGTGTGTGTTTATCAGCCAAGTGTGGACAAGCTGTAGGAAGCCTTCCTGGTAGCTGGCCAGGGAACACGTGAACAGCAGCACCAAGAGTCATGAGGGATTTGACAAAGGCATGAAGACTTGGGAGTAAGAATAACCTCCCTCTGAAGAGCAAATGCACAGTGGAAGAGCCCTGTTGACATCAAAGGCAGAGGACAGGCATTTGTACATCTTGCAGTTCTTTAATTTGCTTCTGTGTTGAGGTCTTGAGAAAGATCAGCACATGACCAGGGCTACCCCGCTTACACAAGCATTTTTGGTGAAGTCACAGCAGGATTTGGTTTGAGAAAAGAGGAGAAAAAACCTCAACAGTCTGCTGGTTTTAAGCACTAGCAAAATACTACCCAGGCAGTATTATAACCCCATCTCTGTGTAGAACAGAGCACTTGGAACGCATGCCCCTTTCCTCTGAAAGGATTTTAGAGGCACTGTGTTCACACTGTCCACCTTACTCAGCCCAAATGACTTCCCCTCCTATCCTCAGCAAGGAATTCAGCCCCTTAGACAGGCAAAAAGATCTGAGTAACAGTAGCTACATTCCACTGACAACAAATCTCAGTCACACACAGTCTGCACCTTCAACACTCACATTAGTTACACGTGCAAACCAGAAATACAGCTGCGTGTACATCTCCGGGGTTGTCTTACAAAAAAAAACCCCAAAACAATGCAGAGATCAATGTGATGATGAGAACCATCAGCACAACGATAGGAGAACCTCAGCATGAGAGCCTCTATTGCCAACCTCACCACTCAGGCTGCTCCTGAGTCATGTAACTGTTCTCTGCTGCCATAGGCCTTCAGAAAGAGGCATTTCAAGTGCACAATTAAAGGTAGGCAAATGAGCTCTGCAAGCTGCTACTGCAAGACGTTCATGCTACATTCAGCTCCTACAGGACAAAGACGATGGGAGCAGCTGGCAGGGAGCTTTGGACTGGGAAGCTGCATTCCAGGGTCCAGGCAGCGAGCCTGGTAACTGAATCTCTGCAGCGTCTTTGGTCAAATGTATTACAGAACATCCTTCCACCGACAGTCCTCAGGGTGAGTACAGAAAAGTAGCAAGCAGTTAGCAGATTTGCTCCAGGTCACAAAGCAAGCTCATCTCACTGCATCAAGATGAGCAGAGTTTTTTCCCTTGTAAGAAAGAAGAAGAAAAAAAAAAAACCAGAAAAATTCTACAGTGCTCTGAAAGCAGCTAATCAGATTATTAAAGTGCTTAAAAGTTTAATGAAGAAATCAAAGCTATTAAGCAAACATTCAGCTTGATGTCTCTTTTCCTTCTTACCCACCCTTCCTCAATGCATTCAAAACCTCTTTTTGCTATGCTATAACATGTTTGAACAGGTACTGAGATACAAACAAGTCTTGGCCCCATCTCATACAGAATGGATTGGTTGCAGATGTTCTCCTGCAAGCTACATCTTGCCTCCTGCAAGAGCATTCATCTCCAAAACACATCATTTCACCTAGTTTGCCTGAAGCCAAAATTCAAAGGTTATTTAATTTTTAATATTTTTTTTATTAACTCTAACGTACCTACAGCTGTGCAAGCAAAACCCCATCTGGTTTTTCAAGGCACAAACAGGCGAGCAACTAAGTTTAGATAAAAGTAACCAAGTTGGGGCAGTCATCTTTCTGCTCACCTCTGCAGGAGCCAACAGCAATGTCAGGCGTGCAATAAAACAAAAACCTGCTATATTTCAGAGAAGCCTGACATATTTCACTATCTTCCTAGGACAAGTCAGACATGAGCTCATACAGTGGCAGGTGAGTCAGTGACGAGTCAGACGAGCTCCTTAATTAAGCTTTAGGGGCAGATGATCCCTCGAAGGTGTAATCAGATTGGTATGGCCAGTGGAAAAAGGGGGAAAAAAAAAAAAAAAGAAAAACATTTTCAAAAGCTGAGTGAACTGCTACACCCTTGCTGAGCCATGCTGGGCAGGCTGAAGGCGGCAAGCTGCCCTGAGCCCCCAGCATGCAGGAATTCCTGGCCATCCTGCACCACTCCCAGGCAGTCAGCACCTGCCTGTGTGCTCAGTTCTGCTCCTCCCGGGAGCAGAGAAATGCCGACTTCCCCAGCAAGCAGGTCACACTGGGGTCACACTGCAGACACAGGGCCATCCCAGGTGTCCAGTGCAAGGGGCACCCCAGGAGCTCCATTTTCAGAGGCAAGGGCTGCCAAAAGCTCTGACCTGTGCGGTGGAGAGGGAAGAGGACACGAGTGAGTCATTCCCAATCACTAACAGAGTATCTTGGCCAGGTGATTTATCAACGTTTAAGATGCTACCAAGCCATCGTACTTAAGAGCAAGGCCCCATGAATTCTGTGTTTTGGAAGCTTCTCTGAAATAAGCTGCAAAACATGCATCAGAATATCAGTGCACTGAAACAAAATAGCATCATTAAACAGATCGAGATCAGCAAGGTGACTAACAGCATCACAGCATTTTTGTTCTCTTGACACCAGACACGCAGCATGGAAATGGTTTTCTTCCAGCACGTGTCCCTGCCAATTCATCCTGGAACTTGTTTCGCCCATGTAGCTGCTCTTCCTGTGCTGCAGCGCTCCCTCTGAATGCCAGCAGCATCAGCACAACCCAGCTCCCCCATCTTTATCTTGCACAGATCAGTCTGCTGAAAAACAAGCTCAGAAAGACAGACTCCAACCTCAAGAGGCAGAGCAAAGGAAATGGGCAAAAATGACTCACCAGAAGTCAGCACACAAAGGGAATGCCAAATAAAGGTCAAATTTATGAATTCCTTATAGAAATTGATTGCAAAGCAATCAGTCCACATGCTTTGTCTTTGCCAAATCTTACAGAACTAATGATAACACTTCTGAAGATTTTCTTAGGGCCTCACCACTTTCTTTGTGACTGCCAATACCCTAAGACGTTTTAGTAGGATATCTAGAAGTGCACAGACTCCTTTCTGTTAAAGTCCTGTCTGCTCATACGCCTACAAGAACTCACCAAGGATGGGTCTAAAAAAATGACTAAGAATGAGTTGTATGAGAGGTTTGCAGGAGAAGAGATGGGAGACAAGGAACTCATTGCAAAACCAGCCACCACCCTGCTGATTAACAAAGAGGGATCGTTCAGTGCTCAGACACTGGACAAACATCTCATGGGAAGACTCTTTCTCTCCCACCCTTGGTGATGCTGATGCTCAAATGCAGACAGAGCAGCACTGCCTGCCCCGCTGCCGGCTCTGCAAACACCCTTCAGGCTGGGCACCAAGCCCAGTGGCTCCGCTCCCATCCCTTCCCCATGGGAATCCCTTCCCGCCCTGCCTTTTAAGGGGGGAGGGTCCAAGGAGCTCTGGGTGAAGGTCTGATAGCAAACCTGGGCTCACTTCTCTCCCACTGTAAGGTCAGGAGGGAGGCAGCTCCCAGCCACAGCTCACACAGTTGAGCTAATGAGCCACGACAAGAGGCAGGGTGAGTTTGCTGAGGCTCAGCACCACAGCTAACACAGCATTGGCACAGCACTGTGCTCTGCCTACAGAACAGGAACAGGCCTTCCCTCTAGCCGTAGCCCCCAAATGGCCCATGTGTCAGGAATTTTCACACCTGGTAGGTGCAATGCTGGTAAAGCTCAATATCTCAAGCAGAGGAAGTAATAACCCAAGCAGCACTTGGGCTTCAAGTTTCAGCCTGAAGACACATTTCAGTTGCCTCAAAAGTTAGTTTGTAGAAAGACTCTGATGTCCTGTAAACAAATCAAAATAAGAGGCTTGAAAGCTAAAGCTAGTGATAGGGCACACACAGCAAGCAGCAGTGTCCAGTTGCCCCCCTTAGGCATTTCACATCAGGGGTCTAAGTGTTTTACAGCATGGGATCACCCCAGCACAGTCCCGTATTTGAGGGTGGGTACATGGAAAGGGGGAGAGGGGGAGCGGAGGCAGAGGGAATGACAAGCACAATGCTACCCAGATCACGTCTAAGTCACCGGGCAGGAGCAGCTCGGGGGCTGGGCTGGGAGCCAAACGCAGGCAGTGCTGCTCCGGAGCAGGGCATCTCCTCTCCCCAGCAGGAGAGCGCGGTGCCTCAGGGCACAAAACCTGCGGGGAGGAGAGCCCCAAGGCAGCAGGGCCACCATGGCTAAGGGGGAAAACAACAGGGCCACAAAATGTAGACCCAGGTACTGTCTCATTTGTTTAAGGAAAGCCAGGTCAGCCTTCAGGTGCTGTTTTCCTGTTTCCTCTAGCACACTTTTCACCTTTCCACAAAGCTGAATTTAGACGGACTTCAGCAGCTAACATGTATCAGCAGACCATAAAACATTGCTTCTTATCAGACATGTAATATTTTGCTCTGTTATGAAAACTCTCACAGATTACATTTAAAAAGAAATAAAACAAATGAGGGAGAAGTAGCACTCTCCTGTGGCTCCACCAAGTTTTGTTCCAATGTTTAAGTGTAATCTTGAACAACTGGAAACGGTAACATTTGTATCAATACTCAGTCTATTTGCAAGAGGATCTAAGCTCTTGCTTGGGCAGCTATCCTGCTGTGTTTACAATAACAAATATGACACACCTGCACATAGCAAAACCTCATGAAAAGACTTCCATTGCATAATAAAGTTCATGCTCTTTCTATATAGAAGCCATCCCTACTCAGGACACTTCTTTTTAAAACAAAGTAGGAATCTCTTCACAGTATATGGCCTGCCAAGCACTGCAGTTAAACCCTCAGCACACAGAGCACCACCAACGCAACACAGAGAATTATTCTTGCTCCAGCACACCTCCAAACTGCTGCGTGCTCTGTACAGAGTTGGCAGGGACATAATATCTATGACAAACGCGGTATTTCAGCTGACCTAAAGAAAGGAATGATCATCTCCAAGGGCGGTCTTTGTCTACATGGTGAGCAATACCTCTTGCACCAGCCTACCTGAAAAAATTTACCCAAAAGCAACTTATTCAACAGTCACTCCAATAGTTTTTGCACAACTTTTTTTTTTTTTTTTTTGGTAGGATTGAAACATCTTCTAACAGGGCTCAGTTGATGCAGTTTAAGTTACGGAGATCAATGGTATGGGGGAAACTGGCAACCTATTAGGAAACCCTCCTTGCCCTGGAGCTGCTGCCTCCCTTCTGGGCCAGCAGCCCTGACCTTTGGAAAGGTAAGGAGGCAGCTGTGCCGATGCCTGTCTCAGCTCTGCCAGGCTGCTCTGCATGCCTAGCACTTGTGAAATCCAGGAGAGCTCAACAGCTTTTACACGCCAGCCCAGATGCAGCCCCCGTGTTGAATGCTACAAAACAAAACACGAAGCACAAAAAAACAAAGCATAAAAAAAAAAAAAATTTCCTCTCCAAAAAACTGCTGGTTCAGAAACTTTGGAACTCCTGGCACCTTGGTTTCCCTTCTCTAAAATGGCGACTCCACTCCTGATTTGCCTACCAAGCAAAGGTGTTTGCTGATTAGGGAAGTAATGTTTGTGCAGCACTTTGAAGATTTAAAGTACTACATTAATCCTACATGTTGTTCTTAGTAGAAGCCAATTTTTAACTAAGAGGAGGAAAAAAAAAAAAGAAAAGCTGATTTAAATAGTGACCCTCCCCTACTTCAAGATGCTCGCTCATCTCCTAGCATCAGCTATTCTTATCTGTAAATGTTTTTTTAACCCTTCCTTCTCACAGTTCTCAGAAACCACAAGTCTCATTCAGCTTTTATTTGAAAAATGGCTTCTTTCCAGGCTGTGGCTGTTTCTTGTAAAGTTAATTCCTTTGGTAATACTGCTGGAGGCACACTGGTATGTTTGGTGTGTGCATGTACACATATATATTTTCCCCCTTTTCACACGGTGTTGTTTTTATATATGTGTAGTGAAAGATACCTAATCCAGGATTATGATTCTCTTTATTCCTTTCTCATGAAAGTAGGTGGGGCTTTTTTTGTGCAAGCTGCATTGATGAAAATTATGTTTAATTAACACTTTTTCCTCTCCACATAGACAAAAAAAGTCTCCTTAAAAACCAAAAAAAGTTTCTCACAGCTAATTTTTTCCCCCTCTGAGTTTTCCTTCAAAAAATAGATAAAACCTTAAAACAAATTTTCTGAAGAACAAAAAATTTATGATGCCAGTAAAACTAGAAATTGCTCGTACAAAACAGCAGAGGGATCTTCTGCCCCAGGGGGGGACACAACCCCTCCCCATCCCATGTTCTAATGCCTCATGGTTTTCCACCTGCAGATCCCAGGAGCAGCGTAGGATCCCTGCAGTGAGCTCTAACTCATCTCCAGTTACAGCGGGAGGGAATCAGCCACAAACGTTGCAACCAAGAGGCTAAATCCCAATGGGGAGAGGAGGTCATTCACACCATCTGATGCCTGCTTTCTCCGAGAGCAGCGGGCATGCTGGGTGCCCTACACCAGCTGTGCTGTTTGAAGATTAGGGTACACACTCAGAGCAGGAGACCCAAATTTTCAGCTCCCAGTGCTGACAAGTACCAGTTCATACAGTAAGTGAGTAACTTCCCTTCTCATCCTTCCTGGGCACCACTAGTTGCAGGGGGTACAGACTGTCCCTTACAGCGTGGTCCTGCACCACAGTTCAGCTCTGTCACCACGGAGGGCACACCAGAGCAGACAGCTAAACTCCTGCTCTTACAGAGACGCCATACTGACTTGGTAGGATTTACAAAACAATTAGGGACACAGAAAAGGGGGGAAAAAGCAAGACAGCTTACATCGCAAGGCATTTTCTAGAAACTGCTCCACAGGTCTGTACAGCTGCTTGTAAGGAGTAACAGAAGATGATAACCGGTAATAAAAACAAAATATACATGACAAAGATATTATGGGGAAAAAACACAATTACATTCTAATGGGAACCTAATGCACTAAGATCTCATTTTACTCAAGCATAAAAACCCAAACAGAAGCCAGCAGTCCCCTCCTGGCTGGTTCTCACAGGTGAACTGGTTCTTCCCAGCTTTGTGAGCTTGAAAACACCTCCCTGTCGTGAGAAAGGCACCTCCTTCAAAGACAATAAGCCTGGCTCCTCTCTTTCCAGGTAGATGACCTAGGACAAGTTACTTACGCCTGAAGAGCCTTGCTGTTAGGCCCTGTAATGTGACAGAGGGAAACACACCTCAGAAGCTCCTCAAGCAAGAAAACACAATTGTCACCTCTCCCTGCACGAGAGCGATGGTGGCAATTGACACCTGCCCTGTGCCAAGAGCCCACGCATGCTGGAAGCACCCTCTTGAGGCAGGCACAGCTGCTGAGGGCTCAAGGAAGCCAAATCTGAGCCACTTTTCACCTGAGGCAAATGGCCAAGAGCAGCAGCACTGCTGACCCGCCACGAGTCTCAGCGCACAGCACTGCATCGGCCTGCAGCGCCTGCATCCCAAACTGCAACCCCATCTCCTCCTCCGCTGCATTCTCCTTCCACGTCGCTTCTTCCCCTTTGGATTACAGCATCTTTCCCCTTCCTGTCTGCCTTAACAAGTGGGGGCTGTCACCAGTGAGATAAACTTTGCTGGGTAACCAGCTGGGCTGAAGCCATTCACTACCAGAGTGGCCCACAGGTGACCAATTTGTCTGCTCGTGGAGGGCTGCAAACCCTCTGCACAAATGAGCCTCCCACAAGGACCCTTCTCAACTGCCCTGTGCAAACAGGCAAAGCCTACACCATCGCTGACTAGGAGCCTCTGAGCACAAGAAAACCCAAAATCCTGTAACGAGGCCACATCCAAACCCTCTCTCCTGACAGCTTTGAATACAACGTTAAAGGGTGAAACTGGAAAGCTGAAATTGTACTGACCAACACATCACCAAGGAATCACAAGGCTAAGATTCCACAGGAACACTCAGCATAGCCTTACAGGTATATTCACTGAGAGTCACCAGACTTTAAAAACAGTTTTCACTTATGATACTGAGAGACAATCAGTCAGGACACAGTGGACATGACCAGAGTTACTGAAATGATGCACCATTGAACAGATTATTTAAGAGAACACTGAACACATAATTAGGAACTGCTGAGTCAAGGGAATGTACACATCTAATTGCCTTCTCACTGCTTCAATATGCTTATGCACAGTCCTCTAATTCATTTTATAGAGACTGGCAAAAAAAAGTCCCAATTTTACTACGTGGATCAGAACACCGAGTGTATTTAAAATAAAAATTGAATGAATCAATCTGAAATAGAAATACTGAGATAGCCCAGCCAAGGAATCTGTTCTCTCAACCACAAAAACCTGTTATTGCTTGCGTGGACTAATTTAAGTGCATTCTTTTCAGCTTCCTTAAAATGCAGCTTTTCCAAATTCACTAACCCCAGCCAGCACAATCCACTTAGCTGCTTTCATGCATGTTGCACACACTATTATCCAGCTTTGCTAGCAAAGAGAGTCTGAAATCTGTGCATTTTCTGATGGTTGTAGGTACAGTTGAGTTTACTGAGAACAGGAAAACCAGTGAGCCTGCTTGGAACACGGATTGCAGCTTTGGAGAGCTCCATGTTGCATAACAAACCCTGCAAGGACCAACCCAGCTCAGCTCCAACCTACTGCAGGGCATGAGAATAAAGTGCTAAACTCAGGTATTGCCAACACCTGAATTATGCAAGTCTTGCAGGGCTGGGTGTCTTTCTTCAGCAGAATCAAAAATTTGCAAATAAATTTCAGTTTTCATTTAAAAACTTAAAGCAATTTCTGCCTTCTTGTGACTATCAAGAAAAATTTTAAAATATTTAGTAGATGCACCCTAAAGGCTCAAAAACCTGGGAGAGAATAAGAAGAAGCTGTTTGTCTTTTAAAAAAGAGTCTCATGACTTATAAGGTAGTATCTTGCTTTTGGGGATGGGCGGATCAGATTCATTTTTTGATAGCTTGCATTTGGCAGTAATGTTAACTTTTACTTACCTTGACATACAATTTTAATTTTTACTTTCCTACTGCAATCATGCTTTCCCCCATGTAACAGGTTCTGCTAGTGGCAGGTGATTGCCAAATATTTTTTAAGGGGGAAAAGGGAGTGCAGTTGTTTATTTATTTATTTGCACTCTGAGTGGGTGGGGAAGGTCGGCACGCAACTTCCACAAAGAAAAAAAAAATCTGAGGTGGCATACTTTTGAAATGCCTTGTTTTCTTCTGCTGCAGAACCAGGAGGAGATACTGCAATGCATGGGCACATGGGAATTCTCCCACAACAAATGAGACACTATTCTGCTTAAGTTCTCACTTCACCCAATTCAGAGGGCTTCTCCCTCAACCTCAACAACCTACTCTCTATCTCATCACTACAAACAATAACTGCCTGTTCCTTTCCAGCACGGTTTTCAAGAAGGTTTTATTGTATGAGGGTGCATGCAAGAAACTTCGTATGATTTAGACTATAAAGGCTTTTGTTTTTAAACACTTCAATGGAGTTTCAATTGTTAAAGACTTTCCATCTGAAAAGACTGATTAACCTGCTTATACTCTTGCTTGCATTCTGAGGTCATTAATTAAAAAAATAATCAAGGATGCTTATAAAGTCCTCTGCAATCCAATCTCAATTTGTCATCATTAATTAGATCAACATTGCATACAAATGAGACCTAACCTGATTAGACAGCACGTTTTACTGGAATTCCTACTTAAGGTCATGAAAGACTTCAGAGAGAAAATTTGCAATATTTTCAAAGTGAACTGCTCATACATATGGAATCACCCTGTCACCTAGCATCAGCTAGTGTTTCTCTTTGTAATTTTGGCCTTTTTTTCCTTCCCCCCCCCCTTTAATTAGGAGCCCATCACAAACCTGAGCAGAGCAGCTGTCACACTCATCTCCCTCCCAGCCTATATTACACAAATACTGCTGATTTTGCAAAGGGTATTCACTGTCCTAGGACAATAAACCTCCCCCTCTGCAGAATTTGGAAGGGGAAAAACAATACAAAGAAGTTTTAAGAGAAAAAATTATTCCAGGTCTGTTTTCAGGAACATAGCTTTAAAGTAACCAGCAAGTATACTCTCTACTTTCCCCTACCTCCAACAGAAGTAACCTTGGGATCTAAATACACAAAGTGGCTTAGAAATCTGAAGCACCTTCACAGGTCTCCAATCACTCCATGAAAGCAGCTCTTGCGTTTTGGGGAAATAACCCATTGCTCTTACCCATCTCACTGCCTTCCGTCCCATGACCTAATCTGACATGACTCAGCCCAGAGGCTCGGAGCAGCTCTGGTGAAGCACGTTGTCAGCCAGGACAGCAGATCCACCTGCTCGCACCAGCGACCCTTCCCAGAAGGGCAAGGTGGGTCAGACTGGCTCATCCCCTCCATAAAGGGGGAAAGCACACACAGTGAATTTCCTTACTGTTATCTGGGGAACTGCAAGAGGGCAAACAGGGGAAAAAAAATATAGAAAACTAATCCAAACAAACTAAGAAACAAGGCTTTCAAGTTTTGGACTCTTAATAAGGGTGGGGCCATCAAGTAATTAAACTTTTAATAGGTCACTGCAGTGGAAGAAACTCTTCCAGTTGGGTAAGTTCCTAATCCATCATTAAAAAGACGACAGGCATTAATCAAAGTGTATGAAGTCACACGGGGGGGAGCAACTCCAAGAACTTGCTCTTGCTGAGAGGATGGGGCAATCACTCCTCCTTTCATCAACATTTCATGCGTGTTTCCACACTTCTCAGGACGACAGTGGGAAGGAGAGCCTTCACGTCCGTCCCCACCCACCCCACTGATAAAGCTGTCGAACACAGATTACCAACTGCTCAAGAGCTCATGTGAAACGAGTTGGTGGATTAATTAGCAGAAGGGCAGAGCTCCGAAGATGGATAGATGCTCTACTTTGCAAGGCGTATTGATTGAAGGTCCCCAGCCACCACCACAGGACTGTCCTAATCCACTGTGAACATGCAGCACACCGCCAGCTCCTGCACAAGCAGCTAAATGTGGGTCACTCGGCTCAGTGCAGGGACACCTGGACCACACTCCCCCCTCCCTGATCACAGAGCTGTTTAAGAGCCCATTCCTCTAGCAAAATAGGTGGACCTGGACAGACTGCAACATGTATGGGGACTACACCATCATCTGCTGGTCTGCATCAGGGCAATGAAAAAGGAGGGAAGGCTAAACATGCCTTTCCTGAGGCTGCACACACATCTGATGACTGCAGTCACCAAATAGTACTTTTATTTCTTTTTCAAAGTCAGCATGTAGTCTGAGCTTTGACCACTACCTAGATCCACATTAAAATTCAGCCCTCACTTCTACCCCAAAAAGCCACTACCACTGAGGAGAAACATCTCATTTAAGCCTGCTAGTAGCTCTCCTGCCTTCATCTCTGCTGGAACAACCTACTACACACGTTCAAACCTCATTTCAAAAGACTGCTTTTCGTAGTTGAAAGGGCAGCATCAAACACTCTGGCTCCTTGCAGCTGCGTTAGATAATTCTTTGTGCCACACGTATCAAAAAGAGAATGTCTTTTCATATCTCCTTCAAAGGACCCTCTCCAGAACAGCTTGCAAAAATCCAAGCCAGCATTTTCTTGCCCTGAGAAATGCAAAGTAGAACTGACCAACAGTTTCCTTACCTAAAGGGAATTGAAAATAAATATTGTGTGTAGTGTAATAGGAGAAACAAGGACATGAAAACAAGTGTGAACTACAGTAGAGCATCACTCCCCAGGCTGATGAGTAAAAAATGCAATTTCAACCTCACTTAAAAATACCTCACCCTTTTATGCATAAACCAATGAAAATTCGGTTGTGACTGGACCTATCACATTTTAACTTCATTTAACACGATTTTCTGAACAAAGTTATTAATGTCAGTTCTAGGTAAATTTTACCAGAAAAAATTTTTAAAATATAAGGGATGTAACCTTATAGTGATCTGCGGTTATATGGCCTTTTTTTCCAGCGGGGAGCACAAGGGCTCGGCTGCTTTGCTGGCAGCAGTAGCTGGGAGTTTGGTTTTTAGTTGCATTTGCAGCTAGATTGTATCTGAGACCAAAGTAGTTCCTCAGATTAAAAAGAAAAATAAAAAAACCCACACTATTTTAATGCTCTTAGCTTTTGATAAAAAGTCTATTTTTTTGCTTTAAAAAAATAAAAATTAAGTTCTTGCTTTTATTTGGGTAGCGTGGGGCAGGACATTATTCACTGCACCTACTCCAAGTGCTTGCAGGAGAGGAAGGCAAATATTGAACATCTTTAAGATAGCAATATTCTCCATTGTAAACAGCTCTACTCTAGAGCCCTAAACCACAACAGCTGGACTTACAGCTCCAGCAGCGCTGTGTCCTGAGCTACAAAGTCTCTAGAGCTTGAACAATCAAGCCAGCACCACCAAAGATCAAGAGCTGGGCTTCAGGTTTCAAGCTTCTGCATTTTTTTTAATGCAAAGTGTTAAATAAAAAACCCAAAACAACAAACCAGCAACAAAACCCCACAACAAAACAACCCCATCCCCTTCAACAAAACCCCAAACACCACACAGGGCTGACCCGAGCTGGTGACACACTGGGGTTCCCATACCAGCTGCAAGAGGAGAAGGACACAGAGAAAGTGACGGCCTCGCACTCCGTGGGCCTGAGCAAGGAGCAGCAGCTCCATCCTGCTGGCACGGCCCTGCACGCCAAACCTCACACAAACCCACGGATGCTGAAGGAAGCCAAGGGAAGCGCTGGGGCAAATGCTAATGCCCACCTCGGGTTTTACTCCAGCGCTCCTGCTAGGCCCAAAAGGAAAGTCACTCTCTCATCACGCACGGTCTTTAGGTGACTGGTTTTTTACAAGGCATTTTAGTCCTCTGGGATTTAGCGATATTACTGAGGGTTAAATTCCCACCACACCCTCTCAGAGCAACCAAGATAAATGTCTCCCTTCTGTGTGACACATCACGCTCTGCAGAGGACTCGGGTCACTTTGTTCTTGCACAAGCCTGGGTATTATTACATGAATAACATCACTACGGGCAGGGGGACCAAAGCCAGCGAAGGAGCAAAGGGATGCTGTGTCCTTACCGTCCATGTTGCTGACTTTGCTGTGCTGGACTGTTGAAATGATACATCGAAGCTGTGAGGTCCTGGGTAGTCTGTGTTGGAAGGGATGGCTGGGGAGGGAGAGAGGGCGTCAAAAGTGGAGCTGGGCTGGGCGTAGGGCGAGGGCGCCGTGACGCTGTTCTGCGCGTGCTCCGTGTTGTAGGGACTGGTGGAGGAAGAGCCGTTCTGGATCTGCTGGTCCATGCTGTTCAGGAGCCCCAGGTTCGTGTACTGCGGCTGCAGGCAGAGATGCACAGGAGTGTTAGAGGAGCAGCATCAGCACAGGCTGGCCAGACATGGCACGGCCTCCACTACGGAGGATGCAGAGCATCACCTCAGCACCACTGCTCATGTTACACCAGGAAGATTTGCTAAGGATATCCCGCTCTTTACGTTGGTGACTGAAGCAGAAAGGAGTACAGCTTCTCACAGCGGATCAACAGCAGAGCTGGGAAAAGAGCCGGTGCACAACCAGGAGGTGATCTGCAGGGCAGAAAGCCATCGCAGGGAGACAGGCTCGCTAAATCTAGCAACACCCAGTCAGGCCTTTTCAGAGGTACTGCTGTAACCTGGTAAAAGTCAGCAGGTTCATCACAGTGCAACTGGCTGTAACTTGCACAAGGCTACACCGGCTTCAACAGTCTCATGCTCTACACAAAGGCTGTGGACCTGGTCCCACTACGCAGGGTGACATTAGGACCTCTAACTCAGGTAGTAACTGTGCTGAAATGTGACTCACTGGAAAAATGGTTAGGTGCCACGAGCCTATCTGCACCACGCATTCCAGTCCCAGTGCCCAGTCACACGTGGAGGTAGAGAATTCAAGTCCTCAAGTAGAACAGAAACAGCATGGAAGGCTTCTTCTCATGCTTAAGAAGTATCAGTTGTACAGTTAAGTGTAGTTAAGGACACTAAACTAGAAGTAGTTAAGTGCTACTTAGCAATTAAGTAGCCTTCAAGTACAAACAATATCTGAACCGACTGAAGACATCAAAACCAAAAACCTCTGAGAATAGAGTACAGAAAAGGCAAAGGTTAGATTAAGGATTGGTTAACAGAAAAAACACATCTAATACTCTAAATTCAATGTGTAGCCATGGTCTCCCACCTCAAAGAGATGAGAGGGGAACACAGCTGAGAGGAAGGTAACAAGAAAAAGTAAATCCTTTTAATGCCATCCTGTAATGTAGCAGTAGATGACAACTTTTCAGCCTGGAAAAAAGACTGAGGAGAAAGGTGGAACTCAGTATGATAGAATGGGATAAATTCCTAGATGACATGAAAAAAGAGCAAATACAAAATTAATTTTCATGTTCTCATAAAAGAGGAGTTAAAGAACAAGCAAACATCACCTTGAACAGAATCTTGGCTTAAACACACACAGAGTTATTCTTCACAAAACCCACAAACAAACATGGATTTTTTTTTGCCACAAAATGTCACAATACTAAAAGTCTAAGTTCAAAAAGGCAGGAGACAAGTTCTGCTGGAGAAAAATCCATCAAGAAAAGTGTATCTGATTTTAAAATTCTGAACTACCAACACTTGGAAGCTGGGAAAGTATTCTGGAGAAAGTTACACAACCGCCACACATTTTTAATCCTCCCAAGGACACGGCATTGGCCAGAGTGACAAGGCAGCAGGGAAGTGCGATTCAGTCAGGTACACCGGGTTCACGGCCTCATCCTTGTGTGTGTCCAAAGGGCACCAACTGTGCCCATCTCAGGGCAAGCAGCATCCCAAAGGTTTGTGGTACCCATTCCCGGCAGCTCTGGGCTGAGCCAAGAACATGCACCAATAAAGGCACCTGGTTCTGCTGTTAGCTGCTGACACAGCAGAAGGGACTCAGGCTCTTGCCCTCATCCAAGGCTCCAAGCAGCTCATGTCCCTCAACATCCTGTAGATCCAATCCCACCCAGAGCGATCGAGCTCACCTATCTGTCAGTATTTCAGCTGGTCTGCTCACAACTTCCCTCATCTTCCCAACCGTTATTCCTCTTCTTATCAGCCACGAAGCAAAGACTCCCTGAGTCAGAGCATCAACCACAAGACCCATAACAAAAAGCTTTCTCAATACTGGGAATCCCAGCAGCCCTGCTGAAGCTTCGAGTAACACATCACTCCTCCAAAGACCTGAAAGGGAAGGGCCAACCTATCTGCTGAGCTCTCCTGGGAACTTTGGATAAGCCATTTAACACCCAGCTTTACCAGTCATTTCAGCCACAGAGGAAAACAGAATGGTCCCTTTGCGAGGATGAAGTGTCTTTCATATGCCCAAAGACACTCCACACTCTCAGCTGTACTTCCAGAATGGAAGTAGAGAAATGTAAATCACCCACTGCAGCTCTTCCTTAGGTTTCTGTTTCACTAGAAGAAGCTAATACTTTCTGGAGTTTTCATTAAACACTCAAGTTGAGGCTGGTGCTCTGGGATCTTCAGTGAGGCACATGGGACCTTCCAGAGATGGAGCAGCTTGCTACTAAGAGCTGTGCTGTGAAGGTCTGGGCAGGGGGAAACAGCAGAGAGAACTACATTTTGGAAGCTGGGATAGGCTGCAGAGAGAAGGGAGAGTTGGTTCCCTCCCTCGCTCTGTCAGCGAGTTGCTGTGTCCTTGGGCAAGGCACCTCTCCTCCCCCTCCACCCTCACCCTACTGCAGGCAGCAAGGTCTGCAGGGCAGGGATTGCTCCTCACCATGTAAAAAGCCCTGCACTTAATGGGCCTCCTTTGTCTGAGGCCTGCAGGCAGCAGAGTAATAAAAGCAATTACATATTGAGTCCTAATCCTGGCTGAACCAGTGACTCAGGTTAGTCATTTGCCCTCCCTGCCTCAGTTTCCCCCTCTGGAGCAGTGTGGATGTTAGAAGTGCCCAGCACCCGTGTTAGATGGGAGAGAATCTGTGATTGGACTCCGAGCTAAACAGTTGATGGGGGAGAGAGCAATCCAGACTGGTTCTTCTTCTCCAAAAGGAGATTGCAGTTTTGGCAACACAAATGACAGTTATGTCTCATCTCCTGCAGGCTATTCACTCAACCAAGACCTATTTAACGGACTTTTGGTACACGTCTTCCCTTGAGGCTAATTCCGTATGGAAAGAGCCAGAATTCTGACATACTGTACCAGGAGGACTCTTACCTGCTCAATAATTTTGCATTTCATCAAAAAACAACCCTCCTGCCTCAGAATACCCTAGTGAGACCTGAAGACTTCTCAAAAATGCAGAAGTATCACTCAATTGTTTCATTCCTCGTGGAGATTATAATCAGACACACTCCTTAACCAGCAAATGATGAGAAGACAGCTGTGATGAAAACAGTCTCCTACACCAGCTCAGACATACAGACAGCAAAACAATAGTGTTTCAGCTTTCACTTAAAAACTATTCCTCTAATCCCAGGCCACTTAAGCTAATGGGGAGAGATGGCCAAACAAGCGGTCAGGGTTAACAAGACAGCACAGCCTGGAAACACTGAAGGTGCTGCCTGGGATCCGATTAAACAAAAATAATAAAATAAGTGCCCCATTAAAATGTAAGCTATCCCTAAGATATTCAAAGATCCTTTTCATTCCTTTCAGTCCAGGGACCATCTGTCTAAATGTTATCGGCGGAGCAGCCATTCCACTGCATTTATACACTCACATGCCACAGCCGAATGCCGTGTCCCCATTTGCTCTTTAAATAACTATTAATCTCCTTGCACTTATCCTCACGCTGACACAAGCAGCTGTTGGACTCCCCTTCTCCTGCTTCGAATCCCACCAGCCTTTCACCTTCCCTGGCCCCTGGGTCCCCTCCCCAGGCAGGTGCTCCATCCCGGTGACAAAGCCGCCAGGTTTGCGCACACACGAGCACTAAGCCCGTCTCGCAGCTATGCCCCAAGGCAGGCGCGGAGCTGTTTGCGCTCAAGGGGTCAACATCTGAGCTGCTCGCAAGGTTTCGGAGGAATCAGATAAGACTTCGGGAGGCACACGCCTTCTGACAACAGGACAATTTGAGGGGCAGCAGGCCCGGGGAAGGCACACGCAGGAATTCACCCCCTTGGCCCCGGCAGCGCTGGGGATGGCGAGAACAAAGAGAAGCTGCAGACCGTCTGCAAGGTATTGCCCCTCAGGAGGGGGCTGCAGGGCGTGTGTTTGCACACACACTGCTTCCTTTCAGCACTCACAGAAAGGAACACAACAGCATGCAATCCAGAAATTAATTCTTGGCAGGTTGGTAGCCCAGAATTTAACACATGCTCATATTTTGCTGTGGGGTCATTTTAAATGACTGTAGAATGTAGCCCGACCACAGATTCCTGATATAAAGAGAAAACTATTTGAAGAAATGAATTGCATACAAAGCTGAAATAACAGATTATCTAATTTTCAGTGCCTTTGTTTGCTAGTTTGTTCCCTCCACCAAGTTTCTGAAACTATTAATATCATTGACGCATTGCAAAAACCTTCAGGCGAGTTTAACTGCAAATAATTAGAGAGCCACAATTAGATCTTAGACTACGTATTTCAGAACATCATTTCAATAATGCATCTCAAACTATCAGTTTCGCTTCCTATATCCCATCAGCTTCACTTTCAGGTTTTCATGCTAACTCATGCTTGTGGATTAGGAAAAAACATGGTTCTGCTGGAGGGGTTGCTGAATTAAAACCAGACTGAAAACTGAAGATGGTTTAAGCACGGCTCCGCTGCCGGGAGGGTGGATCTCCCTGGCAGCACGGGGGACGAGGCACAGCAGAGGCTGTAGCCAGCGGCTCCGGGGCACTTGCCACCAGAGGGCAATGCAAATGCTCCCGCACCGCAGAGCCGCAGTGCGGAGAAGATGCCCCAGCCCACCCAAACTGGAGCCCTTCTCACCCTGCCTTGCAGCAAGAAGCCACCCCTGGCTCTCCGGCTTAAAGCCCATTGTGTTAATTAATAAGATTATGAGAAAGAGCTGCAAAAAGATCTTCCGTTTGAAAGGAAGTAACTAATGCAAGTCAAGAAAAGCTCTCAAGGGGACTTCCACACCAAAAATCCCCTAAAATACACAGCTCCAGCTATTAACTACCCAGTTACCAGCATTTCAGAGAGTTTTGAGAGCTTCTCCGCTTGACAAAATAGATGAAAAGTTACCATCTTCAGGTGTAGAACACCTAGATGCCTCCACCCCTATCAAAACCTTTCCCCCAATACCAAAAGAACAAGCATTACCATGCACATGTACTGACTGCATTTTAATTTTCACCACTGGATCTGTGCAGCTCAAGAGCGGTGTCTGACTACTCAAAAGCCTTGCAAAACACCTGGTGCTTATCCTCTAAAGATATGAGATGATGAAACTAATAAACTACCATGGTTATTAGCAATGAGAAGATTTGCACAGCACTTTGGAAATTCTGTGCTTTGTCCTTAACAGCACCACAGTGATGCACTAGGGCTAACACTTGTAGGACTAGTAAGCAACTTACAGCAATATTTCAGTGCTGGCCCAGGGAAATATTCAGATTCCTGCTGGAGAACACCTATCTTAAAAGCAGCAGGATAAATGTTTCCCAGAGTGCTTGATGCCTATCCAAATCAGATGACAGACACTTCAAATATATCCAGAAAGATTTAAATCCACCTAAGTTTTCAAAGCTTCCTAGCAAAGGATTTTGGTAGGTGGAAATAAGTCCCTTAAGCTCAAGAGAAGGGATTCATTCTATCACAATTATTAACCAAGATATTGCTGACTGCCAGTTGCTCAGAAGGCAGCTGATACAATACCCCATGTCAGCGCTCTACTTGTGCTATGAAAGAGCAGTGCCAAGAAATAAAAGGCTCCACCCATGGCCCTCAGCTAAGATCAGGGCTGAAGCACAGATAGCTCACTCATCGCAATGAAAGCTGTGATTTGGTTTGCCTCTCTAATCTGTTTTCTCATATAAAAAACCTCAAACAAACCGAAAAAAAACCCAACCAAAAAACAAATCAAACAAAAAAAAGGGAGAGAGAGACTGAAAAACTTCTCTATGCGGAAAAACTCAGTTTGGACACTGCTCTGGTCCCCTCCAAGCCATGAGGGGAAGATGTACACAGCTCATTTCTACACCAGCTCGGCCACACTCCCTCCAGCTCCAGTTCTAAAATGGAAACAAATCCTGTGGGTCTGTTTTGCAGAGGCTTTTCCCCAGAGCTGCTGTGCAGCTGAATACACCAAGCACTTGGGAACCCTCAGATAAAATGATAATGTGTACCATACACTCAAGGTGAAAAGCAAGGGAACAAATAACTTCGGTTGAACCAAAGATATCAACAGTTAGCAAGATTGATTTGTTCTAGCATAATGCCTGGAAACCCATTTGATTTGCGTAATCCTACTGTTGGGTCATCGCTTTTTCCAGGAAGAGAGGAGGCTATTTCCCACCCCAGTGGTGTAACAGGTTCTCAGCACAATGGAGGGCATTGGACTAAAAGAACCTCTGGAGTCAGTCACTCCTGTCCTGGATGTTAGACCTGCTGCAGCACAACCAAACAGCCTCTCCTCAGCTCAGTCCCATCTTGTAAGCAGGGAGCACAAATATTTCTGCGCATTTTCTCCTGTATTATTGAGAAGGGAATCTGTTTGAGATCTACAGGGCTGTGCAATATGTACAACCACAGTAATTTTAAGAAACTAAAATTCAAGACTAATAAAGAAAAAAAAATTCTTCTTCCAAGAAGAACAAAAACCAAAACACCATGAGTGACACACACAATTGTCCTGCACAGTATTTCATGTTAAGTAGTTAGATAACCCCAGGAGTTGCCTGGACAGCTTCCAACACCATCTAAATACATAAGGAAAGCCTAATGAAGACGTTCCATTTCAACCAGCTGGGGAGGAGAAAAAAACCAAAACAAAACCAACCCCCACAAATACTCTCTCCCCCTCAAAAAAACCCACCATTAAATGACCAACTCAAATCACACCACTATGTTTCAAGCTTAAAAACTTGACTGCTCTGCCCACTTTACCAGAACATCCCTTCCCTCCCAGCCATCCCAAGCAGTCCTACAGCCCATTTGGTGAACAACACACCACAGAAGCTAAACAGGAGAAATCAGTGCACGTCAGTAATTTGCAAACACACACAGAATCACACCTGAAAAACAATCTGGCTTGTATACTGGAGGAGGCAGAAGAGTCTGTGCCATTTTCACTGGGATGAGCTATTCCAGCACGCACGCTGCGCCACATCTACACCCTTCACCTTCACAGAAGCAACACAATTTTAAGAGCCATACCCTGTAAGGCTGCAGGTCACGTTTTAGTGTGACACAGTACTGTTGAACGTAGCAGAACTTCATGTTCAACTTAAAGTCCACATATGCAAGTATTTGTGGGCTCAGAGAATGAGACAAATTAATGAAAAGCAACGTCAGGGCGAGTTTCTGTCCACCCACAAGGGCTGTAAGCTTTGGAGTTGTCCTGTTCCTCCCAGCTGTAATACTTTTCTGTGTTAGCTAAACTCTGAGTTTAGCCCCTTGATTAATTCATTTAACTCGGCAAGAAGTGTTTTTCAGCCAGAAGCAGGGTGTCTTTTCAAACAAGCACAGCCCAAAGCAGGAATGCCTGTAATTCCTGACTCCTACCAATTGCCACAGGTTCACGTAAAAGACCCTGTCTAATTCGAGGATTATCAGAATGACAGTGCATCCCACTTCACAGAAATATTAAGGCTGGACACCCTACACTGGATAAGTACTTCTAAATGTTTTTCAGTGCATATAAAAATAATATCCCTGACTTCCCCAGAGCAGCATTTTAGGCTCTTAGAAAAAAAAACACATTCTAAATTGGGCTCTTAAAAAAAGTTCTACTTGCACAGAAAGCAATGATGTTTCTGAAAGTCACACCATTTTAGGGTTTTTAGACTATAAAGCTTTCATAAAACAAAAAAATCCCTTTCATAAACATAAAACACTTTCATTAGAGTATCTCAGCTATGCTTAGTTATTTTGAAAATTCAGACAGCTTAAAACAGGAAAGTCCAAGATCCACCCCCACTGCACACAGTCATTTCTTGATCCTGCGTTTGTGCTCAGCCATTTATTTGACATGTAATTTGAAAACATATAAACAAAAAAGAGAGGAAGGCAGTAAAAAAAAAGGAAATCATACAATATAATCTCTATGAAATGCATGAAATCACAAGTCATTAGAACTCCATGATCTTAAAAGAAATTGATTAATAACCCAAACACTCAGCTTCCTAAAACTGAGGGAGAGGCCAAGAGTTTCCTACGTTCTCTTATTACCAGCTGGACAACACAACGTCAACAAAGATCTGAAGAGCCATAAAGTACAGACAAATAGGAAAAGCACACCCTCACGCTCCCAGGAGATGTAAACATAACTGAAGACAAAGACCTGCATCAGAAAAACCAGAAAAAGACTGCAAGATCTCAGTGAGGCTTTTTTTGTCTGATTTCAGTATCTGAGAACAACTGCAGGATCCCAGCTCAGCCAGCTGCCCAGAAATCCTGTGTGCCGAGTTTGTACAACAATGCTGCAAAGTCGGATAAAAAAATAAAAATAGAACCTTAAACGTTAAGAGGAACCCATTAAAATACAAATGGGGAGGTGGGGAAGAGAGGCAGGGGCTGGAGAGGAAAACTCCAGTAGTTGATTAAAGCTGCCTTGTTTCTTGAACTCTTTACTGGACGGTAACCATTGATGTTATCAGTCATTTCAGACATGCAGCATTTTATTGTGTTGAGAGGGCAGCTTAGGCTGGACAGGATATCTGTGTGTCATCCACAGTGAAAGGCTGCAGGCACAGTAACCACCAAAGTATGGCCAAAGGGCACAAGGACAGTGAAAAACCAGGGTCAGAATAGAACCAGGAGTTGAAGTTAGCTCCCAAATTCATCATTACGCTCAATAAAACCCAAATGCATCATCTTTTAGACACGAAAGTAAAATACTCCAGCTAGGTAGCATTTTAGTCAGAACGAGAAATTCAGATAATCTGCAAGTTAAATAAGTCAAGCAGTTAAACACACGGAAGAAAAAAAAAAGAAGAGAAAAAGAAAAAAAGCCACACACATAAACCCCCCACGCCCACTCTTTGAAGCGTGGTGCAACTATGGAATATAAGAATTCATAAGAAGAGTTATAGGAGGGCAAAGGGCAAATTAAAACAAGTTAGAGCAAGCAGAGGAAAAGGGTTACACAGCAGCATCAGAGTCCTTATAGATTAAAAGGAAGATCTACTGGATTTTCTAATGTATTTGGCCATTTCTTCTGTCCAAATCCAGCAAGAAAACTCCTGGATGGTGTTCCCAAAAGCCTGGGCACCAAACAGCAGACTGAAAAGCTTTCAAGATTGAGGTGGGTGTCAAGAGGACTGGATGCCAAATTCTGATCAGATCCCAGCTGCAGAGAACAAAAGGAGGCAGGGCTTTGCCTTCCAACACTATTTTTTGTAGGAAAGCAGCCCCTGGCCTGCACCAAACCAGCACTGCCTGAGCCCAAGGATGTGCTGGGGTTCAGTACAGCAGGATATACACAGCCAGGAGACCCCCTACCCACCGTGCCTCTGTAGTTCACATCAGAAACAGCTTCACATCGCTACTGCAGCCTACTCAGAGGTGAGCAGGAACTTTACATGGTGTTTTCCAAAGATGCCAGGCTGTGCATACACCAGACCCAAAAGCTAGTCTTTGAGAGAGGGGGGTGTGAGTGTACACAGACACAACATGCACGCAAAGGCACTGCTTCTTCCACAGTGACTCCACTCCATCAGCTTTACAAACATCAAGAATATTCTCCCCAACTATTTAAATTACCTTGCCCTACGTTCTGCACATGCAGGATTTCCAATGGGCTCTCTAGCATAGGGCCTCCAATATCTAACAGCAAAACTAAACCCAGTTTTCAGTACTTCCCCCTCTGTCCAAAACCACTGACTCAGGCAAACGCCAGGACACACGGTGCCATGGTCACTTATGCAAGGCACAGCTTCAGAGACTTACATTTGAGGTATTCAGCTGCACAGACCTTTCCCTGTGCAGACAGAAAGGTGTTCTTCCAGATTTTTGAGTAACAATATACCTACTAATTTCCATCTGATACCACATTAAACTCCCTACCCCTCCAACCTGAGCATTCACAATTCCCTTCAGACACAAAACACAGCGGACTGACCAAGGCTCATCTCAACAACTTTCCCACTTTAGCATCAAGCAGTAATTTCCTGTTTCCAAAGTATTGGTGACACCTAGCCAGTGCATGTTCTGGTTTCCTTTTAAAGAACTTCTTGCACACTTTTCTGCTGCTGAAAGAAGGTGGAGGGAGATTTACTCATCTATTCAACTATAGCCTGTCACCATCAGCACTCCTGAGGGAGCCAATTCTTCATCTATGGACGAAATGCAGAGTACAACTGCAGTAGTAAGAAATCACAGTAGAGACTTGAAGAGGCTACTGAGAATCTTAGAGACATAACTTAAATCTGCAGAATCCAAATTTTACAGAGCAATCAGTCAGAACTTTATTATTGTTTTTTGAGCTATCACTCTCCAAAAACGACTTTTGTGATTCCCAAAGACACCATGACATTATCTAAATAAGCCAAAACAAACAAGCAAAATGATTAAACATACTTTTCAGTCATTTCCCATACAGCAGAGAGATCCAGTTGCTGACTCAACATTTCTGTTGGCATCCACCTATTCCTATTGTTCTGTCCCCCTCCGCACCTGAGGCGCCACGCTCCAGCCCTGTGCATCATCTCCTCACACAGCTGGACCACAGCTCTGCAGCACAGGGATTTCTGCCTCAGCAGCACAGCCGAAAAGCCCAGCACCTCCTCCCCTCTCCCCGAAGTCAGCAAGATTCTTTGTATTTACTTCCTAGATGTGGATTAAAACTGAAAGATTCATATCTGCTGAGACACAATCCATCCCTTTCATTCCCAGACACTACCCCACCATAAAATATTTCCCCTTCCCTCCCTAAACTGGGCGTTTCCTCCCACTCTCTTGCCCTTGGTAAAAACATTCATCTTCTTGCCATCTTGAGGAAGTTGGACTCATCTCAAATTTCACCAGGTCCCCTTGTATACCACTTCCCAAAGTCCTTGGGGGGAAGTTTAATCCGGATCCAAACTCTGGAATCAATCCCAAGAGGCTGCTGGGCTCCAATCAATGCGTTAATTTTCAAGCATGCTCAGCCTTGCCACTTGGGTCCACTTCCAAAGAGAGCGGACGACTGAGCGCAAGCCCAGAAATACATCACACCTCGAGCCATCCACTCAAGATACTAACACACACATCCTGGTTAAAACACTGCTCCTTCAGTTGTTCCACTAAGACCCCAGGTCAAACAGCAGTGGCAGGGGATTTGCAAAAATACAAGATATCATTGAGCATTCTTGGATCAACACCAAATTGACTCAAACCTAGTATGAATTAAAAACAAAACGCAACAAGAATGAAACAAACAAAAAAAAGGCAACCACCAAAAAGCACACCCCCCACATCTCCCATGTTTTTGTTGCTTGCTTGTCCATGGAGCTGATAACAATGGCCAGTAATTTAAAATAAAATCACCAAATTTAGATTCAAGTTCCCAAAGAGGATCTAAGTTTACTTTGCCAATGCCAAGGAACTAAACCTTTCCTGTGTCTTATCTGAGACTTCCTGAACAGTTGTTTATTACTGGGTTTGCTCCTTATATTAGCAGCCTTACAGAAGTAAAACCCCAATCACCTTATGTGTCATCTTGCTCTATTTGTTCCTTGCTCAAGCAGCTAAACTAACCCTGGAGGGCCTCTCATAGGCTCTCCTTTAGAAGAGAGCTGAGATTCCCCCCCCAGGACCCAGTGTGTTTATAAGAAATAATGCAGAGAAATGTAGGGGTGAGCCTTTCTTGTCAGTACCTCACAGCCAAATCATCCCTTGCAAAGCCCTGTATGTTCCGGGCTGCTATACAAAAAGCTTTATGGTCTGCTCCTACTGAAAAGCAGCTCTTTAATCCATCTGACAACTACAGCCTCTTATCCCAGCACAGCAAAGTTCTGATGGGAAGCTCTGGGAGACTGAAGACTGGAAGATTTCTCAGAAATCATTTACTACTGTAACTGAAGAAGCCAAAACAAAACAGGGAGATTTTTAAGAACAGCAAGTTTATTCATTGGAGAGACCCACCCACATGCCTGACCATGGCTCGGCTCATGTGTCACTCTAAAGATCACGGCCTTGGAGAGCTGACAAGGGACTGCAAGGATCATGGCACTGACACAGCAGAGAATCTAGAAAACGCGTGCAAGGGAAAAAAAAGTTGAACCTTAACACTCTTGGAGAGAAATTATTTTCCTCTTAATTCTACTTGATACCAAAAGTGACTTTACGCTAATCCAGGCCAAGTGGCACAAAGAGCTTTGAGCTCACTTCTCTACTGGAGAGGATGGAGTGAGTGCTGCTGTTAGAGTACAAGAAGCTCCTCTCCTTTCTGATGATTTATGCAACCTTGCTTTAAAAGAGTTGCATTCATTTTATTGCCTACTCTGCACATTCTCAAGAGGCGTTGGAGGCAGTGCCAGAAAAATAACAGGGTTTAACAATGTCTAGCACAAATCCATCGGTGCAGAGCTCCTTTCTGAAGCGTTTCCAGATTTTTTTTTTTTCAGTGGGAACATTTTGTAAATAGAATTTAAAATTTGCCTTGAGCCAGGCAACACCCGCTTTTATTCAGCCCTTCATGATAATGAAATAAGTAGTTTCTCCACTAGTTATAACTAATGCCTTCCAGAGGAAAAAGTGCAAAGCAAATGCTTTACACCCTCTCACATCCCACAGCTTTCCTGTTGCAGATGCCATGTCTTCTTCATAGAACTACTGATGCTTCTGTCTCACAGTAAACAGAACTGCAACTGGAAATAAACCCTTCCACAAGGCATAACTTGACAAATGCAAACCAAAAGGTTGCCACCAGATGGGCTGAAACACAAGATAGAAAAAGTTCCTTTCTGGTGTTTCTCTATGCCCAGGGAGAAAAAAAGAAAGCAATTTCATTCGACTTAAAGCCATTAGTTCATTTAAAAAAAAAAAAAGAAAGAAAAATAGCTCCTGAGGGAGCTAGGCAATAACATAACTGGGCTCACATTGGAAGAAATCAGAAATCAGGTGTTGGTGACACTGTTGAAGATTCAAACCATCAGACCAATAAAAATAACTGGCCAAAACAGCAGTTCTAGCCCCCAAGGAAAAATCACTACCAGACTATGAATATATAAAGATATATACATATATATGGATAATTTCATCCTGTCTCAACCAAGGTCAACTTACAGCAAACAAAATAGACCATCAACGCAACCACTTCAAGATGTAAAATATCCCGACTACATTGCAATGGCAGCTCTTTCTCATCTCTCACACTGAAAAACTATATTTTCATACTAAAAAAATATCTAGGTTTTTTTTTTGCCAAATGAAACAAGAAACTGAGAAGATCACCTGTCCCTGATTTCATACTGCTTACTAACCTTCCTTTTAACTATGGAAAATTGTAAAACAGAGCTGCAATTTCCAATCTGATGTCCAGTGTAATTACATGACTGTGCAAACCCCAGAACACGTACGTAACTGAGCAGTACCAACACTTTACACACAGCCAGACTGCCCTGATCGCTGCACAAGTACTGCACAGTTAAAGCAGTGCAGACGGTCGAATGTCAGCAGGTTTCATTTTTGTGTGATAAAGCACACATTTCATTCTTTCCTCCCACATGCAGGTTACAATCACTTGTTTCGGGGCTACACCCATAGCCCTAGACTGCTGAGGTCCTGTCCCTCCACCTAAACAAGGAGAGGATTTCTCCAGGCAAAATCCCCAATTCACTGCGCAACGTGGAGGTCACATTACCTGTACTACCACAAAAAAATTGTTGGTACCCCAGAGTAGAACAAAAGGCCATCCACGGCATGACAAACGTGCTCCAGTGAGGGGCAGGATCTTTACTGGAAGCACACTCAACTCCTGCCCTTCCCTGTGCTTCTCCCGCAGCGCGATCCCCTTGTTTCAGCGGGAGCAGATGGGAGCACATGGCAAGAGGCAGGTCCTCAGCTGCCCACTACCCATCTCTCTGGTCTACTTCACGCTCTTCACTGGCAAACCCAAACCGGGCAGTAGCATCCACTTAGTCTCTCCAAACAAAAGACAAACGCATATCTGACCTTAGGCTTTTCTACCTCAGATTAAACCTTTGCAACTGGAGTGCAGTTTGAAAACGTCTTGGAAAAAAAAGAACCTGGTTATATAGGGCCTTTGCAATCTTCCAGAAGACCTTTGCAGCCCAAGGATAAGACACATGCCTCTCGAGCCTGCACAGATGTCATCACATGACAAAAACTTTAATCCCGTAAGTGCAATTACAGCAAAATCGAAGGATGAATGCACAACAAGCATAGCAGGAATTGCAGGGATACCATCAAGGAACACAACCTCCAATGCATCTCCGTGTTTCTTGCTCCTAATGACAGCCTGTGCCCAAACATGAGGGGTATTGATACCATTCAAATAAAGAGAGGCCACTGGAAGGCATGGAACTCGCATTTGAATCCTACACAGCTCAGGGAGAGGTTTCCTTCCCCAGGGATTGGGAATTGTTTGCCTGCTCAGAGGCAGCAGAACTCCAAGATACCATCATAAATAGGAAAGTAGGAGAGAGGGTCAGGTTTAGCCAAATCCTTCTTCCTTGAGAAATAAATTAGGCTTTATATAGCATCTATCCAAGTGTTTTCATCTTGGGGCAGGACACGATGTGGGGTTCAGAGGGTACTGCGCAGATAATCCTTTCCTCCTGGTACCTCCAGACGGGAGGAAGGAAGCAGGTGGGCTGCTCTCCTGGGCAGTGACCAGGCAGCATGCCTCAGAGATTGCTTCCTTTACCCCAGGTTTGGCTGAGGGCAACAGAGAAGGGGCAGCGAGAGGAAAAGAGCCTTTGTCAAATATAGTCATGATGACTATGCCATGCGGCAAAGCCAGCCAAGGAAAGCCATGGCTTTGTCCTCTGGTAGCTCTCAGCCAAATCCAGGCTGACAGCAAGGATAAGCCCTGGACACACTTTTACTGCACACCAATGAAGCTGATGCTCAAAATATCAGTTACATCTTGACCCCCAGATTCTTTAACCTTAAACTGAGGTTTGCTGAACCAATATCCCAGATAGGTGCAAGAAATGTTTCTCTCACTGAGGAGGTCCAGCTCCCTCAGGACATCCTTCCAGGCCACCCCAGAGGCCCATATGCCTACTCCTGCAAAGAAAGTACTCACACCCAGGGCCCTACAGCTCAAACACACGCATCTGAATTATTATTTAAAAGTTAAGAGGGAAAAGCAAAACAAAACCAAAAATGCACCCTTCTGAAAAGGCTACCCTAACCCTCAAAGATATTTGCAGCCATGTGTATATAGCTTTTCTTAATTGTCAGCGTGAAGGAATGCTGCCAAAAACCCATAAAGCAGCACACAAGTTTTTTTAGTATAAAACTAGTTCCCCCCCCCTCCCCCCCATCTCCCAAAACTATGATAAAAATCTTAACGGAAAGAGGTTCTTTAATTTGTCTCCCACAGAGAGCAGGAAGATCTTTGGGAAGAATGATGGATATAATCAAAAGTCATAGCACATATTTCTTATCAGTGTTTGAACAAGATGTGTTTATTCTTTTGGCAATGATTTAATTTGATGTTAGCAAGCACTTCAGACTCTGCATCATCACTCAGCCAAACTGCAGAAGAACCTAGAGTTCCTAAAGGGAATCTCTATTGCTCTCATCTCCCCGCAGCAGCACACAGGAAACTTGGACAAGACCAGACAAACTTGCAGGTACTCTCCTTCACACCCAATTTTGTGCATGCTTCCCCACAAATACTTGTACACAACACAAAATTCCACATGTGGAGGTGAGGCAGGAAGACACAATGACATTCAAAGGGTTCCTATTCATCAGCACCTCATCATCCTATTAATAACTATCCAAAGTCTCTCTCCTCTTCACATCTCCTACTCGTAAACACACAAGAACAGATCTCCAGGGTCATCAAGTCCAGTGCTCCACCAACAAAGAGCTTAATTGTTCTTACAGCTGACCCAGATCAAATGCTGGGATAGATTAAGCTGAAAAAGTGGTTGAAACAGGTTCCACCTCCAGCCTCTCAGGGCTGTGATTCACTTTAGCACCCTTCTCCCCTCTCTCAGCTTTTCTCAAGCAGATTTGACCCATTTGGGAGGAACCCATCTGACCATGGCATTCGGCACCACGCTGGAAGGCACGGGCACCCCAGGGCTGTGGGCGATGGCGCGAGCTCGCCGCCCTGACCACACAGCCTGCACTGGGGCTTGTGCAACGGCCCGTTCCCAGGCTGGGAATGCGTTCCCAGGGCGGAATGCACCGCACAGTCAGCGTGTGAGGACAGCAGAGCTCGGCCTCTGCCAACAGGCAGTCAACATCCTGGGGTGGCTGGGCAAAGCACCCCAAGAAGTGGGCTTGGGATGAGAGAGGACTCCCTGCTCTTCATTTTAAAACTTGATTTTAATATGGGAGGGAATTACTTCCCCCCTTAAATAAGGTCCATTTCTAAACCCAGAAGCTAGTCTATACTAAGTTTTTAATGAGTTGGTATGCCTGCCTTGTGACCAACTCAGCAACAGGTCCAAAATCTGAACTGCAATCACCAGTGACAACAAAGTGCTGCTTCTATTTGCACAGTGAGAGCTTTTTACTTTTTCTTCTTTTATAAGGACACCATGCCGAAGCCTACTTCTTGTTTGCAAGCTTAAGATGGGTGAGGTTCATCATCGCCAATATATTTTAATTGAGCATTAACAAGTCTCCCTCTCTTTTGAGGCACATCATTAGCACGGCTGCTCTTCCTCAGAAACGAAGCCAAGTCAATGCTAATTGAGTTCTCCTTCCCCAGAGTACAACGCTTCGCTGGATGAACAAAGCCAGTGCACCTTGCTCAAATCCAAGGAGGTAAGAGAGAGAGTGTGGGGGGGAAAAAAAAAAAAAAAAAGGACATCAGAGCTAAAGCCTTTTAAAAACCTCTCCTGACAGCAACAGTGACGAGAGGCATTTAAGCGGAGCGAGAACGCTCCTGAGCGCATCGCTTCTGACAGATGAGCCCAGCCAGTCAACCATAGGGACTCCACAGCCCCACCGCTGCTATTCAGCGAAAGTTGATCAGATAGCAGAAGACGAGTAACACCAAGCAAACACTCCAAGAAGTACTCTCTCTACATTTAAGAGTTTATAATTAACCTACGGGAAAAAAAAAGTCACCCATTTGGGTCTCCTGCGTGGAGGCAGCAGAGGAACCACACGCACGAGGGGTTTGGGCTCTGCGGAGAGGGACAGGGAGAGCACGCTGGTTTCAGTTTACCCCTCGCTCTCCCCGAGTCACAAACCCGCCAGCGCGGGCATGCAAGCCTCCAGTATACCTTTAACATACTTTTCCTCGCCACCTGTCTCATCTCCTAGCTATGCTTTCGGCCTTTCAATTTCTATTTTGTTTTCTCTTCCAAGTGGCTGAGCTTCTGTCTGCTTTGGGGCTCGTACCCGTGCCCTCCACTTGAAGCCTTTTCTCCAGGAATATACACGCACACACACACAGAGCTTTGGCTGCTTTGCCACTCTGGCAAGTGTCAACACAGCTGCTGTCTCCGCTGGAATGTAAACCAATATTGTCGTTAGATCTCCCTCAACCCCTGGTAACTTCCTCCAAGATTTGCACAGCGTGTGGCAATCCTCTCCATTGCCACCTTACAAAGCATCGACCCAGGTGGTTAAAAGCAATTAAATAAATAATTTTAAAAAATTAAATCAAAGCTGCACCTGAAGTTTGAGTCCCACTCACACCCATAAGGTGTAAAGGGCTGTAGAAAGCAAAATGCATCCATTGTACACACATTTATCCTCATATAATATGCTTATACAAACACCCTGTGTAAAATACCTCACTGCTGCAAGTTATGAGGTAAGGTATTAACAGCACTGAGTAAAAGAGGTATTGGTGTGGACGCTAACACAGCATTTGCAGCGGAGAACCTTTGTTTGCATATTATTTTACTCAAAAAAGTAACCTAAGAAGGGATTTATAACACATTTTTAGTTATTTCCTAGATACCAACCACTTTAAACCACAAGCAGCAATTCTGGCAATAAAAGACTCATAAAAGACTTATAATGCAGACGACACAGCTAGTATTCAGACTGCTACAGGAATGCAATCTGTGTGCATTGCCCACCATAAACAACTGCCTTGCCTTGCTTCTCCAATGAAACAAAATTATGTTGGCTGATCAGGGTTCCCAAAACAAATTCGCTGTCCCAAACGTAAAGACTCGAAGTTCACTCTCATTCAGATATTTAGCCCAGAAAACTCTGCTTCCCATTGTAAAACGCAAGAGTATCACAAAAACAAGTGTATGTTCCACACCTAACTTCAGAGGTGAAGAAATTGCACGTATTCACTAAAAATAAAAATACATTAGCGATATCACAGCTCACACCTAGAGTCCTTACCTCGCTATACTGGGACTGGGCATTGTTTTCCAGGTACAACATGTTAGCAGTCAAATTGATCAACGCTGCTGTTCTTTCTTCTGGCTCCAGGATTTTGACAAACACCTCCCACCCCCTAGAAGACCCTAAAAATATGTGATGCTACTGTGAAGATAACAGGACTCTGAGTGTGCCTCTCTGCATAATTGAAGTTTCCCTTATATACCTAACTATAGGCAAGGAGGAGGAGGTGGGGCTCTCCTGCCTTACCTGTCCAATCTGTCAAAGTGCCACCTGGAGTCCTCCACTCCAATGGAGAGAGGCCTCTCCCAGCTCATTAAGTAGTTAGAATTCCTTATCACCAATCTCTAAAAAGCAAAGGGAAGGGAAGGGGGGGGAAATGGCCAAAAAAAGAGAAAAGAAAAAAAGAAAGAGACAGACAGGGAAAAGAAAGGAAACAATAACTTTCCCCTGTCACTTTTCTACAAGTTTAGGAACTCAAAAGAGAGCTATGGAGTTGCTCTAAAGGAGCTGTTCCAAGAAACTTCTCCTATTTATTTTCTACAAAGATTCCAGGGCTGTTTTTCTTCCAGGCACAGGCTTTGCTGCTACCAAGAACCAAAATGTTCAGGAAGGGATCGAGATGCAATGCTCAACACCAGTGGTGCAGTAACACAGCCGAGTATCTGGCTGCTGCTGTGTGCAGATTTGGGACAAAACTCTTAGGAGTTTTCTGACAATCACTGGTTTCATGCACCACAGTCCAGCTACATTCTCTGTTACCTGTGTGCTCCCATCCACACTCACACCAAACGGGTCCTGTGTGTGCAGGTCATCACTCCAGCTACGTTTTCTCCCCCTCCTTTATATTTGCTTCTGAGTTGCATCATGCTTAAAAAACAACTGAAAAAAACTCAACTCGTCCAAACAGACTCACGGTGTTGAATTAATACATGGGAGAAGTTTTTGGGTACCGCTCAGTAAAAACCACCTGGACACGATGCCCACGGCAAACTTTTCAAAAGAAAGATAGGAAGAGCACTTAGCCGAGATCTGCGGGAGAGATCCCCACTGTGATTTTACTCTGGACAAGCAGACAAACCCCCCTATCCTGCCCGAGCGTCCCGCAGGGAGCCCCCGGAGCGTGCCGGGGGTGCGAGGGCAGCGCTGTGCTGGCGGCAGCCCGAGCCCCTCGGAGCGCCCCGTGAGGATCCACCGCCCGCCGGGCGAGCGGGATGCACGGCAGAACAAAAGGCAGCTGCTCCCGGAGCGCCACCGAGCCAGGAGAAACAGAACACCTTTCCAAAGGGCCGGGGAGGGGGGAGAGAGGAAACCAAACATCCAGATCAGAGCGCGGCCGCCCGCCCGCCCAGCCCCTAATGACAGCGCTCCGAACTTTATTTGAGGAGCTGTCGGCAAGCTGGGCTCTGCCGAACCGCAGAGCGCGGACTGAGAGCCCGGCCGGGGAACACCGAGCCTCCCACTGCGGGGGGCGAGCGACCGACCCACAGGGGCTCTGCAGCGAGGGACAAGGGTCCTGGCAGGGCTGACACCCACACACGGCCCCAGCACCTCCCCGCTTCTGCCTCGGAGCTGCTGCTGCTCCCGCCACGCCTCGGCCCCGGGCATCGTTTAACCCCAGCTTCTCCGGGCACGCGGGGAGATGGCAGCGAGCGCGCTGTGCTGCTCAGGGCGCTGGCCGCTCCCGGGCTGCCTTCCTGGCGCACGGCAGCTCTGCAAATTAAAGGACACTGCAAGCTCACCGGCCTCTTCCAGGCTGGAGCAGGCAGCGCATTCGTAAGGCTGCCACTAATAAAACAGGGCAAATCCATCTTCAGGCAGGAAGTGAAACGAGAACACAGGGCAGAGGATTTCAGTGTCCCCCTTCCCCTGCAGCATCCCCTTACCACAAGAAGCAGGGATCTGATTTAACTCTCGCCCTGCGAGCACAGCTCACCGGAGCTGCTGGGCGCAAGCACAAGGTTAGAAGCATTTCCAGTGCACCTTCCCAACTCCTCCTCACCGAGGGCGGTGCAAGGGGGCACTTCGGAGAACAGGCTGCAGAGAGGAGCACTGAGCCCTCGCCACCTACCACCGCCAGCAAGATCCCAGCTCACGCTGGGGCCACACACACCTTCAGTGCTCCTGAGCTACCAGCAAGAGCTGCCGAGCACACAGCGAGCTTCCTGCATCCCAGGAACAACTCAACAGACCACTGCCACAGTCCCTTGCCCTCCTCTCCACCTGACCCAGCACCACCTGAGACCAGGGGCTGTGCCCGATGCACAGATGTGATCTCACCCAATATGGGCACAAGCCAAAAAGCCACACCAGTGCTAATCTGGAGATCCAGGCAAAGTTTGCAGAGAGCAGCCACAGCACCGTTAGCCAAACGGGGCACTTTGCAGCAGCACTGCAAAGCTTACACAGAGCTGGATACGAAGCAAGAAGTCACCCATGGATTTTCTGTTGCCTAATAATGAGGAAAAGTTATGATGTGCTCAGATGACCATTTTGATCCCTAAATACTGCCAAGTTTTCGATACTGGCCCATGAGTTCAAAAACTATGGAGGGGAAGGAGAGAGCAGGAGAAGGTACATACATACATCTATCTCCCAACCTCAGCAGGTCATTGCAAAAAACCTCTTTCATAGCTATGCTATCAAACTCAGAAGAGCCTCCTCTTCCAGGTCATTAATGCAGCATTGTTGTGTGAGGTATCTGCCATCTTCTGCCCCACAGGTGGCTGGAGGTGGCTGTGGGTGAAGCAACACCCAGATACAGAGAGATACGTGGAAGTTTATCCAAAGAGATCTGCATGTCAAACACGAGGAGAGGTGTATATAGCATGAATAAATTGACATGTCAGCACAAATCCCTGCCCTCTGTACACACAGCCCCGACCTGGCTCAGTGTTTCAGATGCATTACCCTGTGCAGTAACCTTGAAGCAGATGCTGGACAAGTGGCTTTTTGCAAATCCATCATCTGCAAGGGACACAAAGGACACCACCACCCCAGCAGGGGTGACAGGAGGTAACAGAGCAGGCACCAGTGTGCCCACCAATGCTGCTGCAGCCCAGGCACAAGTGTGTCCCTCAAATCACCCCAGGGACCTGAACTTGGTTTCACTGGCTTCAGATCTAAACGCGCTCTCCTCCTAAGACGCTTCCCTGTCTCACAGGCTGGTGCCATGCCTTGGATATTCATACTGGCACCAGTGGCACAAGGGAAAAGTAAAGGCTTGAACCTTTCTACCTTATCATGAGGAAGAAAAGTTCCCAGACCCTCATTTGACTCTCTCCTTTTGCAGGTACAAAATTTTCATATAGATGAGCCTCCAACAACCTAACAGCAGCCAGGCAGCATCTCTCTGGGGTTCTCAGAGGAAAACCTGATTTCTTGAAATACCGTGTGCTTAAATGGCTGAGTCATAAAAGCAGAAGGACACCCTCATTTCCTCACACTCCACACTCACTTTTCAGCTGTGGGACAGTGATAGTTATAATTTGTCTGAGCCTTCTGGACAAGTCTCCAAGGGAATCACCAACTGTAACGGTCTAAAGTCATGGCAAGAATCTCTGTAAACAGAGATTATGCCTTATCATACCAATTAGCCTAATCAGAAAAAGCAAACTGATTCAGGCAAAGGCCCTCCTTTCCCACGTTAATACGAATCACTTCATGCTGAGGCCAGATGAATGAGGTTTAACTCAATTTTTATAGTCCAATAAGCTCTACCCACCCCAAACAGAAAAAGAATAAAGTAGAAAACAACTCAAAGCATCGAAAGAAAAGCCTGGCACTTATGCTCTGGATGCTTAGTTGGATTGAAATATTTAAAAAAGTAGCTCAGCCTCAGGAAAGGAAGTCTCCTTAAAGTAATTTACCTCCAATACTGTAGGAAACTAAAAAAATAATTGCTAGTTAGATTTGAAAGTTTCAGCTGCAACCCTCCCCGGTCTGACTCAGATATTCTACAAAGCTTCTGGCAATGCTTTGTGGCTCCTGCTGGTATGCCATAGAACAAAATAAAATGCAAACAAGACCCCTAAGTTTCCAAAATGATCTGTTGGCCAAGTCAAACTGCTGATTCAGAGTCTTTGTTTGAATGCCCTTTCCCCATGCTCTTACATGCTTCATCCCAGCTCCTCTCACCAATACCCCGTGCAGGTTCTCAATAACCCTCCCTGGTTGCAAGGTAAGTGCGCAAAATTGTGACAGTTAAAAATGTCATTACCACAACTGCAGTGTTAATTGGAGATTGTGTAATTTCTTGTAGAAGCGGGGCGTGTGCATGCACACCTGCCTGCGTGTTAGGCGGTTCATGCAGAATTTCCTGCAGATCAAATAAAAAAAATCTGCTCAGACCTCTCCACTCGAATAAAAATAGCATCTGGATCGACTGCGTCACCACGGACTGTGACATTCACTTAACTCAGAAATGTTTACAAATTAGGACTGAGATAACAGGAGGAGGAGGGAAAAAATAGAACAGTTTTTGGTGGATTTTTATTTCCTGTTACCTCTGAATAACTGCTGAATGCTCAAAAAACAAGCCTCTGCCAATTGGCTTTGACAGTCTTTCCAGTGAAGATCTTACAGGGATAGATGTGTACTCTGTGATAGCAGGAAGCCAAGTTAGAGAGCATAAAGAAAATACTTCCAAAAACAAAAAAGCAAAAATCAACCTGCCTTCTTGAAAACTCATGCAGAGCTGATCTTCATTGCTCAAACCACAAGGAAGAGAGGGAAAAACAATGTGGTCCCTGAAACAGGGACTTTCCTCTTTTTTGTTTTTAATCCAACCATTTATGGCAAGACAGAACAAAAAAAAAAAAAAAAAAAAAAAAAGAAAGAGATGAGGTATAAAAGGCAGCATCCTACTTGCTGCTGACTGGCTACAGCCTTGTGTGCATCCCAGGCAGGCTGCTCCAGAGCACCGCGTGGAACCGCGGACGATCCGTACGCGACACAGGGACCAGGCACCCCCTGCTCTCAGAGTAACCTCCCTGCTGCACCCGGGAGCACAAATTCGAACCTCCTGGCTTCCTCACCACTGACCCAGGGACAGGTCTGAAGCTCAGAAATTCCTTTGACATGCACTCAAATGTATGAGTCTTCAAGTTAGAAACACCCCCGTCTGCAAGAGGGGCATGAGGATGCCCCTGTGGATCAATCCCTTCTTCCAAGGACTCCTAACTGCATTTTTTTCTGCATTTTAAAAGTGCAGGGTAAATAGCTGGACTTGCCAAAGGCAGGAGGAGAGCCCAGCTCCTAGCTCTGCCCATGATGCAGGTCGGCTTCTCCTTTCCAAGGAACATGCCCTCCCCAAGGCAATCGCCTGTCACAACAGCCCTGCCCTCCGACCCTGGGTAAACATCTGCGCACGCTGCTTATTTGAGCTCCTACAGTCTCCTTATCTCCTCCAGAACACCCCTAGGGCTAATTAGAGAGTTAATGGCATCATGTCAAGAGATAACGCTACATGGTGGGGGAGCAGGGAGAGGGAAGGTGGAAAGGAATTGTGAAACAAAACCAGTTCCCTTCACAACCGCTGTGCAATATTGGTTTAGGAAGGGCGCACGCAGCCCCTGGGGCCTCTGCCCTCCGGCTGCCGAGCTCCATTTAATGAGAGAGAGCAAGACACTCCTCCGGAGAGATTCAGCTCTCCAGCCAAGGTGATGCAAGGTCCCCACACCTTCCCTACTGTGTGCACAACCAAAAACCCTGCAATCCCATCAAGGGTCATTCCCACCGAAGTGCCAGCAGTGACTCACCTCCCACAGCTGGTGTATGACACAGGAGGCAGACAAAGCGTACAGATCATTTAGCAAAAAGTGTTTCTGTTTATTCCTGGCACTCCTTTTATCCTATTTCCCCACTTTTACTGTACCCTAGTGATCCTTTTTAAAGAACAGTTGCTTTCACTATGAAAGCTTAGAGGTAAAACCCATCTGGACAGAGATATCTTGGCAAGGCAACACATCAGCCTGCAAAACCACTGGCCAGCAGACACTTCTGCACTGATGAACGCAAACCCACAGGTCAGCAGACACTCAAGCATGGAGATCTGTCCAGGGGACTCCGGGGGTTCAAGCCAGGGCAGCTCTTCGGTTGGACATTCAGCTCAACATTCAAACTGCATTTTTGCCTCGTGAGGATCCTCAGATGCTCAGCACAGCATGACTGACCACTCTCCCAATCCCCCTTATTGATAAAATATTTTTCAAAAGTTAAGAGAGAGAAAGTTACACAAGAAAATTCATGAAAATTGCTCGTAATTGGCATAAACAGTCCCATCCCTCCAGGTGGAGACAGGTCATGGCACAAATCTCATCCCAGAGACCAAGCACTCTAGCCAGGGAAAGGAAGAAGGAGATAGCAACAGATTACAGAGCTTTTGTTTTCAGCTAGAGAAAGGAGCAACTGTTGACAGACCAGGGCTGTTCTTGCACAAGCAGCTGAGGGAAAGTGTTGTTCTTCCCTTATCTTATATAAACTACAGATTGGTCTCGTGAAATGCACAATTGTTTATAAATGCACAATCACAGCACCTCTTTCCAACCAGCCTCTGCTCTGCTGCCAGCTCCCTCCCACCCAAGCCCTTTTAAAATAATCCAGTATTTAAAAGAAAGTTACAGTTTGCAATAATTCAAGAAGAGTCTTCCAAACTTCTGGTTACACCCTGACCCTGCAACCCATGGCCATTCACACTTCTCCTATTAACACATTAGTGTTATCCAATATTGTCTAGGCACTTAGGAGTGCAACACACATCCCGAGGCAGGCAGCCTGGAAGCCTGTTTATGCCTTTCTTCCTATGAAGAAATGCTGCACTTTGCAGTGCTGGTCTTCCCCAGAAGACTGATCACTTTTGTTTCAGACTGGTTTAATTTTAATCCAGTCTGGACATCACCATGAAGCCCACCATACCCATCCATGCTCTCAAGGAGAAATAAGAGGGCTTCAGGGTACCTCTTCCTTCTATTTAAGCAGGCAGGAGATAGAAGCCCATGCTTTTAGAGTGACAGTTATATTTGCTACTGAAAATTCCTTTGATCTTTCATTAATCTCTGCAAATTCAGCTGCTGATTAGAGTTCAGTCAGCAGTGAGCAAATGAACCCAGGCCACAAACCACTCCTTAATCTACGCTTCACAGAGACTGATTTAATTTTTTGTGACTGCCTGACAATTCACTCCCTCATTAATTTCAGTGCTATCAAATCAGTGACAGTGAGGTGGAAAGCAGATGGTAGAGACATTCAGTAGAAAATATTACCTAGTCCAAAAGTCTCCTCATGAAATATTGGAGGAAAAAAATAATAGTCATTAAGAGGACTGTGGGCAGGATCTGCAGAACCACAAAGCAACACATATAGTGAGACTTTGGATGCCTAAGACTCTCTTCAAAGCAAGAATCCCAATTAATGCAAGAGAGAACTTTTAAAACAAAAGCTACACCCCAGAGCTGGCTGCAGCACAGACACTTTGGCTGTGCCGGACAAGGAAGGGGAGCAGGATGCTCCCAGGGCTGTGCTCCAGGTCTGTCTTAGCCTGGAAGGAGAAACCCCTCCCTGGCAGGGTCAGCTCTGCAGCTTGAAACAGCACGATGAGCTGCTTCCCATCCTCCACTCATCTCACTCAACAAAGAGGGGTACCACAAAGCTCCACAAAGTTTTCATTTGGCTGGATACGGACAGCTCAATTCATCACCCTACTTCCAGCTAACAAGAGAAAAGGACTTTATTCTCCATCTTCAAACAATTTGGTTTTAAAAAAAAAAACCCCAACAAAACCCTCAAAAAATAACAACTCAAAACAGACGAAGCATCCAGAGCAAGGTGAATTTTGGGGAAAAAAGAGGATCCTTTCAACTAGATAGAAACAATGAGTGATGTTCCCATCATGACACCATAAACCTTAAACCTGCTCCAGAGGAAAAAGTCCCTACTATCTACTGTTTCAAGATCAAGATGACTTTTAATTAAGTGTTTGTGCAGACCTTTTAAAGATGTAAAATAAGCACTAGTGCATTATTGCTCCCTACTGGCTCAAGGAGCACGTGTAGCACCATGGAAACCTGCGGAGGCAGGCCTAGCTGCTTGACGAAGATGTTTTCTGAAGCCACTGCTTCTTTTGTTTGGAGGTATTTGCATATAGGCAGAGGACAGGACTCCAATTACCACACTCTTCCACTTCAGGTGCTCATAGCAATAGAGTCGGGGAGTTAAAGTCACCCCCCCCAAAACACCTCGTCTCACATGTGACTCTCTCCCAGTAGGTTTGTGCTTTTCAGCTTAAAATTAGTTTATTACTTCCCAAGATCAATGTACAGCAAGATGCTGAAAGGGAAGAAATATTTAAAGTAATGTTAAATATGCTTCCAAAATGATCACACAGCAGACAGATCACCCATTAGTTTTCTTCAATACCTTTGAGAATCCTGGGAAGTGACATTAAAAACAAAACATTCGGTGTAAGGATATTACTCATCAACTGGCTGCATTCCTACAAGAAGAAATGCAGCCATCCCTGGTCTGCAGCCAGAACTAGGGCCAAATAGCACAGGAAAGGGAGCTAGGGAAAAATTATTTTAAAGAAACATAAATATGTCTTTAGAGCCTTGCTACACACAAGACAAGGGAAGTCTTCAGACTTTGGTCAAACTAAATGTACAGATACATTCTTTACATTCATTCTTATCTGAAAGAACTGACCATTTCTAGATCTGGATTTGCAGCCCTAAATGTGATGATTAGATCTTTTGGAGGGACCTCCACGGCAGAAGATTAAACACTCAGCAGGACTACAAAGCCAAGCCTAAATTAGGAGAGCTTCTGAGTTCAACTGCAAACAGGAGAGGTGCTGGAGGGAAGCTTCCAATAGAATAATGCCTTTGCTCATTATGGAAATACCTTTGCATAATCTCAACTTTCTTTGCACAGCTATGGAACGAATAAATAACCACAAAGAAGAGAAACTTGGCAAGCCTCAAACTCTCTCAAACAAAAACCAGACAGTAATAAAAGCTTTGATCATATCCCTGTGCTGTACAAAGTCCTTCCTTCCTTTCTATGGTCAGTCCTGGAATACATAGGCATGGAAACAGATGGCCACACAAGCCACTTTGCTGCATCTCCTTATCAAACCGGCCTCATCCTCCAGGTGCAAAACCATTTCCCAACAGAATGCAGGGCTGTGGCAGCTGCCAGAGCCCGTGGCAGCACACCCATGTGTCAGTCAGCCCTGCACTGAGGCACTATTCCTGCACTGCTCACCACATCACCTCCCTGCCCTGCTGTGGGTACACAGGGACATGCTTCTCATCCCACAGTTCCACCACGCCGTAACCAGCTTTCATCTGCTGCTTCAGCCATTACCTTGCAACAAGCAGAGTTCTCTTCTCCTGACCCAGAAAAATACTTTAAAAGAAGCAATTAAAATTAACAGAGTTTAGAGCCTGTGCCTTAATATTAAAGCGTTGGATAAGATGCTACAGTCATGCGGGACAGTAGGGTGGGGACTTCTTGTGTCTGTCCATCAGATGCACAGCTGATCCCAACCACAGCTCCCATGTGATGGAGACCAGGAATTCAGTGCACGGCCATCAAATAGGAATTACTGATTTACATGGTCCTAAGGCTGAGAGCATGCACAAGAGACCCAGCACCCACCTTGGGCCAGAGCAGCTCCTCTACAGCTTGCTGGGCTGCAGCGTGGGAACGTATCCTGTACAAGGTGGTTTGGTGGCTCCTTCATGAGCCTACAGCAGATTAAATGTGGAAAAGGTTCTTTGTTTCCATTGGGAAGCATCAAATACCAACTCTGAGATGTGTCATTGGTAAAAGAACTGAGGCTGAGAGCCTCAACACCTCCATTTCCTGCACAGGATGCATCCAGTCTATCCTACAGCCTACTGATATCTCCACCTCTGTGCATAAAGGAGAACAGCAGAGTGACAGATCTGAAGCGCTCAGTTTTAAAACTATACAACACATTGTACTCCCAAAATTTCTGTAGCTACCATGCTTGGGACACCCACATCCCATAAAGCTGTATACCCAAACTCAGCCTTACACACACCACCATCCCCAGGGCAGAAACCCACCCCACGGGCTGCTCAGCACTGCCTAATCAAGCCACACACAGCAAATCCCCACAATTATTTGCAGGAGAAGAGGGAGAACAAATAAAACAGGCAGAAAAAAAAACAGGCAAAAAAACCACCCACTCAAAAAAATCAGGAAAAAAAAAAACAGGCCAAAAAAAAAAAAAACAAAAAAAAAAAAAAAACCAAAAGAAAAAAAAAAAAAGAAAAACCCCAAACAGGCAAGGAATTCTCTCTGCCTTTTATGGGGAGGGATGGATCCAGGTTAAGAAAACTCTGACCACAGCACTGTCTGGGGAGCAGGCATTCCGCTGAACTGGTTAGACAAGGGGCTGCGAGGGGACAGCTCGCTCAGGGGCATGACAGGAAGGTATGTACAGGGGGAGGGGGATGAGCTGCTCCATCCCTGGGGACAGCACTCCAGCTCCTGCCAACAAGGTCCCCGGAGCCCTGGCCACAGTGCTGGGATGGTGGTGCAGAAGACTTAGAGGCTCTGCAAAGCATTCAGATAACAGTTTTACCTTCTTGCCAAGTCCTTAGCCCAAAGCAGCTTTGTTTGGCTCCAGACCAGCATCTCTTAGCATCCATGAGCAGTTTACAGGACTTTTGAGAGACAGTAATAGAAAGCAATTTTGCACCTGGTAGGGCAGGCTGACAGCACCAAGAAGGGGCTCCAGGACAATGCAGGGGTTATTGCACTACCACACACCCACTCCTAGAAAGAGATCTCCAGACCTCTCCTCCCTGATGCCCTGCAGCATTTAACCAGTCAGACACAAATATAAAATTGCTATAACACTACCTGATTTCTAGCACGGCAGGATACAGGCTTTGCAATCAGCGTTCAACCTGAATGCAGGGAGCTAGACACCATCCCACCACACCCCACACTTGCTGGCTCCATCCTTGGTCAGAGTAGAGGCTGGGGACCACCTCTGGTGCACTTAATGAATGGCAGAAGGCCCACAAGGACACACATTCAACTTACCTTCCTGGCCATCCACAGCTCCTTCCCACACCAGGGCCATGGCAGAAAGTAAACGTTCTCCACACCCACGGGGACCACCAGCCCTTCACTGCAGTTATGCAAAAAAGGCAGATCTTTGCTGGGGTTTCCCAGTCTGCCTGTGGTTCACACCAGGGGAAAGGAAGGGCCACAGCTGACAGCCAGGATGGGCCACCCAGGACATTGTGAAAGAGCCGGTCACAAGGCACACGGCTGGGAAAGGCTGCTGACTGTCTAATGTTATATCAGACCCACAAACCTCTTCCTGATCCCCTCCAGATCTTTTCATCCCAAGGTGGTGCAGATCACCAGTTTCTCTTACCCCTTTCTTACATGGGCACAGGAAGATGATTTCTTCCTTAAAACAAGTGCGTGAGAACTGCAAGGCCTCAGCCGGAGACAGGGCTATAGCCCAGACAAGAGGGGTTTCTGTGTCACTCAACCTTCTTCCCCAGGTCTCTCCTCAAAGAGTTGCATTTTCAAGGCAATGAACACAACTGATGGGTGTTCAGCAGGGCAGGACTTGTGCTCATTTTCTAGCCCACTTACAGCAAAGTTTCTTCAGGCACTGCAGCTCCTTCCCCACTGCTAGCTCTGTACCCCAAAAGTCAAATAATAATTTAAAAAAATTAAACATCACAAGTCTCACCAATGCAACCCTTAGGATTAAAGATGGACATCTTTTAAGACCACGAGTTTCATTTTTCAGCCATAAATTGGAAGAAGGTGCAAAGTTTATTTTGAAGGCTATTTCATATTGCTTTAAAGTCCACACAAGGACAACTGCTTTAAATAAACCATTCTTAATTGCTTTGCACGCATTTAAACCTCACATGGTGATGCATTCTGGAGAAAAGCCGGCCTTGCTCTTTTTCTAAGAAAACTGTAATACTATAAAGCACTCTGCCTTGATCTCACTGCTCATCTCCCAGGGCCCCTCTGTTTCTGCTGCATTCCTTTGTGTTTATCTGCCCTCTTCAACCCTTTGCTGCAATCAGCTGCGTGCAGCACCTCGTGTCTAGAAGTGACATGGCTGAGGTTACAGGAGAGACAGGTGCAAGGGAAGCTCGTGCCCTGAAGCCATCCAAAGGAAAAGAGAAGCTGGAGGGGAAGAGAGTTGTAAGGTATTTCAGATTAAAGCAAACACCTTGCCCCAGGCTACACATTCTCTGCCAATGAAAGCTGCAGCCGCTTTGAGCCCCAGAAACAGCAAAGCAAACACAGACTTCTCTGCAAGGGGAGTTGTCACCTGTCAGGGATGTTTGCAAATTTATAGGGAGGTGGTGGTGGTGGTAAGGGGAGTAAAAAGAGCTTTCCTCATTTTAAAAGACGGGCTGTTTGCACAGGTTTGCAATGCATATTTTGCTTTGTGAAGGCTTTTGTCCAGCATTCAACTGAGAGAAGGTGCTGTCTTCCACTGAAGACAAACTGGAACATTTAATAAATGTACATACATTAATGTACTCCGAGCTGCCTTTACAGTAAGGGTGAGGATGGGATGGAATTTCCCCACTCCCCCTTCAGCTTGTCACGTCAGTGAAAAATACTTCTTAAAAAGAAGCTACCCTGCAGCCTGGCCTCTCCAGAAATGCCTCCTGCAAGGCTGGGACCAAACCCATCATCAGCAAGAAGAAATTGCATACAGAAAACTTCTTGTCCCCTTCCCAGGCACCAGCGCTCACCTCAGCAGTGCTCAGAGGGAACAAGGGGAAGGGACTTTCCATTCACGTTTCCCTGCCCCACTGACGGGAGAGGGAGACTCTGAACAGGCCTTCAGTGAGCCCAACAACCACCGCAGTGCTCTGCAGACAGCTTGGAGGAACGGGAGACGGGGACGTGAGCCCGTGCTCAATGCCACAGATCCAGATTGGAGCATGGAAGGAGAAAAGTTACTGCTGATGACCTTTAAGCTGTTGGAGATTGTTTTTCAAGAGGACATAGTTCAAACAGACCATTATTGTCCACTTTGAAAATCAGAAGCCCCTGTAGCCATGGAGAATCTTTTGGACTATTGAAGAGACACTGTGTCACTGGAGCTATGCTATAATGGTGGAAAAAGCCAAGGTCCAGATGCTGATGGAAGGCTTGCACCCCTCCCCTCTGTGCCTCACCAAGTGCAGAATCAAAAGATAAACAGACGTGATGTAGGTCACCTCTCCTTGTACACTTGGATTAGTTCACCACATTAGCCAGGCACATGCCCAACCTCAAACTGGCTTTTTAATCCCTTGCAACCTTCCTGGAAAGAGCACTGCAGCCTCCCCAGCAGTAACACCAGAGCAGCACTAACAGGTTAAACCTCCTGTCACCAGGGACTGCAACCAGAATGACCCAGGAGCTCTTTCCTTGCAGACACAATCCTCCAGGTCACAAACACTACCAGGATACAGACTGCCAACACACCATCGCTGGGCACATTAAAAACTGTGGTTGATTAGCCAGAGAATTAAATGACAACAGTTTCTCAGGATGGAAACAGTACAACAAGAAAATTTGTTGATACCAACACAGATTTCAAACTACACATTATTTTTCTCCCAAAGTATACAAAACTCAGGAAGAACAGAAACAGGAACACGAGCAACTCAAACTCCTGAAATACCTCCTGCTCCAGCCTGCAAGAATAGCACCTGCCTTGTTCAGAAGGGCTATTGCTAAGAAAGAGCCAGTCTGTTTGTGCCAAAGGCAATGAACCAGCAACTACCAGTGCCTCATCTGCATTCCAGTCCTGAGCCATATCCCTGAGACACCCACGGCCAAGACTCATGACAAACACTCTAGTCTGAAGAAACAGGAGAGAAACAGAACCCAACTACGGTCTGAAAACAAGTTTTCATTCATATAGGACCCTCAAGAGAAGAAAAACCAGTGAAGAACCTCTGGCCTTGGTCAGCAAAATTTCAACTGTGCCCAGAATCCAAATTATTTTAACCCTGAGGTCAAGCTAGCTTTAAGAAGGGAGGGTGCAGGGATGGTTGAGTAGCCTGTGCAAGAGACTCCTCAGCTCTCCTGCCAGTTTAGCTGCCTCATCCCTCTCTCCTGCCATTGCTGCTGCAGGAGAGGAAGAGCAGGTGAGGAGCCAGTCAAGGTGGGAAGATGGCCCTGGGGCAATGCAGCTAGGATAACTCCTGCAAAAACTCCCCATCTGTCCCCCAAGGTTAAGGAAGTTTCTCATTACTCACCCACATTGGGTCATTCAGCTCCGTGTCCTGCACCCGGACACAATCCATGCTGATCTCAATTTTGTTTGTGGAGCCATCTTCAGATGGGCCATCGATGAAGTTTAAATCGATTGGCTGAACTGAGCATATTGGCCTGGAAAGAGCACAGTAATGAAGTTAAAATGGGCCAAGTTCTGTTTTCTACCACCCCACCTTCCTTCCCTTCCCCTGTGCCCAGGACTTTGGCATCACCACGAGCCAGTCTCATGGCAAAGTAAGGAACTACTAAGGAACAACTACCTCCACACCACTGTACTACAGCGGCCCCTGAACAGGACAGGGCCCAGAGGGACATTTCACTTGCTCTGAGGCAAGAGCACAGAAGTCAAATCACTGAAAGACAGAACTCATGGAGGATTTATAGCAGTGACTGTTTCAGCATCAGTCATGGCAACTCAGGAATGGGAACAGAGTCAGTTTTCTTTCATTCAATGGACCTGACAGGGTGAACTCTGCACCACCTTCACCTCCTCTCCCTCCCTGGCATCAGCAAGGGGAAAACATGCAGCCTGGACACAGAGTGATGAGCCCATTTCTTGAGGGAAAATGCCAACCACGAGCCTTAGGAAGCAGACAGCTCAGCCACCAGAGGCCTGGGAGACAGTCAGTGTCACTGATGACTGCTGCATTTGGTCCCCACAGCCTGGGTGTAGGACCTCTGGAGAGCTCAAGAGCTGTCAGTCAGCACAGACTGACACATCCAATCATCACATCCATATCCAATCAACAAGTACAGAAGACTCCAAACTCCTCAGCATCAATCTCCTGAGCAGTGTAATTATAGAGGCATCCTGTCCTAAAACAGCTTCCACATGTTCCACATAAGGGCTACTTACTGTTCCAGGAAGTCCCAGATATGCTGGATTACCTCTGGGCTGAGGAATTCCCTGGGCTGAGAGCTCTGGGACATGGCTGATCGGTAGTAACTCTCCTTCCAGGAGAAGGGGCTCGGAGTTTCTACAAACCTTAAAAAACAAAAGCAAAAAAAAAAAAAAAAAAAGAACAAAAAAAAACCAAAAGAAAAAGAAAAACACACACAAAGACATGTTGAATACATGAGTTCAACTCGATGAAAATCCATAAATAGAAGCTATTGTGTGAAAAAGGAGACACTGAATGCCTGAGACATTCACAGCTGTACAACACACATTCCACACTGCTGCAGATGCTGTATTTAGATGGGAGAGAATTTGGCCACCCTTCCCAGTAAGTTAAACACCCCTCAGAGTCCACTGGGATGCTGTGTCATAAGAATCCCAGAGTGGGGGGAAAAAAAACAAACCAAACAACAAACCACTTTCCATTTTCCCTAAAATAATCAACTTCCCATATGAAGCAGGTAGTCTTTGCAGCAGGTGAAGCAGCTAAGCAATGTGTGCTTCCACTGTTCCAGGCTGTTTGCCTGTCTAAATGGCATGGCCTTGAATGATTTAGGTGACTTCTACACCCAGCCACTGCAGCTGAGGTCTTGAACTAAGTGTTGGGTTGGTTTTTTGGTTGTTTGGGAGTTTTTGGGGGGTTTTTTTAGAGGTTTTGTTTGTTTCTTTTGTTGTTGTTTTTTTTCTTTTTTAAATTTGAAGAATAATAATAAAAAGATAATATTTTTGGTTTTTTTTTTTTCCTGTGGAAAGAAGTTCAATCACATCAGATTTTATCTGCTTGTCTAGGTGCCTTCTCACCTCCACCAATTTCTGAGCCAGACCAATTGATTTCCACCAGATCTGCTAATTACCTTGGCCATTTTTATCCCCTTAAGCTCCCACGAGCCTCACAGAAATAGGTGGGCCCAAGAGGAGCAGTGACAGAGCTTGAGCACTCGTGCCTTCCACAGCTGCACATTCTCATCCCACTGGCCAATTTCTAAATTCAAACACAGCAGCTTTTACACCCATGTCAAAATACTTGACGGCTGTAGGGATGTAAAGGGGGTGGGAGGAATTTCTCCAGTATATCTGCAGTTGACAAAACTCTCAGTTCAACTTCAGAGTATGAGGCAGGTGACCAACTTTGCTGCTACAGGGTTGGGGGCATCCTGCAAAATTTCCATATAAAAGAGTTATTTCAGCACAGTGCAAGTGAATGACCGCATTCTCTGCCAGGGTAACGGCCGCGGCAGTAGCCAAGGTTATAACTGGATTCCAAAGAGAATTGGACTAATATTTGGTTTGGCACACACTGGTCCTGATTAACACAATAGTCTAAACAAATTGCATGGAAGACCCTAATTTATTAAGCTGCCAAAACTGAGAGAGTGTTTCAGACAGAGGGTCACACTATGGTGCTTTTACTCCACTTTTCCTGAAGTATTTACTTCTGGCTGCTGTCAGAGAGCTATCTAGTCTCTTTACGGAATTCTTATAGCCTCTTACATTTTGAGGATGACTCTGGTCTGCAAAAAGCAGGGCTTTCCTCACCTCTGCTGTCCACAGAACTGCATGCTCTTAGAAAAGAGCAGACCTATCCTAAGCTAAAGGAAATCAAAGTGGCTTAAAAGCCCCCTGGAGCCAGTGTTGGGCGTGCCTCGAAATAGGTGAAAGTATCACTTCAGTTGCTCACCCTTTTTGTGATTAAGAAAAAACCATCCAGCATAATTTAAAAGTTCATGAACAGCCAGAGACACAAATGAAATGCAGAAGTGCATGGCTAATAGCTCTGCCTCACAGATGTGAGCACATGCCCACACTACATGTGAAAAAATTATCACAAACCCTCTGAGAACAGCAGTTATCCCACCAAGTACCCAAAATTACTCCTTTTAGGCTTTCAGTCAGGTAAGACACTTTCAAGAGTGCCATATTGAAACCCAGAGGAACAGATCTGGCCTAAAGCCTGTCATATAAACTGCAGGTCAATGCCACCACGAGCCATGGAGGAGCACGGTGGGAAGCTCTGCAACCTGCTCTGCCGCTAAACCCAGACAGACCACAGGCATTGCTCAATACCCTGCACCCAGTCCTGACCGCCAGGAATGGGCAGAGAAACCCCCCTACAGGTTCTCCCAAGCCACCAAAGTGCTCATTTTTAACAATAATTTGCCACTTATCACTACTGCTCTTAACTTGCACACTACAAATCACTTTTCTTTACTACACAAACAGGAACTAACTTCAATGAAAAAAGAGTTGTAACAAACTAGATCCAAAGACATTTCCTTCAAAAAGTCTCAGTGCCATAAGGTTCCTGCATGCCATGGCATGCCCCAGCTTTGGTTCACTGCTGGCCAAGGTTCTCAGTCTCAAAGAGGCAAAATGTCCCAGTTCAGCTTGCCTGCTCTGGCCCTGGTGGTCCTGTTCAGCTGCAATTCCACAAAGCTGCCCCAACCAAGCAGTGCAGGAGATATCAGCTGCACAGACTGACAAAGCCAGGTTTGTCACTCTACACCTTTGCAGTGAACAGAGCTGTTGGAAAACATTGCACCAATTAAGGACACAGCTGGTGCATCCCTCTACTAAACAAAACTCCAAATTTCCCCAAAGAGGGACATTTTCCAGCTGCATCATCTTTATCCCTGTAGCCAGCCAAGCTCCTAGCTTACTGTTTCTAGGAAAAACATTACCAGATTTTACCTGATGGCCAGAAAAGTACATTTCCTTATACCAAGCACAAGCAGTCTCCTGGTTAATGTTTTCACACACTGCAACACCTTTACTACCTGTACAGCTCTGTTTCCAAAGGAGGCAGCAAGATTAGGCAGTCAGCCTTGCCAAGGCAGCTGTGAGAAGGCCACAGCATTACAGAAGTAGTAAACACTGTTTTTTACTCAGTTTGGTGCACCCTGTTCTCAGGTGGGAAAGAGCTGTCAAAAGGCAAGAAAACCAACTTCAGCTCAGCACAAAGCTGCACACAAGATAAACTGTCTTCTTCCCTGTGGTCTTAATAGAATCTAAACTCAGTGCTATTTTCCTTAAGCACCAGCCTTCAACATAGAGGAGAAGCCCCTGTCTACTAAACCCATACTTAAGTGTCTGAATTTCCACTGGAAAATAACAGCTAAAGCCTAAGCAAAAACTGTGCATAAAATTTACTACTTTAGTTAATTGTCTTTTCCCATATCAGCAAATGCTCTACTTTCAGTAAAATAATCACTGAGTGCCTAAAGTTAACCACAAGACTGGACGGCTTAAATTGCTTCTACAGACCAGCTGCTTTTTTTATTAACAGATATTTAAACAACACTCCTCTTACCTACAACTGCTCATCCCAAAGAGCATCACAGGAAAATGGACCTACAGAACACAGCCTCTTATACCAAAATACTGACTACGACAGAACAAGGCATGGCAGTAAGTCTTGTCTAGGTTGCCTCTGTTTAAAGTCTACAAGGTAAGTCCCTGCACTAGCTGCTGAACTACCTGACAGAATGCTTTGCACAGAGAGCACTAACTGCACCAGGAACTACAGGGGGATTTACAGCCCCCATCAAACTGCAAGCTGAATAGGACATCGCATCCACAAGCCCCTCCTTTAAAAACCACCAGGGGATTATTAAGAGCAAGTTAAGTCTTCTCACAGAAGCAGCACCTCACCAAGAGCAGTGTTCCTTTGTGCAGTGCTGGGACGCTGCTCCTGAGCCACTGAATCCCAGGACAGGTTTCAGGCAACCATACCCTCCCACTGAAGTCTGGGTCAGCTTTATCCTGTTCAGCTGGCTGAAACAAGAGCAGCCCAGAGTCCAGGTGAAAGCACTTCTCCAAATTCACTGGGTGGGCTGGAGCCTCAGGCACACTGATTGTTGTGCTGCCTCCTGAGCACACCCCCAGAAGAGCTGTGTTACAGCCCCCTAAGTGGGGATGTGTCCCAGCTGATCCCCTTTGCCATCCCACTGATGAGTGACAACTCTGCAAAACACAGCAATGACAGCGACATGCCTCTGTAGATGTGCCCACACAGCACTCCATTTCAGAGTCTTCCGGAAGGCTGGGAATGTTAAACTTTACAAAAAACCCAAAACCATCAAAAAACCAACCAACCAAACTAAAAAGCAACTCACTCTTCCAAAAACCAACAAGCAAAGCACAGCGTTTGCTTCTCGTAAGCTGTAGCCACACTGCTATTGCCTTTCCTTGGAGCTGAGGGTCCCATCACAGGAGGAAATGAAGCCCTGACCGCTTGGCCCAGCCTGACATAAAAGTGGTGGCAAAGTGGAGAGAAAACAAGACCATTTCTGCTCCCACTACTCACTCTAAGCACAATCTTCCATTCTTCACCACATTACCCCTTTTCCTACCTTCATATCAAGGAGATTAAAGATAAAGCAAACAAACTACTCTCCACCCCAGGAAACAATGACAGAAAGCTATTAAACTCAACTACTGCAATACAGCAACACATCTCACCCAAAATACCACATTTCTCTGCAACCAGTCTTTCTTAGAAAGGGCTTAAACCAAAACACCCAGGTTTGACTTACCACTGGGGAAAAGCCACGAGCTCCCGAGGAAAGCAAGACCCAGGCTTGACACTGAGCATGCACAGCCAAGCCCCTCCTCTGCAGCTTTGAACCTGAAAGGCAGATGCCACCTGCTTGCACTGATAGAGGGTCAAGTCTGACACAGGGTGCAGCCCAAGCACCACTGGGGCGCATGTGTGAGTCCAGCAACCTCCTTCCAAAAATAAAGACTGTCGCAACCAAGAGGTAGCTGGTTTCCTTTGTTTTTTCATCCAAAATGGGCTTGGTGCTTCAACACTCTCAACTTCTCCTCGGTTAATAGCATGGTTTATGAGGAAACCAAAAGTGAATAGGGTATGTCAGTGAAGCTGCTGCGTTGGGTTTCAAGAGGTCCAAGCACCTCCTGTTCTCCATAGCTTTCCTCGAAAGCCGGAGCTCTGGGTCGGTTTGTGTTTCTCCTGCACAGTGTGCAAGTTCTCAGAAACTATCAGTATGGTTTATAGGTGCAGAACTTCGTGGCTTGATGTTGGTGTAAAGTCAGACTGTAAAATTTCGTAACATGAAATCTTTCACAGCAGGGACAAGCAAAATAATTTGGAGCTTTCTTTCTGCTTGTTGCCAAAACTACAGGATGTTGCTTCCTGCTTCTCCCCATGAGACGTCTATCAGTGGTGTACAATTTTCCATCACTGAGCCTGTAGTTCTCAGTCAGTGGACATGCAGATGGGGCCAGAGAAGTCTTTCTCTGTAAGCTACAAATTTCACTCTTTTTTCACAAGATACAGTCCCCTAAAGAATATGCTAGTGGAGTACTCAGGAGACCTTGATGCAGAGAGAAGAACATCTGTTCCTATGAAGAAAGCACTTCCACATTATACGAATGTACCCAACAAATGATTGATGAGGTCTAAATAATGATATCTAATATGGCTCATTTTATTCATAGTTCTCAAAGTGCTCTACAAAGGAAGATAGTGTGATTACTGCCATATTACCTGTGAGAAAACTAAGACTCCAGGAGGTCATAGAATTACTCACCATTAGTCAGCAAGCCATAAATACAACCTTGGTCACCCGAGTCCCAGTCTGGTGCTTGCTCTAAAAGGAACTAGTGATTTTGGGTGTTTAGATAGAGAAATTCAGAAAGGCCTTAATTTCTTCAGGTGGAGTATACACTGTACATCCTCACTAAGAAACTCCCAAATGACATTTATCTTCAGACACCAAAATGCTGATGACCAGGAATGAAAATCGAGAGGCTACAGAAATGCCGTGACCAGCTTTAACACACACACAGTTCAGGGTGGAAGAAGAATTCCAACTCAGACTAAAACCTATTCTTCCTGAATGCTTAGAGCAGTTAACCCCTTAAAACCCTTTAATTCATGTGCAGATTAATCTATTAGCCCTCAACCATCACCGGGTGTGAGCTGGATAGGGATTTAAGTCACAGAGAAGTCGGCAGCTTCAGCTCCAGCAATCCCGATCCACATGCTCGTCCCTGCCTTCTCCAGTTACACCTTGAAGCGCATCAAAAGCAATGGTAAACAAACGATTTAAAGTTCATGAGCATTACGCCTAAATGCCTGAATCTTGGTGTCAGTTGTATTTTTAGTTTTTGAGTGGGGAGGGGGCTCCTTTTCAGATCGCACCGTTAAAACTGGAGGAACTTGGCAGCCCTCGTCCTGCTGGAATTCCCCCTGCTCTGCATTGTAACACTGCAGTGATTTGTAGACATCGGTACCTAATGAAGCTCACAGCTGTGCAAGAGGAGAAGGATGCGGGGTCTGGCAGCACGGGACAAGCGTGCGCCTGGCAGGCGATGTCATCTGGAATTCCCCGAAGTGCGGAGCGCTCTCGTCCCCGTGCCTGGAGCAGCCACCCTCAGAGAGCAGAGCACACCCTGGAAGCACCCCATTGTAACCCTTTTCCAAAGGTTAGGGACCTTCGGAAATCAAGCGGGTTCGTTGCTACCCCCTAAACAGGGGGGCCAAAATAAAAGGCAAATGGGAAACAGGCAGGCTCTCACCCCCTCGGAGAAGATTGCAGTTGAATTTCAACCTCTGTTGCACCTCTTTCTGTGTCCACTTCATCAACAAGGAGCCTCTCTTCCCAGCCTGAATTGCGCTGTAGAATGCATTTTCTTGCTTCTTTCTTTGCCTGATGCCATATTCCAAGATCTTAGCTCACACGAGCCCAAAGGAGACTGACTCCCATCCTGGCAGAGGCAGGTTGTGCTGAACACTGCTCACAAGTGTTTATTCTCCTTTCGATTTTGAGCCGAGCTTTCAGGTTTAGCATTTTAAAATTTAGATTTCCAGCAACTTCTTTAAACCCTTCAGATTGTCTTTGCACATAATGCTGCTCCTATGTGTCTGTTCTAGAAAATAACTCCAAAAGAATACCGACAGATGCATGGGTTAGAAAGGACAAATGTAAGGAATAACAAACACCAACACAGGATTCTTTTGAGACAGAATATATCTTCCACCTATGGTTCAGTTTTTTTCCCAGTTCCCACAACTGACAGATGTTTCACAGATCTGGTCTCTCACAAAAAAACCCCCGTGGACAGCAGCACAGGTTACGGGGAGGGCCAGCAGAGAGAAAAGCGGTCGAGTCGCACAGGGATATGCATTAGAAAATGAAAGAAGCTGACTGCCAGAAGGGTGAACCCTGATCTCAGGAGTGGCCAACAGCCAAGGAGATGTGGGGAACACATGAAGGAACAGGGAGTGGCAGCAGCAAAGCGTTCTGTGACACTGCTGGTGTCCTACAGCATCTGTCAAGGACAGACCAGGGAGGACTGTTAGCTTCTCCTGTTCTCTAGGCAAAGGGTGCTTGTCCTGTGCACACCCTGTTTCAACTGGGAGCTATATGGTATTCAGAGGAAATAAAGCAATTCTGTCTCACAGGAATGCTGGTTGTTCTGCTAGGGTCTACTTTAACAGTGCATTCTGATCTCCCTGTGACTTAGATTTGTCTTTTGGAAGCATATGTGTGTGAGATGAATGGAAAGTGGTAGGAAGGGATGGTTCATCTTCTTGGTTGCTCTTTACTCAAGCTTTCAGTGCACAGGCCACGGTGACATATGTCAAAGAAAGTGAAACTGGCTGTACAGAGTAATCCTCCTAATTCACCACACTGCAAAACACAAGGGGGATTTTTCTCCTTTCATCACCTCCTTTCAGTTAGAGTAATTTTGAGTAAGACTATGCCTGCAGTGAATGCAACATTTGCAGCTTTGTGGCAGCCCCTCAAAGCACATTATATCACTGCAGCCCTGTGCCCCACACCAGTGCCCTGCTCCAGTGCTGGCTGCAGAGCTCCTCTGGGAGGAAAAGACTCCCTCTGCATTCCCACTGGGGTTCCAGCATAAGCACTGCATGGCCTGCTCCCTGCAAACTGCTGGGAAGGGCTTCTTGAAGCTGAACAATTTCAGTGCCTCCACAGCCCAGGAACCCACTGCATCTCCTGTCAACATCTCATCTAATCAGCTATCTACGTATCATCATTGTCAGCCTGACAACAGTCACCACTTTTGCATAACAGAGATTTCATCCTCAGGGCTTCAGGCAGCTCAGCACTCCACCAGCACTTGAGACACTGTCCCCTAACTGTAACCCCTAATTTTTTTTTTCCTTCAAGGTTTCCTTCAGCATCTTGTGAACTTTCCCAGACGTCTCATCTCCCACTCAACTTTTGACACCCCCTTCTTACCCATCCTCAGAAGCTCAGCCACGGACATCCCCTCCCTTTGCTCAGCCCTGACACCCACTCCCTTTCTCAGCCCTGGCCAAGGTGAAGCACTGCCACAGCAATTCCTCCGCCTGCCCACTGCAATTGGTGCTTTCTAGTCTGGGGTACAAACTCCTCATAACCCCCCCAGAAGACCACCCAGGGACCTGAGCAACCTGTTTGGAGAAGCCCGGAGTTAGACTGCAAGCCTGGAGCTTAGGACACCCAAGCTCAACCCCCAGCCCCTGGGTGACTTGTCCAGCTTTGTTCTTCCATTCCTAAGGTATAACAGTATCCCCAAATTTGTAAAGCTCATAGACACCTGTTAACAATCAGTGCATCTCCAGGGAAACATGGTCCCAAGACTTTCCAAATTTACATAATACAAGAAAATGGAAATAATCAATTTTAAGAAAGCCTTGAACTCAAAACCGATTAAAAGCAGTTGCATTATTTCATAACTCACTTTTCCAGTCAATCTCTTTCCCAAAGCTATTGTAGTGGTGGTGAAAAGCAGTGCCCATCTGGAGAAGGAAGAGTCAGAGCTGCTGGACAGAGATGAGATCTTTTACTGCAGTCAGTGAGAAAGTCTTCTCAAAAGCAGCACAAGTGGAAAATCCAGGCCCAGCCCTCAAAATTCTGAGGTATTTTTGGTCCAAGTCCAAAAATAAGTGTTGTAAGAAAAATTTCACGGGCAAACTGTTCAGAAGCCACAAAACATTTGCAAGTCCCTTTAAAAAACAATAAATCTCTTTGCTCCGAGTAATAGATATCATTTGCTCTATTTCAAATACCCAGTTGGGAACATGTATTTGGGTCTAACTTTCGAAGTTTATACGAGAGTTTTTGTAGCCAGACAGCCCTGGTAGTTTCACAGCAGGATGAACAGAGGGGGAGGAGAGGACAAGCACAGCTCGCTGCTGAGGCATCTCCTGATGGGTCAGTGCTGCCTCCAGCCCTGCCGCCACATGCCAACCTCTGCTGCCCAGCTGCAGCTACATTTTTTGTCTCTCTGGGCTCAGTGCCTAACCCAAAATCACTCCATGGCCCCCTCCTCCACCATCAGTAATCTGCAGCAGGTGCCGGGGGGCAGCTGGGGAGGTAGGAACTCAGACACCTCTGCTATTGCCTTCTGCTGCACAGTATGGAGAGACCCCTCCTCTGCCCTGGAGGAGCAGGGTTAAATGCCCAAAGCAGCCTATACCAGTTAACCACATCCTTTCCAGGTACTCAGATCTCTGCAGCATCAGGGAATATTGAACAAAATAAAGCAACAGCCACAGGAATACAAGCGGGCAAGGTCATTTTCAAGAGGTGTCAGTCATGAGAAAAATATCACAGGTCTTCATCACTTCTCTAGTGATTTTAGGTATTTAATAACGAAAATTGCAAAGTTCTGGAGAGGCAATGGCCAGAAATCTCATCTTGAAGCTTGCTAAATCAAATTCTCCTCTTTTGAGATTTTGTCATCAGTATTTTTCCTGCTATCACAGCATTTACCCAATAAAAATATCTACCTCATTTCATTGCTGTCTATGTCTTACAAGGAGCTTTCAGTATTTCCCACAGGAAATGGGACTGTCTTAATTCTCGTCTGCCACACTTTTGCTGTTTTGAGTGCATCCAGCATCTCTAAGTTTTCACTGGTCTACCTCCATCACACCAATACAGAGACCACAACACAGAATTAAAAGTTACTTTATTTATTACAGATGGTAAAATAATTCATCGAAGCAGATCAGAGCTTCAGAAAGGCAGTCAGGATGTCAGATACTGGTTCTGGTTCTACAAGGCTCTGAAAGAGGCCAGAGCCAAGGGAAAAAAAAAAATCCAACCCAACAGAAAAGTTCCACTTGCAGCAGGGGTAGAGTGGCAGGGAAAGACCTCAGCTACATCCACACTGCTGCTCTGGCCAGAGTTCAAAGTCTGGTTTGTGCACTATCCCTTACCTACATGCAAGCATGTCTTTGAGATATGGCCCTGGCCTGGGCGCTAGGCTGTCTGGAGGGGAAATTCCCATGAACATTGTTAACCCAAACCTCTCATTTTATGTAGTGTAGGGAAGTTAGGCTCAGTCTCAGCTCAGCTTCCGACGCTCCAGTCCACCACCAAATGTCCTGAGCTCCTCTCTTCCTAAGGACTGTGCAGGCAGTGCACCACCAAGGGAACCTGAGAGAAGCCCCAGCTCAAGCGTTCATCAGGAGTGTGGCCGGGCCCCCAAACCAGGGCGCTGCTCTGTGCTGGGTAACTGCAGGGAGAACTCTTTGGGTTCCTGGCTGCCCTGCTTGTTAACACACTAAGTGGAGATTATGTGGTGCAAAGAGCAAAAGCCTGCGGCCCTGATGGCTCCTGCTGGGGTTGTAGCCCTGTAACAACTCTGAGCTCTGTTCAAAGCCTGGCATGTTGCCTGCAGCCTCTTCCCCACCTGCACCATGTCACTGGCAGTAGCATCAAGGGCATATGGTCCCCAGGACAGTAACAGACTCTGCCAAGAGTGGAGCTTCTTTTAAACTTGCTGAGATTTGAACTTTTTTGACATGTGAAGGAGTCAGATCATGCCTCTGCCAGGGTTGCCCCAAGAGCTCCTGGATTTTTTTTTTTGCGCAAATGCTTGGTGTGCTGCAGCTGCAACCTTCAGGAAGGCGCTGAGCACCCCTGCACGCTGAGCAGCAGGTGCTGAGCACCCCTGCACGCTGAGCAGCAGGTGCTGAGCTGCTGTAGTCCCAGTCCGTACAGGACAGGCATTTCCCAAATTTGGCCACAGTGAGGAGGCGGCAGGGAGAGACTGCTGAGAGGACATCCCCCACGGGCCATCTCAGCATGGCCCCCCCACCAAGAGGAAGCAAAGCAAGAGAAATCATGCAGCCCACGCTGATTTTCAGTCCTGGGAAACTATGCACTGCGGGGCATTTAGTCATATAAATATAGTGAGAGAAGAGAGGGGCAGACAGGGAGCATGAAGTGTGTGGTTCTTTTTTAGAACAAGAGGGTTCTGAGACTGCCTACTGCAAAACACTCATGACATTTTGTGTTGAGCCAGGTAAGACACTTGGCTCCCTAAGGTACCTACTCTTACAAAAGCTGCTTCTGTCTTTAATTACACAAACTCCTTATGAACTGCTCAGGAGACTTATAAAGTCCCTCTCACAGGCTTTTTCTCAAAGGTTGAATTAAAAAAAAAAGTCAAATAAATCATCACGATAATACAGAAAGTCCCCAGAACGCTTTAGAAGCAGGAAACTGTAAACAGCAACATCCTGAGTTTCAGTAAATAATTAAAATGCAAAACAGAAACACCAGCAAAGCAGATGTTAGGTGCAGATTCCTGTAATATGAATTTGGTTGAAGATCCCCCAACTTGTTAATCCCCCCAGCCAACCTGTGAAATCTGGTGTGTTTTGGACACCAAACATTAACTCCCATTCCTCACCCTTACCACCAGTGGTACTCCTACAGGAAAATGAGTTCTTCTGCTAAATACCATGCAGGTTGCATTTTTAGCATGTAGCAACTCTGTGGCAGAGCAACTATTCTTAAGCCCAAGGGCAGAGAATCCTTCTCTCAAAAATAAGAGCACTTGCTAAAACCTTTCTGTATGTCACAAAATAGCTCCAAGACAGGGCAGATGAAGGACAAAGAATTAAGAGCAGATTATAGTCCTGGAAGACAGGAACAAATGAACTGTTTGTCAGGAACACTGCTGCTGTGTCCGGGAATGCTACCTGGAGCGCTCACAGGATCTTTGCTTTTGTAACTATGCCGGGTTCTAAGAAATTACAGGGTTGGCTCCCTATAATTTTATCAATACATTGCCACACCTAATGTGATTTATGATTTTCGCTTGTGATTATCTTAAAGCTGTAGCTACTGTAGTGCTATGAATACATATAGCATCACCCTTTCCATCAAAAACTGGAATGATGTTTCCAGCCTGTGTATTTCAAAATGAAAATTCACAAATATCAACAACCAAACTTGGGAAACTGTGTAAAGAAATTTTGTAGTTTAACATGGAGATTTTTAACCCTATAATATTTGACCACCTAATGCCCATGTTAAGTCTCAGAGCCAGCTGAACTACAGTTTCATACCTGTCACAGCCACCTCATATGCCCCACTGACAGCAATTCCAGCCATCCCACTGTTGTGCCCCCCCAGCTCCTGCTCCCCAGACGCTGCTGGCAATAGCTGAGGCACTGCTGTTTGCAGCATCCAGCTCACCAGCACAATTCAAGCTTCTTGCCATGCATTTGTTCAGCCTGCAGTGACTTTTGTGCCTGTCGACATTACTAAACCACACAGGCACTGAACCTCCCAGGGCAAGGTTTTGTAAGCAGGCTTATTTTCATGTTGCAAAGAAGCTGCTGAAGCCCTGATCACTTACTGCAGGGTTTCCCCCTTCTTACTCAGGGAGGTGGCTGTTCTCTTTATAGCTCCATGCACTAACTGAATTCCCCTTGCATATGTGTACTGGTATTTATCACGTCAGACCACCTGCGGCATTTAAACACCTGATTGGAAATGACTCAGCAGCAAAATTCTGTGGGGAGATGATCTGCTGCACAGGAGTGATTGTAAACAGGCACCAAAAACTCCCAAGTAAGGCCTAAGAACAGATACAGATGTTTTCATGAAGCTCTCTAAGCAGATGTTATCTATTATCAGCAGAGCCAGTCAAACAAACCTCAGAAATCTATTCTAGCAAAACATTTTCCTTCTGATTATTTCAATGTTGATCGTGGGCTACAAAATTTTAAGGTAAAAAGAAGTCAAAATTTGTATGGCAGTGTAACCATTGGCTCCCACTGCCATGTCCATGTTCCCAGGAAGGTTTTCACATAAGTACAAAACTAGCTTAGAGCCAGGCACCAAACTGAAAGCCAAGTTTCCTTGATTTCTTCCTCATCTAAGACCCTCCTTCCTCCCTCATACCTTATTACTCCTATTGATTTTTTTTTTTCAGGAAGGCTTCAATACTGTGTTGAACAGCAGAGGGTTTTATTTTTCCCCAAATTGAAGCTGAGCCTTTTTGCTTTGTATCAGGCCAGAAATCCTGGTGTTTGTTGAGAGGAGCTTTTGCAAATTAGCTTGTAGCAGAAGATACAGTGTAAATCAGCATGGAATTATAACATGTACCATGAACACCTTAAACACCTCTGAACAGATGAACTATTCTTTAATGCTTCTTTAATTTCTTCAGGATTTTTGGAAATTGAGCAAAGCACTAAGAATTAGGTGTCCTCTCCTCACAGTACAAAGGACCCCACGAAAGATTTCACATATTCTCCTTGCAGTCCTTTGGGATCTGAGAAAAAGAGAAAGTGGTTGGTTTGGTTCCACTTTAATCCTTTAAGCAGCACTAAACGAACCTTCAAGCAGACAAATATTTTATTGAAAAGCCTATACTGTTTTGAAGAGGAAAAAGTGCTGTCCTTGTCAGTGACTGTGGAGCAAAGAGGACAGAACAGAGAAGGGCAGCAGGGCTCTGCCAGGAAGAGAGTTTAATGTGCAGCTCTTGAGCAGAGTTTTGCGAAGATTCTATCTTCTAAATCCATCTTCTGATGAGATTGCAGTACAAGAACAGGGCAGTGACCAAAGAACAGACCTCAAAGATGAGATAAATGCCCTCCCCTCCTCCCCACCAGCAGCACACATCCCTGATGAGGTGCTGGAGGCAGCTGAGAGGTCCCATGCTGGCAGCATGTCCACTGCAGAGCTGCTCTGCAAAGCCCTCCTGCGAAGGAGGCCACTCTGCAAGAGTTGTTTTGGCACATGGAATGCTGTCCTCTCGTGTGCATCTGGCTCCAGCTGTGGTCCTTCCCCCACAGAATTTTTTCCAGGCGTAGCAGCACAGCTGTGAAGGTGACCACTGCCCCACAGGAGAGCTCACAGAAGCCACAAATAAAAGCACCTCCCCACCTCTCCTTCCTGCACGGAGCCAGTTCTGCTCCTTCAGAAGTCACCAGCTGCTCTGAGCACACTACAAGCTGCTCAGAACAATTCTGGGCCCTCTGTGAGTCTCTGGAAAGTACCTGCACTATCACTGTCTGGTTCTGCAAATAGATCTATACCAAGTCATGTGTCTTTCTTTACTTGACCTCAGGTCTTTCTGCCAACACAGCAAATTTGGGCTCCCATTGTATAGGTGAAGGCAACTGAAATTTGTCCACTCTGTCATAGCAGGACTTCAGTTATTCCTCAGCAAAGCATAGTGTGGGGAAAGAGAAAAAATGCGCAGTTGCCCAAATGCAAGGATTCTGCGGAGCCTGCACGTGGCATGAGATGCTCCTGCAGGACATGACCCTATGACAACTTAAGCAAATCTCTGTCCCAGGGTCACCCAGCTGATAGCCAAGTGAAAGGAGAGCCGATTACTCCAGCACTGATTCACAGCCATGACGGGACACAGCACTCTGCTGCCTGTAGCCAGCACATTTTCTCTGGATGTGCCCCCTCCCAGCCCGAGGGAGAGAAGCCTGCAGTCCCATGATGAGCACAGGGTACAGTGGGTTCCCACCTTTGTGCTGTGTTGCAGCATTAACCCTGGCCAGACTCCTATCTGATAATCGCAGTCCGTTCACCAGCCCTGTTTGATACGTGTGGGAACCGATGAGGGAAGGTGAAGTGACACATGCAATGCTGCTGATGAAAGATCTCTTTGAACCCGGGAGCTCTGGCTGGCTGGAACCAGGCCCTGCTCGCCAAAATCCATCCAGATACAGCACCCAATAGATGATGCTTCCATGGCCCATACCCTTTCCAATTAATTTCTAATACCCTCCTCAAGTAATTTTTGACAGTTTTCCTCATTCTCTTCTAAAAATAGATTTTTTTTCTACATACCTGGCTTGGGGATTTTGTTTGATTTTCTGGTTTTAGCAACCTCCTCAAAACCCAGGACCATATCTGAGAAATCAAGTTTCCAGCACAGATGCTGTGGAGACCAGAGGATTTCAGAGTTGTTCCTCTGTTATTAGCAGGAGTTGAGAGGCTGGACTTTATCACATCGTGCTGAGAATACAAAGCGAGAAATGAAAGGAGAAAGAGCAGCTTGTGTGAGCGCCCTTTCATTCAGAAGGGAGGAGTGAGCCACAGTGAACACCTTCAACCCAGCAACGATGTGAAATCCTCAGGCCACCAATTAGCCTGGGCACGGGGAGAGGGAGGAGCAGAGCAGGCAGCACCGCAGTCCAGTGCACCAGCAGGTGCATTCCCAACAGCCCCCAAAGAAGAGGGCTCCTGGGTAAAACACAGCCTAATGACCATTATTTCCAAGAACACAAGTAACTTATCTGTAAACATCACTCCCCCAACCAGGCATTAGCTGAAAAAAAAGCAGCTTTGGGGAGAGATGCTAATTACATAGATCTGAACAGCTGGACTTTGATCATAATTACAGTGCCTTCTTCATCTTTCATTAGTGGCTTTCAGCTGCAGCTAGGTGGGCACTTCTTGGAAGGTGGAAATCCCGCCTGTTTCAGATAATCAGATCTTTTTATGACTCAGAGCTGACCTGGGTTTTCTGCAGTACAGGATGAGCTCCCACGGTACCATCCAAGCCAGTAATTCGTGGGGGTCAGTGGCCTGGCACTTCAGTGCAGGTGCTTCTTTCGTTACAGCAGCACTTCCCGAGTCCCAGGAGCCAGAGCACTGAGTGTGCATATTCCTGATTTCAAGTATTTCCCTTTACAAGGGAAGTAGAAGGAGAAAGATTTTGAGGTCTGCTGAATTTTAGCATCTCTTAGCTCTTTCTGTTTAAGAAGTAGAAAGATGGGCAGACTCAGGATACACCTGTCCAAACAACCTCACTTCAGTCACAAGCTACATTTGCATCCTTCACTTCTGCATAAGGATGTACATCCCCATCAGCACCCACTGTTCCTCTGCCCCTCTCTCAGCTGGGCTGCAGCTCCAGCACTGCACTCAGCACACAGCAATGAGTGGGGTTGTGAAGGAGGAGGCTGCTGCCTTGTGCCCCAGCTGAGTTCCCTATGATTTTTTTGTGATGCTTTGCTTTGATACCCATATTTACAAAGAATTTAATAGCCTAAATGAGGGAGCTGGGCTGTCGAGACAGAGGCTGGAGTGGCCTACACAATCACACATGGCACAGAGTCTGGGCACTCAGCTATTTTTCCTCATCTGCGGCACTGAATTACTGTGTTGTTTGGATATATCATTTCACAGTGGCCTGTGAAATGACGGGCATGAAGCATATGAGCATCATAATGGCACATTAGCTAATGCTCCTCGGTGTGGTCTGTGTTCACCTCTTGAGAGACGAAATGTTTTAGCTGGCTCCCACATGTCCTGCCTGCCGGACACCCCCAGAATGAAGAGATAAGTAGATGAAGCAACAGCAGAGGATAAATCAAAGTCACAATTCTTAAGAGTTAACTGAGATTCATAACTGCTTCCCCCTCCACACTGAGGTACAGGGAAATCTGTGTGACATGCATGCCCTCCCACCAGTTTAACAGGATTTAAAACACTTTTCACTTATGTTTTTTTGCCAGCATACCTCAGCTCAATGCTATCAGTTTGCTGGTTAGATAATTACTAGATGTAATTTTAAGGTTGCAAAGAAGCACACTGGTATTAGCTAAATAAAGTATTTTGACCACATCAAAGCAGAAGTGTTTCAAACTGTGTAAAATAAATGCAATTCTGAAACTATTGAATATCGTTAAAGCAGTCAGAGAAATGTCACATAACACATCATGAATATGCAACCAACAGAGCTTAAAGATGAAGACCATCTATGTCTCAGACTGAGAAAAGTATCTTTGGGACCAGCTTTGAGCTGATTTTGACCTGTGGCACAGCACAGTCACTTATAATTGAACAAATGCCATTCTTGGCTCATGTAAACAGACATGCATAACAGCTGAGACATGTTGTTACTCTAAGCTACATCTCAAACAGGTTTTATGGCTGAGGGGTGTCACAAATTCTATCTGTCCTGAGGCTTCCCACACTGCAATGGTCACTTAAAAACTCATCATGCTGCTAAGGCATGTGGTGAGGAGCAGCATTTCTACTGAAAGCTGGATAAGGCAGATTTGAAGGGGTGAAAGGCTTATTTTAAAAGTTCTAGCAAATACAGCCAATGGATTCTTTTTCTCTTTAATTCATGCTCTAGCTGAATTTTTTGCCTGAGCCACAGCACCAATTTTCTGAACCTGTTATTTGACGTGAGATGGGATACAAACTGGCAGGAGTTCACAGGCTGGGAAGCTGTCCCAGAGCTCAGGTACACTTCCCAGTGCATCTTCACGCTTTCCAATGTCAGAGTTTTTCCCTTTTTCTTCATTTTCAGTTTTGGAATTTGCCTGGCTGGGGATTCCAGCCACAGAAACATTAGTGTGCTAAAGACTCCACTGCTGCCAGCCCGAATCCGCCTTGCTGGACGGGCACTGTTCTTGTACTGCTCTTCTCCTGGCCACAGGCACATCCCCGCCGGGGCCGGCAGGGCTGGGTGGATTTGCAGGAGATCAGAGCGTGGCTGCATGTGCCTGGCCAGCCCTGGGGCTCGTGTTGTGGAAGGTCTCTCTGGGGAATCCAATACCCCCGGCTTCGTTCCATCTTCCTCTGCCACAGCAGCGCGGCCAAGGACCGTGCGCTATTTCCCAGCCTCTCTCCTTTCCCTCTGCTGGCCCCAAACGCGGCTCCTCCTCGCTGCCAGGTCTTCACTCTCCTCCCCAGGACCTTCACACAGCAGTGGCACCAAACACCCGGATTAAGGGGGGGATAAAAGCCCCCACAAACGTTGTAACAAATCACAACAGTGGGGAAAAAAATCCAGGGATCACAAAGCTGCCTGCAATGCCACAGGCTGGGTGATGGTGGCCAAGCCCTTTCTCCAACACGGAGCTATGCAGCGGGGAAGCCTTCCCCAGCACCCTGCGGAGGATGCAGAGTTAACAGTTAACTCTTCCAGGGATTGAATGCCTCCGTGAGACACCAGCCAGGCTTTTAGAAAACATACACAGAAACCAGTCTTAAAGGAGCTCAACAAGTGACTGCGCCCAGAGGATTTCACCTCTCCGAACTTTACGACTGGAAAAATACCATGTACATGTCATTTGCATGCTTAAATATAGCATCTTCTATTGGGAGAAACAAACAAACCGACAATGTGATACTGTGACACCTCGTGTGGACATTATCTGGTGGAAAGTTATAAAACTCGGCGTAACAACAAAGCTAAAATAAGAGTGGTTGTCAGGCTCTGACGCTGGCTGTTAGACAGAAGGAAAAAATATTCCTGGAAAATTGCTCTCTCTTAGAAGGCAGGTTTTTCTTCTCTGAATCTTTTAAATTAATTATTTATCCTTTAAATTCCAAAGTCTCAGGGCTTAATAGTTCAGCTCATATTATTCCCAGGAGTTTTTTCACTTAAAGAAAGAAACAAATGCCACAGAAAGCTAAAGCCATTCCTATGCTACCCAAAGCACAGTGTAACCTTGTGCTCCAAAACACGAGGGAAAGATACTATCAGCTTTCGTGTTATTTATAATATATTTTTTTTCCTCTAACACCAAAGAGGAAAAGGGGATATCTTAAACGGATGCCTATAATTAAACAGTAACCTGTTAGACAGCCAAAAATAATAATAAGCTCCACTGAGCATGAAGAGAGTGGCACATTTTTTCCGCGTGCAGCCCAGCTGCCACCGGCCGATAGCAGGAAAGTTAACAATTACACAAGACACTGCGATCAAACCTGCGATAGGAGAGTTACGTCACGCTCAGACTCACCGCTGGATGCAGGGATCAGGGTAGTACGGCAAGGTGGTGAAAGGTGCTGCTTCAAAATTCATTTCCTTCGAGCCCCTCCTTGGGGACAAACCGAAATAAAATAAATAAATAGATATAAAGCCAGCAGGCTAAAAGCAATAAGGTCAAGTGGTACACGAGGTACAACTTTAGGGATTTATTTTACACTTGCGGATGGGTGGGATCTGCTGGGGACTTGGCCAATGGGATTCATCTAGTTACCCCAGCATCACCACCACTCCCTCCTCGCCAGCTGGGCATCTTCTGCACAGATATTTTCCCCTCCTCTCAACATCCTTAATAAACTTTGGTGTACGCTGGCCACACTTGTTGTTGGGAGCTCATCTGGGGCTTCTCTGAACTTCTGATCTCGCCAGTCATTGGTTGCCTTCCCGCCTGACTTCACAGTTTAATTTTGGCAGCTCCTGCAATTTTACAAACTGCTGTGGCTGCTGGTCATCCTCGTCTCCAGATGGCCGGAGTTTCCTCTGCTGGGTGCAGTGCCCGTGCTGAATTTCATCGTACTTAAAAAGCTTTCCTGGTCAACACTGGGGTTAGTACCTGCTTATAGTTGCCTGGGGAATTTTTCAGTCTCTCTCACACCACAGTTCAAACAGTCTGTTGTGGTCACAGTTTCAAAAGCTGAATGACAAAATATGGGGAAATTCCTCATTTAGAATTAACTCTGAACTTTTGTCTCTGCCTCCCCTTCCTGCCCTCCTTTCTGCAAGAAGACTATCAGATATATTTGTTAATGCTTCCCTTTATAGCTTTTCATTTTTTCCAAAACAATTGAGATGATACAGAAACCTTGCATTGTTCTGGGGCTCTGTAATAACATATACATTTTCCACATTAAAAATTATCTTGAGGAGAAAATAAAAGTAAGAAAATAGAAATTACATCTTTGTCAGACACTAAAGCCTAGAGAAACAAGAGTGAAGACCACCAAAACAAAATACCAAAGATGAAAAGCACATCTAATTTTCCTGAAGGAACATGAAAGAAAGAAAGAAAGGATGGCTTTAATTCTCTCACTACCACCTCTTTTTCTTTTCTTCTTCTCTCTTTTGAGTCACACAGAAAATCATTCAGGAAAGCAACCTGTTTTGTCCCCCTGTTTTTTCCCCCTCCATGATTTATCCAAATAGTACAGGCTGTAAACCTATCCTGGTTTTGTGGGTTTGGAGAATGAATGAAATATGAATCAGGAGCTAAATTAAAATGGATTCCAGCAGGAAAAAAATAGCACCCACATATCTGTGCACCAGAGGGATTGCATCTTCAAGCAGACCTATATGTTTGTGTGGATGAGAAGTGTAAGGGACTGCCCTATAGCTCACCTATAGAACATATTCTGTGCTGATGTCAGCACAAATTCCAGCCACCCCTGAGCAAATGCCAGGAACCCTCTGAGATGGCAGCAATTGCCTCTGTGTTTTCCTTGTAGGAAATGTTGGTTCGAAGAATGTCACGTGGAAACATTTTCTTTGTTGCCTGTGCCAGAGTGGCAAGAGAGCTATTTCAGACTTGACATTCTCCACCCACACTCAGCCTGATAGTTCCTAACATCTGTGAATTGTGAATTCTGTAAACTCTCAGGGCTGATCCTCGGCCAAGTCCAAGCAGCTTTCACTAAGTGGCACTCACCAAGGAAGAGAGGCTGGAAGTGAAGGATGTGTTTATTAACTGGAATTAAGGGCTCCCTACTGCTGCACACGGCTTCCCCTGCCTGGCCCATGGAAGAACAGTAATATCAAACACCTTTTCTCTCTTAGACTGAACCCTGGAGTAAACACCAGACCTTGTAGCATGTGTCATTGGGGAAGAGGTATGAGAATCTCCAAATCTGCTGGGGAGGAGAGAGGAAGAATCACACCAGGGTTTGCACACACACAAAGCAGCCCAGGGAGAATTTCAGAGCGACTGCATGCTCTTCTGCTGCTGAAATCAGGGCTGTGGGCAAATACCTCCAGGGAATGGGCAAGGAGGGCCAGACCAACTCATGGTCCACACTGCCAGCCTGGCTCTGGTCTAGGCCTTGAGCATCCACCCTTAACCAAAGACATGGCAAGGAAGTGCTGTCCCTGCACAGATGATTTGAGCAAGAGCTTGGGTTCGTGCTCCCTTGCTCCAGGATGTGGTTTCAATCTGCACCCATGGACATGGGTATGGATAACCAATGTGCTGGGGAGGTGCATGCAGGCACCGGGCTGGGCTCTGGGCACACTGCTGAGACCTCGTGCTTGCTCCTGGAGAAACACCAGAAGCTGGCTGGATTTCTTCCACCATGCCCATGATGGTATTAGCTGTTACCTCCTCAAGCCTGACTTCATGGAAGAGTGGTCATGCATTGTGTGCTCTCCAAACAGCCTGGAAAAGTTTGTCTCTCCTCACAGATTTCAACCTAAGAGGCAAAAGAAATGTCATGAGAAAAGTGCTGTTCTTGTGAAACCCTGCTCTACCTACTTCTTCATAGGAGCTGGAGAAGAGTCTTTCCCAGAATGGTCTGGGTGCAATGGCTGATGCATTGGGAACAAGGAATAACTCCCACCTGGAGGCAGACCCTCTTCTGGTTTTGGCCAGTCTCCTCACCTGGCGCGTGCCCAGATCACACATCCCAAGGGCCCGGTGAAGTAAAACCAGCAGCTCCTCACATTGCTGCTGCTGGGCTGACCTGGTCTTTGAGGGTGAACACGGCCTCTGGTTTTACCCTGCCTTAGCTCTGCACGGCCTTGGTACCCCAGGCACAGTAAATACAAGTCTGTTACAGCCCAAACCCCCAGTCCTGTGATTGCTGCTTGCAATGCTGAACACATCTCGCAGCGCCGCAGTCAGGAAGTGGTAATCTCCAACTAGCAGTTCACACCAAAAGAATAACTTCAAAAGAATAACTTCTCCTGAAAAAAAAATTAATTTAGAAAAGCAGCACCACATAATTCTGATGAGAAATAGAGGCTTGTAGCAGGGCTCTCTTCTCACTCACGAGACACTGATGAGAGGGGTTTCTAGCAAAGACATTTCCACAAAAACTTCAAAAGGGGCCACCAGCTGCTGAAGACCTGTACCACTCCTCGTACCAGAGGCTGGGTAAATGCAAATTGCTCATGGTTTGGTTTGCTTTGGCAGTGCACACAGCACCTGCCTGCTTTTCTCAGAGAACAGGACATTTTCAGCCTCCCACAGAGATCTGGACATGTTCTGAGATAGCTCAGAAAGTCTATCTTTTGCTTTTCCCAGCTGGAAAACAGAGCCATGGAAACCCACTGGCAGTAGTCTATAAAAGCCCCCTGAAAAAGCCAGCAAGTGTCCCGATTCTCTCCTGTAGCCCAAACTTCCTTCCTCTCTCCTGCTCACAGCCAGCACTTAGCTGTGGGTTATCGACCATGAATTTGGGCAGAGATATTCACCAATGCTGTGAGGCTGCATCCCGCTCCTCTCAGCTGCAGGGCACTTTGCATAGCACAGTCGGCAGTGGAAACACAAGCCCAGGGTGTGTGCCTGTGTGAATTGCCAGTGCCCCATGCATAGCTGGGAGGCTCTGGGGCTCAGTGGTATTTGGCAGACTTCATTTGCACTGCCTTAAAGGAAACCTGCTGGGAAATGAAGCCAGAGGCATTTGAGAGTTGGGGATTTCAGAGGAGGGTCTGAGTGAGTACATGAGGACAAGTAAACTTAATTTAGGAAGAAATTCTTTGTTTAGGGAGAAATTCTATACTTTAAGAAGAGATTCTTTGCTGTGAGGGTGGTGAGGCAGCAGAACAGGTTGCCCAGAGAAGTTGTGGACAGCCCATCCCTACAAGTGTTCAAGGCCAGACAGGATGGAGCTCTGAGAAACCTGTTCCAGCGGAAGGTGTCCCTCCCCCACAGCAGGGGGCTTGGAACTAGTCATCTTTAAGGTCCCTTCCCATCCAAACCAGACCGCGATTCTGCGATCCTGGGAGCACAGGCAAAGGGGAGCTTCTCGCAGTAGCAGACCTCAGGAGGAAAAGGGACTAGTGACATCGTTGGCGTTCTCTGCCCTGCCTGGGAGGCTTCCCTGCTGGTAGCGAGTGTGCGGCTGATGTCCCGGCTCCGACACGAGTCCCGCAGCAGCAGGGCGGAAGCCGGGGTGTCGGGGATCTGTCTGGACAGCGGATTTACAGCCGAGCCCGCGGTGCTGGCGGCAGGCAGGCAGCACAGGAAGCATGTGTGTAGGTGGGCAGGAATGCGGTGTTCGCTCCGCTCCGCCGCCGCTGCTTCCACGTCTGGGAGAGACAAAGAGCCAGGAAACAGCTGTGGAACACTCTCCCGTTACCCCTCCGTGCGCCCGCTCTCGGCTTGAGCTGTCACTGAAATGGCCAGGAGATTATCTTTTAGCAGAGGCAAACATTTATATCCCCGGGAGGAGACTGCTGGGGATTTATAATGGTCTCCCCACCGGCAGCCAAGGTCAGGGCCAGGATGCCTGTGTGCAGCCCCAGTCCTGAAAAGGGCACAAGGGAGAGGCAGCTTCCTGACAGCTCTGTGCCTCCGGTCCTGTTCTACGGGCGCGGGGAGCTCTGAACCGCTCGGAGCTGAAGAAGACAGGAAGATGCTGGCTTCGCTCAGAGCCACCTTTGCAACTGCTGGCTTCAGGATTTGCCTGAAATCAGACCCGCCCTTTAGACCAGGGGATGAAACGTTTCATTCACAGCTCGGGGTTTCCAGGGGAGTGGTTGTGGTCGTTTGTTAGTTTTTTGGTTTTTTGGTTTTTGATTTTTTTTTTTTTAAGTTAAAATCAATTTCTTTTAAGAGCAAGAAGTCTGTGGGATATTGGGGGATTTTTTTGTTAGAAAAAGTTGAAGAGAAGGAAATAATTCCCTCCTACCAGCAATAAAATGTTTTTAGCTTGGCTATCCAAGGGAACAAAAACCCATGTCAGTGTGCCCTTTGAGCACATTTTTCAATTTTAACTAAAGATTGGGGATGTTTAAAGGTTTCAGAGGAATTAAGGTTTTAGGACTTTCATGAACAGAAGTAAGCAAAGACAACTCTTCAGTAACTCCAGTGAGGGGAAAGAAGAAACAGGAGTATGACCCTCACAGGATTTGGACGATCTACCTGAATGCTGTGATGGTGGGAAAAGCTTCCTTAAGAATTCAGATTTTGCCTCCAGCCAATCTCTGATCCCATGGCTCTAGAAGTGTCAAATTTCTGGCTTTTGGTTCGTATAAGCCTTCGCCCCCCTTCCATATTGAGGAACAAGGGACAGGGAGAAGAGCAAACTTAAAAAATAAATTAATAAATAAAAATACCACAATTGCACACATGATCCTGCCCGCCCTCCCAGCACCTTTTGTCCCTAGTGCAAACACAAAGCAGTAAAGAAGGGCACTCATACCCCAGGCCCCCCATGCTGGCACTGCCCTGCCTGGGGAGCACAGCCCTGCTGATGGGTCTTGTGGGACTGAGCCCAGGCAGCAGCTCCCCACATCTGTGCAACATCTGTGCAGGCCGTGCTTGGTCACCGATGGCCAGGCGTGGGCCCAGGACTGATGACAGTTCAGTGGGCAAGCAGTCCAGCACAAGCCTAGAGGCACGTCTGGAGAGAGGATGACACAGGTGTCTCAGTGTACCACTGCCCACATCCCTCTCTAGCTAAACCTGAACATCTCCGTGCCAACAACTGTGGACTTTAAAACACACATCAGCTTCAAGCTGCCATGTCCATGTGAGTACCACACACCTGGAGCTCTGCACAATCCTCATGTTGGCCATCAACTGTGTAGGCAGATTTAGGAGGAAACAAAGGACAGAGCACTGTTCCAGCCCTGCTCCACAGGACAATGTGCACTGCTTTCAGCGCTGTCTGGTTGCCTTTGGTGTCTACTCTGTCACATTTGCAGTGTCAGAGCATCATCCACTCACAGCAAAGGTCAGCATAGTTTGGTGTTTTCCTTTGCAGGGGTAACAGATGTTTTCATGAGGCACAAACCACTTCTTGAGTGTTTGTCCCTAGGATCTTGTCTCAGCAGGAACTCAGATGACAGGGACTGGAAGATTGCCTCGGAGGGCAAAAGCTGAAGTCTTCCATGTTCTCATCCCTCCACCATCACCTACTTTGTAGTTTTTTCAGAACATGGCGTAGTTCTCTGCTTGAGCAACCCTGAAACTCTTAATACTTTCAAGTCCCCCAGAACAGCTACAACAGGAGTTTCCCACTGCCTGCCTTTCTACTCCAACCCCACAGCCTCCAGCAAAGCACTTTTTACTCTTTTCCTGTTCTCCCACATGCTTAGGGAGACTTCCAGCTCCCACGGGACACTTGGTGGTGTCCTTTGTTTGCTCTAGGCTTTCCCATCTTCCAGGTCCCAGGGCAGAGACTGGTTCTAGGGGAAAGCCCAGAGCACCCATCTCAGCAGGTTAATTGAGTTGTGCTCTGGGCTTCCTGCAAGCGCCAACTCCTTGTGTTTCCATGGGATCACGCCAAGCCAAAAAGCTTGCCTAAGGCTGACCTCACTTCTAATTCATCAGCCTCTCTATCTCACTGACCACCCCCCCCCCGTCAAGATCCTCAGAGTTGTAGTTTCCTATGTCACAGTCTGTTGGTTAAGCCTCAGTACAGTTATGGATGTCCCCTCTCCTGGAGACATTCCCACCACTTAGGACCACACTGCATCTTTTATCTCCAAAAGTGGGGGCAGCAGGAAGTTTTGACTCTTATTTTCAAGTAGCTGGAAGGAGATGGCATAGGAGCAGACTTGAAGCTGAACATGTGTTTTGGAAGCTGCAGTCTCCATTCTCTCCCCTTTGAGGAGTGATCAAACAAAACTAACTGTAAGGGTAGTACCATCAATGAAGAGCAGATATGAGCACTGGAGAGGTTTCTCTCCACTGTTACTACAAAACAGGGCACTTCTCTCCATGAAGAGGGAGCAAAAAGAACCAGGTCTGAGAGACTAAAATTGGAATATTGCTCCATCTCCCTTGCCAAGCCTGATGGTTATTCAGGCACACACGAAGAAGGTAAAACACAGAGCAGTGACTATAGTGATAAATCAGAAACAAGGCCAAAAGGAGGCTCTCTCTCAGCTCTGGCCCCAGGAGAGCCTGCCCTGTCCTCGAGAGCTGGCAGGACACTATGCAACTCCCACGGGAAACTCCTGCCACCCGAGGCGGGGAGGGAGGGAATTTCCCTCCCTGACGTCAGCGCAGCTGCACCACGTCTCCAGGCGTTCCCGAGACACAGCGGGGCCACGGCCTGGGCTAAAGTGGGTCTGGAGGCCGGAGCACCCCAGGACAGGTGGCAACACCCTGCCATGGGGTCAGGATTGCATATCAAAGGGGTGGCAGGAGCTGTGTAGGTGGAAGGCTTGGTCTCCTCATTCAGCTGCCACACGACATGTCTGGCATTCCGGCAAGAACCGTGCCACAAATACACACAGTGTCATCACACCCTGTAGGGTCAAGCCCAGGTTGGGGAAAGGAACCTCGGTGACCACATCCTTTACGGGTGAAGATCTGCCCCGGCCCTGCTGTGCAGTGGAGGGGGTGGTGGAGGAGGGCAGGACCGGCAGCTCCCTGCAATTTCCCATCAGCTTTCTAGCACAGGCTCACACTCATCCTCTCACCACAGACCCATCCCAGAGTTTTCTCACGCTCCGCTATATCTTCCAGGTGTTCACATCAGAAGCTGCAGAGGCCTGTTCACGGAATCCCAGGATATCAGCTTCTAAAGTGCTGGTGACAGGCAGTGGCACCAGCCCAGCAGCAAATGAAAGAAGAGGTTTCCTCTACGTGAAGCAAAGCAAAAGATTTGCTGAATCAAGTTGTCTGTGTGGAGAGATTGACTCAGAGAGAAAGTTCCTAACAAGGAGAGCGTTTACTGTCAGCCTCGATGGAAGACACAGAAATTCAGTAAACTGAGTTTATTGCTGCATCACTCATCTTTCACAGCCTCTAACTCTTCCTTGTGAGTCAGAGCTGAGCTGAATTGTAGCAATGTCATGTTGCTGCTGTCAACCCTGCTGTTTCTGCACTTTCCCGTCTCCTGCATTCTCTGCAAAAGTAGAAACCTCTCTGCCCTTTTGGCAGCTTCAGAAAATAAATCCTCAATGCAAAAGCATTGGTCTCAAAAGAATTTCTCATTTCCAAACAGGATACAACAAAAACTTGCTGCTTGGCTGGCAGAGCTCTAGTTCCCAGCATTAAGGCTATGTCTCTCCTGCAATCCAAGGTGCAAGCACAGCTCCTGCAGGCATACCTGAACTAATGGGATTAAAGCCAGTTCAAGAACAGTAGCAATTAAAACAAAAATCCCTAAAGCATTAACCACTAGTGATGGAAGCCCTGGCTGCAAACCTGCACATCCTCTGCTAAAGCCTGCGCTTCCACACCTCCCCAGCCAGCAGTGCCCAGCTCACCATTAAGGTGGGTGTGTTCATACAGGTAGTAATTTCCCTCCTGTCTGTGCTGCAGATAGAGCCCAAGAATGCCTGCATTTAGGGGCACAGATCCTTTTCCAGGCTTCCAGTTTGAAAAACACTAGGGATGGGACATGTTTAACTCTGCTAGTTGGTCCATCCTCCTCAGGATGGAGCACAAAATCCACTTAATCAGTGACAGTACAGTACATGGCATAAAATAAGAGTTTGGTGTCACTTGAGTTAATAAAACCTTCTTTCTCATCTGAGAGCAAAGCTGAGGAAAGCTGAAGAGCCAGTGTTTCATGTCTTTGTGGAGAAGATAATGAATTAAAGAGTCTCTTGCATTACCCCCATCCTTGTGCTTTGATGTTAATAACCATACATGCATCCCTGAAAAAAAAACAAAGCCTCACATGTGATATGATCAAATCTTCGCACCTCACTTTTTCCAAAGTGAAACAATTTCTGCTGTGACTCAGCCTAGGCACGTCATACATTGCACCCTTGAAGTAGGCAAAAGATAACTCCCTGTCCCAAACTCCCAACTCAGCCTTCAGCTTTTCAAACCAGGGTAATTTTCCCACGGCCGCGGGATGGCAGAAGCCAGTATTGCTCATCCTTGGGAGGTAAAGCTGCCAGAAGTGACACCGTCGGGTAACACAGCTGAAACGAGAGGTACCCAACACACAGGTGATCCTACATTTTAAGAAGCCCAGTCCCTCCTTCTGAGGAGATCAAGCCTCCCCCAGGCAGCAACGCTGTGGGCAGATGAGAACCAACAGTTGATTTTCAACAATCAGCCTCTTAAAAACCTCGGCAATGCTGCCTGTTCCGAGGCAGTGGTGTGCAGGAAATTGAGTTTTTGCGAGTGCGCGTAACAGTGCCATCTGGTGATCCCTGTCACCGGGGATCCCTGCCACCGGGAATCCTTGCCTTTTGGTGATCCCTGTCACCAGGGATCCCTGCCCTCTGGTGATCCCTGCCACCGGGGATCCCTGCCCTCTGGTGATCCCTGGCATGGCATTATTGGCAGCTAGGGAGTGGCAGTAGCCACCCAAAACTCCTGGTACCAGTGGTACTGGCTCCGAGGTGCTCCACAGACCCTTTACTGCCAAGTCTCACTGCTGCTGTCTTACAGGGTGACAGGTCAGAAACACTCCAGAGCAGGGATAAGGGTGAAGGAGGATGCTTTTTGTTCTCCCTGCATATTAGCTTCCCTGAAAAGTCCTGCAGGCATGAGTTTTAGCAAAACTGAGCTAGATCCCTCTATTCCCCATCCCATTGCCACCCATCAAAAGGCTGAGTCAAATCCTGCCTTTCTTGGTGGCCATTAACTTTCCATACCTTTTTCCAGGGGCTGTTCCAGATTCACTTAGAGACTATGGTCTGTGTGGGTGTGAAAGCAGAGGTCAGCTCTGTCTTGCAGGAGTGCACTAACCCTGAGGAGCAAAGGAATTTTAGCCCCTAGGTCCACATTAGAGACAAGTGCAGAGATAGGAAATATTCCTGCTCTTTTTTTTGTTGGTGATTTTGGTTGGTTTCTTTCCCAAGTCACCTGTCTTAAGGGTAGGGCTCCAAAACATGGCACAAGTTGCTCAAACAGCGTCAGTTCAGAAACCTTAACAACACCTGCCTCCTGCTCAAGGATTCCCAGCATTAACTCCACTAAACATAGCATCTTTTACAAGTCATGTGGAGCCCAGAGAGGATACACACAACTCCTGCACCAAAATCTGCTGCAGCTTAAGACAGCACTGAGGGACAACCATTATGCAAGGGATGCTTATTAGCCACTGAGCAGGTATGTGCAGTCTGCATGCCTATAATCCACAATAAATATCAGGTAACTGGCTTTCCCTGTTCCCTTCATGCTCACTACGAAAGAGATGCCACCCAGGTCCTTCAGGGACAGGTCCTGAAAGAGCAGTGGCCACTCAAGGCTGATGACAGCTTTGAGAAAAACCTGTCACTCAACACTGCTCTTTCCAGCCTGCTGCAAAGGGAGGAGGGGATGCCTCTAAAACCTCTCAGGCAGCTGTAGCCCCAGCAAGTGATTAATTAGTGTACTAATGGATGTCCCAATATCCCAAGCAGATACAGGTGAATCTTTCCAGTAAGTCTTCTCAGAAGATGAGGAAGAGGAATGCTCATAAGAACTTTTCTCTGATGTTTTCTCAGTCTCCAAGACTGGTCCAGAACTGTTCATGTTCTCCTTCTGGGAGAGCTGGCTTCATATACCTCTGGCAGGATGTGTTATAGACTTCCCTCTGCTCTAATAAGAGTAGGGTGGAAAAAACAACCCCAAACATAAAAACCATTTCCAGAGTCTGCAAAGTCACAGTAACACCACTCCATGTTTCTTTGCCCTGATGCTAGAATCTGGTCTCCTGCCTCTCAGGAAATGAGAAGCTTATTGAATTGCTTCCAGTTCTCATGTCAAGAGGTCTCTACTTGAAAGTGGTGTTAAATGTGATTTAAATGATATTTCTGAAAGCGCCTTTTAAAACAGAGTTATAAATAAAATATGTTCCTGTCTAAGAGCACCTAATTAATGCCTCTTTCCAAATACCTTAACCTGAAGCATTGGCAATCAATTACTAGGCAGACAGGTTTTAAGAAAGTCTCTTCTAGAACAGATTGCAACATGCAGATTCTGTGTTAAAACAATTCACATGCCTTTTTCACACATGATTTCAAGTTACTAAGGTAGGCAACACCACACAATATAACTTAATACATAGCAATCAAAAATTTCCACACCACTCTTTAATATAGAGCCATGTCCCTATGTAATAAGTGATGCAACAGACTTTCCCTGAAGTCCCAATTCCTACAATTGAAGCTTAAGCCCAGCAAAGAATTAAAATTCTTTGGTTGCTGCTGAATCACCGACTGCATTGGGTTATTTTCCTGTGCATTAGACTTTAATTATAACTAAGCTTTAGCCATCTGTTCTACTCCTTAATTACAGATGCAACAAATATTTCACAATTTCAACCGTTAAAGAGATCTAAGAAAGCTCCATCTATGGTGTGCAAGGTTGGCTTCACTGGTGCCCTTTGCACTCCTTTTTAAAGCACTGGGGAAGAGGAAAGGGTCCTCTGCACACGAAGCAGATCCTGCTATTAACTTCAGGAGGCCTTTGCTGTGTCACACCTCTTGGAAGGACTGCTAACTTCCCTGTGCCAGGGCACAGAGGGCCACAGCAATGCTACCTGCTGGTGGCCTCTAACCCAGATGTTCCTGTCCCACAAGAACTTGAGAGAAGGATGAACAATTCAGAACACCTGATGCATCAGCAGTTACAGCATTGGGAAAGGACTTTGACAGAAATTCTGGGCTTTTTTGGTGTGGATGCTAAAGGTGCTTCAACCCCAGTTGCCCACCTGGCTCCCCTTGCTGTGGTTATCACACCACACACATCCTACTAGGATAAGTCCCTGCCAGTGTTTCAGCTTTATGGCTTCATGGGCCAGTTTCTCATCCACGTGAAGAAAGGTGGGATTTTGGACATCATACTGTGGTCAGCAGCATCTGAAGGCAAAGCCCCCATTGTGTTCCATGCCTGCTGCAACAATAATTATCTCAGCAGAGAAAAGGGATGAAGGCATGATCATGCCCCAACCATCCAGAGCAGCACATCTGGCTTAGCTGGGAGCATTGTTACCAGCTGTCCCTGCACAGCTGGGGCTGGCTGTCCTTGCCCATAGGCTGTTAGATAGCCCCGGAAGAGAAGCTTGCTGCAGACTCTGGAGCCTCTCAGTCATCTTCCCAACAGCTCTGCTCACTGTCACGAGACACAGCTGCAGTTGCCTGAGCTGCCACCACCACGCTCCCCTGTCCTGAACCCTGCCCTGTCCAGAGCCTCAAGCACACTCGTAGCTGTAGGGTTGTGCTTGTGCCTCCACCAACCACCTGGACAACTGCCCAGTGTTTAGTAATTGCACACGCCGCCACTGACCTCAGCAATCCCTTCACCAGTCATAGTCAGATGCCTGGTGAGCTCCAGAGCTGTTATTCATCACAAAAAGATTTGGTTTCACAGCAGCTGCCTGCAACTGTGTCCGTGCCCAGTTGTGGAGAGGAGGGCACATCTTCTCCAGGTACATGCCATGGGCTACTTTTTGGTTGTGTGTGCGTCTGGGGAAAGCACAGACAAAGAGGATAGGAAAAGAAAATGTTAAATTCACAGAGCTGAAGTGTGAATGTTTATATTTGTTAGTGCATCAGAAAAAATAGAGCTCTTTAGACAAAAGAGAAAGCTAAGAAAGGGTAGAGTAACCCAGAAGCACATACAGTTTCCATGGTGGGATTTCACATAGTTATATTTAAATTATCTCATCTCCTGTATCCACAGTAAGTTTTCAAATGATATCCAGTGGTTTCTCACCACAATCATATGTAAGACCCTCTTTACATTTCTAACATTTAGGTATACGCCCAGACTTTCACTCTGAATGTAATGTTAAAATGAATTTTTAAAAAGTAATCAACCAACACTCTTCTGCTGTGCTTTGACAAGGACCCAAAACCACCACGTTTCTTGTGGTTTTCTTCTAAAATCATTATGACAGGGCTGAGTGGAATCACGAGGCAGGTTTGCTGAGTGGTTTTGTTCTGAGAATATAATAGAGTCCAGAGTCAAAGTATTTATCTTTGGCATCAGGGCAAGGGATCACAGTGTTTCTGTGGGTATTCATAACCATGTGCTTGCATGTCCTAGCCTCTGGGTGATTATATATCTCACAAGGTGATAACATGCACACTGAGAATAACCCTGCAGGAGACACCATGCATGTAAAGAAGCCACTCTCCATGATGACTTCCTTGAAGTTGGTCCCAGAGCCAGAAAATCCTGCTCTGTCATTCTAGTTCAACTTTAGGCCATAAGGAAAGCAACAGCAGAATAATATCAGTTGCTTCAGCCTCAAGGAAGAAGCAGAACAAAGTCTAGAATTCTCCAAAGACCTCCTAACGCTTTCCAGAGCCATATGTGGAGTTATGCCCTCGGGCAAAGCACAGTCTTATTTATCGCTGCAAAGGTCCTGAAAACTGGTGTCTTCCCTTTCTGCCACAGAGACCTGTTTGGTTTGGACTTTGATGTTGCATTCAGGAACCATTTGAGAAATGACCAGAGCCAAGAGCAGCCCATGGATGAGAATGCAACATGAGGTTCAAGACCTAAATATAAGCAGCAGAAGTTTAAATGGCCCAAAAGCAAAATAAACAGGACACATGGATCCAAGTTTGGGCTGAAACTGTCCTTATTCAAATCACAAAGGAATTCTCACTGACTCAAGTAAGGTTTTTGCCACCCAGATATTGTTTTCAGTTTAATTAACAGGCTCCAGCTGTATCTTTCCGTTTTTTGTATTTTCCCTCTTTTCATGCCCTGGGGAGCGCTCAGCAAGCAAGCAGCCTGGGGAACAGGTATGCAGAAATCACTCTTAGCACAGGAGTCAGAACTGTAAGTGACTTTCCCTGTGCTGAGGCTGACATGGACACTGTGAGCAAATGCCTGCGAGGAAGCCAGATTAGGGGATCTGCTTAAGGAGATTGAGTAATTCGCTGTGGCATTTTTCAAGAACTAAGTTAAAAGGGAAACAATCTCTTCATTTGAATGATCCCCCTCCCCCTTGCATAAAAGGATAAAAACCTGCTTTTCTTCCCACGCACGATCAATTTTATTCTGTATGATTTCTGTTCCTGATCTTCCTTTTTTGCACCCCTGAGCCAGCCAGTTCTGTACTGTGAGCCCCAAGAAAGGAGGAAAGCAGCACGGTGGAAGACTGCAGCCCAAATAGGAGCTGTGTGCTTTGAGTCAGATGTGTGTTCTTACTCACAGATATAGAACAAATTCTGAATCAAACCCCAGGATTTTCCCCACCCACCACCCTATATTCACTGAACGTCGCCAAGCAATAAATTCAACACGTCGCTCTGGGAGATTAAGTTATGCTCCCTGCATAGCAAGGACAGCTGCACTGCACTGAGGATACACTCACAATGTAGAATTATATTGATTTTGGCTAATCTCAACACTGTTGACCTCAAGATGTGTGATGCCAGATGAAGATTAATGGTGAGGAATCTAGATGGATCAACTACTAGATTCTGTAGACAAATTGGCCATGTCTGTGGGATATGTATGTTGAGTTGTCCTGCTGGTCTCTGAGCAGACTCATGGTGAGCTCAGCCCTAACCAGGTAAGATCCAGCTCAGGACCCAAAGCTGAGCAGTTATTTGAGTCTGGCTGAGACCCCAGCCCAATATACCCAGCACCAACATGGCCACGGCTCATCCAGTACTGGCCTTTGTCCAGGGGCTCACATCTGTCTGCAAACACTGCATCGCCATCCTCTCATCCAGCCAGGTCTGATCCTGCAGGGCTCTGTGCTCAGAGTGTGCCTCATGATGCACTCCCCATCATCTCAGGTCAGACCAGCCTTAAGCTGTAGGAGAAGTTCCTGCATTTCACAATGGTCAAGAACCGTGCAAGCCAGGCTGGGGAAGCCATTCAGCAGATTCAGGCTGTCCTTACATGATGCAGCTGACCAAAAGCAAGTTACTTGCAGGTGACTGGACAGCAGCAAACAAACTATCCTGCCTGCAGCAGCAGAAAGCATCACAAATATGCAAGTTACAGTAACTTTCCAGAAAAGGAGAGGGAGGAATAGGTGGAGACCTGCTCGGAGGTGATTAAGTGGATAGAGTCATATGCCCTAACCGCAGTGCACCTGCTCTCAGGCTCTCCTGCTGCAGCCCTCGGCACCCTCACCTCGCCTTCCCGCACTGCCACATCAACGCAAGCCCGATGCACCTCTCCGTGCCCGAGGCAGCTCAAGAATTCCCAGCAGTGCAGGAACAGGAGGAGGGAGAGGGGCAGAGCTGGGATAGGGAGCTGGAAAGGGCAAGAGAAAGGGCAAAGAGCCCTGCGGTCACTGCTTGTTTGCCACATGGAAAGGATCAAAGGAACAGCAGCCCCTTTCTGAAAACATCCCCTGCCCAGCAAGAGCCGTATGGGCCAAGGTTTCCTGCAGCAGGCAGACAGCTGGTGTGGCCACCAGCATGGCTTTCTTGGGCTCCAGTCGCAATGAAATGGAGAGCAGATCTTGCCAGGACTGCCTTGCCATTTTGGCAGCCAGCTAACACAGGCGACTGCCTGTGGTTAGAGAGTGCCCTGCAGGCAAGAGCACCAGATGCCTCTTGTGGGGAATTTCTGAAGAAAATCCAAGAGGTTTGAACCATCAGAAAGTGTACAAAGAGATTCATAAGAGTAGAAAAAAATTAATGACTCTGTCAGGGAATAGGAAAGCAGCCCTTAAGCAATGAAAGATAAGACAGCATGATTATAGCAGATTGCGTTGAGCACAGACAGACCCCAGCAGAGAGGGTATGCTGGAGTCCCAAAGCTAAGGTTGTAGGGATTCTCTGAAGATATGTTTGAGCACAGGTCTCCTCCAAAGTTGAATATGTCGGTGTAGAAACTAGGGTTTGCAGAAATGGTTTAACAGTGCATTCCCTGTTTGTGCTACAGGTCTGAAATATGTGCCATTCTGGAGCAGCCCACTGGAAGAGGTTTTGCTATGATCCTGGAAAGACATTGGAACATGAGAATGGATCTCCAAAGATATGGATGAGAAGAAAAAATAAGAATTCAATCTAGGGACGTGGCAGGGCGGTATCCTGACAGGGATGCACTCTCATTGCCCTGGCTGCTATCTATTGTCAATATGAACTATTCCTTTTCTTTCCAATAAGGTTGAGTCACCAAGAAATTACAATTTTCTTTTTTTTTTGATTAATGGGCTGAGCTGAGGTTGGAAGTTTTAGTACATACACTATGTCAATGGCTTGAACTGATCATACAGCCATGATCTTGTACTAACCCACAGCCTTTTGCAACAGAGAGCATGTGCACATGGATGAAAAGTCTTGTGAATGTCACCTGGTTTCCTTGCAGACTCATAGAAGTTCACAACCCAGGGATAGATGATGTGCAGCGAGGTAGAAAAGAGAGCCCACAAAACAGTCAGGACAAGGATGGTCCTCAGGAAAATCAAAGTTTCTTTCATCTATGTGCTAAATCAGCTGTCAGTGACCATGAAGCTCTGTCTTGAGCATCACAAATGAAAAAGATTCATCAAGGACATCCTAAGAAATGCTGGGCTCAAACACCCAGTTTGCTTTCTAATGGAAATGACCTGCTAGATATTGAACATGGTGGGTTATTTGCTGATGCCAATGGGGAACGAGTCACACAAGACTAATTCATAAACATCAGAACTCAAAATATTAATTCTTGGCTTGCGAATGAATGTCACTTCAATTAATGAGATGCTGCCTTGTGTTTGCAAACATTGGAGCCCTTGAGGCTTTTATGGGCGTGAGGATCAAAACAGCCAAGCTGTTCTGATCCAGTACAGTGGTACACACAGAGCCACTACAAATGAAAAAAAAGGACAAAAACATCTCCTTCTCCCAGAACCAGGCAGCTAAATATTGTGGTGTGACCACGCTACTCTGGTAGAACCAGGTGAGGATAAACCACATGAAAGACTGCTTGTCCACTCTGGAAAGTCAGCTGGAGCTGGTGTTGTGAAATGCTGTCACCTGCCGCTCTGCAGTGGATCTCAGTTGGCCACTCTGTTCCTGAGCAAAAGTAGCTTTAGCTCTGGACAGTTCAAAGACAACTCATCATCCTGGGCAGCTTGTCTTCTGCTCTGTATCCACAACCCATGACTTGGACAAAGTCTGTCATTCTAAAGCAAGATAATTATACCCAACATCATTAGCAGCAAAACAATTAATTCCTAATTCCAAAGTGCTTATACAAAGAAGATGAAGATAAGAAAGAGAACAAACCCTTTGCAAATGCAGCAGAGCATTGACTGTCTGCATATGCCTCACTTAATTACCTATTCAAAAGGAAAAAAGAGTCTTTCGTACGGTGACTCCAAAAATTAATTAGTCTCAGATCTCATTAAATAAAGATCCAGTTCAACTCTAATTAAATTAGGCTGCCTTTTACAGTCAGCTGCAGTCTAGCTATTGAAAGTAGCAACTCCTTTTCCTCTCATCTCTCCCAGGTGTCAGCAGAGGCAGGGATGCTGGCAGCATCCTGCAGCCCCCACCCTGCCACCAAGCATGGAGCGTGACCAGGATGCCCACGGGTCCTGGGAGTAGCTGGCACACAGGAAACCTCTTGGATTTCAGGTCTTCTGTTTCAAGAACTAATGCCTCAGGGAGAACCAACTTCTCTGCAGACAGACAACACTCATTCAGCATTGTATTTCTGCTTTTTGTCACTGCTGTGTTCAGCCCCAGATGTTCCACATACCCCTGCAAACTCTTTCTCTGACTGCTGGAGGAGAATCAGCCTGGCTCAGCATTTGTTCTCTTCATGATTTTCCAAGGACAAACACAAGGCAAAGATTCATGCTAGAGGATGAAGGACAAGGAGGAGATACAGCTTCTTCAAAAAAAAAAGAGGGGGGCTGAAGTTCGTTACATCACCCTATCACCACTGATGCTGACACAGAAAATCTGTCCTGTGAGGGCTGAACACAGCTTTCCATGCAGGCTTCCTTCTGCACCACTCGAGGACAGTGGGATCACAACCACAGCAATATCTTTCTTGCTGAGCTGGTGCCTTGCAAGTCTCAGGTGAAACAGGACAATCCACCTCCCACATTTTCTGCTGTCTGTCAAACCCTGAAGAGAAGCTTAAGGGAGAGAGACCAGGCCCATCCTCGAGTTAAGGGAGTGGGTTACAGCACACCAGACTCCCCAGGGCCCTACCTGCAGCACTTCATCTTTCTTTAAAGTTTTCCAGCTTTGGGAGACCCCAAGTCAGAGATGTTAATGTTGCATTTAATAACCCGGTCATATATATCTTTCATTAGTTACCTAATTTTAAACTGGAAGGAGCTTTTTGTACTCACAGCTTCCTCTAGTAACAAGTTACACCATGTAATGGCTCAGTGTGACAAGAGCAACTCTGATAAGAGGAAAGAAATGCACAGCTGCAAGTTGCAGGCACTCTCCTTTGGATTGTTCTGCACTTCACAGCCACCAATTCACTTTCATGCTCCAGCTCCTGAGAGAAAGTGAGCAGGAAGCATCTGGATAACCTTTTCCATGTCACTCACTAGTTAGTGGACTCCTCTTACCCTTTCCCTCATTTTTTGAGGCTGGAATTATCACCTCCTTAGCCGTCTCTTTTATCGGAACTGCTTCATGTCTTTACTCATCAATTGATTCTTTTGAATCTTGACTAAATGACCAGAAAGCTAAATGTTTCCCAAAAAATCACTGGGAAATATAATGAGCAAGGAACTCAGGGTAACTGCCACACCTAAATAGCTTTTACTCCTATAACATTTTACATCTCCCAAGAGCAGGAAAATTTATAGAGGCAAGGAGATTATAACTGTGAATAGATCAACAATGACAAACCACAGATAAGCATTTCAGAGAATTTGCATAATAATCTGTGTGTCAATGAGCTGTCAATAAAACCTGACTGAATAGTAACCTTGTAAAATGACGTCCAACTCTTCAGCAAATAACTACATTAACTTTCTCAGGTAGCATCACCATTCGCTTCAATCTGAAATATCACCTCTGCAAAAGGCCACATGCAGATCTCCTTGTGCCTTCATCACTTCAAGGTGGCTATTAGGTGCCAGCCAGTGTCCTTACTCATTCAGTAAATGCCTGCTCCAGCAGAAAGGCAAATGGACCTGCTGATTCCTCTTCTCATTTCCCAGGCAAGTATTGCAGCTCTTAACCCCACCAAACATCCATGCTCAGATCTGTGGAAATTTGTAGTATTCCAATAAGTTCAAGTTACCCTGAACTCCCTGCAATCTGAGAGCTCCCAAAGTGCCCCCACATTAAGGAGATTACACAAAAATGTGAAATGCTCCAGTCATTTGAAATCGCCTTGTGATCAGCACAGAGTAAAGGGACATTACTGGACTGCTTTGGATGGTTCTGTAAAGCCTTGTAGCTTGGGATTCAAGCAGCTCTAGGAGATGTACACATATCCCTTAAGAGGTATCAGGCAGAGATGGAAAGGGGCAAAGAATAGCTGTAGTGGGGCCTTGGCTCAGATAAGATTTGTATGCCCACCACATCCAGATGTTGCAGCTCTTCTTACCTGATAAGACCTTCTAGGAATCAGTGAATGAAACCCATTCTGTATAGGACAGATATGTGGTGGTGCTGGGGAACAGGACAGGAAATGTAAGCCACTAGAGAGACACAGACCTGCAAGAACTGAGCCATTTTCTCAAGTATTAGTAAAAAGAATTATGTGTTCCCATTTGCATCCCTACAGCACACATACAGAAACCTCCAGAGAACAGTTAAGATGTCTTTCTTCAGGGTCTGGTGCACTGTGACAGTGTCTGAATGCTTTGTTCCCATTTCTCCTGACAAAGGCTTCAGCAGAAGGTGGTAGTGTCTTTGCAAGAAAGCTTTTAAGATTGTAATAGCATGCTTTTCCTCCCTCTGCCTTTACAGCTTCCCTACTTTCCTTTTGGAACTGGCTACTTCCCACTGCTGCTGCCAGATGCTCAGGAAAATTCTCAATTCTTACAAATTTTATGTTGCCTGGTGATCAGGTACGTAGAAAGCACAAGTGCCCTATGTTCTTTAAAGGGAAGCATGCAAGAAGTGGTTCAGCCTTCATCAGATTTAAATTAATCTTAATGAGAACATCTATAAAACTAGGATGTAGGAGAAGTAGCCATGGGTGAGACTATTTTATTAAACAGCAGAGGATCCCTTTGTCCATCAGGGGATCTCTCTGCTCTGCATACATAATGCTTATTACATTGTGGTCTCAGTATAATGCAGTAGGAGAATGAAAGTTCTGGGAAAAAACCCAGCCAAAATCCAACAAACCAGCCCTTCGTTATCCACCAGACAAAACCCTAGGAAATCTGACTTCACTGTTTGCCAATCAGAGAACCCAGTTGCCTGTTGTTAAAATTGAAAAATGTCATGTTCTGTCTCAGCACGGAAGGAAGAGAGCCTGGAAAAGCACTCGCTTTACAAGCTTTGCTTTCCCACTGGTGTGAGAGGGAACTCGTGGTGGTTTTGGTGCAGAAGGAAGCGGCTCTGGGCTCGTGTCCCAGAGCCCATGCTGCAGGGACAGAGCTGGCCTGGGGATGCACAAAGCAGACGCGTGCATGCAAGGAAGGCCCTGCAAAACACAAGTGACGCAAGGTGGGTTTTGTGGTTGCAGCTCTGATTGCAACCACTTGTGCATCACTGCAACGAAACTACCTACCTGAGCTGGGCTTTGGGAGGGACACACGTGGGAATAGGAGCCAAACACTGCACTGTGCTCCAGGGAATGGCTGCGAAGAGGTATCCCTGGATCTCAGGGACACCCACCCTGTCACTGGAAAAAGTCATCAGTGGGTGTAGGATTAGTTGCTTTGGAGACGTAGATTTGGACAAGCTCCAGTATGGGTATGTTATTTTGGATGTCAAATACCTTTCTAAGTTACTATCATTTTTAGTGTTGCACTAAGGGAAGGGGAAGCAGGGGAAGAGCGAGACCAAGTTCCCTGGCTGGAGCAGAAATAGAGCTTCTCAAGCTGAAAAATGACAGAACGTGCAAGCAGAGCCCAGATTCAGAGCAGGTTGGGGCGAGCATTGCTCCACACTGAATGCTCCTATTTGAGCGGGGTGGGAGATGCACAGTGTATCTCTGTCTTGGAGCACGAGGGAAAGACCAAGTTGCCAAGTAAACCAGCAGACAGCAGAAGCCTTTTTCCCCTAAGAGCAGCTCTTGGATTCAAAGCCTTTTCAAAGCCAGTGAACGAGGTACCAAGAGCTCAAATTTACACAGTGATGACAAATTGCAAGAGAAGGATTCCACTTCTTACATTGTACATATTAGTATTTCAAGGGCTTTTGACTTTGTCTAATCAAAACCCATTTTCACTACAACACTCAAAGACTTTGAATGAAATCAAGATAACTCCCCTGCCAAATTTTCTCTGAGTAAACTGTTTCTCCTCACGTGCCAAGTTGAATAAAAAGAAAGAGTAACAAGTTTTAACATTTTTCTCTGCTATTAGTCAGAGAGGAGAGTTAAACCGCTGAGCCTTGAGTTTCCACAAAAAAAAAATTACTCTAATTAAACAGAAAAAATGCATAGGACATTTTACCAAGATTCCTGAAAAAGGAACAGAGGATAGAAAAGCTAAGACAACTCAAGCCAAGTCACAGTCTTCTCATCTCCTACAGTAAGTTCTGTCTCCGTGACCGAGGTGTGGATTTTGCAGAAGTTCAGTCTGAGCTGCAGACTCTGCAGAGTTCCCACAAAGTAGAAACAAAAGCAAGAATCTCTCACACTGCTTGTGAACATTTCTGCAAGGCAGTGCCTCACCCAGTTCTTAACAGGAAGCTTCCCATCAACAATAAGAGATGGATGACGAATGAATGCTCACATACTCTCCAAATCCATTCACTTCTAATTGTTTTATGATATAAACCATGCTAGTCACACAAGTTTTTCAGGGAACTTCTGTTCTGTATGTTCGAAATGAACCAAAATGGTTCTGTGGCACATCTTGCCCCTGCACTGCAGGCTGCACAAACTTATTTGCAGGAGGATGCTCTGGCTGGCTATTGCAAACAGCCTACACATGCTCTGGAAAACTCAAGGATGGGTCTGCATCCCATAGTCCCCCTTTTCACATAACTTGTGTCAAGTATCGATAGAAAGGGGAGGGGGGAAGTAATCAGTCTTCTGCTTTGGAGGGATGAATGCTAAATCACATCTGATACACTGAGAATAGCCCCCAAGAGCAACCCTACACTGAGGAGCTTGTAGGAATTTCCCACTGACCACCTGCTCTTAAAACTGTAGGGGGAAATCCCACATGCTCTGGGATGAAGGGAGTTCAGTTAAAAACAGCCCTTAACAATTACAGCTGCAGGTTATTTTTAATTGAATTCAGATGATGAATGTGAAATAGATGATTTTGAGTGAGATAAGCAAGGAAATACTTGTTCTTGTCAAGAAGGTAAGGAGCAAACAGTTTTCCCAATCAGCCTGGATAGGAACTTTTTAATCACTGACAGAGAAATAATGGATCCAAACTATCAAGATTTATTTTAATCCAAATTAGGGATTTGATTTAAAGTGGCTCAAAATCCAGCTCTATTGGATTATTTTGAAACTGCAGCTGATTCTGTAAATTGAAGGTCTTCAGTGGTCAAAATAGGCACAGGGTGAGTCACCAGGAGGTGCAGGTTCGTGTCTCTGCACAGACCTAGAGGGCCTTGAGAAGCTTCTCTGTTCAAGGACTGACCACAGAGTTGGTGCCCAGCTCTCCCTGTCACATCAACTGTCCCAGCTGTGGAGAAAGGAGAGGGGTGATGTTCTCACACTCACTCCGCTGCAGTTCAGAGCTCGCTACAGACTCCTCACATAACCTCAGATACATTGATGAAATTGTCTGGGCAATAATTCCCCCCCAGAGAAACAGGGACAATATTTCCTTTCTCCCACTCTTGTCTTGTCCACCTATGTGATAAATCCTTTTACATGTAAAAGGTGGTGTGAAACAGCAAGGCAGCCAGAATTTGTGGCAATGAACAAGTACCTGAAACGAAACTGTGGCTTTGGTCTTGCAGAGCTGCCAGCTGCTTTTCATGTGTCGCTGGGTGGGTAATTGGATGCTGAAACGAAAGCCTTGTAGGCACAATGGATGTCCCTCAGCATTGACAAAAAATAAGAATAGGCTTGATAATTTGGGAGTATTTTCCACAGAAGCTGGTATTTTCCACATTCATCAAAACTAGGGACACTGTTTGCCAGACTGAATACTAACAGAGCAATGTGGACATGTGCCCAAACTGCCAAGACAGACATCCCCCCCCACCACCACATCTTTTACTTAGATTTTGAGTTCATTTTGCTCATACACATGGCAGAACAGTTAAAAAAAGACAAAAAATTAGTTTCTTGGCTATTGTTACATGAAAATACTCCAGTGGAACTTGATCAACGCTCATTTCCAATGTAATGAAAAGAGCTCACACACAGCTCCTTCCTTTCCCTCAACCCGAGACCTTTGCAGGACATTATTTCCATTAGAAAACATTAACCGTAAGTGCATATGTGCAAAAGAAAGAGATGAGCAGAGCCGGGAAAAAAAACAAACCATGCCTAAAAGCATACACAATGTTTCCCAAGATAATTGCAGAACAAATAGAAAGCAGAGCCAGATAAACACAGCCAGCCTGTGCCACGTTCTCATGGCCATCTCAATAGCATTTTAAGACAAAGAGAAATGGAACAGGAGATTTCTACTGAGACATTTTCTGGTATCTCAAAGATTACTAAAAATAAAAATTAGAGTGGAAGCACTACTGAGTAGGCACAGGTGTTGAACACACTGTGCATGTTCAGAGTCAATGTCTGTATGCTTGGAGGAAGACATAGCTCAGCACAAGATGGAACCAACCTGTTTCTTAAAAGCACTCCACAGCTGCCACATGGCAAAAATACCTCACTATGACCCAGCCAGGTGGGATTCGGGCTGGCAATCTCCCTGCAAACATTTTCACAAACCTTCACTGTGGCCTGGCCTTCCATTCTCTCTCTGATGAGATCCAAGCAAGATGGATAATAAAATCATGCTAAGAGAAGGAAAGGAAATCCAGCAGTTACCTGCCACAATTTAAATGCAAAGTAACTGGAAACTACCATCCAGAGAACTGGAAGAAGCAATAATGCATCCCATGGAGCACCATTCCCGCCCTCGCCCCACCCAGGTTATCTCTTGGCCAGGTGAGCCACCTCCCAAAGGGAGCATCATTGTGCTCCACCCTGGCTTAGCCCTGGGCTCCAAGCAAGTGATCACTGTTAGCTTCCCAGGGCTCTTTCAGAAGTGGCAGGCACTTACCTTTTCCCTGGAGTGTAGGCTGATTTGTTAACTAGCTATTGAAATTAGTAATCCTCAGTTGAGTCAACAGTTAGGCAGTTGCTTATATCACCTTACAAGGAAAAAAATATTGACACTCTTATACTGTCAACAGATCAGAAGTAGGCAAATATAGACAGAGATAGAGTATTCAGATAACCTGCCAACCCCTGCCAATTGCAAGCAAAAATATAAACAGAAGGCTCTCTGCTTTATGAAGATTTGCAATAGGGCAGTAGCTATATAAGGAGCCTAGGAAGCATCTTCTCAGCTGAGTTTCAGGCCAGAGGAGCATTATTTTGCTAACTTGAGGACTTTGGTTTCTGCTTAGAAGAGATGCTGATGTTATAGGCTTGAGCAACTGGGAAGCGGTGCCTCCATCCCTTTGGCAGAGGCATCAGGAGTTTACAGATTCAGCTGCAGTTGCAAAATAACACAACAGAACTGGAGCAATCTGGATTTTGAGCCATTTTAAACCAATATTCTTAATTTAAATTAAAACAAATCTTAGTGGTGTCCTGCTCATTATGGCTTACTGACAAAATGGACACAGACACCCTCAGTCTAGAGCCTGATTTCAGGGGTACAGTACAGAGCCTTGCTCTTCATCACTCACCATTTTCTCCTACGGCTGGTAAATGTCAGAAGATGTTGAGTCAGCAAATGCTTCTGACTACCCTCTCAGAACCTGTTCCCTTTTCTGTGCCTTCTCCCATTGCTGTGTCCCATAGCCCTTCTTTCCATCTGTATACTAGATGTCCTCTTGCAGCCACATCCCTGCAGGCTCCTTTCCTTAGGCATCTCTTTATCACTGGGCCATCCTGTACTTCCCATTCTACATGACCTGGGAGAGACCAACGCTTTAACGGGTTACTTCTCTGGAAGTAACTGGCAGAAGGTCTTTCCCTAAACGGCCAAGTGTCCTTTTACAAAATCTGTCTAACTGTTCTTCCTCCTAGAGCAGCTGGGACAAAGGCTGGGTGAGCAGCTTGTAACCCTTTCAGCAATGAGTTAGGGCTAATACAACTGAAAAACAGCTTTGTTGTGCAAAGACCAATTCTTTATGGACGTGTAATCACCAGGATTGCCCCAAGGGCAAAAAGGAACCTTTCCATACAGCCCCTTGCTCCATTTTTTCTGAGTCAACTCAGAGGAAGACTATTCAATCCCTTTCCTCAGAAAAACCACACAGACTCTCCAACAATGACAAGTGGCTGCTTAGGCTAACCACATGCATCCCCACAGCCCCTGCTTTCTAACACCCTCTTGGCAAAGCCAAAGGGACACATTGGTTTGTGGTCCTGTGGGGAGTAAATCTCTACCGGAGGCCTGAAGCCCACAGCACTTTGGGATAGGTGTGCATGCAGTAAATGCTGGCTGATGCTCAAATAATTAACCTCAAGGTAGGGCAGAGGAGCAGACATGCAGGAGAAAGATTTTAAGATACCAGCTATACATTTCTCAATGTCTATGAAGATTAAGCTCTGAGTACAGCCATATTCCAGGTTTAAATTTCTGAGTTGGAAGAAGACAAAATTTAGGCTCAGCCTGTCAAGAAATGGGCAAAGGTTCAGTATGAGCTGCAATTTCTTCTACCTGAACCAGTTTGCCCAACCCTGGAGATGCTGCTCAAGATACTAGCTTTGCTGAGGTTCCCACCTGACATCTTTCAAGGAGGGCAGAAGGGCTCAGAGAACTCCAACTCCACCTTGGCTTATAAACCTGCCAAACATGTTTCTTGGCAAGGTAGCAGAGTCATTTCCCCAAAGGCATGGTGGTTTTGCTTTGTCTTTTACCAGGTTCTAGCCCTGTGGTGCTAGCAGTTGTCATTGGGAGACAATCATAAACCAAGAAAGCAAAGCAGGAAAAAAGTAAATAAATAAAAAACAACAAAAAACCATTAAGACCACAACTACACACAAAAAGGACGTTGTTGAGCAGACAAAAACCAAGAAGGATTAAAAAAAAAAAAAATACTCATTTCTTTTCATAAGTTTTTTGCTTGCTCCAAAGTAAAACCAAATGGTGGAATAAGTCATTTCCATTGTGTTTAGCTGCTCTCTGTGGTTTTCACCAGTAGCCACAATTGTCTGCGTTGACTTAAGTATTATTTATAAGGTACAAGGAATGAGTTGTGGAAAAGTCGACCAGGGATTTGACTAACTGCAAAAAAGAGCTTGGAAGTTTTCCTAGTCCTCACTGTGCCTGACACTCACCAGCACTGGCCTCTTTCTGTCTCTTTCCCTTTTCTGCCCTTGATAAGAGAGTTTTGTCACTTCATCCTATTCTGCACTACAGGCTGAGACCTCAACATCAGCAGTGACATGCACTCTTCCAGCAATAAAAAGAGGAAGATGCTAGCATCTCATTTGAGACAGCATTGAAAATGAAAAAGGGAAGAAGATTGGTTGATTCTCTAGGAGACCCACAACCATCCAGGCTGCAGTGAGGCTGTCACTCCTCCCAAAACACAACAAACACAGAAGCATCAGCGCAGTAGGTGCAGAGATGCCCGAGCAGGCTCTGCATGTGCCAGCCTTGGGTTGACATGACTCGTGAAGGCAGTGCATTCACTCCTGTGCTGATGGCACACAACCAGCTTTAGTCTGGAGGTGGCCTGGTCACAGTTCAGGCATTGCTGTGCAAACCCACTCACTTTGTTTCTGAACAGGATTAACATGTTGAAATGGCACTTTTCCAGCCTACGCATATTGTCTTGTGTCCAGTTGACCATTTTATGCTCTACCATGGAAAAACCACCCGGTCCTTCTCATGACAGAACCACCTGGTCCAGACATCCTCACTCTTCCTCTTGCCTGTCTTGGCTCAAGTATAATTTGAATTGAAATTTCTAAGCAAACCAAAACCTTTCATTTTAAACCAACCTTTGAGAATTGCTTCAGAATCCTTGATACTTGCAGATTCAATAAAAGTTTCATTTTAATGAAATATATTACAGAAGTTTTATAGAATATATCCAGATCAATATACTGTACTTAGTTATAAAAAAATTCCCTCATTATTTCCTGAATTTCTTGACACTGTTTCTCCCTCTTTGGATGAATGCAAACACATCTTAGAGTGTCCCAAGGGACAGAAATATCTTATCAAATCCTCTGCACCTGCCTATTAGAACATTCCAGGCTTGCAGAGTTTGTAGGAAAATCTTTTGGTTTTGATCAGCACAAGACGCCCCAGCTGCTTCTCTTGACTCACCTCCTACCATGGTGATTTTAGTCTCAAACTGGGGCAGAAGTCAAATTACAGGCAGCATGATTCATATGCCTCTCACTTCAATCTACCCTCTTCTTCTCGGAAAATGAATTACTATTTGCTTTGAAGTAATATTTCTCTCAAGTTAACTTTTATAGGATTTGCAACCTGCTTGCTGACTTGGTTTGGCATAAATTGTTGTATGACTGTGGTGATCTCACTGCTGAATGCAGCAGGGTGGTGACAAGAGGAGCTTTCCTGCAGCACGGCCGCGTGGTCCTCGTGCATTTTTCTCAGATTTTATACACACCACAGCAACTCTACTGGCACATCAAAGAATCGAAGAATCACAGAATCAATCATGGCATCAGGTCACAATTAGGTTGGAAAAGACCTCTAAGATCACTAAGTCCCACCTGTGACCAAACACCACCATGTCAACTAGACCATGGCACTGAGTTCCACATCCAGTCTTTCCTTAAAAACCTCCGTCGACAGTGACTCCAGCACCTCCCTGGACAGCCCATTCCAATGTTTAATCTCCTTTCTGTGAGGAAATGCTTCCTAATGTCCAACCTAAACTTCCCTTGGCTCAGCTTGAGACTGTGCCTTCTCATCCTGTTGCTGGTTGTCTGGGAGAAGAGCCCGACCCCCACCTGGCTACACTCTCCTTTCAGGGAGTTGAAGAGAGGGATAAGCCCCTCCTGAACCTCCTCTTTTCCACTCTGAACACCCCCAGCTCCCTCAGGCATTCCTCACAGGACGTGTGCTCCAAACCCTTCACCAGCTTCACTGCCCTTCTCCAGACTCGCTCCAGCAGTGTCCTTCCTAAATTGAGGGGTCCAGAACCAGAATAGGGCCCCAAAGTGTGGCAAGATTTTGCTGCAGAAAGATTGACCCTGCATCTACTAAGACAAGACTAAAGGCTCTGCAAACTTAAATAACCTCAGAGTGATTCTTATCCTGTGTAAGAACTGTAGTTAATCTTGTCTATTGTCAATTAAAACAAATAAGAGAAAAAGAGGGCCAACTCCAAATCCAAGGAAATCTGGATTAATTAAACAAGCAGCTTCCTTTTCTTTGAATCTTACTGTTTCCGTACTGATCCTCTCCACAGTTGTCTTGACAAGACTCCTCCAAGCCCAATTTTAAGTATATCCTTCACTATTCTCTTTCTAAAGAAACATACTCTGCCCCAGGCTACCAGCCTCTTCGATTTGCACTGGTCCCTCATCAGAATCTAGAGAACTGTCATCAAATTCCCTGGCTCTCCCAAGCCAGCACTTGGTAATATAGACCTTGGACTTTTTGAAATTGCATACATAATCTTCATTGGCTCAGCCATTCTTAAGCCATGATTAATAATCAAAATAATAAAATGTAAAAAAAACAACAAAAACCCAACAATTAAAAAAAAAGGTAATTACACCCATGCTGGTAACTAAAGTGAATAGATCTCTTGCACACAAAACAAATCCCTGTACATTGACTTCCTCTGAGTCACGCCCCAGTACACCCACGCCTCGCCTCACTAAGGTATTTCTCATGTCATCGTAGCCTAAAGCAAACACCTACACTCTCTCCGAGCCTGCAGAAGAGAGAACCCAACCTTGCAGCACTGAGATCAAAGGTGTAAACGCCACCATCTTCCCCAGGATGTCCTGCAATTAGCGGGCGATAACCTGGAGATGGTGGCATGGCCTGAGGTCATTTTTCTCAAGAGAGAGGGTGTGTGATGGCTTCTGGTGTAGCAATAAGCTCCAGACACTGGACCAAGTGCAACAAAGGACCATCCAGCTCCTGGTCTCAGTCAGTTTGACCCCTCTGAGGACCACAGTTTGGATAGAGTGAAATGAGGCTCTTACACAATGTGCCTGGTCTCACACTGGAGTTTGCAGAGATGCTTGGACAAATGGGCATAACTCGGCATCCAAAAAGAAGAGAAAGAGAGAGATGGAGAAATGGAAGAGAGGAACAATGGAGGGCAAGAAAAGGGAACAGAAAAACCATGAAGACTGAAGTGCTGGAAATGCTTTCAAGAAAACACAGACTCTTGCTCCTCTTTGGTTTCTTCGGCTGGGTTTGCATTTGTGAATACAGCCCTGTCTGACAGCTCCAGTTTCTGCTGCAAAGCGACCTGAGCTAGCAGTTTTGCAAGGTCACACTGCATGGGCAGGGTGTTTTGCAGATGAATGTTCTTTTTGCCTTCCACAAAGCATCCTTGCATCAGCTCTAGCTCCTGAAGAGTGGTGTTTCCTACCAGGCATAGAAAATTTAATAAGTATTCATGCTTTTGGGTTACAAAGAAGGGCAGGTCACATTACGGTCATGCAGTGCCCTCAGCTTGCTGTGAGCCAGCCTGGCTTGAAAGCCTCAGTGAATCTCAGCCACCACAGAGTGACCTCAGGTGCCTCTGGGCTGCAGGTTCTTCTCACTGCTGTGTCATACGGTCTCAGGTCCCTGCAGAGCCTCCTGCCTGCCCTGGTTGTCCTCCTGCCGATGCTGCAGCTTGGCTGGACATCAGTTCCTAAAGCTGGCAGCAGCAGCCGTGGTCTCCCTGCCACCACTGCACTGCTGTCCCCCAGCACACCCTGGGCTTGCCCAAGCTGGCTGCAGCTTCACCAAGAATGTCTGGACATCCCAGCAGCAAGGCCCCACTCTGGTCCTATGTTCCAAATACCTGCTGGAGGCAGAGCAGAGCACACTGGGACTGTGCTCTCCCTGAGGAAATCAGGCTCGTTGAGGAGGAGTTTACTGGACCAAGCACCCAGGACCACCTTTGAGCAGCTTCAAACCCCTCAGCTGAGGCTGGAGCTGACCCTCAGTTTGGACTTACACATCAGCTGTGGGTTAGATGGTCTTGTCCTGGGCTATTTTGGGCAGCTCAGTCATTATTTATGCACGGCAATACCCTTGTAACATCCAAGCCTGAAGCAATACCTTTCACACCAGCAGGGTTAGCAGTGTAACCAGCTCCAAACTCAGCATTAGCTACAGAAAGGACACCAAGTGATCAGTCTTCATGGCCAATGCATTACCTGTGAGGCTTTCCAGCCTCAGAAGGTAGAAGCAGAAGTTAAAACTGAGGTCAACAAAGTGGTTTAAGAAGCATTTTCTTGTCCTGCACTGTCTCCTTACAGCTGTGACCATCAAAGCAAAGGCCAGGGTCACTGAACTGGATTTTCAGCAACTGTGCCCTTGAGAGAGAAGAGGAGTTGGGAGGACCCTTACCTCCTTCTCAGCTCCCATGGACATCCTACTGCATCCCTGAATTTCCAAAGGCTGAAAATCCCAGGAGACTGAGAGAAATAACGTGGGGAACAATTACCTTGTCAGTAACTGTGGGCCAAAGTACTTTCCATGCCAGCCATGTCCCTACCTTTCCTAACAGTACAGAAAAGGAACATAACTAGCAGCAAACAGCACACTGATGTGTTTCAAAATCTCTGCTGGAATACCAACACCCAGGCAAACAAACAGAGCTGAGCGTGCTGCGACGAATATCTGCCCCATCTACAAATAAGAGCTCTCCCGATTTCAGTAACCTGCAGTGAGGAATTCAGCCTACGGATCTGCCAGGCCTGTGCCAGGCAAGCACACATCAGGGCTTCTCTGCAGCAACCAAACAGACAGAGACCTATGAAAAGGTGATAGTGATGGCACAGTTGGATAGTCCCGAAATACCAGTTTCCCCATAAATAGGCAAATCAATTAAAGGTTACGAAATGCAGTAATTTTCTCTGGGTGTAGCTACATGCTTCTGAGTTTAATGAGCAAGTAAATGAAGTTGGGAGAGAGAAAGCAAAAACACACTTTGGACTTCTACGGTTTTGTTCCTCAAAACCTGCAAAACTTCACAAGCCTTAGATCACAGCTGGTGACCCTTTCAGGACCTTCCAGGTCATGCCATCCAGCAAACAGTCACTCCTGCCTGCCATCCCCTTGGGCCTGATGACTCCCAGGAAGAGGGAGAAGTAGAATTGCCTGTCAGGCACAGAGATGGGATATTGTCCAACCAATTTTACAGATGGTGTGGGGAAAGGAAAAGGGCTAGGAAAAATGTCAAAAAGCAAAAACCTGCAGAGAGAATTAGGACTAGAAATGGACTAAGTCCGATATTGCCCCATTTTCTATCCTTTGAAAAAAGCTTTTGCACCTTTCCTTTTCCAAAGCCAGATAAGGACCTCAAGCATCCAGAGATGTTTTATATCTCCTGCAGAAGGATGACCCTATCCCTACAAAGGACAGACACTTCTGTATGATCCTCTCTCTCAAAAAGCAGGACGGTTTTCCACGCAAACTTCATAATGCCCCAGCTCTGCCTCTTAATTTACAACCTGATCTCCCCGCTATCCTACCTTTACAAAACTAAACAATTCTTTGTTGTTTGAGGGGCAAGTGTTCACCTATGCCTATGAGCCTTTGGACTTGTGTGCCTTGCTTCCTTTACGCAGTGAGAATTTCTGCTAATTCAGAGCCATGACTGAGAACTTTGCCCTAATTTTATTCTGTGCTGTACTTTTTTGGGGGTTCCTCCTCTATAGCAGCCCAGTTTGTATAAAGAGGTGGTACGGTGAATCATTCCAAGACTTCCCAGTTCTGGGGGAACAATGGGGACTAGCCCATGCACAGGCAATAATAGGCTTTCTGAATCATTCTACAACAATTTCTTGGCATTGCATTTGGGGGATGAGATACACCTCCAGATTTCTCCACTCCCCAAAATGGAGGATATTGCCACTTGTGCACATTTAGTAATAGAGAAAGTAGAAATAAAGTTGCTGTTCCATTAGAGCTGGCCACAGAATTTCCTTATGTTGTTTTTTGGTGCACAGAACCATATGTGGTTGCAATTTGCTGGTGGAAGAGTCACTTCTGGGACCACCTTTGTTGTGCTATGTGCCCTAGTCCTAAAATGCTCCAGCCACGGTCAACAGCTTGGTCCCAGATTTAGGAATGGATGCTCTTAGGCAAAACCAGAGATCTGGCATTACTTCCAGGGGAGGGCAGGAGCCCTCGCTCAGCCCGAGACCCAGAACTACTAAAATCACTGCTTTCCTATCATTTCCTAGGCAGTTTTGATAATCAGAATAAGAGAATTCTACTGTCCTGAGATGCAGACAGAAGCGTGGTGATTTCATTGCATAGCACGTATGGAAATCAAGGAATTTGCTTCTGATCAAAATTTCTCTAACCAGGAGAGATTGCTTGAAAGAATATAAAAGTTCAAAGACCACAGAGTAAACCAAACTGAGAAGAAAATTGTTAGATATAAAGTTCTTTTAACCAATCCCACCAAATTTAGACTCCCTTTTTTAGATCTACTGCAAGCTTATTAATGTTACAGGATTACAAGTAAACAAAATAATTCAGTGGGATTGAAAAATCACAAACCAAAGAACGTATAATTTTCCATAGAAAAGCAAGGACAAACATTTCGCCTAAATTCACAATCATTAAAAAAAATCTGAATTCCAGTACTACAGTATTTGAACAGTGTGTTTAACTAACAGATGCATCAGTAGGATCAATATGACAGTACTCGTGTCCTGGAATAATTTCAGCTTCACCTCAGTTATAGAAGGGAGATTGTGAATGTCACTGTGAACACAAGACCTGCCCTCGCTAATAATTGTGCTCTCTCAAACCAGATCTCAGCTTTACACATTGGACTCCTCCTAAGGTCCATTTGCTGCTGTGCAACCATTCCGTTCTCCGTGTAATGGCACCAGAGGAATTCACATTACTTCTAATAAAGAACCACTCCACGGCCCTTATTTTAAATTTGCATTACACAGACACCTTTAAAAAGAAGGTGTCGTTAGGCCAGAGGAGCTGGCTCTGCAACATGCTTCTTTGGTAATAATACCTTCCACATTCTGTAACTTCTGAAATATAGGTATGACATAAACCCTACGGGGGCTCATATCACGGAGATACTGCTAACCCGAGCCCTGCAGCCCTTCCCATTGGGTGCACGGGGCAGACACTGCAGCCAACCACCCTCCCAGGGTAAGCAAAGATGCTTGGATACTGTGCTCCGAAGTCGTGTCCTGCCTTCAGTGGTAACCTTAGAAAGACTATCTTTTCAGTTTGGTCATTAGATAATTTACAAAAATATCCCATGCTGTGATCTCAGCACAAAGGGCACACAAGAGCACAGGTGGAGGGAGATCTGCCTTGCCTCAGGAAGATGCTAAGTGGAAACCTAAGTGAGAGTTGATGATGCCAAGGACCCTTCAACAATATTTGTCTTTCTGAATTTGTCCTGCTCCTTGGAGAACATTTATTGCCACTCTGGGAGATCTGAGCTCAGCTGTCTGCTTGGAGACATGCTTCTTTTCAAACCAGGAGTGTGTACACTGGTTTTGGGCCAGAGTGAAATTTTGAGGAAAAATACCTTCAAGATAGATTTGCAGTTACTGTGATGACACAACCACACAAGGATATCAGGAAATTGGATGGTCTACTTCCCGTCTTCCTCCCACACTGGTCAGGATGTGAGGATCTCGTGTGTGAAATTGCCTAATGAGCTATTGCACATCCTCTGACATGGTGCAAGAGATTATGTCCTGGGCTTTGCCTGCAGCAAATGAAGCTTGGGTCTCTTCCCTCTGTTAAATGCAATTTGCTGCAAAGTAGGTGTCTGTATGTGTGCACTGTTACCATATGACAATGGATACTGTTGAGCTGCTGTAAAGGGAACAGTGCCTGTGTCCTTTCCTAGGGAGCTGCATTTGACCCGGTAACCTCTTGAATGAAAACCCTGTGAAATGGTGTGACTTGTAAAACAGGATGAATTTGGGCAAAAAAGATAGGGAAGGAAAGTCCTGAAAATCTGAACAGCAATTAGAGAGGAATCTCCTGACAACTGCTTCTGTATTGAGACTCTTTTTGAGTAAGGCACCTCTGTCTCTGCAACACCATCAGCGAGTTGTGTCTCTAAAACTCAGCAGTGGGAGCCAGAGTCCTTCAAGATTTTGATCAAAGAAATGCAATCCTGCAAAGCCTAGGGAAGAAAACCAGATGCGTAAAGCAAGACAGAGGTTGAGCTGCAATTCCCCAGAGACATTAAACTCCCAAATTCTTAGCTTTTTGTTTGTAAGAAACTCTACCTACAGAAAACAGTATGGACTAAGCAGTGTCTCAGAATTGGGCTGGCTTCCAGACTCCATCTCACCTCTCCTGAGAGTGTCTGAAAAAACCTGGCATTGCAGAACAAGTGATGTTTGAAAGTTGGCGCCCCTGGGTGCTTCTACAAAGCCTTAGGTGCTTAAATACCTGCATCTATTATCTTGAATAAATACTAGATTTCATGGAACGATTTTGCTCTATGCATTCACTTCATGTACAATGGAAAGCATTTTTCCTTAAAAAAAAAGGAAGGTCTTTTCCTTTGGCAAGGTCCTTGGAGAAAGACAAGGAAGGTTCACAAACACTCTTCACCAAGGCACATTCACCCCGAAAGTGCTTGTGTGGGCATCATGAAAATGTTGTGGGCTTCAGCTCACTGAGGAGCGAGAGCTGTGCTCGTGAGGCAGGTGACCGATGAGACACCCCTGGGAGCAGCTGCTGACTGCTGCACAGTCAGAACAATCCCTGCACTGAAGAACATCTGAGTAACCAGCAGGGCGGACACACCGCCAGCGAACTCGGGGTGAATAATTCCACGCAAACAAATTTGTAAATCTGTCTGTTTGCACAACATGAGCTCAGACTTCAGGAGAAAATTTGGTAATAAATTTTGACTGTTGAGGTGAGAAGTGATGGTTGCACTCGATTTAGAAGACAAAAAGACATTTTGTAAGAGTCAGTTTTCTATTTGAGGGCTCTCTTTTCCTCTGCCAGCTCCTGACCTCAGCCTCAGCAATGTTCTGACAGCCGTTGGGGTGGGAAAGGCCATGGTCTGCCAGGTAAGAGCCATATGCCAGGACCACATTTGATCCCGTCTACTGTGTGGGGCTACCTGAGTGCCACGGCAGGACAAAGCACACTTTAAACAGCCTTAGGAGTACATCTCCTCTCCAGAAGAGCAGGTAGGTAGCAGCAGCTTTGAGTTCTGTGCTTGGGGCAGCTGCTGCTCTGATCTCCAGTGATAACTATTCTCTGCCTGTCTGACTGAGGCACCATATGGGACTGTTCCATTTTTTCTCTCCTTGTCCCTTACTTTGTGAACTCCTGAAAGGTACATCTTACCTTTTCTCTGTGTTTGGATACAAGTTGCAGATTTCTTAAAAACTGACTGCCAAGTTTTTGTCCTGATTTCTTTCCCAGTATGAAAAGAATTCAGCATCACATTAGAAAAAACTCAATATTCCTCTTTTCCAAAATAAAGAAAAAATAGACTCTGAGAAAAAAACCAAAGTAAATGTACAGAAACACAAGAAAGCTCATTTAAAATCTGCCCTATTATAAATGTCATAGGAGATACAAATGTAAGTTGCCATTTGCTCACAAGCACAAGCAGCAAGGAGGGAAAGCACACCATGTCTCCAGCGTGAGTGCATGAACACATTTCCATTTGCCAGCCACAGCAGCAGGTTGCCTTCCAGAAAATCTGGAAAGGAGATCCATGGGCTCTCTGCGAACACAGCTAGACCTGCAGAGCAAAGGTAGTGGGATACACTGGGGACACCGTGTCTGGCTCTGTACCACAGTGAAGGCTCCAGCATTACAAACCACCACACTTTTGATGGGGTAACTTGGAAACCTTGCAGATAAGCTCTCCTTGTGTCTTCGTACAAGCACAGAGGATGGCAAGTTGCAAATTCACATGCAGGAAAACTTGTTAATCCTACTGCCCACCCCAGCTGAGGGGCAGCTGGGAGGCCATTGCTGCAGGAGAAAGGAAAGCCATGCTCTGCCTGAAGCTCTGTGCCAAAGCACATCAGTGCCCTTTCCTGCTGATCCATTTGCGAGACCCTTTATGGAGCTTGTAAAAACCCCCAAACCCACAAACAAGGGTGAGGGTGGGAGGCCTCTGAGAACCAGTGAACCTGTTAGCACCCTGAAAGACTGCAAGTGCCTTCATCAGCTTTTTTTGCCAAGGCTGCTTCAGTGAAGGCTCAACCAGGAAGCAGAGGGAAATACAGCATGGTGGGAAAGGTGAGAGAGGAGGGAAAGACAGGAAGGTACACGGAGGTGTTGGGGCAACACTGCCATCCTTCAGTCAAGACAAGCAGCTGCTGGACCCCAAATGTAAAGGGGAAGGGCTTGGCTTGCCTATTTGTTCTGCTTTTGCAACATTCCCTTTTCAGGCCCCATACTGCCATGGCCTCTCATCCATGTGAGCTTATCCAACACCCAGTCCTGCAGGATACAGCCTTGTCCCTCCATGCTCCTCATGATGACTGATTTAGGGCACTTAGCTATGCAGTGCAGCTACAGAATAGAGCCCCTGAGCCTGAGTGGCAGGGCCTGAGGTCACAGGAGCTGGCACGTCCAAGAGGGAGGAGAAAACCCTTTCATCCTGCACACTGACCTGTGCTGAGAGCTGGCCCATTCCCGTGGGACTCCAAGGCTCCCAATTCACCCTCAAAACGTGGGTCCAGTCCCGACACCTCAGATATGCAGGTAAGTTCAGTGCAGAAAGCAGCACATATCTGTCCCCTATACCCAAACCTCTCAAGGTGAGGCTCACAGACAGCCTGGACAGGTTCACCAGACACTTATTTGTGCAGAAGGCGCACATAGCTTTACAATCCCACATCACATATGAGGACCTCGTCCTCTGTTAAACAGGCACATATGTAAACCCTTCCCATAGATACTGGCCTGGATTTACCCCATCTTATTCACATAAAGCACTGGGTTCCTCATTTTCATGCTTTAAATGGTGGTGGGTCCATAGCATTGGGCACAGCTCTATCACTCATCTCTGGCTTCTGCCATGGAAGAACAACCAGAAACTCAGTGGGACACTGGAGCACCTTGCTGGGGACAGAATAGAGTGGGATTTTTCTGGTTTTCAGAATATTAGCATTCTTCACCACATGTAACAGAGAACTAAAATCCTGCTTTAATGAAGCTTTCCTTGGGCTGGGCAAATTTCTAACATCTGGAGTAGGATATCTGATAACTGAGGAGCCAGAACCTTAGGAAAAAAACAAGAAAGATTCTGCCACACAACGGCAGAGAGATGTGCAGTGTTGGACACTGAGGACTGGGGTCATCAGCTCAAGGAAAGGGCAGTTAGGTCACTAAAAGCTTAAACGAGTGGAAGAGGTGACCAAACACACTCGTGGAATTTGCAGCTATTAAGTATCACGACAGTATCAGGATGGTCTGGGAAAGCACCTGGTTGCAAGCACCACGACGTGTCCTGTTTTCAGACTTATTCCGAGCCATAAATGGGTACAGCCAGGGGCAGCGCTTGGGTTACTCCAATCCTTAGCCTTTAGCAGATCTCTGGGCTCCTGGAGTTCTCCTCCTGGAACTAATTCCCTTCCATATAAATGTTTAAATGTCCGTTACATTAAAGTACGCACATTATAGTTCACTGGCCAGGGCTGGCAGATGGTATGGAAAGCTTAAAGACAAGTTCCCTAATTCTCTCCTGGGTTTCAGCATATGAAAGCTCCTGCTGTCATTGCAGTGAGAGACAAAATGTCACCATCTTGAGACGCCGCAAAATTTGATTGCCCCCTCAGCAGCTACAATTCTATGAAATACTGTATTAGCAAAAGGTGCTACAATATTATAAGCTCATGAAATCATTCTAGACACTGGCAAATGGCTCAAAGGTCTCAAGCCCTATTTTCTGGTAACCATGGCACTGCAAATTCTGTTTGCTAAATACTGGCCCTGAAGGGAAGGCAAAGGTGAGAGGCTTGCAGGAGGCAGGCTACAGTGCATGTTGCTAAGCCACTGAGCAATAACATATTGTGTGTTTCATGGGTGTGATGGCATCAGTCAGAGCAGGCATGTGACTCAGCCCTACCAACACTGAACCGAACCTTGTAAAGCACATGGCTAAATTCTCTTCTTATCTCCAGGGGATACCAGAAGACGAAAATAAAAATCCGTCAAGAAAATCCTTTCAATTTACTTACGTTCTTAGAAGTATCAAAAGATTAAACGGCTAAGCAGGGTAATTTTTCAAATGCTTGATATTTCCTTGATATAGAATACTCAGGCCTTTTTGAGTTCGTCCATCAATACTCAGTCAGCAGGAGCAAAATGAAGTTCCCAGTCACCAGGAAGAACCGCTCTCAGCCATCCGAAGCTTTGGAGATGAGGCTGGTTTTGGACAGGAGAGCAAGTAGTGAGCTGATCCCTGAACCCCTGGGGCCTTAGGAGCCCAGCTTCCATTAATGTCCTACTGAGAAGCAAAGAGCTTTGATGCTATGTAATAAAACTCAGCACAGAGATCTTGGCATTCATGAAATGACCAGTGGGAAGTGGCCTGGCCAGGCTCTGGTAGCACTGGAACCAGAGCCCAACAATGTGGTAATGGGTTCAGCCTCCCTAAAGCTCTGCACTGCTTCATGAGGAATGTCCTTTGGCCAAAACCCCCTTATGTCTCCACTGGGACAATGTGACTTTGAAAATACCACCTTGCCTATCCTACAGCCTAAATGTCAGCCAGGAAAAGAGAAGGAAGGAAAGCAAAGAGCCACCAAGCCTTGCAGAGCATGTGCAGTGCTCTCAGCTGCCACTCTGCTGAGCCATTCCTGTTCTATCCAGCACTCTTGGGTTTTAGGGCAGGATAAGACTCTCTCCATTCACCTTTCCTGGTCACCCTATGGAAGTATTTCTTGCAAGTATGAGTGTTGAAGGGCATCAAGTACTTCTACAGACACTAAACTGCATGTGGTTAGTCAAAATCATAATTTGCTGATACCAGCTGACTCCTGGGATGAGCAGAAACATGCTGGGGTCAAGCTGTGCAAATAAGCCTATTAAATTATTCTTCAGTGGCTGCCTGTGCTCGTGAATGTGGTGTGCACATATCTCATGAAGGGAGCTGTGGTGAGAGCAGGTGAAGGAGAGGATGAGGCTCCTGCTCCCCGTGATTGCAGTGTGGTAAGTCTGGAAGGCACCATGGCAAGACCTTTGTTGAGGAGCAGCTCCCGCACTGATGCTCAGAGTGCACGAGAAAACTCACATCAGGAGTTTCACTTCTGCCTTACAGCTGACAGCTGCTCAAAGAGACAAGGTCAAGGATGAGCGTGTGGATTGGGATGGAATAAAAGCAAACCCTTTTGACCCTTTCTCCCAACTCCCTGCAGCACATGCCGCTGTGCTTTAGAAAAGTCGAAATTCACACTCTCTAAATCTCTTGATTCCTACATGCATCAGCTCTGTCCTTCTCCAGCACTGTAGCACAACCTCCAGTGACCTAGCTGGGTTTTTGGTTTTGGATTGTTCTGGGTTTTGGGTTTTTTTTTCAGAAACTCTACTCTCACAGAATTTTCAACTCAATTCAGGGCATCAACACAACCGGCTCCTCTTCTTGCACCCAAAACTATTAACCAGCAACCTTTCTACCCCACCTGTGTGACATTTTCTGGGATAGGTCAGCACCAAACCTCTCGTTTGGAAATTGGCCTATTTTCATAACATACGGCTCAGACTCAAAGGCCTGCAGACAGGATCGAAGTGAAGTTTGGCCCCGTTATGTCAGTGGCAGTACTCTCATGCTTTGTAAAGGTTCCCTGAGTCCTGAGCCTTCAAATGCACATGTACCGCCCACAGCAGAAAACCTGTCCCAAGGCTCAATAATACCCCGTTACACGCCTAGTGCCCAAGGTGCACTCACTGCATCTTCCATTGGGAAATTCTAGTTATGTATTACATGTACTGCTGCACATATGGGTGCCACCCACAGCTTTCTAACTCCACTTCTTCATTTCTGTCTCAGGAGAGGTCTTTAGCATCAATGAGTGATGCCCACAGATCTCTGTACCTTATAGATAATGCAGATACTAAGCAGAGTCTGGATTCCTTAAAGTTACTATGAACTAGGAATGCTTTTTTAGAAGATGCTGTACTAAAGTTTAGATAGAGCCAGAGTATGCCATGGACATGAAAAAGCAGGTAATGCCTCAAAATGTCTGAGAGACCCTTGGGTGCTTCACCTTGTCACCACACCAGCAGCATTTTCTGTGACCACTCCTTGGTCACTTTCTTTCAAAGATTAACCTGGTGAATTGAGTGTTTACAAAGGTAAAGGTAGTGCAAAAAGAAAGTCTATACTCATTTCCCATTTTTTTTCAGGATCCAGTTCAACCATAATGCATATTACTTCGGACTTTAGGGAAAGAATTGTACTTGGCACAAATATGGCATATTTTTCAGTCTCCAGATCTTCTCCACTCTTCATCAGATTGCATCCAGCATCTGGATCTATGCAGTCTTTGGAGCAGGGACTCATTGTTCACACACGGGTGGCAACTAGCAGACACCATCTCTGTAGTACTGTAGTATCAGTAACAAAATCTGGCAATGATTTTAAAAGAAGACCCATTCATTACAAACCTGCTTAGTTTTCCTGTGAGGTTTTCATCAGATTAGGACTCGACACAGGATTGAGTGTATCCTTCATTAACCACATTAAGCTCTTCAAAAAACCAGTTTCTCTAAGACAAAAAGCCTAATTGAGCACACAGCAGCCAAGGCGAGCTCGTTGTGTTACCTTGTTGGAGGCACACTCAGTTAATCCTCGCGGAAAGTCCCCTGCAGTCCCCTGAAGTCATTGTAACATACACGCGAGTGTGCGTGCATGGGTATAAATAAAAAAATGCATCATGGACCTCGGTCACCAAATCTGGCCTTATTTGTAAGTGCTCCCCTTGCCACAGCCTTTTCTAGCCTTGACGTGATGGGGAGGAGGAAGGTGTCACCTGTTGGTGTCCTTGACAGATGTAAGTGTGGGCATGCGAGGGGAGACGTTTTAGAAACAGGGAAGGAGGGAAAACCGCTCTCGCCAGCAACCAAGGGTCCAGCAGAGCCCCTGATGAACAGCTCAACCCTGAGCAGAAATGAAAGGTACTCTGAGCGAAAGGGAATGTGAGGCTGGAGAAAATACAGAGCAGTGCATTTCTGCTCTGGGACCAATACTGAAGGCAAATACTAAGGGCAAAGCATATTTGCCCTAAAGCCCACCTCCGCATAACCTGCTCAGTCTAGTGATGATCAGAGGTTGTTAAAAAGCCTCTAAGAAAACATAAGGGAAATATGGTTTTTGGACCACATTCATCACACACTCACCCCTGTGATTGTGAGACCCATTCCATGTATCTCTCGTGTAAACTGCAAGGTCTGAGCTATCTTCTGGTGAAATGTTAGGATTTTATGGCACTTTTGTACTTTGTTTATACTTGTTTATGCTTTCCAAAAAAAACCAAAAACCAAACAAAATGCCAACAGTTCAGATGTAACATTTTCCCTGAAAATTTGAAACACACAGGAGAATTTGTTTCCTTGGTATGCTTCCTTGTGTGCCTGAAATTATTGAGATGAAGTTTTCCACTTCACTTTATAGATGCTGGTCTCATCCTTCACGCATTTCCACATCTTACGTTCTCAGGCTTACATACATGTGTAAACTTCACTATGCACAGGGGTGAGCATGGTCTGAGCATGGCTGTAATGCAGCCACTAACAGGACTAGGCACAGTTCAGCATCTGGTGTCATGACATTAGAGCAAAGGAATGGTTCCATGAGTTAATTCCATGAGATATTAGTTGCTTATCTTTGGCTTTGGCTGCTTTAACCAGAAGTAACTGTATCCTTGAAGCATAGTAAAAGCACATTGATTTAAAGTGTACCTTTCTGCAGTCACACGAGTTCCTGTGTACAGAGCCTCAAACTGAGGGTGCACACAAGCCCCACTCTCCTGTGCGTTAGCAGTGCCAGAAAGCCACAGGGAATGAAAAGCATTCCCTCCTTAGCTGAGCACTGGGAACCTGTATTTCAAGTAATTTCTGTTTGCAGAACTAAACTGAACTCCCCTGCAGCCCAGGTGGGAGGCAGAGCAGTCCTGGCTCCTGGCAGGAACACCAGCTGCAGAGTTCCCCGAGTCCCTGCTCTTGCAGAGGGTGGCTGGTGGCACAGCCAGCCCCAAAAGGAAAACCTCCACAGCAGGCAAGGGCAGAGCAAGTGCCACTTTCCCCAAAGACCTGACCCTCAAAACTTCAGAAACGGCAGCTCTGCTAGCCCTTCATGAGCTGAAGGTGAGGGAAACAGGAGTTTGGGAAGCTGCCTCTCAGGTTCTGGGGAGCAGGGGTGGGTCCTTCACCCTCTAATGCCCAGGGGATAAAAAGTGGCCAATAACTCATTATTTGAGCAGCATTTGGGCAGCCCAAGATGTTCCAGTGTGGAACAAGCTTTGACACAAGACTGCGAGTGTTCCCAACATGAGGGATGCCCCATTTTCTACACAAGCACACAGCTGCCATACCAGAACTGGGCAGAACTGGAAAATTATACCATATATTAATGTGGCATGTGAGAAGGTTATGGTTTACCTTTTGTTCTTATTTAATGAGAGGGCGGGAGAGGAGGGGGTTAAGGGAGGGGTGAGATCATGATAGATGAAGAGAACTGGCTTGGCTAACTCTCCATAGCCTGTAGCTACTGCAATATTTATGAAAGGGAAGGTGCACCTTGGCAAGCTAACCTGCCTGAAATTGGAAGGTTTCAGATGAAAGGGAAACCCTGTAAAGTAAAACTGAGTGGTGCTTGAGAGGAGCACGATGGCAGGGAAAGAAAAGCTATCTCCTCACCAAGAGTTTCCATTTCTGAATGCTTTGCTTTGCCCAAAAATAAAAAACCACAAAGGAAAGCAACCTGGCCAGGCCTGCCCGCTCTCAGAGCACAGGAACCAGAGTGCCAAGAAACATCAAACTCCCTTTTCGCAATTCACAGAAGTCTTCTGGTATGTGCTAACACTGCACATTGCCCTGCCTGCAAGCCTGGAAGGGTCTCATCCCAAGAGTGGCTGATTTCTACTGCATTTTCCTGAATTTTGAGGTTATTTGCACAGACAGGGCAGGGCCCTCGGGTGTCCATTACAGGTCTGCTTTTTCAAGAGGAAAAGCTTGAAGATGCTATCATGAATGGTATTTCCTGCTTCTCCTACAGTTCTTATTGACATAGAAAAAAAGAAGAATTTTCTGTCAGTGTTACCAAGACCTCTTATTTACCAAACATTGTATCAGCACTGGGCTTGGAACTTTTTAGAAGAAAAAAATGCAGGTAGATGATAAAAGTATGAATGTCAGGATCCTACAAAATATTCCCTTGATTTCTTTTTAGCACAAAACATGGAAACAACTTTGAAAAATATCAGGGAAATATTTGATATCATATAGATAATTTTTAATTAAGATCTTGCCTGTGGGCAGACCCACAGCCCTGGCATCTCTTATCTGCCAGCGCAAGGCACTCCCAGTATCCTGTACTCCTATGGAAGGAGCAAGCTCTGTGCATGCAGGGATGGGTTTCTTTTAGTTGCTTAACTGTTTCCTCCACAAAGACAGCTCCAAAGTGAGGTGAGAAGCCACTGCTGGAATTGGAGGAAGGTTTATTTTTCAATTGGGATGAAAAATATAGATCTTTTTGATTCCCTTCACCCACCAAAAACAAGGGTTTCAACCAGACTGGATGAATGGCTGTGCTTTCTATTGCTTTCATTTTTTAAATTTCCCTAATTTTGATCTCAATCTATCACTAAAAACAAAAGAGCGGTCTGAAAGCTTCAAAAGAGAATGGTGTGATTTTTCCAGCAGCTTTTCTTATTGTCCCTGCCTTCCCACGCCAGCCCTGGTGCACAGGGGCAGGGGAGGAGAGTGCTTGGCACTCTGGAGGTTCTCACACCCTTCTCCTGTCTAGACCAGGGCTATGTCTGATTTTCTACCACCCCAAGGCTAAAATTTCCAGTGAAGAAAGTATTAAATTCAAAACCATCTGCCCATCTCGGCTCCTTCCGAAAAGTCAAAACCCGTCAGATGCTGAATTCCCACGTCTGGCATCAGAAAGGCTCCTGTCCTGTTTGCGGCTTTAACATCAACATCATCATTGCCCAACCCATGACGTTAAAGGCTCTCACAGCGTGTTTGGGGCAGGGACAGACACTCATATAAAGCCAGGGTTTCATGGGGGCACCCAGAAAAGAGTGGGTACGGCATGGAGCAAAGGTGCTGGGAGCTGGGCAGGATTTAATCCATTTAAATTTACTCCTTGTCTGACTCGTTCTGCTGTCCTCTGACTTTTCCCTGCAGAGACCTTTGGCTCAAGTTTGCCTGCTGCCGACTGGGCCAGAATCTCATTTGCAGCATTAATCACGGGCAGCTCTCCCTGGGGCTCGGTGGCAAGCCGGGGTCAGCGCCGGGGTGCTGGGAGGGGAGGAGGAACAAGGCGAGTCACTCAATCTGCTGCCTGGTGTCACAAGTGATTTATGGCCCGCTTCAAACACAGCCATTGATCTGTTCTGCTTTCCCCAGCACGCTTGTCAGTGTGTAATAAAGCCAATGGGAATTCCTGGGTGTTGAGTCAAAGAACTTAAGTATGCTCAGGTTTGCTTATTTAAAAAAACACACCTGAAGTCTCCCCATTTGGGAAACAGCTCAAGATTTACAATCCTGCAGAAATTTGCAAGGGTAAGAACAAGAAATACAACCCCAACCAGCCCTTCAGGCAGCTGGCCAATTAATCTTCCCTTTGCTGTCTGCTGCTTATTCTCCTTTCTGCCTTCAGCAGTTTTGGAAGGTCTAAGCCAGGCAGCAGCGGTGACTTCCTCACGCCTGGCCTGCAGTGAACCCCCGAGATCCGTCTGAACCCAGCCATTCCCTGGGCTGCATGTCCCAGAAGGGCTGCTCTGGAAATCACCTGCTGCTCTCAGCGCAGGTGAGCCCCGGGGCCAGGCCAAGCACGGTGTGGGTCCAGCAAGGCAAGGGCTCTGTAGCCACCTGAGCTTACCAGCAAATGTCTGCTCAGCTCCGCGTTGGCTTGAGCTCAGAGGACCACTGACCTCAGCAGCCGTGGGACTTGGGGGCCTTTCTAAGAATGGTTCTCTCCTCGCCTGGGATTGCTGCGAGGAGGGAGGAGGTGCAGGGGCAAGCCAGGTCAGGCAGCAGAACACGACTGTGCCATTGGCACTGCAGGATGGTGCATAGTAAGGGACAGCACAAGGCTCTGATTTCTCCCCCACTGCCCCCAGGGCACCTGAAGCCACAGCCCACGTGTGGGTTTGCATCCATGCCATGTAGGACGAAGGAGACCATGGGCTGAACGGCAAGAGAGGCACCTTGCCCAGAAGGCAGCCCTGATGTCACCAGGCAGTTCATACTGTTCTGGCCTTGCAGGATCTGTCCTTGATTGTAACATCAGTGGCTTCTCGCTTCCACCAAGAAGGAAACATTGCTCTATTGCATAGCATGGGCTATACATTTAAAATACTGAAACGGTAACACTTTTTCCCGGTAAAATAATGTAAGACATCTTATTCCCTTCTTTTGCTCTTGATTAAAAAAACGAATAATAAAAAATCCCCAGTAAAACAAATCCACATTTTCTCCTGCAACCTTTTAAAACAAAGAATTTGCCTCTTGCATCAGAAATATGTCAGCAAACTCCCAATAGTCTACTTCTTCAGGGTACTTTTCCTAAAAGTAGCATTTCTGATACATTCTTCTTTTTCTAGTCAGAAAACATTGACTGAGGAACCTAATAAGAAAGTAGTCGATAAGCTCCAGCAATTTTTATCCTGACAAGATATTCACTTTCTCAGCAAAGAAAATTCCCATTAACAATTACTAGGCAGTAGAATAATGAGATTGCAGGAGCTCCTCCACAGATCTCATTAAAACTACCAAACTAGGAGAACGTCATGCTCTATTTCAGAGCACTCACAAATGCTCAGCTCCTCTGGAAAGGCGAGGTGAACCATTTGCCACCAGGTATCTAAAAAAAAAATCACAGAATTCCCAAACAGTGGCCATTGAAAAGATGTTGGCCCCAGTTCAATGGATTTTAAATTTCACCTACTGCACATGTCATAACAATCAAACTGTGTGAAATACAGAGCAGCAGGTTCCTAAGAAATATTAACGCCAAGTCTGATTGAGTAATGAAGGAAAATGCATACCTATGGGACTTTCCACAATTCTTATCAGTTCTCAAAAACCCCCAAGAGACACACATCTTCCAGCCTCTCTTTCTTCTGGGATGAACTTCCCAGCACTCTGGGGAGGAGGGAGAGAAGTGGGAGGAAGAGAAGGTCCCTTTTGAATGAAACGTTAAATTAAATGCCGATGAAATGTTGATATTTAAAACACCCACTCACATGTGGACAGTCTGGGAAGGTCAGCCCACAATGGTGCTGGATTCCCAGCCCAGTGCATAGAACAGCTTCCATGTTTGCCTGTCTGAGCACTATTTTCAAGAAACTCAGTCCTCATTATTGTATCTTCCCATTTGAAGATTGCCTGTCCAAAGGGACAGGGAGAATTGGGAAGAGGTGATCTACAAGGAAAAGAGGCTATTTTGTGGCCAAAATCAAAACTGCTAAGATGTAATGAAGGATTTCTTGCTTTCTGTACTTCTTTATTTATTTGCCCTCCCAAGTCACAGCAGAGCAGTCACTACAAGTGTGGCAGAGACATCAAATACCCCAGCACTGGGATGCCAGCATCTTTCGTATAGAATAACATCACTAACTCCTTTGCCTTTCTGAGGCCGATTTTGTGACTTTTCTTGTCCAGAAGGCAAGTCCCAGGGTGATAAAAGCAGCCAGCTTGTCCTGCTAGCAACACAGACACTGCCTCATCTCTGTAGCAGAGGGAAGCTTTCCCCAGCAGACCCTGCCTGGCTAAATCCTACTGTAGCAACCAGCTGGAGCCTGCATATAAACAGTGCACACATCCGAAAGCAGCTGGGCAGCTTGAGTAAATGCTGGCATTCACAGCCAAGCCCTTGGAGCCCTGCTCGGGCACAAAAATTGTCTGCAGTGCAATCTGTGCGGTGTGGAGCTCTCAGCTTTGTGACTGAGCCCAGGAGTGGTTCCCCTGAGAATCTCAGGTTAAACTGGTTGCAAGGAAAAGATTCTGCTGATACACATCAACTCCTGGCTTCAGTATCAACATTCACCCAACTGAGCAGAATTAGGTCAAGAAGTATATGTCATTGCCTCAGCACGAAAAGGACAGATTTGTGGGGATCTGAGGACATTATTTTATACTGGCTGAAAATCTGGCCCTAAATATTTTACAAAATTTGGTAGAAAACTGCACAGACTGCTGCTAAGAGGGATGCTCGTTCTGGGGCTTTAGAGGAAAGATAGAGGCAAATTTGAACCTGTGAGTTCCCCAGAATCACACGGCAGAGATCCAGCAAGAGAAGTGCTGCATTTGAAATAGGCTCATACAGTGGCAAACACTCCCTCACACTCTCCCAGATAAAGTGAGAGGAGTTGCTCTTCCACCTCCCAGATCAAGGATGGAACAAGGCAATTAATTTGAAAAGGGCAATTTGATTAGACTCAATTTTGCCTGGAGTAAAAAAAAAACATTAACCACCACCACCTAGTGAAAAGATGCTCAGTTTCCCCTGGGCTTTCTGGCTATGTTATTTGGGAGCATACAGAGTAATGGATTCATCAGAGCTAAAGGTGACAAGTTGGCGTTGAACACAAGACACTGTAAACCTGGTATTTTTCAGACTTCACATAGGAAATAACCCCAAGATGCTCAGCTCTTGACATGGCCGACAGCAAGAAGGGGCACATGGGAAAGTGACAGATACCTGCCTGTGTTCCTGCCACCCTGAACACTGTCCCAGTGCAGGACCTGCCACACCAACAAAACCAGTGTTAAAGTCATCTCCAACAAACCAGGGTGAAGGCATCAGTGGAAGCTGGGAGATACTGCCCTTGGGGGAGATATGTCCATGATCAGGGTACAACCATATTGTCTCACTGCCTCAAATATCTAGAAATCTCACATCTCTACACTCAGGAATGACCTTAGAGCCACAACTTCCTTTTACCAGTTTAAATGTGGTTTGTTAAATTTATCTGAGCAGCAGATGAGAGCCCTTCCTGGAGGACGATAGAGACAGAGCCACAAAAACAGTGGGTGAGATGCAGAGACATCACTGCTCCGTGCTGTGCGTGCTTTCCATCGAGGGCGCTGGAAAGTGCTCTGTATGTTCTAGCTCAGTGACTGTGTGCATATCCACCCACCCACATGGGCTCACTCACTGCTCTGCAGTATTTTCTAGGCACAGTCTGGTGATGAACAGCCCACACTGACACAGCCTGAGGTACAGGGCCACCGGGCACATGCTTCCACATTTAATCTGGCAGCAGAAGCAGCAGTGCCTCTTGGGACACCCAATACAGAGCCACGGAGGGGAAAACCAGCTACCCCGATCACGTGGATGCCTTTGGGAGCATCTGTCAGTATTGCCATAACATGGTATCAGACTCATTTAGCACTAAAAGGGTAACATTTTGACTAACTCTAGCTGTTTGAGCCAAGCTTGCAGAGGACACCATTAACCATGGTACACATCACTACTGCATACCTTTATTGGGCTCGAGTTCATGGCAGCCCCCTTGGAAAAAACCTGGAATATCTGCTTATTGTGCAAATTGTAACAATAGCCTTTGTGCCCTGCCTATGTGGTAATGGAGTGTGTTTAAGCCACTGACAATGCTAAGTTCCTTGAAGTTGCTAATGGGTTAAAGCTGGGACATCTGGTGAAACACTAGCCTCAGCTGTTCCTCAAGTGACATCTTCTTGGGTCAAATTTATCTCTTCTTGCCAGTCCATCTGCTCACAGCCTGTCAATGATAAACACTTGAGAGCCACAGAGCAAGCGAGGCAGAAGACAGCAGTGAAGGACAGCATCTTGGAGTCTAACTAGATAGTGATATGGGAGCAAAAATAGCCCCAGTGCTTTCCCCCTCCCAGTCATCTTCCTCCCATTGCGCTCCAGGGTCAGGGTCAGGCCAGGGAAGCAGCTTGTGCCACGCTGAACACAGAGCCCAGACCAGGCCACCCGAGGGCTAAGGAGAGACTTGTTTTTTCCCTAAAGTAACAAGGAAAAAGCCAACACGCAAAACTCAGCACACTACTGTACTTGCTCATCCTTCCGATGTCCCAGGGGAAAGGTTCACACCTGTGCTTCCAGCTGGTGAACGTCCATTTCCTTCTGCAAGGCACTCCAGAGCTTCCCAGTCTTTGCTGGCCACCCCTGGGCGGTTCTGCCCACATACCAGCCCAGAGCAAGAGGCACAGGGGAGCTGGAGGCTACCAGGGAAGGCACAGGAGAAATGTGCTGCTCAGTTTCCGAGGAGTTCGTACATTCAAGGTCCATTGCCTCCTTGCCCATGTCTCTGGGAAGGACACCTTTCTTCCAGAAGGCAATGACCCTTGCTGTAGACACGACTATAACACACACACAAAGTCCTCTCCAAAGCACAAACTCAAGAACCCCAGGTCACCCCACGGCCTGTAAAACAACAAGGTGGGGGGGGAGGATTGAACATGACTTCCCCCACTGCTCCAAGGGAATTATGTATCTGAGACCAGAATGGTATAAAACCCATCCAAAAGGGGAAATACTGCAAGGATTCTTGGAGGCTAACTGGGGTATGTGTGTGAGTGGGCAAGGAGTCACTTCATATTAAGGATACTCTGGGACAAACAGATTAAACTTTCCTTAGTGTCAGCTGACCAGCAATGACCCCCTAAGATGCATTAACTTGGTGGATCTCAATCTGGTGTATAAATATTTTGGTTTAAAATGGGCAGACACAGCACAAAGACCACAGTTTTGCTCCATGAGTTGCAAGGGTATGTTCACAGTTAAACAAGCACTCGTGCTCTGATGTCTTGCTACCACAGTGGTGATGTCCTGCAGCTAGTGAGGATCAGTTTCAAGCTGGCCCTTTTCTATGCAATGAGAAACTTCTACCTTGAGTCACTTGGATTCTTTCACAGCAGTGTCATAACACTGCACTGTGCTATTGCAATGCACCTGCTCGTGGCCCGATGCTGCCCCAAACACTGCAAGGAAACATTATCATGACCCCCATGAAGCAACAAGGCTTCTTGGCATGCTATGAATACCCTTGAAGAGAAAAAGCTCTTTGACACCGCCAGCGCTATGCAATTGCTCTAATGAGCCACACGACTATAAGGAAAGCATTTGCCTTCTCCTTCACAGACTTCTCCATCCCCCCAATTAACTACATTACCATCATAACTAACCCCCTGTGCCTGGCGCGTGCTGGCAGCTGGCAGAGCCCACGTTTCAAGACGTGCTTGATGCATTGCTGCACAGCGGATCAGGACACAGACATTTTAGTGTGCGTCAGACACCACATTTCTCCATCCTTGAAACTGATCCTGCCGGAGTGTGCTCTCTGCAGAGCCAGGACTTTAACTCGAGAGCGCAGCTGCATTTTTAAGTATCATGTTAATACAGTGTTGTGGGGGGGATTTTGTTCAAGGGAGGATGGCTCCACTCTGACCTTTGGCTCCAGAGGCATGCTTTAAAATTAAAACCTTTCTTCTTCTGTGACCCACCACTACTTTATCTCCATTCATACAATAATGTGATTCTAAAAACCATTTGCATTCTCATCTGCTAGTGGGCATGGCCCTTTGTACCTGCCAGCAAAGGCCAAGAGAAGGACAGTATGCACTCTATAATTTTAACCCAAGAAGTCTTTTACAGATGTGTTAACTCAGAAAAGATAGGAAGACCTTGGTATTGTCCATCTGGCACAGTGGTGTCTCAGCTCTGAGCTTGGGGTCAGAGCCACAGACCAAGAAATTACATTGAACCAACAGCAGAGCCAAGCCAAAAGGCTCCTTTGGGATTCTGGACTCTGGTGAAGAGGGAGCAATGAGGGTGGTAGCCAGGAAGAGCAGCACCACCACTGGGAGCTCTGCTTCTGCTGCCACGTGCTCCTGATGCATCGTGGCAAGTCCCCTCCTCACCATGAGTTTGCTTCTGCTTCTGCCCTGCCCATCCAGGGGGCAGCAGGTGGCCTGGAGGCGCTGTGTCCACGGGGCTTGCAGAGGTCCGACCATCCCTGCTGAGCATCCCCGGCACAGCCGGAGCCGCTCCGAGAAATCAGACTTCCTTATGCTTTTAATTGTGCTACCCTCTAGTGGCGATGCCATCCCCTTGGAGCGCGGATCTCCACTCCGGCAGGGGAGAGGCCTTGGACCGCAAACCTTCAAGACCAGAAGAGAGCTTGGAGCTGTGCAAGAATGACTAGTGCATTTGAAAGGAGACGGAGACCTGGAAGGTCAAACGCCAGCCCAGGCTCCACCACCCCAGCTCTGCTTTGGTCTTAGAAATGGCAAGATCTCCCTGCCCAGGCTGAGAGGTCTTGACCAGAGCAGGGTGAAGCCAGCTCAATATCAGGTGCTCACAACATGCAAAGCATCACCACATTATCACTCTTGGCAGGCTCTCCCAGAGAACACGCTTCCTTCCTTCCTTCTCCCTGCTGTCTCACACCAGGCGCTCCAGCAGCAGCGTGGATGGCAGCAGAAACACTCAACACGTCAATAAAAATGGGTTAGAATTCAAGGAACGTCCTTGCAATTACCGAGATAATTGCTACATTTCAGAACCAAACATTACTTAATGGCGCTCAATTATCTTGTGGCAGGGCCTGCAATGGCAGCAACTAATTGCTTAACTAAAGGCTTTCTTCTTTCCACCCTGTGTCAACATGCATGCATGCAATTAGGCCACTGGTGCAGGGAGGAGAGGAGATACCTGTTGTGAAAAGAGGGGTTAAGTGGCAGCCACAGCCATGTTCCAAAGCTCAGAGGACAGGTGTCTTGCCTCAGACTTTATACGGATGTGAAGCAGAACCTCAAAAGCTCAGGAGGGAACAAGAATACAGATTTTTTTCTTCTTGTCTCTGAACAAAGACCTCAAATGACTACACAGTGTGACTAGTGCCCCTCCTACAAGCCTATAGGCCCCCCAGCTCAGCTGCACATCAGTGGCCTTTTCATAGTTTATCAGTCTGCAGAGTTCACAGATACTAGCAAAAATAAAAAAAACCAGTAACTGCCTAAAAGCTAATAAAAGACTTCCCTTTGGTTAATTTCAAGCTTGTTGAAAACCTGCTTGTTGTTAATCTCTTCACTGAGCATCTCTCATATGAAAGGGAAACAAAGGGAAAATAGGTGCAATTTCCTTGTTATTTGCGATTTCATCACTTCTTCACAATTCTCTATGCTATTTTAAGAACTCTCATAAGCAGAGCCTTTCACTTTGCTTTGACACAGAACTACTCCCTGTCCTTCAAGTTCCTGTTCCTTCTCCCTGGATTTTTCAGCCTCTCCTCTACTTGAGGTGGAAACACAAGACCCCAGATGAGGCCATTACCCTTGTGAAAACATCACGTCCTGGTTTCTACCCCTCGCTGGTCATGTTTGGTTTGTTCCTCTGACCAGACAGGGCTCACCACAGAACCAGCCCCAGGCCTTGTCTCCTGAACATTGGCTACCCTGGATCCAAGGGCTGTGCCCAATCAGCTGTGCTCATCCTTTCCAGACTCACATTTCTCAGACACGAATTCCCAAGTCTGTTTTGCTGTTCCGTTACCAGCTCAACTCCCTCCCTTTGAAGCCCCTCCTTGCTACTCTTAAGGACATTTTTTTTCTACCATTCATCATAGTTTCCACAGAAGCAGTAAACAAACTAGGGTTGACTGTCCGGCTCAGAGCCCCCCTTGGGGGCCTTCAGTTTGATGTAAAACTGCCTGTTCTCACCCTGGTTTTGTACGTTTGACAGTTTAAAATACAGTCACACTCATCCTTTAAGTTACTGAACAGTCCTGTGAAGATTTGAGACAAAGGCTTCGAGGCCCCAAATTTTATCTTTCAAATCTCCATTTCCCTCTTTGCTACATTAGCAGCTTTCACAAGCTAAAGGACATGGTCTCCTCTCCAGAACATCACACTAGTTTGTCCTCATTTCTCCCCAGCATTTAAGTCCTATGCATGCTCTTTGGACTTGTATTCCAGTTACAAGCTGAGAAAGGGGACAGGAGAGAGTGGGGTACTAAGACCTTATGGACTCAAACTGGTCACTTAAAAGAGTCATAACCCAGCAAGGGAATAGTTAACATTCCCTAAAACCAAGGCAGTTTCATGGCACTCAGTTCCGTTTGCTAGCAACGCACCCTCTCCATTTTCACACGCGCACACACGGGCCAATTGTTTCACAGGAGTAACCTCACCTGCAATTAGCCACTGTTTTAAGTCTTTGATCTCTATAACTCTCCAGAGGACAGCAAGATTCCCACATGAAAGCACTTTATTATTTTATTCCACATTTGGGAGTGACCCTATGCTCCTGGATTTATTAAAAAAAAGTCCTTACCTGATCTCAGAGATTCCCATTGAGCTAAGCAAGGCTGTGGCAAGGGGAAAAGCTGCCTTTGGGGGATGGTTCTCCCAGGTGTTAAGGATAAGTGAGTACAGCCCCCACCTGATGGCCTTCACCTGCTCTCTGAGACTGCTGCTCTGCCAGCATCAAACCCGTCCCAGAGCTGGACTTTGTGGGGACATGTCTTGTCTTGCTGGTTCACTTCCTAGGGTAGATTTATTTCTTTGAGCTATTGTCCAATTCACAGTTAAGGATCAGCACGCATTGTCCCTTTCCAGGGAGCTTACCTTAGCCAACGGAGAGGAGCCATCTACGTCTGATCCCGTAGCACCAGCTCAGGCCAGAGGGTGCATGCAGCTCCTGAAGAGCCGGTTGCCAGATTTTGCCTGGCTGTTTTTCTAGGGAAAGGGATGGGGCAGAGCAGGTAGCTCAGAGGCCCAAGCCGTAGGTCTGGTCCCAAAGAAAACAAAACGTCAGGGCCTCAAGGCTCTTAATTAACTCTATTAGAGTGATAATCGTGGCCTGCCCAACCCCAGGGGAATGGAAAAAAACCTCCAGTGTGAGATGCATATAAAGGTACTGGACTGAAACATGAATATTTTTACCCACTGTCAGCAATTAAAAAACCGGGGGGGCGGGGGGGTGGGAGGACAGTGAGAAGAAAAGATCCTCAGCACAAGGAGATTCTGGTTTAGCATCAATGCGTAGGAAACAACCTAGAAGTCAGAGGTTTCTGTGAAGTGTATTTGCTTTTTGCAGGGCTGCTTTCGAAACATCTGAAAAATTTAGACTATATCCTTTACAGTTCATTTGTGCACAGTAAAATATGCCCCTAACCACTTCCTTTTCATCTTTTTTTGTTTTTTAATTAGATGTGGCTTAAAAATAAATCTCTCACATTTCCTTGCAAAAGAGCAGATAGGACAGTGCTTTAAGAGACACAGCACTGCTTCCATGCCTCTGTGCGAGACCTGGGCTCCAGTGATGAGGCTCTTTTCACCTCAGAGGGATGTGCTTCCAGAAACTCTTTCAAGGGAGCAGGGGAGGTGCCTGGTTCCTGCAGCTGCCAGAGTCCATTCAGAGGCTGGTACTGCAGCTTCATCATTCATCATTGAATATCCTGATGTGGAAGGGGCTCAGGAGGATCATGAAAGTCCAGTTCCTGGCTCTGCACAGGTCGGCCCCAAGTTGTGTCACTTGGGAGCCTCCTTCTCCCTCTTTGAATATGAACAGACCTTACAGGAGTCAGGGTGAAGCCACCCCTCATGAGCACCACTCCAGGGCTGGTGTGAAAGGACACAACATCTGGCAGGCAGCAAGAGGCAGGAACTAGTCTTATCACTCAAACTGTGTGGGTTTGGGGTTTCAGATGTAGCACCAGCAGATGCATAATTAGAGCACCCCAGAAGCTGCTTTGGATTATGAAATCATCTTAATTTGCCTGCTGCCTTTGGAAGGAAGAGAAAACTTCACCCCACCTTTTTCCATCTGAGCCTGCAGGCAGGAGATGCTGACCCCAGCCAGTCAGTGGGATCAGCATAGCTTTTCCCCTGCCTTATGCAGTTACAGACCCCCAGCACACACTGATAAGGGAGGTTTTAGAAGACAGCCCAAAATGCAGTCCTAGCGGGCTCCCCGGCTCTGCATTTAGTAGCAGCTTCTCCTGCCAGCTGCCCACCAGTGCAGTGTTCTTGTGTTTAAGCACACGGCACATGAGTGGCACCAAATTCAAAAATCCTCCCCTCACTAGGCACCAGCTCAACCCAGGGTCTCAGCCCTGAAATGTCTCTTTCATCTTTTTCGGTTGTAAAACCTACAGTGTCAGCTCATCATTTATAAAAGCCTCATATAGCAAAGTCTCTCTGCAGTGTGGTTTGCCCCAGTTATTAAAAAAACCCCACAATCACAAATAATGTATACTCAAAACGATCAGTTAAAGGTTGGCTTTGCTTTCTGGCTTCTTCACTTTCATGCAATACACACTTCACCCTTTAAAACTTTTCTTTGCTAATCTGGAAACTAGAATTTCACTTTGATGTTGAACACTGAGATGGGGCAGAGAAGTGCAAGTGACTGGTCCTGACTTAACGAACAACCATTCCCCAGCTGAACCACAGGCTCATCACCCTCCCGCCCTGACCCAAGAGCTCAGTTCAGCTGATGGTGCAGCCACTCTGCACCAGGAGAAGCGTGTTACTGTCACAGCCCGGACCCTCTGTCACACTTCCAGAGCTGGCATGTTAAGGGGGAAAGAACGGAAAGGATAAGTAACATGAATTTTCCCAATTAAAAACCACTGAATGGTGACACTCAAACTCAGACTTTATTTTCAGCTTTCAGCCCAAAAAACCCTCTGGGATATGAGCCCTTCTGCATTGGTGTTAGTGCATCTCACTGAGGGCAGACCTCGTCAGCCATTTCATCATCTCCTTTAGTCTCACAGACCCCTTACCTTGCCACGTGACTGGAAAAAGTCAGAAAATCACAGTCTGTGCTGCCCTGGTACCTGCGGGTAGCATTCAATAACAGGTGCTGTGGGCACAGGGCTGCTCCTGCCCTGACCCTCATGCCAGAAGCTTGTCAGGCAGCTGCTCTGTCTAAACTGGACCCTGCTTAACAGAAGACAGCTCTTGCCTTTATTTCCTCCTCCTCCTCCTCTTCTTCCACTGGGAGCTCTTATTTCTCACCTCCCACTGCAACACTTATCAGAGTATAACCTTCACCTCTAGCTCAGCGTCCTTTTCCCCAGACTGGAAAGTCACTAATGATGGTGGTGGGAGGTGGCAGCTTGTTCTCAGCTCATTAATCTATCACAAACCTCTGCAGCAGGCTAGCTGCCTCCAGCCCTGATTCATTTTCAAGTACAAAGGATGTTTGTGTTTGATTGGATATGCTGGATAAATGATTCCAAGCTGTGAATTTCACTTCATGACTAATCACAGACACGGGTTGAAATCCTGTGCAAGAAGTCAAGAAGCGAACTTCCATTGACCTCCATGGCAAGGTGGGACACTGGTCACCCTGAAATAAATAATAATGTAAATTAGATCAAAGGGGTCACAGGAAGAGGATATGCAAGAAAAGATCATTCACATCATCCTTATCTTTACTCCTGGTCTGTGGGTTCACATATGAAGGGGATATTTGCTTTCCTGTATCACTAGTAGCTGTGAAACAGAAACACATCATTAAGGAGCCTCACAGTCCCAGCTAAGATAAACCCCAGAGGCTTCTAAACCAGCCCCAAGATGCTCTTATAACATCAGTCAGACCTTTCAGCTTTGCTGGTAGCTTTGATATCCCTACAGATGAGGGATGCTTCTCCTCTGGGCACAGAAAATCTCTGCCTACCTCCAGCAGAAAGCTTTCCCATGGGGCTCTCACCATCCCTGGAAGTGTCACTGCAGGGCTAAGGGCTGGTGGCACAGCTTCAGCACTATTCACTTTCCAGCAGGGGAAATGACCGAGACTCCCTTCCCAAGGACATAAAGGGTCCCCCCTCCAAACCGGTAAATCAGTCAAGTGCTCAACATGGAGCTCCTCCCAGGAATCAGGAGAAGCAAAAAACCCATTTAATTTCTTATTATTTTTTCTTAAGTGCTAGTGATTGTGCAGTAAAGTCTAGATGTGTATGCCTGGCTCTTTTTTCACAAAGACCCCAAAGCCCAAAGTCAGAACAGGGGAATCAGTTACAGATTTCAGAAAGTTTCTCTCAGCACCTCTGCTGTGCCCAGGCAGGCTGGAGTGACAGTTGTTCAGTCCTGTATGAAATGAGCTGTCAGTTCTCAGCCCAGCCCTGTGGTACAGCATCCTCTTTGAACAAAGCCCCTCCATCACATATAACATCACACAGGAGAGACAGGGGGAGAAAGAAAAGGGAGGTAAACAAGTGACAGGAGGAATAGACAAGAGAGCAGGACACAGTCATGACCTGTGCTTGTTACTAGTGCAGCAATGCACATCTGCACTTCACAGCTCGTGGTCTGTGCTCTGGAGCTGCTGAAGGTCTAATGGCTTCTCCCACTGCTGTGCCCTGATGTGACATGTCCTTGCCTGGGAAATACAGGGCCAGGAGGAAACTTTTAGGGAAAAGCTGCTCAGCATTAACTGTGCTCAGCAGGGCAGCGTGGGCACCGCCTGCATGACTGAATGATGAATGGCCTCAGCACCGCAACCTCACAAAAATGCACTTGCCTGAATCTCTCCACGGAACCTCACTGGCCTCCAGAGCCTAATTCCTGAAATTAGGTACTAGGGCAGAGGTTTTTGGTTTCCAAATCAGACAATGTGCTGGAGAGTGGCCAGAGGCTGTGGGTACACTGAGCAAGGGTGGGGTAATTTGGGGGGAAGCTTTCTGCCTACAGGGAGAGCAGGATGCGTGAGAGCAGGTCTAGAGCTCTCAGCTGGAGCAAAAATTACCGGCAGATTATCATCTTGATAGCAAGATTTAGTGCAAGGAGGGCCAGGCCAGGTGAGTCACCCTGCTGCTGCTGCCAGTCGTTCGCGCTGCTGATGGCTGTGATAACCCGATGAGCACGGAGTGGGGACTGGCAGGAAGATTGCCAGGTTAGTTATGGAGCTGGGCACTCTGGAATGTCAGCAGCTGCTGCCTGTGCCCCTTTGCAGTACCAGATACTGGAGAGGACAGAGCACAGGGCCCAAGACATGCCAGCTTTTGCCACTTGTTACTTGGGTGGGCTGCACCCTGAGCACAGCGCAGCCGATCCTATCCCAGGAATTGGGTGCGGAAGCAGATTTTGCTCCACCGCAAGCTCCTCCTCTGGGATGCACATGAGGAGCTGAACAGCTCCCAACCCCAACACGGCAACAGCTGAGCCTGGCTCACTGAGACATGGTCGAGCACCAGGGACTCCAACCTGTGGTAAGCCCAGACCAAAGATATTAAAGAACCAACACAGAGGGGAATAAATTCCCCAAAACAAGAAACAGCCTCTCTGGTCATCTTCAAGAACACCAGGCCCTGGTGAGACAGGAAGGTCTGTGCTCTGCTGTCTTCAGTTCAGTCATTTGCCAGAGCAGATGAATGAGCTCAGATACTTGTGCTTTACTTCAGAGTTTGCATACCCAGCACCTCGCCCATCCCAGCCAATAGTGTCACATCAGGTACCATTCTGACACCATGGTCTCTTACCCTTTCTCTGTGTGAGTCTAAATAGCTCTGGGGTGGGCTCCCAAACGCTTCTGCTCAGTCTATTAGCCAGGGATCACATCGCACCAGAGGGTGTGGAGAGGCCCTTGACATCAAAATGTTTTGGCAATCAAACATCCCCAAGCAACTCTAGGCGTCGAGCGCAGCTGACGCATGGGTGGCCAAAGCAGCTTTGAGCTGTCCAGAGCTACACAGACACATAACAGAGAGCTCAGCAAATCCTTCCTGAGAAGTGGTGTGAACTCTTGGGTTACTGCTACACACGAAGCCTGCGGTCCTCTCTGCACACCCAGTGCCACCTGTGCTGGTGAGTCTGATGGGAGCCCCAGCCTGTGCAAGCTGAGATGCTGGTGCACACTGGTGCTGCCGACTGCTTGGTTTTCAGGAGCCACGTACACCCTACGGAGCACAGGAAAGCCACCACCCTCCACAAGCCCTTCCACACGGCCAGCACTGCACCCGCCAGCCCATCCCACAGCAGGGAGAAGCAGAGATTGCAGATGCTGCTGAACACTCCCTGCAGGCATGAGGCTCCACAGACTCACCACTGCTACCAGCAAGGGGTGGAGAGTTCAGGCTCTCTGGCTAACGCTACTGCAACTCCTGCTTAAGAGCAGAGATAGTGGCTGCCCCTGCTTTGCATTGAGGGTCTCTCTCCCATGGATGCACCCTAAGCCCAAACACATCATCCTTTTGCCGGGGCTCCCATCTTCCCTTTGTTCCAGGTGGAAGTGGTGACTGGACGTGATGAGGTGCTACTTGGCCTGAAAAATCTTTAGATGTTGCAATTCGTTGCTCAGGGGCTGCAGCTGGACTAGATTAGATTATGCTGGGCTAACCAGACAGATTTTTGCTGGGTTTCTTCAGCACCAAGCTAACCACAAATCATGAAGCAGCAAGAAGACCTAAAAAAAAATGGTCACATCTGAAGTGCTTTCTCACAGAGAAAGTCCAATTAACAAAAAGTCCCATGAGGTCAAAAGAGAAATGAAAAGTAATCGTTGGGGTCGGAGGTTGTACAGTGCACTGAGTACTGAAATTACTCACCCTGCTACAGTCCAGCTACAAGATTTCCTGTTTGCTTTGCCCTAATTTTTGGGTGTTTTACAGTGATTGGAATGGTAAATTAAACTCCTACACTAGAAAATAGCTAGTGGCAATGGAGGTGGGGTAATTTCATGAGTTAACTGTGATAGACCAATGTGAGAAACACTATGATCCAATTTTGGTTTAAATTTGGAGACAAAAGTACGCCTCAGTCCTTATTTTGTCGAAATGGCTTATTCAGCTCAAAAACATTTTTTGCATCCTTATTTCCCCTGCTACACAGTGGAATATGATGCTGTGCACTCTGCTTGTCATAGCTCAGATCCTGTCTTACATTTCTGTAATGCCTTGCGTGCTGGAGAGTCTTGGCATGCTTCACAAACTGCTGTATACATGGCCAGAATCAGACATGCAGCCACTTCTGGGCTGGAAGGCAGCAAGAACTGCATGTGTGCACTGAGGGGAATAAGATTCTGTCCCAGAAGAGATGCTTTTGCATAGCATGTCATTAACATCAATCTCTGAACGCCCAGCAGGCTCCTGGCTACAAGTTTATCTGCATCTCGCGGGCTGGAAATTTTACTGCTGGGATGTGAACCTGGAGTTCCAGGCAATCTATTTCTGCCTAACCTGCTAGGCTGTCAGTAGCTGTTTTCGTCACTTACATACACTGTTGACCAATAATAGATAAATATTAATGTAGATCACAGGCTCCTGCACCTTTTGGAAGGGGTTATGCCTTCTCAAAGGATGCTTTTGAGAAAGGAACCAACACAAGGTGGAAAAAGAGTCAAGTTGCCAGAAAAGAGTCATCTTCTCTTTCCCACCTCTCATCATCTGCGGGTCTCTCTTCTCCTCACTGCCCCACAATGCAAGAAGGAGGAACATCCTGAAGGTTGGGAGGGCAAAGGTGGAGAAGGAGGAAGGACATGGCTTGGGCTGTGATTCTCAATGAGCTGCATTAGCTGCAGAGATTGAGGAGCTCGTGGCAGTAAAGGTGTGACACAGGTTCTGTTCTCCCAGTGCTTCTGCAGCCCTCAGGGTCCTGCACATCCCTCCCTGGTGGAAGAGAGAGCAGTGTGACAACTCAACCGAGTATCACAGCGTGAGCTTGGTGCCTGGAGCTGGCATGTCCCCACTGAACACACTCCTTAATTCAGGCTCCCAATCCTGTTGCCACATCAAATGCCAAATTCCAGGCATCCTGCAACTTCCATGACACCTACCTGGAGCCATCTGCTGTAGCCTACCTGCTCATCTCCATCCCCTTTCCCAAGAGCCTGGATGCCAAAAGCATGTCCTGGTGGTCAGAGAGAGATTCCAGCGAGGTTCTTGTTGAGGCACCTGCTCATTGCCTTCCAGCACTTGGGAAGGTACCAGTGAAAAGGCAGGTGATGCTTAGCAGATTGGAAGTTGACCAAGGGCACCTGTGACCTGGCCACAGTGCTGCTACCAGCTTTTTCCTCAACTGGGTATTAGTTTACTTGTTTTGATTTTAAACAGGCCTAAAAACTGGCTATTCTTAGGGAAGGAGAAAGAGAGGAAAAAAATCCCTTTTTCCTGGCTAGCCTTTTTTAACATCATCCTGGTGCTACATGGGGAGAATTATACCCTTTTCTTCCTGCACACTGAGGAGGTACAGAGGAAAGTGCAGTGCCTGTGGCCCTGAGCACTGCCTGGGGCACTGGCTGGCAGCTGAAGAAGACCTGGTTTGCAGCCACAAACCCAAGTGCTGTGGTGTGTGTCCTAGCTCAGCCTGAATCACAGCTGCCAGAGGGAGTGAACATCTGGATTTGCAGGGAACACTGCCTTTGGCTGCACCCGGCTCCTTGTGCTCAGGAAACCACAGCCCTGGCTATGGTGTACCTGGAACTTGGGCAAGCATCTTTAAGCAGTGGGCAGACTACAGCTGTTTTTCAGAAGGCATTTCCATTTTGGTGGGGTAGAGGTTACAAAGTGGTTGCCTATAAATTGGTATCTAACATACTGAAAAAATCAATTGCTCCTGACACACAACAGATCTGAGCCAGCTGATCCAGCCCTGGTTCCCAGTGGCCATGAGAACACTACAGCCTCCCAAAGCAATAAACTGAATACTGTGCATGCAGGGCCGCAGGGTGTTGGGTACCCCACTAGCTGGATTTTGCTGGAATGCTAACTTAGCTTCCTAAGCACTGATACAGGAATGAGAGGCCACTGGTGAGCCCATGTACCAGCCTGTCTTTATAAGGTGCTGTGGCTGAACAGGGCTGAGGTTTCACCTCCAAAGCCACTGTGTGGATACTGAGCTTCAAATCAGCAAACAGAAGAAAATTGAACTCTTTCCAGGTTCTGCCTCTCCTTGCATCCCAGATGCTTCCTGTTCCTCAACAGCATCATCCACCTTGAGACATTTGAGACAGCGTTTCCCTTCATCTCAAAAAGCAGCATGAGGGACAGAGAGACAACAAAGCTCTAATATCTTAGAGCCACATCTCTGCCTTGTGCATTTCTGTGCAGTGCCAAAAACCATCGGGGTGTGCAGCCCTGGGATAGCCGCTGTCTCCAGCCCTGCCTCTTCTGCCCAACCACGGGCAAATGCAGCTCTGGTTTGGGCCAGGATCTCGCACCAGCCTCCAACGTCATTTGTTCCATCACCTGGACCTGTTGTTTTCAAATGTGCAAGGGGCCAAGGGATATATTTGTTGATGGTATGTATGTTGGTTACTACCAGGACTGCAGTTTTAAGGATTTTCCACATATCGTGTGTCCTGTGTCCATCCACGTTGCAGTGCAGTGACCCAGACACAACACTGACAGCTGCAGGGTAAATAAATAAAAACAGAGTATTTTGATCTTGGAAGGGGAGGTGGTTTGGAGGGGAAGGGGGGGCCAGGGTGTCAGCAGCCAGAACAGGGTGGCCACAGCTGTGATGGGAACAGATGCGGCACAGGGAGCGGGAGCGAGGAATAAAGTTCTGCAAATGCAAGCAATGCTGGAGAGTCTTGGAGAATGGCACGCATATTTGGGACAGGTGGGAAGTGTTTACATTGAAATAAGAAGGATGATGGCCTGACAGAATGCTGGTCATGTTACCTGTGACCCAAACTGACCGGCCACAGCTCTCATGGGCCCAGAACATCTGAGACCAGTATTTCTTTGTCACAGCAGAGCCCACTGAATGAACGTAGGGTCCCATGCAGTGGTAGGGCTGCTGCTGCTTGGAGATGTTTTGTCCCTCTTGCAAGCAAATGATGTTGGCTCTAAGCCAGCCTTTATCCCAATCTAGCTTGTGGTGGGTCTCTGCAGGACCCCTGTGCAAGCCTTGAACCAGGCAGGTACAAGGCAGTATCAAGACCTGAGCCAGCAAACCTGCCAGTGTGGTCTCCAGCACAGCTGGAGCACAGCTGGCAGTGCCCAAGGACTCATATCTGACTCATCCCAAACAGCAGCTCTGCCATGGCTGGATCTCTAACTGGTTACATTGGTTTATTGGCTTTGGTGCTTGGTTTTTGTTTGGGTTGGTTTTTTTGTAAGTCTAGCAGAAGTTATTTCTCAACCAATGTTTAAATGATGAAACAAATGGAGTTGCACACCTTTCAAATTCTCAGAAGCAGCCCAGCTGCCAGGAGGAGCTCAGGGAGGCTCTTGCAAAGCAGGTAACCTGCTGCTGTCTGCTGCCTGACTGAAGTGGCATTTGGGTACAAAGCAGTTGTGCTGTGTGCTCTCTCTGCTGGTGGTCATCAGGGACAGGAGGTTGTGGGGCTTGTTGCAGAGGATCTTTGCAATGCTTCACTGAATTTCCTCCATCCAAAGGACTCATCACAACAAATGATGTGAACAAAATCCTTATTTTCTTCTGGCCCCTTATACACTTTCCATAAAGCATTAAGGGCTGGGTCTTTCAAGAACCCTAGAGGCACATGTGATCCCATTTAAAATTAATGGAGGGCTGGGAACTCATCTCCGTAAGGTGCTTTTGAAACCCCAGCTAAAGGGATTTAGCTGAGCCCAGCATGGCTCTGTCACACCTGCATTACCCAAGGGTGGCAAGGACACCTGTCCAAGGTCATTTTATGTGGTGCACTGAAGAACAGAGACCAGAGGATCCATCTCCTAAGCCTCCAGTCTGCCTTCAAGCTTCCCTTTTGCTCCTGTCTGCCTGCTTACTAGCATGACCCATGGGAGAAGAAATCCTTCTGACTGCAGCTATATCACAGGAGGATGCTCAAAGGCAGCTTGCAAGAAAGTTTGAGCATTTCTAATCAAGTTGGAGAAAGGCTCACAAACACAAAGTCATGTTGAGAGACATTCCCTACATTTATTCACACCCTAGCCCCTAGATAAAAATAGCTTTGTATGTTAAGTTTAGGACCACAGAAAGCCCAGCGGATAGCAAGGGATTATCACAAAAGGGCAGCAAGGCAGTCAAAAAGAGCCTGAGGAACATTTTGTACGATTTCTGTGAAGAGAATAATTAATTCAAACTGTATACAGACAGCTCTGGGAGTGTCCACTCTGGAGATGTTCAAAGAGTCCTTTGCTGTTTTGGGCTCACTTTAAATCGAGTGTCCTAAAAATCCACTTCAGCTATGCATTTCTTTTCAGTTATACAGAATGCTTGAATGCCAAGGGATCAGGGAAAACTTTGTTATTACAGAGCTGAAAGATTTTAACAAGGTACATAGTCATTAGAAAGTTGTTGAGTCATGAAAATACTCTCAATAATTTGAAATTAATGTTTAGTGTGTGCTGTACCATAAAAATGCTTAGATGTTGTGGCCATGGATACTAAAGAAAAGCCTTAAGGCCATGACTACATGAGCAAGTTACCGCAAGGTGAGCGAGGGTGTAATTTTAGAGCGCGCCGCTTACAATAAGGTAACTTCCCTTTTCCCAGCTCTTGTCCTGGGACCAGGGGAGGTGGTTAAATCCTTGCTGAACGTGGCACAGGCTGCCTCTTGAAGGGTGCTGGCTGAGAGCATGTGTGTGGCTGGGTACAGCAGAACCTATAAGGTGCAGTAAATCTGTTCAATAACTGATCTTATCCTTTAGTAACTTTGCTCTCCAGCACAGATGCAAGGATGGATGGACTATGTGTAGCAGCCAATGCCACAGAAATGGACACAATCAGATAATTAAGAAGGCAAATAGAAATGGCTGGAACTTAATGTGAAGATTCTGTTTCATAAGAACAAGTATATATACATATATATATATATATATACTTGCAAATAATAAACAGGGTTCTAGTTTCCCTATACCAGGCTTTATTGACAAGACAGGGAAAAATGACAAACTAACAAGTGTTTCCTTCTCTCCTTTCTTTTCCAGAAAAGCACAATTATCTGAATGCAGACCGCTTCTGTAATCTGTCCTTTCTTTTCCATCTTTGGATTGTGCCAAGCAAAGTTCATAGAGTTTCACTTATGATTTGTGAAACTTATTTGTAGAGTGTGTTACTGATAAATTATTTAAAACTAGAGCAACAGGGCTTCTATCCCAAATAAAGGATTCATCCCAGAGCCTAGCCTGAGCCTGTCCAATGCAAGGCGAAGAAACACTGTCTTTCTAACACAGCTCCAGGGTATCCTGGAGATTTTTATTTTCAACACAGTAATGATCATTGCAGCTCTTTCCTTTCCTTTCCTTGTTATTTTAAAGAAGGGAGAGCTGCAAGTGTATTTCCTATCCAGATTTTGGAAACTGCTTATACCTCCTCCTGTAAAAACAGGAATGGAGCTTCACCAAGAGAGCCCTGCTGCTGCTCAGGTGAGCAGGAGGAAGACCAGTCCTCCAGGGCAGGTGAGTAATCCTGATATTCAGACCATCTCTACAGTCTCTCCTTCCATTCAAATTGATGTTATCAACATTTGGGGAGTGAAAGAGACTCCAAAGGAAGCCACGAGCCTGATGAATGCAGCAATCAGCTTTCATTGCCTGTCACAGGGTGAAGACTTCATCAGACAAGAGTGCAGCTTCCTTTGCAAGGGTGTATTATACTCAGCAATAACCCCCCTTCAGCCTGCACAACTCTCTCCTTGCAGGTTAAGAACTCACGATCCCATAATCCAGGCCTGCCTTCTTCCCTTGTGGTCTGGCCTGTAGGTCAGGGCTGTAGGATTTCACTGGTGCCTGGTGCCTTACCCAAAGCAAAATTATAAACATAGTTTTATATCCCTAAATCCTCATAGTACCTTTTCAAGGCCTGGCTATACTACAAAAGTTTTGCAGGCATTGCACAACACTTTGTGTTTTCTAGGTGTGAAAAGTGGGAGATGATGAGCGGGAAGGGGGAGAGGACTATGAATGCCCTTTCTGACCAAGTGCAGAGGGATGTATTTTGGGGCTGTCATAAGTTATGTTAAAGAGAAACATGCTGTGGTGATGCTGCTCATTCCTTACACTCCTTGTGGCAGCAGGGGCAGGATGCAGATCCCAGCCAGCACCGTGCCTGAAATCACACAGAAACTGGGCAGGAATGATGGTTCCCTTGCTAGCAAAGGGTAACTCACATTTCTACTGTTGCCCAGCTCTACACTTAAGAAATATTGTTCTGATAGTGGGTGTCTGTAGGCATCTGTTTTCTTCAGGTGCTCGTTATGTCAGTGTCTCAAGAGTTAAACTACCTGGAAGAAGGAGATTTTAGTAGAAGATCCGGAGTGGTGAACATTATCAGCAGTGTTAATCTGTCACATCTTTCCTGGACTGTACACACCATGCTCCACCACTCTGGCATGTCATGGCCTGCATTGTTACAAGATGTGCTGAAGCTGTAGCCAGCCATAGTTTGGCGTCTCAGTGAACCTTGTGATCCAAGAAAATACGGGAAGGAGAAAATAATAGTGGCATTTTCAAAAAGAAAAAACCCTACACAGACCAACCTACCTTACAAAAATCAACCAAAACTAACTCCTAGACTTCTAAGCAAGTACTAAAATAGAATTTTTCATATACAACTTTAGAAAAAACCTGTTTGAATTAAAGGTGAGCTAGACCCTTGATTGCACATCACAAGAGATGCCAGATGGCTCAAAATCTAGAGTTTTTCTCTATCATTTTTCTCTCATATTCAGACACATACAAACTAAAAAAAAAAATTACAGTATTTGTTTTCCTGGTTCCCATTTCCCACTTCTGGCAATAACCCAGCCAGCAGCCAGGCTGGCCTGAAAACATCCCATGTTATCTGAGCTTGGATATACAGCAGACTCAAGCTGGAGCAGTCCTTGGAGTTGATTTGGAGAGCCCACACCCCAGTGCAGACACTGGACTGCAGACACCAGACGAGAGGGAAGGCCCTTGGCCCTATTGTTGTTGTTGAGCTCCTGGAAAGGAGCTAGTGAGAGGAAAAATGTTCTGGATAGGATAAAAAACCTCTCACAGGAATGGATGATCTCACTTATCCACACACACACACCCAGATGCACAAATATATATAATTAACTGGAAAATACTGTGTGGTACAAAGGTTTCTTCAGCTTGGGATCATCACAGTTGGGCTAGTTAAGGTTGGCACAGCCATAACAAAGATTACTTCCCACACATCTGCTGCTAAGAGCCCTTCTACCACATCACAGCCTTTTAGTAGGCATTTATATCTGTTGATAGGTACCTCTATGCTTTTCACACAGAGAAAACGAGGCATGTGATACAATTATTAAATGTACATGTAATAGCCCATCTAGTCATCAGGATGGGCTCTATGTGCACACATGCTCTTATGTAGACCGTCTGGGGACCCCTTTAAATGGTCACAAGGGTGTATGAGGGACAGGACACAAAAAGACTGTGCTGTTTGAATACCATAAAGAATAAAACCAAAAGAAGGAATAAAACCAAAAGCCACTGAAGGCAGATCCATCTGGTTTTGCCTCTGTGCAGGATATCTGTGGTGGAAAAAAGGGAGGGCCACTGGGAGTACTGTGGGATTCTGGGGTTTCTTAAGCAGCCCCATGACAACCTGGATACAGTTCCAAAAGCAGCTCAACTTACAGACACAAGTTATCAGTTTCAAAGGTGTCACAAAACTTCTTCTGCACCTCTTTCCCCATTTCCTAGACAGTGCTTGCTAAGGGACACAGCAGAGTGCTCCTCAGGGCATGGCTGAGACCTTACCAGCTCACAAAAGCAGCAAAGCATTGCCATGCATTGCTGGGCTGCCATACTGCATGACAAAATAGTCCTTGCTCTATTCTGTTCCAAAGATATTATATGTATGTACATATATACATGAAAATAGATATAATTTTTTAAAAATTTGACCTTGTTTTTATTTAAATTAAACACACGTGCCTCTATTTGTTTTGTTGTTTGGTTGGGGTTTTTTGCCTTTTTGGTTTTTTTTTGAAGGGAGGGGGCAATTTTTCTAAGTTCTTGTTTTGTTTTAGGAAAAGATATTAAGCATTCGACACAGTTTCCACTCACATTGAAAATGAAGTTGTGTCCTTGAATAGAGCTAGCGGTACCCATTGTTTCCATCTCAGAGGTGTACACGGTCATCCAAGATTTTCCTTGCAAAAAGACCACATAACATGTATTAGAACTTTTCAAGAACCAAAACCATCTTAATAAAACCAAGGAACAAGAGGGAGAGCAAGAACAGAGCTGCATTACCTCTGCTGTGATAACTCCAGAAGCCACTTCATGCTTGTAGCATTAACTGGAAACAGTTTACTGCTTGCACTGTCGTGCAAGAGCGGGAGCTGTTCTGTTGTTTGTCTTGCACTGAAGAAGCAGGACAGTGTTTCTCAACAGGAAGGCTTGTCTGGATCCCGGACAAAGAGGGCTCAGGAACACCAGCCCTCAAATAACCCAACTACTCACTCATCCCGACCCTTTACACGTTGAAGAAAACTCACCACCACTGCTGCAGATTTCCATCCAGCTTCCCCACAAAACAGTTAACGTAATCCCTAAGCAGAGATACTACTGTGAGAAGCCAAGAATGGTTATTTTTTAGGTAACAAGAATGCCCCAAATTTTACTGGTGTTACATAACTTTCAGCTTCTTGTTCCAAGCCCCAAGCTACTGAAAAGCTTCTCTGTTTTTTAAGACTACAGGTCATTCCTTTCTCTGTGTCCAGGCTACTCTTCCAATATATTTTTAAACTGTATCCTTGTTTCCAGTGAGTGGACTCCAAGTGACAGGAAAAACTCAGTAAGAGAGATTGTCTTCTTGCACATAAATCTTACTTTGAAAGGAGACAGTATTTTTGGAATTCAAGGGCTAGGGTTTTTTTTTCTCTGTGATATTTTTCTTCTGTCACTTACAGAAACACTTTGTCTCTAGAAGGAAGTTGCTTGATCAACTCTAAACTGAAGCAGGAGGCATAAGGCAAAAATCTCCTTTCTAACTCACATTTCTTGGATGGAGGAGGTATTTTCTTTTAGTCTGTTCAGGACTTTATTCATTTGTCTACATCCAGGTGTGCAGGATTTCTGTTAGGGAATGCTACATCCCCCTAAATACAATAGAGCACGAATTTTTGGTTCTTTGGTCTCACTCTAAAAGGCCCTAGGATGTCAGTTCTTCACCTAATTATAAATCAGGAGCAATGGCCCTCATCATACAGACGACTCAGAGATGCTTTGAGGTTCACTGACCCATTTTAAGAGTCTTGACCAAAACATTATTTATTACTGGTTACTCAACAACAACAACAAATATAAACTTGCAAGAATGACTTGGGAGTGTCAGAGGCAGAAAAGTTCTACCCCAAAGGCTTGTTCTTTATACAAACTTGATGGAAAGAAGGAGAACAACACAACGATGAGAAGCTCAGAAAATGGCGTAGCATCTCAGACAGTGGACAGGTTTCAGATGGGTGCAAACATACTCCTAAAGTCAGCTCCTCACCCTTGATGGCTCCTTGCATCCACCTCCTGATTTATACACTGCTGCTCCGATGGACTGGCTGCTAGAGCTCCTGCTGAATGCCGTGCCTGTCACCAGGATCTGGAAGCAGCCCAGAACTGGAGAACAGCTAGCAGACCTCCAGCCACACACTTAAAAGTCACTTAAAATCTCCCCTCTTTTTTGAAGCCTGGTGCTGTGGGCTTTTCTTCACTAAGGGACCCAACTTAACCCCAGCACAACAGGTGATATAATGATCTCATGCTTGGGCAAAGAATACACCAAGATATTTTGGGACTTTGTGTGTAACTGAGGGTAGTTCTCAGTAGGGTCTGACTTCCTAGAGAGAGGAGATACAATCTGCACAGCACTGTGCCCAGCTGATTGCACTGACCACATCGAGGCACACCTCCAGGTATATAGTTCAATATAAGATAAAGAGGGATACATAAAAATTCAAGATGGGACACTATTTTGATAGCTGGATGTTCCTTTCTCAATCTCCGAAACAGCAGAAGACCTGGAAGACACAGAGACCAATACAGAATAAATCAGCTTTCTCATTTGTTGATGCTTTACATGGCCACGGCCAACACAAAATCAGGGAGAGGGATTCAGCTTGCCTTACAGTGCAGGATCTCCATCCAACCTGAGCACTCTGGGCTCGTGTTGCAGCTGCTGGAAAAAAACAGGCATATTTTTAGGGCAGATTAGCCAGGCTTGTTTGGGCTGTCAGGTTAGTGTGACTCAGCCCCTAGACACACCTCTTACTTTTCGCTTGTTAGAAGGGGTGTCTAGACAGCTCAGGTGTAGGCGTTGCCGTGTCCACATTCAGTGGGATTAATCCCCGTTGGAGGACCACATGCTGTGCCAAGGCAGCCCTCTGATACCACCTCAGTAAGCAGGGGAGAGAGCTGCAAACAGGCAGAAGATGCCTAGACCCCCATGAGGATTTAGTGGCCTCACTCCTGGATGACTTGCACAGCCACGTGGTCCCTGCAAGCAAAAAACAGTGCTCAAAGCCAGCTCTCCTCTGCTCCTGGTGTGTTTCGGTAACTGTGTTGTTCCCCTCTGGGAGCTCTGCAGGGACAGCAAGAAGCCATATGGCAAGGAGGGCCAGTGCTGATAAAGCCCCCAATTAACCTCCCTGCTGGACAGGCTTCTCCAAGCAACTCCCAGCATCTGGATGAAAGCAGGAACGCTGCCCTCGCTGCCGCGTGGTCTCCAGGGCAACATCTCCGGTGTGTACACAACAGGACCATCAGGTAGCAGTTTCTGTGTCACTGATCATCACAATCTTTTATTCCTGGCACAGGGCACGGAGAGATGAATGAGGCTGATATGAGAAATGGCACCACCCTGCTGTAATGGAGAAAATTTTTCAGTGTCGTTCTCCAAAGCTGAGTATGTGTCTACATACACATATACACAAACACACCTCACTGGCCCTTGTGTCAGTATCTCTCAATTGTACCAGCACTTACTTTAAAATGTACCTTTTCCCTTTCTTTTTTTTTTAAAAATTCATTTTCACTACTCGTGGTCCAATCTCAGTGATGTCCACCTGTAACAAAGGGCATCAGTCATCATGTTTATGTTTGGGAGTGGACTCAAACAGTTTGACTGGATAGTGGTAAGCGAATAGTTTTCATGAAAATGTCTAAATGCAAACAAAATCTGGAGTCCAGCCCTGCTTCCATTTGCAATCAATTCCTTCAACAGCCAGGTCCCAATAGTAACTCAAGATATTTCCACTGAGAGAATAAGCACAGTATGGAAGATCCTGCAGACATGCTGCCTGTCCTAAACGCAAAAAGGACTCCAAAGAGAGGATTTAACAAATGAGATTTAGTGCCTTGCACAGCCAGCATTCATGTGAAGAACTTTACACTCTATGAACCAGGTACAGTGATTTCACTGAGCACCCTGGTGCTCTTGTCTGACACCCAGTAGGTTTCCAGTTGTCCAAACCTTGGGAAGCACTGTTAAACAGCTTATTTTAGTCTTGACACATATATCAAAGTTCTAATAGCTGGACCTCTATTAGTACCTGAGCCTATGATGATGACCACGAACTTAATCAATCAAAGGACTTTTCAACCACTTCCCAGAGGCATGAAGAAAGAGCAGCCCTGGAAGCCAAGGAACAATGAATGCACTGACAAGCAGGTATAGAGGGACTTGTGCAGAAATATCTGTGTGTGCATGTGTGAGGGGAAAAGACAAGATGAACTAATCCCTTTCCTTGGGGCTATGTCTTTAGTCTTTCAGACTAGCACGTGTCTCCTTTGTTTTTGATAATAAGAAGTAATTATATCTGAAATGTTAAACTGTAAATCCATCATGTAGTTAAGGGAATTCCAACTGCACAGAACTATGGGAACATTTAAGGATGGATTAGGGACAGGGACTCTGAGAATCACACTCTGTGTTTTCCATTCCTTGACTCAAAGACTCAGGCAGTTTACTGCTTTCCCCAGGGACTGTCTATCTCCCCACCACAAGATAAGGGAACCACATGTTGATTCCAGGGAGAATCACTAGTTTACTGTGGTGGAACAAAACAGCCTTCAGAGAGGGGTTTATGGCTTGTGTTTCCTTTAATATTTTTTGACCCTTCTTATCGCTAAACAAAAGCTTGTGGTCTTTCCTGGATAATCACATTTAAGCTCTTATAAAACCACATGCCTGGATAAAGCAAGTCTTATGCAACTCGGATGAAGCTGTTTTTCCCCAGTGTAATCATTATTAAAGAAATCTATCATATTTTACAGCAAAGCCTAAAATGCAAAGCACTTAACTAAAAATACAAAAAAATTAAGAAAAAAATACAAGCAGTGTATTTCCAAATCCTCCCACCCCACCCCTCTACCACTTATATTTGCAAACGAAAGAAAGAGTACTTGAAAAGGAGACTCATTCTTTCCTCATAGGATCACCAGTGGCACTCACCTCCCATGGGCAGTGAAGGAGGGAGTGCCTGCGCTTATCCGACAGTGCTGCATGGAAACCTCTCCAGGACAATGCTGGAGCGATGGTGCTGGTGCAAGCAGGGATCCAAGCCATGGAGGCCTTAAATGCAGGATCTGATGTCCTTCACATCTTTCCCTATTGATGGCTGCTGGCCAAGCTCAGGCCCAAGGCATCAGTCCTTGCTTAGAGCTTGGCCTTGCTGCTGCTGGGGAGGGTGCACATCTGTACACAGCTGGCCTGGGCTGCCACGCCAAAAGAGAGGAAGGCACCATGTACTTCCTTATAGAAAAGGGAGGAGAGGGTGGTTTGAGCACAGCCACAGACATGGGCTCCACCAGAAAAACAGGGGCAGACATCAGGAGCTAGAGATTGCTTGGGTCCTGCTGTGTCTGTCTTGCTCTTGGTGTCCAGGTGATCTGTATCTGACATTATGAGCAGGGGCAAGAGTCATTTGCACCTTTCTCCCCAACAGTTCTTTCCAAACATGAGCAGAGAGTGATTTTTGAGGGGTGATCTCTGGGCAAGGAATGCCATTACTTACACCACAGTCACTTGGGATAATATTTATTACCGATAGGCTTTTGTGGGGCAAGTTCAGGCAAGGGAGATCAAATCACTGCTTCAGGGCAGCCCTTGACTTACAACTGCAGAAATGCCAACACCACAAAAAGTTAAATGCAAAGTGGAATATGCGTGTACAGGGCTTGACTCAGAAACTGTAAGATTTGGTGAGGTACTTTTATTTTACTTTGGGGTGTGCATGGGTCATATTCCACATAAGTGTAAGGGCTAGAAACACATTTTGGATTGTTTGGAGGAGGATGTTTGGTCAGTTGTTTTTTATGAGAACCCAACTTCTTAGCTATTAACAGATTTTTTTTTTTTTAAATAGAATCACGGTGAAAAATTTAGAATAAAATTATGAGAACTGGCTACATACTAACTACTACTCCCACTTCTGCATCCAGCATCGAAAAAATGTTGATTAAAAGCTAGACAACTTTCTTCTACTCACCACTTTTGTTTTATTAAACAACTCAAATATCTTCATATATCGAGTATCATCCAATATTAGTTGAAACCTTTTGACTGGCCTGGATTTGTTTCCTTGCTGGAATAAGTGGGACAAGTACTCCACCCTTTCTTTTAAATAGACTTAAGATGTATCATTGAAGTTACTTGGAACAGGGTGCAGGGACCATCAGGAAAGGATTAACTGTAACAAAATCTTTGCGAAGTTAAAAACTGGGCAATCTGGTCATTTAAACTCTGTGATGGGTCATTTGCCTGTAGCAAACCAGTCTTCCAAAAACCAGCCTAATTATGTATGTCTACCTTAAAGGTGTCGCATGAGGGTTTCTGTTGTTACTGGAAGATGCCCCAATGGAAATGCCTCCATGAGGCTTTTAAGGAGCCACCAACTCGGACAGAGCAGACGGGTGGACTGCAGACTGGGATTTATTTAGTGAGAGGCGTGAAAAGCCAGCAATCCGGCCCAGCATTCCCTGGATTTCGTCTCTGGCACAGGAAGGGTTTGCATGTTTCCCGCTTGTGGCTTCTATTTTAGCCCGTGTTCATTGCTGGGATGCTTGGACACAGCTGTGCCGGTTCATTAACTGCCCAGCCTGTCACTCAGCCCAAGCAAATGGCTTTGGGGTAGTGTTTTCCAATGACTCAAGGGGAGGTTAGACCTCTCTGTGAGGAAAGAAAGGTGTTGGTCTAGCAGATATTTGATAATCTCCTGAGATACATTTAAAATGAGGAACGAAGAAGACTCAAGCAGGAGCAAGACAGATTCCCAAAGCAAAAAGGCTGGGACTCAAATGAACATTTCATGAATAATCCTCAGCCACCGAGAAACCCTAGTGAGACATGAACCAAGACCATGAAGTGATCAATGAACCAGTATCTCCCTTTGTGTTACAGCCGATATTGGTAATAAAGAGCTCACTGCTCCTGTGGTTTTCCCTGTAGGCTCAGAAGTGAACAGTTTGAAGGTACTAACTGGACACCAAGAATGAGGGAAATGGATCTACAGTATCCCCACCCCTTTTCTGGTCATTATATCCTGTTCTCAGGCAAGAGCCATTCACAAAATTAGAGCATGCTCAAGCCTTGCCCTTGAATGCTTGTGTTTGGAAGGTGCCCTGCCCTGTTCCAGAAGCTGTGTCAGGGACATGCTGAGCTGTGCAGCTGCTAGTTGGGTGCTGTTTCCAAAGAAATAGGGTCCACATCCTGCTGCAAATGACTCATGCTGAGATCATCCCACTCAGGAAGAGACAGAAGAAGCTGTCCCACCTCTTCCTCCAGGGAGGATTTGTGGCATGGAGGAGCAAAGCAGGTGCTGCAGCTGGGGAGGCTTGCGGCTTTTTTTGTGCAGAAGAAAAGAAACAGCCCCTAAGGAAGATGATGTCTGCCAGCCCATGCTATGGCATCGATCAGAGTGACAGCCCTTGGCCAGGGAGAAGCATCCCTGGCACGCTGGCACGCCTCCGCTCCTTCCCCGAGCCCGGCCGTAACCCTGCACTGCCCTGCCACAGCGCAGCCTCCCCGCTCCTGCCTCCCCTGTGCCTTAATACAACCCCCTGCGACTGCTCACTACATCTTTTCCACGGGTGGTCTCTGGAAGGCCACTGTGGGCCCAGGTAGAGTTAGGGGCTGTGGATACCTGGCTTTAAAGGCAGGAGATCCACATGACACCATGACAAGCACGAAGTCCCTGTGACTATTGCCATGCTGGCGCTAACCCTATCTAAATAACCAGCTGTGGAAGCTGCTTATCCTAAATATTTCCCAAGGCATCTAAAACTCGTTCTAGTTTAAAAATCAGATTCAGGCTTAGACAGGTCAGCAAGAAGTGAGCACAGCAGCCCTAGAGCCGTCAGTCCAGCCCCCCTACTGTGGCACAGCATTGCTCAGCATGAACCATTGAGAGGTCTACCATTTATACACTCACGTCTACATCTCTAGAAACATGGATGCTTAAGAAAATAAGGACTTTGTAGTGTTATTTCCCAATCCATCCCAGCCTGCTTGTCGCTGGGTTGTTCTAGCCTTTGCCCTGCACCGTTACAGTTCTTCCCAAATGGGATCCTCCGCAGTCACTTCCACGCACATGCACTCACACATGCCTGCACCACACAGGCTGCTGACTGCTGCTCCTCCAGGCAGTCGGTGCTGCTCCAATTGCCCACTGGAAACCCAGCTTGGCCCAAAAACTAAAGAGATTGACAAAAACACGTTCCACTGCTCTTCCTGCAAAACTCTTGAACTCGTGAAAGTTGAACACATGAAAGCAATCCGAGGTTAGTGTGTAATACAAAAACCACATGAAAGAGCTAATTTAGCGTTAGACACATGTAACCAGGAGCAGGTTGAAACTAATACAGGTTTTGCATTCAGGTCATAAAATACAGCCCTTACATCGCCTTGTGAGGTGTCCCTACTTAGCGTGCCTTGGTGGGGGAACAACTACAAGTGCTTCAATGCTGATACGAGTTGAACACACAAAACACCCTTCTCCTTCACACTTTTCACCCACTCTGTGAAAGAGATACTCACACCTGCAGGGCAGACTCTGAATTGTGATGGACAATCCAGGAGGGATATGGGTCAAAACCATTTTCTGTTCCCATTCCCAGCCTACTGAAAGGCCAGACCAACAAGCTGAATCCAAGCACTCCATCAATCCTATAACTGTTTTTATCCTTGCCATAACATACCTTAAAAACCTGGTGCCAGTGATCCAGTTGGAGCACTAAAAGGGAGAGTAAGTGGTCTCCAGCACTGCCAGTTGACTGTGGCTCTGGAATGGAGGGATGAGGGCAGAGATCAGCCTCGAAGCAGCATTAAGGAGCCTTTGTGGGATCTCTGTTCTGATCCTGGAGGAAATCACACACAACCTGATGTTAGAAACCTCTGTCCGTGGTTGATTCTATAGGATTCAACCATGTTACCACTAATTTTACAGAACCCAAAGCACTCATGCTCACTTTAGGCCAGAAAAACCCCAACAAATTCAACAAATTTCAAAAAGATAAAGTTCTGAAAGTAGAGCTGTGTTGCACCTTTAAAAAGTATGTTGGCAGAGGCACTGGATTTACTTTGAAAGTTAGTTTGGTATGAAAGAGCTACACAGCAAAATTCTAAATCCCTTTAGAGAACAGAATGAAATAAAAGCAGATATTTCATCTCTTAACACCTTGTCAGCAAAATTCTCCTTCTTGGAGAAGACTTTTTTTCTTTTGCAAAATTATTGTGCTATTTTGCCAGTGAAGCTTTTCTAAGAACAACATAGCTGCTTTCTCACCCTGCCTCTCCCAACACTTCAACACTTCCTTCTGTAGGCCAAGCAGAAAATTCCTTCCCTTGGGGCCTGCAATGAAGCTCATACAAGTTATTGGGAGAAAATGCTGCACTAATATAGAACTCACGTCCCTCTTTCCTCTCTCCCCTCCCTTTCAAGTTCCTGACCCTGACTTTCAACTGCTGTTCTAGCTGGAGCCTCAGAAGTGGATTTGATTTGAGATATTTCTACTGATGTGCTTTAAACAAAAATAAACCTATCAAGGGGCACTAAAAATATGAAGATCAATCAACTCAGAGTTAGGCTGAAAAAAATTCCAGGGTGCCCGATGGCCCAACTTGCCAACGATGTACTGGTAAACACAATTCAATCGATCCTGTGGTCTGCATTCAACTTAGGCTTTTAAAGCAAAATCTGGATAGAAATGTGAATATTAATCGAAACACACTATCACTGAGAAAGGTTCTATAAACATGCTGGGCTAGCAGTAAAGACCACTGAAGAGGACAGTCTATGTCCTATTTTTAACTCTTTATTCACCGGCTGAGAATAGCTGGAAGAATAGCAAAGGTATCACACACTGACCTTAATTAAGACAGTGATTCACCCTTTCTCTCTGCACACAAATGGAACAGCTTGGAGCTGGAAGGCTGATGTGCAGTTTAGAGTTTTTTGGGGGAAGAGGCAATATTTACCACACAGGGCATCTTTTAAGGGAAAATATAGGGTTCTTGATAGACACATCCTGGAGAACACACACAGTCATTTGTCTGTTTTTCTGGAAACCTAGAGAAATACAAATATGAAAGGTATTGAGTTTTGAAAAACTGAAATTCACAAGTTAATTTATCACTTTATTCTGATCCTTATACAAATGGGGCTTTCATCAATCTAATTATTCAATATATTTCTTTTACAAAAAACCAGAACTTCCAACTTCCATAAAACTTTTTTTTTTAATTCTTCCTTACCTAACTTTCTTGTTTCAGGTGAAACATCCTGCCAGAACAGCTCCAGAAAGAATGTTTGTTTTGTAAGAATCAACACAATGTATTTCAGTGTTATTTTTGCTTTGACTGGATCCTCACAAATTTCATTTCAATGGCAATCTTTTCTTGGCTAAGGAGACTCAATAATGAAAGTAAAATGAAAAAGGGGAAATTTCTTTCCAGTTTTATTATTAAGTTGTTCCAGAGGTTTCCAACTGATCCAAACCAAAGTCACTTCTTTATAAAACAGATTATGTTTTAAAAGACATTATTCAAGATATTTCCACCATTGTTCCACAAAGATATCAAATGTAATTGTCCTACAACATATACTGGATGCCTATCAACTGCTGATAATTAAAATATTTATATCACTTTACAGTCATGATCCCAAATGCCTTCAGATGAAACAGGGAACTACATCTCTATCTTTATCACATTGATAAAGAGCTTTAAAGAGAAAAAATGAATAAGAACTATCCCTTAGAGTTCCTGGGGGATGGGTTTTCAAAAGCTGAGCTTTACACAAGCAATTGAATAACCACACATGGTCTGATGCCCAAAGAAAGCCAAGGGCCTGTGTAGGTGTTAGCATGGAAAGCCTGGTGCAGGACCACAATCAGTTGCTGGGTCCTTGTGCTGGGCTCTCTCCACAGTCTGGGTAGGGATAAAAAAGGGGAAGTTTCTCCGATAAAAATGGGGAAAACTAAGAGTACAGAATCAACTTCAATCATAGCACAGTCTGAGTCTTACAAAAGTGCTTCTGGAGAAAGCTATATATAGACATGAAAGTAAGCAAAAAACCTCCCTTGAAATAAAACATTTCAGATCAAGGCTTCAGCAAAATTTCCTTGCTTCGCATCATCCCGGTGACAATACTTTTCTGTGGGAGGAAGCAAAGTGGCCTCTATTTGTTAAACTCAGAGCTCAGAAATCAAAGCAGCCCAGTAGGGAAGTGGGGAAAACCACAGATCTGGTTTTATTTGAAGAATTTTGAGTGGTCCTAGAGAAGTAGACCAGAAAGTAGTATTTCTAAAAAGTCAAGAACCCAAATTCAAGGTTCAGACATCCTCCAAACTTGAGGTTTGATCAAAGAATATTAGGATTCAATCCCAATTCAATGAATACTGATATGTGCCATGCCCATTTCTGTTTTTAAGGGCTGCGGAAGATTTCAGGCAGACTTCTCTCTCACAGGGCATGCACAGTGTGGGCAGCAGAAAGGCAGCATTTCTCACTGTGCCATAGCCAATGTGCTTTTTTTTGCTGCCCGAGAGGAATTCTCTCCTCAGAGAGGAAGGCAGGGTAACAGCCAAGGCCACAGGGCACCCCACAGACTGACTGGTAGTCAGAAGTGCAAGGTCAGGCTCTGTTACAGAGAACATTGGGGTAGGACCTGGCACCAGAGAGATGGTTCTTTTTCTTCTCTTTCCCGCTCTCCTGAGTCCATTTCACAAATGTTGGTAGATCCTTGTGCCAGACCATGACTTCAAAGCCTTTGAGGAAAGGAGCCTGGCTCTAACTGTTCATTCAAAACCTCCTGCCCTGCCCCCTGCCAAAGGCTGTGTGCTAATATGGGAATGGCAAACACGGAGAAATAGTTTTAAAATTAACATTAGTCCCTAAGCTTCTCATATGGTCAAACAAAATCTCACATACAAACTCTTCCACAGATTCTTGCTTTCTCTATCCAATCCTACAGTGAAACTGAAGAATGGAGTTTAGGATCAGACAGCAGAGTTAGTATCTTGAAGGATTTTGTGTCTCTAGATCACAAACAATTTAGAGTGATCTACACTCTGATCTACAAATTAACAGAGCCAGAGGGCAGCCATGGTCAGCTAGGTTTGACTTCTGAAAGGATGCCAGCAACGAGGCTGCTCTGAATGAGTATCCTGCATGAACCTGAGTGTAGCTGATGGGAAAAGCATCCAATCTCTACTGCAAATGATGGAAGAAATCATAGCCCTGACTTTTGCTCCAAGAATGGTTTCCGCTCTTAAACGTTGAAGGCTTATACACAGTATTAACTCATCCAACTTCTAACTACTAATTCTTATTACACTATTGCCCAAAGGAGCTTCTGTTTCTGAATTTCTCTTCCTTATATAGCATACTTGAAAACCAGACTTCTCTTGACTTGTTGTTTGGTAAGCTAAGGGAATTGACTGCACTGTAAGGCGTTTGCCAATCCTCCAGTCATTCTTGTGGCTCCTCTCTGAAAGATTGCCAGGTTTTCAACATCCTTCTTTAATTGTGGGTACCACAGCTGCATGGAGTGTTCCCAAAGCAGTTGCACCAATGCCAAACACAGCAGTAAAGCAATCCCTAAGTATAGAGACAGGGAACATCAAGCAGGAGTTAGAAAGGCTCCAAGGATTGCTTTAGACCCTTTGGCCACGGCACTGGAGTGAGAGATGACACTCAGCCAATTATGCATTCAAGCCCACAATCATTTTCCAGATTGCTGTTTCTCAGCCCAGTCTATTCCATCTGGTACATAGATCTCAGATTTTTAATTTCCTTTACCTGTAGGATCCTGAAAAGAGAAATTATTTGCTATTTCCATTCTACCAAAGGATCCAAACCATGCTAAACTGGTCCTCCTGTCATCTGCTAACACCAGGAGAGCAGAATTCACCTCTTCTTAGTGTCACTGCCACGCCATTAAGCAACTCAGTGCAACAAATGGATCCCACTAGGAACACAACTATTTGATGTATTTACACTTTAAACCTTTTTACAAATCCCACTTTGAAATTTGAAACTGAAACAGTTGGAATCCATCTGCTATTTCTTATTTGGTACTGTACCATTTGAGTTTATGAAAGAATATGTATGGGAGCAAGTTTAAGGCATACAGGAAGTTCTTCCATCAACATTAGTGTGATAATCAACCAGACAGATATCTTTTTTTTTAAGTCCAGCTGAAGCTGACCATAGTTAATTTCCAAAAGCAGTACTAAGTGTCTCTTCATGTGATATATTGCTTTAGTATGTTATTCCTTATGTATCCCTTGCATATCCTTGAATTTCCTTGAATTAATATTAATGTTAATTATTAATGATCATAGCAATCTATTTAAAATATTGATCTAAATTTAGATTTCTTTAGCCTCTAGAACTTCCCCAGTGTTCCTTATCAGGAATCAAAATAAAGACCTAGGGAGATCTTCAGCTTTGTACCTCTAGGATTTGGAGTTAGAAAAACCCAGTGAGATTTGCATATGTAACTTTAAAACCTGATTAATATACTCCCAAGTACCAATGAAGTGAAAATTATTCCATTATCCAGAGAAAACATTCATCTGCTGTTTATTCATAAGATACAAAGAAGGTTCTTTTTGTGCCACTATTATCAATTTTATCACAACCAGTCAGCCAATTGAACTCCTATGGATTATTTAGTTTAAACTCTATTATCTTCTTTATTTATCTGATTTTACGAATGAGAATGTCCTAATCAGACCTTCCTTGAGGCACCGGTATTGAACTGTAATTGGGCATTGGTGTGCAAAGCAGCAGAAGCAGTTTTCACGCTTATGAAAACAAGGAATCCAAGCATCCCAAAAAAGATCTGGTGCACAGCATTTTTTCAGACCATGAATCTACTGTGAGTATTCCAATATTTTCTTATTCTCAAAAAAGCTCTATGTTACCTTCTGCCTCCCTGGTGGCAGCCCCACTCTACACTGGTTTGGCTGCTGCCTCCCTGGAAATATGGAATTCAGAGTCCCAGCAGTCAGCTGCTGAGGGAGATGCTGTTCCAGAATTAAGTTTGGGATTCTACTGAAGGTCATTTTCTCCCCGTGTGCAGGCGACTGCAGCTCGACTGGTGCATTAGAATAAACAGATGCTATCAGCACCAGCAACAAATTATCTTCCTAGGCTTTGTAATTTCTGGAGAGCAGCAGGTTGCAGCAAGTCAATTTACATCGAGGATGGAGAGGGAGGGAAGTAGAGGTTATATGGGCATTAGCAAGCAATTCAGTACAAGGGAAAAGGAACAGTGAATTGGAGCTGGACAACTATATTGTGAAAGAAGCCATTATCTGTACAGCCATATTGCTCCTGGTGAGGTACACAGCAAACCAGAGGTGGGGATATGGAGGTTTCACACCCGAAGGGGATTTGTGTTTCATGCTCAAGTGCAAAAAAAACCCAGAGAGAGCACTTGCATACACATGTAAATGTTTAGGGAGATGTAACTGTCCACGTGAAAAGCAGTTTCAGGAGAACACTGTTCTATGGCTCATATTCTAGTCCCAAAACCAGAGTGGTGGCATAACTGCACTCAAGAATCCTTCCACTGCTTCTTTGCAAGAGTGGGAGAACACATCTCCCTATATATTTTTAGATGCACAAATATTTTAGCCCATAGTACTATGCGTAAGTAGCTGCCCGTAAGTTGGCAGAACTGGCAGAAAGACATGGAAAAACTTTATAACAAAATGAGGGATGGAGCACCACGTTCCTAAAACTCAACTTGGGGTCCCAGAGAACAAGACTTGCTCTGTTTCTGTGACCCAGGCTGGTCTCTGCTATGCTCGGACAGAGCACACACACCTATTTGTGCACAAAACTGCAAGATAAGCTCAGAAGTTTATGTAAGTTCTCCAGATAAGGTACCCATTAAAGGCAAGTCTTACTCCTCTGCTTTTAGCCATAGTATGTCTATACCCATTTCACACCAGCACACAAAGTCTGAACTGCTTTTTTTGTAATATTTTCCTCAGTGTTTCAAGAAGAATTCATATTTCTGATTGGGACTGGGGAGCAATGAAACCATCTGCTGGAATCTTATTTGCAGAAAACAGCAGACACTCATTTCAAAACTAGTCTGGCTTTATCATCACAGTGAAAGATGCTATTTCAGCATTCCTCTGCTGGGATGGAAAGACAAAGCTGCCACACTACTCCATGCAGGTGACCCTTCTTACCTCTAGACTCTAGAAAATTGTATTTCCTTTCCCATTTGTGCTGGCAAAAAAATACTTATTCCAGCACCCCGTGGTTCCAGCCCTGTTATTTTCTACTGCTGTTAAGAAAATATCTGCAGATATTGATGAGTTTTAATGTTTCATTCATGTCAATCCACAGCTGCCTACACAATCTGGTATTAGTTTGCATTTGGCCAGCCAAAAAAGGAAACTAATCTTACCAGTTCTGAAAGACTTCAGTACAAATGTGAGGAGGTAAGCTGCTCATGAAACTTAGAGATATAGAAATTCCTTTAGTTTTTCTATAAGAACACATTTATATCTTTAGTCTAGAGGAACAGACAAAATTTAGTCATCAGTAACCTTTGCAGGCTACATTAGAGCTAGAGGCAAACAATTTTTAAAAACCTCCAGCCACTTACAAAGCATTACAAATATTATTCTATGTTCCCTATATCATCCTTTAGGTACAATGGGTTTCCACCTGTTGTCCTGATCCCTCATGTCCCTTACCTGACAGAGTGCAATGAAAATCCTACTGCCATTCTTTGTCTGATGTTCACTAAAGGTCTCCTAGGGGACACCTATAGACCAAGGGTTCCAGTAGAGCAGGGCCAATCTTTCATTCAAATTATTCAAGGGATTTCTCATGCCTTCCCTTTTCCCCCATTAAATAATCAATTCAGAACAAAGAAATACATTCAATAACATAACTTGAAACTAAGAATTCTCAAGAATTTCAAATCAGTAGCATTTAAAAGTCTAGGGCAGCTATTTACACAGAGCGGAAAGCAATTGGTATAAATCTAGATTATTTTATGAAGAGTCTGATATCTCCTTTTCAAACTGCTGGGTAACTAATACAAACAAAATCAGGCTGCTGATTCTCTGATTTAGGAGCTTGCAACATTAGAAATTAAAGAATCCAGTCTCCTGACTCATTTCCATGCCTTTGGACTGCTATCAAACCTGGGTGGGTGCAGCATCTCATCCTTCTAGCATAATATTTACAATATTCTGCTATTCCTCTCTCAAGCACTGTTGAGGTTCCTTGATTTTTCAATTCATTTCAAAATAGGATCAATTTTTCTCTCCTAATATCTGTTCACATTTTAAGTAAATCCAGTTGAAATGGCCTGTGGTTAGCTTTCAAGGGACAGATCTATATATTATATTATAGGCAAATCACTACATTGCTTTACATTTTAAATGATGCTGAAAAAGAAATCTTAGCAGAGGAAGAAGTCCAAATATTCTCCCAAGAAAATTGGGCTAGCACATTTAAGCACGAAAGTTTCCATAGCCAAAACATTCACATCTGGATGCTTTTAACTTAGTCAGCAAGGCCAGACACCCACTTGTATCTGGGTGTTGTGCAATTCCAGCATGAAACTCAAACTCGTACCATGAATCCAGAAGCAGCAGCCTAACACTCTGCCCTCACACCCTTTCTTGTAAATCTTTGGTCCTAGAGAACTTCTTCCAGCTCTAGGGTTTGGAATAACTTGTTTTCAGACCAAAGCTGTCTTCTCCAAACCAAGTCCTGTATCCTGGCTGAGTTAGCTGGAGTTAAATCAGCACAAAACTAAAATAGCACAATGGAAAGTCAGGCTTACTGTTAAATCATGCTTCTATTTTTATCTGGCAAAGCACTTAAGCATGTGGTTGAGATGCACAGAACTTAAGCATATGCTTAAAGTTAGTCCTCTGTTTACATGCATTGTCAACTCAGGGCTTATAAATCAACTGATTTTGTGAATCTGGCTAAAATATTGTGATCTTTAAAAGAAAACACACAGTGCTGATCTCTGAATACAAAAAGGGATCCATAGGGTCAGGATGCAGAAACTTGTACGTGGAGCAGGAAAAGCTGAGTATCGGCAGTTGGGCCAAAAGCTCACACGCACCTACAGAAAGGAAAAGGAATATTTCCAAGTGAACTGCGGGACAACACAAAGCAGGAAAAAAGATTTGGAGTTAAGCAGGTTCAGCCTTAGTAGAATAGGGATGCAAACGTGGTGGTGCAGGTAAAGCCGAGCTTTATCCAGCTCAGCAGTTTACCTGCAACCCTGTCCAACAGCACATACTCAACGGACACACGACACAGGCTGTGCACAGAACGGGCACAGTCCTCCAGCTTCTGGCCACTGGCAATTCAGGGACTTGAAGCAACCTCCAAGCCCACACAGGCCATTGTGTTGAGTTGTCTCTGGTGAATGGATCCTACAGAATTTTGACTTATCCTCTCTTAAATTTATTTCATTTTGCAATTTCCAGTATCTGTCATCACTTCGACAATAAAATAATGAAAAAGTACTCCTTTTATTCAATGCCACTATGCATCTAGTTTCCTTAGCACCCTTAGTTCTTATGTTGCAAGGAGAAAGGAATGGTCAGCTCCCATTCACCTCCTCCGTATCACTCATGCTTATGAGCCTCTGTCAAATGCTTCTTCAGTTTCCAAGGCTGAGAAGCATTACTTTATTTAGACTTTTCCATTAAAAAAAAGAGACATTTCATACTTCTAGCTACTCTTACTGCTCTTTTATATTCTTTCTTCTTCTAATACATCTTTTTTGAAATTGAGTGAACTGTGCTGCATGCAGCAGCCAAGATGCAGGAATGCTACAGGAAGATCCACATCTCTGTCTCTCTCCTCTATTACTGCAGTGGCATAAGTTTTTTATTTTGCAGTCAATTATTCAAAAAAACTCCAAAAATTTCTCTTTGACATTTATAGGACTTCTAGTACTTGTCTGACATTTCAGGAAAATGAACAACTATGACTTTATTAATCATTTTCCTGAGTATAGAAACCACAGAAAACATAGCAACCTAGAGGCATAAATGGTCAGGATTATTTTCCCCTGTGTTATTTACGTATATTAACATTGACTTTTGTCTACCACTGTATTTCTCAGTCTCTCAAGATCCTTGAGAAAAGGACCAAACATGTTTAGTTATCACTGTGATAGTGATTTTTTGGCCTGAATGACTTCCCTGCCCTCCCTATTAATTCTTTTTTCAGGTAGGGCTGTTGAAGAACATGGTTTTCCCTGCCCCAGAAACTCTACAAGGACTGCCCTCCCCTCCTTACCCCCAAAGGATCACTAAAAGGAACACGAGCATTTTCTAGTGTTAAAATTGGCTAGTTACAGTTATCTTTTTCTTCATACCTTTCTGAGACCTTTTCAAAATCCATTCAAAACCACAAGCACATTATATTAAGTGTCACATGCATTTCCAGATGCTTATTCATTCCTTTGAAGTTCTCCAGGGTTTGCAATGCATGCCTTTAATTTACAAAGGTCTTGTTAGCACACTCACAATATATTGTATTCAGGTATGCTGCCACTAAATCTGTTGTAATTTCCTTTCAATTTTCCCAATAGAGAAGCCAGACTTGAGTCACCTGCAGTTTTTTTCATCCCTGACAGAACATCTTTTAGGACTGGTGTCACATTAGCTACCTCTGATGAGACTGAGGCTGACTAAACCCAAAAGTTTCACACCAGAGCAATTAGAACATTTGAGTGAATATCATTTGTCCTGGTGATTTGCTATTGTTCATTTCATTCATGTCTGTTTTAAAAGCTCTTCTGTTAACAGTTCAATTCGGGACCATTCCTTGGGCTCAAACCTTGGAGGGCTTTTCTGTTCGCTGTGCAGGCAGTGCCTCTGCTGATCTCCACTGCTCCTTTTGAACCCATCGGACTGTCAGTTCCTGTCATATTTAAAGGAAATTTCTTACGATTTTCCATGTCTTTTGTGAGTCACCCCTCAACCTGTTTCAGTTTGTGTTGCCAGGGGTTTACATTTAACTTGTAAGAAATTGTATTCCTCTCTGATTTCTTTGTTTAGGCATGATTCCCACTTTTTAGAGAACATCATTTTATTGTCCCTCTCCTCCACTGTTTAACTGTAGTAACTTTTTGGGGGGTTAGATGAATTTTGGTAACTGGTATGTTTTCTCCACTATACAGGCATGGTACTTACACTCTTAGTTAATTTACTCACTCATTAATGCTATTAAAATTAAATTTCTTAACATTAAAATGCTTTTGAAATAAAAACAGTCATGGTCTTTGGGTTTTTCCTAATGTTATTATTTCTACTAAAGTAATGAAATTGACCATGAATGGTCACCATAGCCAAGCCATTCTTCAGTGCAACAGCTATAATTTAAACAAGGTCTTAGTCAAAAATTACTTTTTTCTTTTGTTGGTCTGTTTAGAAATGTAAATTAAAATTTGCCCTTTATATCCTAAATAGGATAAATCTTCTCCAGTCTATCTTCTCGCATACTCTTCATTGCCTCTGATCTTTTTAAAGTATTTCATAGATATTTTCACTGCCATGGTCAGCTGTTTAAAAGGAGAAGTTTATTATAATGTTTTTTCTTGATTTGGTGTGGCAACGTCCAATCTATAAAGAGTGAGTGACAAATGATGATACAGATAATTGATTTATCTTATTGGACTCTGATTTCCAAGCAACTGTGAGTCACTCCTCCAACGGCAAAACCTATTCCTGTTATTTCCACATCATGAGCATCCTGGTAGTGCAGTATTGGTACTGATCAGCTTCATTCGGTAAGATTTCTGTGAGGCCAGTACAGTGGAATTCACCCATCCTCATCTTACATGCATTTAATGTTTCTAGGAAAGTACAGATACTTTTGGTCTTGGTCTGCATGTGCCTGAGTTAACTGGGCATTTGCTTAGACTGTTGGGTTATGTGAACATTATCCGTGGCTATTCTGTCCTGCCATGAAGGCACAGAAGGAAATTTGCCATCAGGATGAGAGTGTTCTTCTCCAGGACCTCATCTCAGATAATCTGGAAGACGATTCCAGTGTTTGTCTTCATTCCCAGTGCCACCAACCTGGCTGCCCCCATTTTAGAAGACATTATCCCTCCCATCCATTTTTGAACACCTCTCCTGTTTCTAGGATGTCTCTCCTGTTTCTTCCCACACCATTTCCTGAGACATACAATGGGTCTCTCATGGTCTGGGACAAGCATTTCTTGAATGCTGTAGTGGAGCTCCCGTTTTTTACCATCCTCTCCTATCAAAATGTTCTGTTTTGCCTCCTGGACCTCTCCCTTGTATTTCTTGGTGCTCACACAACCATGACCAGACATGACGCACGAGGAAGGTCACCAGCTCCTCTCCAGCACCCTCTCAAAGGCTGCCCAGACACCACAAGATCCAAAGCCCCCAGAGCACAGGCAAACCACTACATGTTCTCTCCTGGCCTCGTATTCCCAGATATCCATCCCACACAGCACCACAGCCTGCCTGCTCCTCCTCAGCGGGACTGTGGTTCTTCCAGCATGTGGAAGAACTTGGCTTAAAAGTGGATACACAAAGTTGCCTTCTGGCAAGCGAGAGAGGGGTCACATGGATGGTATCTTTTGCACACATGTTTACTCATTCAGTCTGAAACACGATTTTACGATTTGCCTCATTGTCTCCTAATTCAAGTACCAACAGCAAGTCATGCCAATTCTCCCAACCAAATCTCTTCTAAACATTCATTGTACGTTCAGCACCCAGGAAACAAAGCTTCTTTTACCACACACCTAAAACTAGCACAAAAAGAGGTGAACATGTGTTTTCCAGAGAGAAAACTTGATGCTTATACTTCCTATCACAATAGTCCTCACTTTCCTGTGTTTCGGGAAGTTTTCTTTCTATTTAGAAGTCAGCCTTCTGGGGAACACAATTGTGGTTTTTGCAATATTTTTGTTTTCTAAAGACTGACCCTGTGTTTAATTTGCAGAAAGCACATGGTACAGAACAGATCAGGGAGTTTGGCACAGAGGCAGGAGGTACCTTCAACCCTTGGTCAATTAAACATGAAATGTAAAACCTGGCAAGTACTGCATTTAATCCTCTTTGCACCCCTTAGCCCCCTGCCAAGGATCAAAAGTACTTCTTAAAAAGAATAAGAGATTTCAGAACACATCATCAACTCCTCCCTTCAGCCCTCAATACTGACAGTGTTATCTCTATACACAAAGCTTCTCCCCCTTTCTCCAGCTTGGCAACAAAACCCAAGCTCAATGAATATTTTATATGTGTGTGGTTAATGGAGCATTCTGGCTCCAGTCCTTAGGAACCTTACACAACGGTGTATTAACTGCTTCTCAGTGTAACATTTTGAGTCTGTCCAAAGGGGATGTGTGCTTGCCAGTTGAGCCAACACACTATTATTGTCCTGTCAGCCTAGTTCCTGTCTTTGGTTGAAGAGCAGGGTCCCCTGCCACAGCAATTTGCCACCATTGTGCTCTCAGCAGCAACCTGAGAAGATTAGCTCAGCTCCAAGCTCTGTTATCCCCTTTGTATGTTAAGGTCTGTATCTCATGTGAGGTGGGGAGTGCCTGCAGTCTTTCCCCTTCAAAGATATACACAGGGATAAGCAATCACATCACAGATTAGCATAAGGGTAAATATAAAGCAGTTGAGATCTTTAGTTTTAATGGAAACCAGGCCCCCATATTTTTTTTCATCAGCTCTGAAACTGGTAGCCTTAAAATCCACCTGATTGATTGAAAAACATTGATAGCAGAATGACAACATTTGACAAAGTAGTTATTACCTTCTCAGTTTAAAAACCTCCTCTGTTCCTCTGAGCCACCACAGGGAGAACACCATCTCCATCAAAACCAAAATCAGCACAAAGACATCTCAACAGTCAGATAAGCACAGGCCACTCCCCTTAAAATGAGGGACAGTGTAATTCCAGCCTGCACATAGACAGCATCCATGGTAAATGGTAAAAAGAAGCAGGTGCTGGATTTCTCAGATGAAAAGCCCTGTGACAGGGGTCCAGATCTGAATGTTCCCCTATGCCTCTCAGACAGTTTGTGGAGCACACGGGATCTTCCCGAGCGTGAATCATCCCAACCTAAGGCAGATGTCTAGAGTGGGTAAGGTGAATGGCATGGGCTGTTTATCACTCCTCACTGAGCAAAGAGGGAGTCTAGATGACAATCTTAAACTTTATGTCTAAGTTTTAGATAACCAGAATCAGGTGAGACGATTACCAGCCCCAAGGTTTGCAGACTCATTACCAGGTGAGCCACAGACCCTGACAGACTTAGGGCAGAAAACAACAAGATAAAGAAAAGTGCTGATGTGGAAGGACTGATCTCATTCCTTCCTGCCTGAAAGCAGAAAGAGCTGATGTTTCAGAAGGCAAAGCCCATCCTTTGCTCTCACATCACTGCTGAAACACAGTGGAAGAAAGGGAACACCGTTGCTGGACCTGCCAGGACGCTGTAGTGCTTTCTATAACGTCTGTATGAGGCAGTCACAACCCACGAGGGGCTTCGGTACTGCAGGCCCAGAGGAGCCAGGGAGGGACAGTTGCCCAAAATATAGACGAGGTGAAGGCTTTCAATAGGTAGGGATCACCTCTAGACAAATGGTTCCTCCTCACCCAGCAGTGCCTGCACACCCACGACTTGCCCAAAATGGGCCGTGGTGGAAGAGTCTGGAGCTGAAAGATGTGGGGGAAGGGTCTCAGAGACACATAATTAAAGGAAGCTCCATGCAAATTTTGAAGGAATTTCCCATTGCAAGGATTTGGAAGAAAAAGCAGTGTTTCCCCTCAGCACGCTGACAGGATCACCACATCTCATGCCACTCCTGAGAAAGGACAGGCACCGCACAAATACTATCAAAAGCCATAAATGTGACTGACCAGAAGCTCAACTGCTCTGAATACAGCTCTGCAGTCAGGTTGTTTCTCTCCCAGAGGCACAGGCAGCAAATCAGTCATCCTACCAGTAGATAATCCAGCTCCCAGCCCTCTCTCTTCTCCCTCCCAGATCCCTCAGCTCCCCCACGCCCCTTAGCGCTATCATCAGTGGAAAGTTTTAGAGAATTAGCTGAAAACAACCAAAGCACCTAATTGACTGAAGAAGGGAAATGGCAACTTCCATCATCTCAAAAAGCTGCACCTTTCTCCTACTCATCTCAAAGCTGAATAAAGGAATTAAAAACACAGCCTGGGGCAGCCAGCAGAGATTTACAAGAAGCAGACATTAGTTCTAACTCTAAAAGCTGGGCGTGTGCATGAGCCAGGAGGAGCAAACAGAGAAAGGGAGCAGAAACAGTGTCTTTGCATTTAAAGAGGAGGAAGGAGAAGGAAAAAAAAGATGAAAAAAAACCCAACCAACCTTTAAGCCCTTCCTAATAAAACAAAAATCATCCTGGCAACATGAAATGCTACCCTACTTTGTTTATTTATCCACACAAAGAAAGAAGCAAGTTGGCACCTCAGAGGGTATTAAATCCTGGTTTTTTGCTGACTGAATGACCTCAGCTGAAATATTTTCCATGACAAGAGCCCAGAAGACGCTGGCACAGTGTCAGACAATAAGATTTTCAGAGTGTATTTACATTCTATCCATGGCCCCAGGCTGTTCCAAACCCATAGGCAGGTGCTGCCTTTATCTGTTCTTTGCTCACCTGGCTCCCTAGCAAAATGTTCTGAGACCTGTGGCTCAGCTGCCTTAACTGTTTGCTGCCTGGTGCTCAGAAAGCTTCAGAGACATCTGGAATCCTGGCAAATAGAGATGGAGACACTGTTTGCCCCTCAAAGCTGGCCACTGAGTGGTGTGTAAGGCACTCTTGCCAAAAAGCAGAGGGAAAACAGTGGTGATGCAATGGTAAAAGACAGCTAAAAAACAGATGAATTCATGCGAGAAAAGTGATGCTTTTTAAAAAAGGAAGGGAGAAGGTGGTTCTTTCAACGATGCACTGCATTTTCCATGACTTGGGATCTTTAAACTTGGTCTGGATAGCTCTCTTAGAAGCAATGGTCAGGATCCTGAAGAAGACCACAGGAGGGGGTCAAATTTTTACAACTTCTAGCCTTGAAGTCTGTGTAGGACAATATTTCACTGTCAAGCAGAGGATACTCAGCAACCCATACCCACAGAGCAGTGGACAAAAGGAAGGGAGGCAGGCTGAGCCACGAAGAACCAGTGTTCTGCCTTTCATCTCCGTGGCACAAATTCCCTACATCGCAGGCTTCCAGCTACATTCTCCCCTAGACCAGCTCCTGACCTAGTCTTCAGCAAAACAGCCTGTTCCATCCCTGCGGTGGAAACGGCCTCCTCTTTGCTCAGTTTAATTTGGCTTCTCGTGCACAGCTCCTCTCTCTTGAGAAATAAGCCTCCAGGAGATGCTGTGAGAGGCTACGCCCTTCATACCGCCCAGCCGGGAAGAATGATAATTGCACTTCTAACAGCACCATGTACAAGGCAGCCACCAAAGCAGAGGAAGCATGAATTAAAGCAGGGTAAAAAGGAGGGGCTTTACTCTCTACCTAATAAGGTATTATTCATGCTTTTGGAAAGCTTCCGTGTAGAGAGATAAAAACAGACATAATGGGTATTCATAAGCAACTGCCTCTGGAAAAGGAAAGGCCTGCCTGCCATCTCACCCCCATTGTCATGCTGGATTCACCTTCTACATTCCCAACCTTCAGCTCCCCCTCCCTTTCCTACCTTCTTGCCATGTGTCCTCGTTTAACCCGTTTTGTACCTCAGTCAGCTCCCCCTTGCCCTTGTGTATGGCTCAGATCTGACCCACTCACACACATCTTCACACCAGTTCCTCCAGTCCCATCACCTTCACCCAACCCAGGAAAATTGATTTTTTCCTTTCATTTTCCCCTTTCTCTCATTCCTGTCCTCCCTGCAAAGTTCTTCAACTCAAATTCACCCCAGGCCTACTGTGTGCAAACCATTTTCCCTTTCACACCCCTCCTCCAGCCCACATCCACCGGGTCACTCATGCCACCCCACAGCTGAAAGGATGCAGACATCTGCTAACTGTGCTTGTAACTGAATTTCTGTGTTTGTCTGGCCTCACTTTTCACCCAGGAAACAAAAATGTGATCTTACCCTCCAACAGATTTATTGTATTAAACTTCCACTCATGAGCCCCAAACAAAGGTGAGTTTTAAACATCTTCACCAAGTAAATTACCCACTGCTCACTTGCATAACCTGTCACTGTCCTTTTCAATCTTGTCCAACAGGTTATCACAGTGCGTGAGCACCTTGCAGCCTTTGCCATTTCTGGAGCTGTTCTATGCAAGCTGGGCAGGACTTGCCATGTTGGGAAGTGCAGCTCTAGGCACAAAACCAACCAAACAAAAAACAAACCCTGGTTATACTTCACAAGGATTTTGGGTGCATGGCAAGTGAACTCCTAGAGGAATTTTCAAAGGATCCTAATAAAGTTAAACATGTCAATCCCATCAAAATCACAGCAATTTGGGTATCCAGTGAGCTAAGGCCCTTTGAAAGCTCTGTAGGCATCTTCAGGCACTAAAACGCCTTTAGAAACAAGGCATGGAAACTGCAGCTAGGTGTTAAACGTTTAACCAGGTCTGTGGGCAGCTCTTTGGTGCCTATCCTTGGATAAGATCATATTCACACATGCACTAAGACCACCACAAAAGCAGATGTACAAAGAACTTTTCAAAGCTGTCCCTTTCCTGGCTCTGCGTTCCCAACCATCATTACAGACTGGTTTAAAAAACAAACCACAACAATCAAACAAACAAACAAGAAGAAAATCCCCCAACAACCAATCAATCAATCTGCAGACATCCTGGGATGAAATAAATAAGCTATGGAGAGCTCCTCTCAGCTGGAACAGCAAGGATAAAAATGGAGGAAAACAGAAGACTAACCAGGTACTGCACGTGGTATCTGCCACCTTCCACTCTCATCAGGAGCTCTGAGTAATGCCTGCACTCAATGTTGCTGCCACTGTCCAACCCAAGGACATCTTTTAAACAATGCCTCACTGATAATCCTATAAGGATTTTCAGCTCTGTCCTGCACAGCATTTTAATTACTCACACTGTTTCATGAGCTCAATCATTTACAGAAGGTATTTTCATCCCACTAATTGTAGGTTTCCCAGAGGACTCAGTACAGTATTTCATGTCCTCAGTGCTACTAAATGCATTAGGAAAGTATCCAGACTTCCAGAAGTCAATTTTTTTTGTGCATGCAGATGCTTTAGGAGAGGAAGAGGGCAAATCAGGTAACGGAAAACTTATAGGCATTAAACAAAAAAGAAATTTCAACTGTCAACTTTCAAGGAAAAAAAAAAATCCAACAGACAATACTTCAAATAATGTTACAATAGACTCATTGAAGTCAGCAGCAGGTCTGGAACCTGAAATCTCTAGTGCTAATAGCAGGTAGGTATACCCCTGCACTGGGAAAAGCAATTTCATTATTTAGTAGGTAAAGGTTATATCTGCATCTCTAATGGCACCCAGCCTAGGGAGCAATTCCCAGCCTCCCAGGACAGGTAGTACAGAACATCTCCTGCCGACACCGCCCAGGGCCAGCTTGGCTCTGCAGCAGAACGGCCGTGCCCACAGCTGTGGCCCTTGGCCTTGTGGCCATAAGACACAACAGTTGCTTGTGTGTGTGCTTGAAGTCAACACGCCTAAAATAATTTGGGAGTTGTGTGGCAGCCCACAAATGACTTTCCTGCCTGGCCTTGAAGGGCTGTGCTGCAAGGCCTGCAGGAGGAAGGTGGTGGCAGGGTACAGCCAAAGGCACATGGTCTAGGATGGCACAGAAGGGCTGCAAGGGGCAGATGGAGGCCGAACACCACAGTGCTGTGTTGCCTGCAGGTCGTTTTTTGGTGGAGTCTGGCTGGTTCACCCCGATGCCAGACACAGACATGGGCTGGGAGGCTGAGATGTCTGGCATGGGTGAGCCATGACATTTACTGCAGGCTGTCACCCAGAACAGGCGAACCATGAGAGTCAGAGACCCACAGCTTCCAAATGCAGCAACTAGAGCCATGTATTTTTAAGGAAGGAAAGAACAGAGGTTTCCAAGTATATCTGCACAGCATATCTGAAAGGTAATAACTGTATGCTACTGCATTCCCTGGAGTGGTGGTAACGTCAGCCCTTCCCTTCATGCCAAGGAAATTTAGACACAGCCCAAGGAGAAAACTGCAATTCTGGTGGAAAAAGGGCTGAGATCTGCCAAGTCCCTGGAGCTCACCACACTGAGAGAGGTATGGAGATACAGCAGGTGGGGGATCTATAGCCCAAAGGAGAATCCCTTTTTCCAGCCCCTTCCTATTGGGTACAAAGTGCTCTAAAGTGAAGATAACATCCAGCCTTGTGTTCCACGATCCTGTAATGGTGGAAAAGGCTCACAAATGCTGTCCCACAGATGAAGGCACTTGTACATGAGCTGGGTAGTCATAACCTCAGTGCAGATTCTCTTAGTTATGTGAAAGGCAGGTTTGGCACCGTGGCTCACAACGGGAGCTGCGAGCCGATCAGCAATAAATTATTGGATTGCTGTACCTCACCTGTGACCTTGAGTCTTCAGGAAAAGAAGTCTCCACAATAGTGATCTCTGGACTATTGTGGTATGCAGATTCCAGGAGGCAAATCTGGTTTACTCTGGCTCTTAGCAAATAAGGATCTGCATCACGAAACCCATTATCACAGTTGGCATTAACCAGCAAGCATCTTACTAGTTATCTCTGCAAAAATACCCAGGTGAAATAGTCCAGACAAGCCAGAAGACCCCTACCTGCATAAGAAATGTCCATGCTGATGAGAATTGGCTGCTCATGACATGAGAACATGCAGCAGGTCTTCCAGTGCTGAAGAAGAAACATCCTCCAGCAGCTCCTTTGGTTGCTGCTTACAAGTGTTTTTTGATGACAATTAAAGGTGATAGATCTTAGCGTTAGATGGGAATTAAACTCAATGGAGTTCCACTAACCAGAAATAAAAATAAGGACAAGACAATCCATAGGGAATATCTTTTGACTTCAAGTGTGTTTCCACTCAAAAAGGTGACATGGATTGCAAGGACAGGACCACCCAAATCAATTTCCTCAAAGAGTGACCTGTGGGTCCTGTCCTGGCAGCAATTATATCCTGAGAGAATTCACTTTCACTACCCACAATCCTGCACCCTGGAACTCTCACTTAGCACATCTGACTGGGGTGGACCTAGGAATATTCCAAAAATGGAGCTTTTACATCCCCCGCAGGGGTACAAAGCACAGCGCAAATGGTGTGACTCAGATACTGCCTGGAACATGTAATGAGGATATTAAACTAGATCGTCATTTTATAGGTTACCTTACTTTTAATTGGGGGGGGAAAAAAAAAAAAAAGAAAACACAGAAGCCAACCAACCTACATATTTGGCCTTCAGATGAATTTTTTTGTTTTATGTGACAGCTTTTTCCTCTACTTAAAAATTTGCATAAATACTGTCAAGACAGGACATGCATGGTAAAGAATATGCAAAATCCTGAGCTAAGCCCAGCTGCCTCTCCCACTATGCTGTGCCAGGACAGAGCCATGGGGCTAATGCTGGGAGCAACCTCTCCTTCTGCATGTCACTAGGTCAGGGATATGGTCCTGCTGGCACACAGCCCTTCAGGGAGCCTTTCTTGACAGACCCTGCACAGAAAGCCTAGTTTGACTTCACTCAGCCCTTTTCCTGCATAGTCACTGTGCTGGTGAAGGGGGATTTGCTTATCTTCCTGTGGAAATTGAGAATGAGAAGCTTCAATGCGACCTCCCCTGCCAAGAGGGGAGAGCAGGCAAAGAAAGCACGGCAGGGAAAGCCGAGGATGCTGAAAGAAACGTGAGGTTGTGTTTACCCACACAAGGGCACCGTGTGTGATTTCATGCAGAATTAATTCAGCTCGTGCAAACTCCCGTGCAGACACTTACTTGTGGTTCAGAGACATTTATCTTTGCTAACAGGATTAGGAAAGGTTTAAGCTAAACCAAAAGAGAAAAATGCACACAAGCACATTCACAATTTAGAAAACAAACAAATACTGAGCAGATCTGCCTTTAGACATGGCCAAAGCAACCAGAGCTCCCTTCCCAGCAGCCCTCGGCACAGAGAGCACGTTATCTAATGCCATCCTCTTTGCTGCTTTTCCTGCTGCACCCCTAGCTTACCACCCACTCAGAACAGAAAATCACTGCACTTTACACCTACATGCTGCTAAATAACTCGCTCCAGAATTTGGCCGCAGTAGCCACACTGGAATATAAAGAGGTGTGCAAAACCGCTAAGAACTTTTTTTTTTCATCCCTCTAAGAGGGCAGTGGGCAGCAGAGTGTGCCAGTGCTGTGAGAGCCTGGCACTGTGCTGCCGTAGGAAAAGACAAAGGCAAAACAGAGGGAGGCTCCAGCTGCTACCCCACATTCAGCACAAGAAGGCCATTGCTCAAACCAGGTATCACCAAGGCTTCCAAAATCCCTACTGGTGGGAAAACACCTCCCATTTAAACAGTCCCTTTACAGTGAGGACACTTGCACAGGTTATTTGCTGCCTGCCCCAGTAATACTGCTGCCATCCGTCCCGAGCTCTGCAGCAGTTCAGCTGGAGGTACCACGCGACCCAGCAGGGAAAGCAAAGTTTACTGCATCCTCCTGAAAGGGCAGGGTGGATCTCCATCTACAGGGTGTGGTTGCTTTGAGATGGAATTTGGTTGGGACTTTGGGGTAATAGCAGGAGTCCTGTGATGTTCATTCTGGAAAGGTGAGGATGTTGGGTTTACATTTTTTCCAAAAGTTTAGGAATTGTGGTGAGCCTAATCATTCTGGCATGTCAGCCTGTGCTACCTAGGGGGAAGAGCACCACCTTCTGAATTACCAAGTCAAATTGACTGTAGCAGTCAACTTCTCCTTCTAAGTCTCCATCCAAAAACAAACAGGCCCAACCCTGCTTAACTTATGAGATCATAGCCCAAGGCAATGTAGCTCCCTGAGACATCACTGCCTCACCCATCATCTACAAACATCAGTTGTGCAGGGATGGTATGGATCTGTCCCTCATTTTACATACACAGACATCTCTGACCAATGACATAAGCCCACTAGAAAGTGCCTGCAGCACCTCTCCGAGGTGGTAGGCAGCCAGCAGAGCTGTGGAAATAAGGACAGAGCAGTGGAGTCATCAGGAACGTGTCCTGTGCAGATCTCCTCTAACCTCTCCTGGCTGGCTCGCAGCGCAAACCTCTTCCCCAAAACGAGTGTTTGTCATTCAAAGCTGCCTTTTGTCAACCTTGCCACACCAACGCTTTGCTGCTCCTCACTTCTGCTCTGGGTAACATATTCATCTTCTCATCACCACCTTAGAACCTATTTGCATTGTTGAATTGCTAGAAGAAATTGGTTTTCCCTTGATACCTTCAAATCAAAGCTGCTGGAGCTGGAGAACTTTCTTCTGTTAAGGCATGTTACTAACCCTTAATGAGTTTCTCAAATGCATAATCCATACCTTTCACTTCATTAATCATAGTCTTATTGTCCTACAATTCATGCCTGGCCTGTCACTGAAGCAAAAAGTTCTCGTTGACTTTTTCTTGAATCTGGCCTTTTCATAGCATTGGTTCTCTGACATCAATCCAGGAACCTTCACCACTGCTCACGGAACTAACCGTACTGATCCACACCTTGCATGTGACAAAACAGAGGTGTGACAAGCTGCAGAGGATCGTGACAGGTCAGGCTGTGACTCTACCTGTACCTGGTATCGGAAGGTCTGAACTGAGCTGATGTCAGATGATCTGAACTCTGGACCCAAGACAGCTCTTTAATCACTTTCTACCAACTTTTTTCCCCCATGAGATGCTTTGTAACAACAGAACACAGGAAACAGAAAGAATAGGAGAAAAATAACTATTAATCTCCTAAACAGAGCAAAAGAGTTGTTGCTGGTACACTTGACAAGCATTTCATAAATCACATCATCTTGGGTGTTCTGCTTGACAGCCTTGATCCTGGAAATTAGTTCCATTCAATAGTTTCATAAAGAAAATCACGTTATTTAATTGACAATATGTATAGCACTTTTGCAGGCAAAAAAAAAAGCTAAAATAAGCTGAAATTATATAGAAGAGAAGATCTAAAGTCAAAACTATCTTGATAATTTGTGAATATTGAGGGTGGGGAAGTTTAATTTAGTAAAAATCAGTGCAAGATACTATGCTTGTAAAGACATCCTGCCTGCCTGCTCAGCACAGGTAAGCTCTCGACTAGTGGATTGCCTGTAGCCTCACTCACCCTTCAAGAAAGATGTGGACAGATCAGAGAGTCCAGGGAAAAGAAATTTGAGAAACGTCATCTCCAGCAAACACTTGAGCTGTGGTGTTTAGCCAAGGGGAGAGCTGGTTAAAGGGAGCAAGTGGGACTTCAACTGTGTTAAAGGCCATGCAAGAAAAGGCTTCCGATCAGCCCTCCTTCAGTGGCTGTATGAAAAACTCACTTTTGATTCCTGGATCCATTTCTGTAACAATTGCATGCTTTATGGTTAAGAAAGAAGCTTGAAATATAATTTAAGGGCAATCTAAAGGTTAAAACACTTGAAGTTTAAAAAAAAGAAACAAACTGAAAGAAGTTATGTCTTATGTCATGATTTGGCTCATGCTGGATGGGAAGATCCAGAATTTTTGCTCACCATTTGGCAATGCTTACTTGCTTCCCTAAAGGGTTTTTAAATGGCACCAACATTTTATCAACCATGTTACCTCCTCCCATTGTCTGTGTTTTCATTGTCATGAGTATCTTGAGCCTTGAGCAGCTTTCCAAAGCACCCAGACTGCACAGGGGCATGGAGGCCCTCTCTCTATTTTATTGCAACTCAGCATCAAATTCCCCCTTATCTCCCTGCAGCACTTTCTAAAACTCAATCTGATTTGCTCTGCACTGACCTATGTAGGTCTTGCAGTGCTCTTCACCTCCCAGATTTCACTCTCCGTGCCCTGCAAGCATCAACATCCAGAGTAAATTTTCCCTCCAGCTAGGAGCTTGGCTTTTTCTCAGCGCACTCTCATTTTCCTACCTTCATGTGCACTTGCATTTCCTTAATCAGGAGCATGAATTTCTATTAAACAGGAGAGTTTAAATGACAAGTGCTAAAGTAATTTTTTTAACCTATTCTCATTCAGTAGGTGGCCTATTTCCCTGCAGACCGGGCAGTGCCTCCAGCCTACACACAAAGCTCTGCCCTTACTGACACCAGCATCTCATTTTTATCCTGATTTTCAGCTCCTGGTAGACAAAAGAAAAAAATAGCAACTTGTGTGGATCACATCTAAAACCACGTGCATAAGTTCAAAGATAATTAGCCTTTTAGTTGCTAAATGCTGTGCAAAGCACACATTTAACAGCTAAAACTGATTTTAATCTTTGCTTAATTCTTTTGCCAGAGAGTCCCATTCACAGTGAGGCAGCTGTCTAAATATCTCGGCCCCTTGGGGTGAGGAGACAGGGGAGCCTCTTGCAGTGTTCATGGGTGACCTCAGCTGGCTTCTCCCACCAAGAGCTGCTTCCAACTCATTTGGGGCAGAGGATGCCAGTGGGGCTTGGTCCTCGAGGAAATGGCTTATCTGCAAAGGGCGAAAATGCTCTCTTTCCTTGGTTTGGGTAGCCCATAATAAAGTTGCAACAGAAATTTGGGTAGTGAGAGCGGCCAGATTAATGCAAAGTGATGGCCATAGTAGTAAGGAATGGATCTACAACCCATTGTCTTCACACCTGCCAGGCACGAAACCGTCAGTCACTGCATCCTTCGCCCTCTATGACAGTAAAAAGAGTCTCTCCTCGAGTTGAAAAAGCTCTGAACAGCCAGAGGACAACTGCAAACTGTGGGACAGTCACATGACTATACCCAAAACTCTGGAGTTTGACTGACATTTTTTCTTTCATAAGACCTTGTCTAAGCTTTGCCATGCTAGAAGTGCCTGCTTGCAATTACACTTCTTAAAAAGAAGTAAACAGAACACTTTATTTTTAATCATCTCAAATTGCCTTCTTGGCAATTGGAATGTCATTAGACATTAGTTCTTTCTACATCCAGGAGCATGCACACATACATACAAAGGGATGACCCCAGGGCCCAACAACAAAAAATTAACATATCTTCCCTCTGCAACAGGCAGTACCCTACCCCAAGGTCCATTTACCTCAGTGTCTTAATATTCTCCAAAATTTAGGGAACCAAGACATTAATGTGTAATCAGATGATACTCCTGCATATGGGACATACAAGGCACTGAGATGGGAAGGAGCCGAACAAAAGAATATGCCTGTGTCTGTGGTGTGATGAGAAAACACGCTTTGCTCCTTCTCAAAAAGGCTGGTGCACTCCTCAGCTCCAGACCAAGGCTAATTATCATTTAAGGATTAAATTGCTCATTATGTTTTGGTTTCTTTTTTATTTTTGCTTGATCAATTTCTTTCATACTGGCCCCCAGGTTCTAACATATAGGAAGTGGCATAAAAACTGCATTATTTTCAATATGTTCCTGACACCTAATCAGGCAAAGGTTTCCATTCCAATTGCTGGCTAGGTCTTTTCTCCCTCAGAGCCTGGGAAACCATGGTCTTGTGCGAGGAAAGGAGATGAGAACCATGAAACAGAGCTGGGAGAGGACACAAATTGCAAGAGACATTTGGAAAGCAAACAGTCACCACAAGACAAGATTTTCCTTTCAGGCCTGTGTTCAGACAGCCTAAATTGTCAGTCAGTCCCTCTGCCAAATATTTCCCAATGGGTGGCTCTCTGTGGCTCCCTGCTCAATACCACACTCAGAGACTTACGAAAAATTCAAAAGCCTTACAAATGGCAGGGAGTTTTATTTACCTCCTATTTACCTGGGCTGCACAGTTAGCCGATGGACTGCACAGCACTTTGAAGTGAGAAAGCCCTAGACAGAGGAGCATTAGCATTAGTAATGAAAATTATCATGAAGAAAGGGCTTTTTAAAATTTCTATCGGGTTCCCTATAAATGCAGTATCTCTGGTCTAAAAGAGTGTTAGCTCACACAAGAATTATAAAAGACTGATCTTGAATAAGGAGCCAACAGGACTCAGAAATCACACCTAAGAAATAATATAAAGGCTTGTCTAGAAGCAGAGATATAAAAAATAACAACAAATCCATTTGGGACCCTTCAAGCTTGCCTGCAAGCCTTACAGTCACCTTGCTAACAGTTCACACCCACAATACAATTATACAAGCCCTCTTCTCTTGCAAAATCAAATAAAACCCACAGTCTATCACAAGACAGGTAATAAAAGAATGACAGTTTTGTCCTCAACATTGTTACTTTTCCCAATTTGATATACCTCCTCCTAGCTTGCTCATCCAGGAAATTCTCCCTTTCCTTGTGGAGTAAAGCTGGTGGTTGCTGAAGGCCTTCTACAGCTCGCCAATGGTCTCAGCATTTGCAGGATACAGCTTTAGATCAATGTGCTTGGCTGGAAGGATAAAAATACAAATAAATCAAACCACAATCAAAAAAACCCCAACCCCTGGCAACCCAGAAGAAAGCTTATAGTCGTTACATTCATCTGCAGGATGTGAACTTTCCATGTGCTTAGTGATTTCTCTTATTAAGCAATCATCAAACACTGATAGGAATTTTTTTGCAGGAAATGGGAGTACAATGTGTTCATTAAAAAAAAAACCCAACACCAATAGAGCAGGCAGCCAGTTTAAGCCACTTGACATTTTAGGAAATTGTTATACTGTGGTCCCAGCTTGTAAGTTCAGCAAGACCCACGAGAGAACTCCTTGGAGGCCTGCTGTGCTTTCATTTCAACAGTGATGGCCACACAGGCTAATTGAGGGCAGGAGCCACGTGTGCTCTGTCACTGGCCTCCTGCTGCCCTTCCTCTCTCCCGGCAGCTCCTACACTGCTCACAGTCTGCATGCCCCAGCCAGCTTTCTCCTTTAACTGCTGAGCATGCTCTTCTGGGGGTGAGGGAGAAAAAAAAAGAGGATTTGGAAGATCAAAAAAGTCCAGTGAAAACAATAATAAAGTTTCAGAGAAAACCTCAGACCTCTGTCAAACAGTGTTGAATGTACTTTTGGGGTGCAAAGTACAAAGCCCAAAGCATCTCGCCCCTGGATGGCAGATCACATTGGAGTTGCAGGTATTACAAGTACAGACGGGAGATCCAGGGTCGAGCACTGAAGCTCACAATCTGAACAGATTTATAGGCTGTTTTCGTCCACACCGTTGCCAAAAGGGCAGAAAGGAGGAGGTTGAGCAACAGCAGTACATGGGCCAGCTGTGTGGGAGATGGAGAGACATCCAATCCATCCTGGGATGGTGGGAGCAGCCACCAAGGCTGGTGCGGTTCAGCCTATTCCTGGCGGAGTTCCTGCTGACGGAAAGGGAAAGACACTGAGCCACCTCGTAGGCAAGGTGGAAGCTGGGTGCAGAAGCTGTGAGCTGCCACCTGTGGGCCTGTGTCCCAACACCTGCTATGGTGGCAAGAGAAATGCAGCTACAGCAGAGACAGCACACCCCTCCTTTGTGAGGGGCACAGAGAGAAGGATGTCTGGGAGCTCCTGGGGGCTGAGTCCAGGCTGCCTCTCTCTCGGGGGAGTGGCACGTGTACTCTGATGGTTGAAATTTGCTTTAAGCGACCGAGGGCTGCTCAGGTACAAACACAATCCAGGTTGCCAATGCTCCTGGAGCTCTCCGCATTTTCACATCCAAAAGGCTCAGATGATCTTTGAAAGCTTGCAGGATTGCAGCCAGCTGCTACTATTCCCAGTTAAAGGTACCTCTAAGGTGTCACATAGGGAACCCCTTTCTCCTGTCTGTTTGGTGTGTGCTGAGGATTTCTTTCAGCCCCCTGAAGTGATCAGTACTTGCAGGATGTGGCTTTGGACTGATTTGGGTAGAGCAGCTCCCTCACTACTACCACACTGTGTAGATAGCCTGGCTAAGGGCAGCTTCCATACCCAGCTCAGCCTTCAATCTGTGTGTGACATCAGGCACGCAGAAAAAACGGAATCCTGAGGAGCAAACGACCTCTTCGAGATCACCCAGCTGGTCAAGAGGGGATCAGGAAGCAATCAGTGCCTCTCTGTCCCCAGCATCCCTGCAGAGCCCTGTTCCTGAAAGAGGAACAATCAGGGATGAATCAAACCCAGCACACGCTGCCCAATGAAGAATTACGAGACTGTAAAACAACCCAGCTACAGACCAGCCTAACCGAGGAGTAGCCAAAACCTTTTGTAGAAGGGCCACTGAGAATCCCATCATATTCCAACCCCGGTAACATCTGCTCCATCGTTTGCAATATGATCATACAGAAAAGTCATGCAAAGGTAAAACACTTAATTAAAACAGTAATGCTGCAAGCATTCACCTCCATGTAGGTGTGGAAACCTTCAAGTTTCCTTTTTATTATACGGATGGGATCCTGCTTTTTATTGGCACAATAGAAAATAGCCACAAAAATTCCACACACACAGCATCAGACCCCGCGACCAGCCTCGACACGCAGAGCGTCAGTAATAAAACACACCCCTACAGGGATTTAGCACTTTGGCTTCTGCTCAGCTGGGGGACTTGGGCAGGACTTTCACTCTCCAGACATAAAAAAATATTAACTATAATCAGCTCTGTCATTATTCCAACCCCCGCAGCCCCTCTCCCCTGCTAGCAAAAGGAAGAGGAGCCATGTGCTGATGGGATTGTGGGTTTGCATGAACAAGATGGGGCTCTGTGTGTGTGTGTGTACTGCATTTGCCCTAGAAAACAAACAGCAACTTCAGCAAGGGCATGCTGGGAAGGGCCCTCAGGTGCCAAAAGAGAAATTCAGGGAAACATTCCTTCATTAAAACAATTACAACAGCTGCTGCAGGTACTTCCTTATGCACACATGCAGGCACCCCTCCTTCCTGTCCATCACACACATCCCCTCTGCCTCAGACACTCTTGCACAACCAGATGACAAAGTAGTTTTCAACTTAAATCTGTGCAGGACCACGGCCCTTTTCTTAGCAAGCTACCATACCTCCCAAGTGCGTTTGTCCTCCTCAGCCCTACCCTTTCCAATAAACATCCTGCCCTGTCCTGTCACAAGAGTCCCCAAAGTGTACACACCAGTGGTTTTGCAGTGGTACCACAACAGGCACTGCAGCCAAAAGGGCAGGCCAGAGAGTGCACAAGATCTGAAAAGGCCAGCCAAGGCAAGGAGTTCTCAGGAATTCCTGAAATTATCTCCTTTCCTATAGACTGCCTTTCACTTGCTTTCTGTCTCTTCCCATGCACTGCAGTAGTGGTGTCCTGCAGCACTCATTATTCAGTGATTAAGTGAGGGGTTATGCACCAAAGTTTGAGAATTAGCTCTTTGCCAAACACCTCCCCATAGAAGTGTGAAAAGCTCCTTCCACAACACCTGGAAACTTTCTCCCCTAGAGTCCTGGTTAGACTAGTTGCAAGGTGCAATTCCTGATTTTCCATTACGCCCTTCCACTGCACTGCCACTTTCTCCTTCCAGCTCTACTCCACCCACAAGCTATTCTGCTTTGGCCTTTTATATTGGATCTAGTCCTAAGGGAGAATCTCCTTCTCAGCTGTCTGTGTAGTATCTACCAACATGGGTCTGTGATCACATCTAAAGGCTACAAGAGGGAAACTACAAACCCGTAATACCAAGGGCCATGCAACTATTTTGTCTTTCATTGAAAAACCTGCAAAGAGGCAGGAAAATGCAGACACACTGGTGTACCTCCCATCTCTTAGACATACTCTCCCCTCCTTTACAGTTTACCCTGCATTGCAAATAGAGTTTGGGAAGAGCATGGGACTCCAGGCAGGACCACTGAGCAGACCAGGCTGCCCCTGGACATGCTGCATAGTGCCATACATCTGTGCCTCCCACAGGTGGCTGCAGGGCTTAATCTGGAAGTCGGTCCAGGTAGACAATTATGAGAAAGATTGGGCTGTAACCCAGGCTGGGGGAAGAGTAAAGATACACAGCACTGCAGCTCAGTAGAAAACCCTGCCAGCATCATTTCACCTTCAGTGCTGCTGCTGTTCACACCTTCACGTGGCCATGCACCCTGCCATGGTCAAACAGGTACCAAATGCTGCTCTTCAGGTCTATTCTGCCTTTGCTTTGTGCAGGTATTGGCAGCCACACTTACACACAAAGTCAGACAAAACCCAGCCTATCCTGGAAAGCACTTGTCCGAGATGATGCCTGGAGGCTACATTTCACCTTGCAGGCACACCCTGAAGTGGGGCACTGAGGTGCTACAGCATATATGGCAGAAGTCATCTTGCTCAAGGAAGACATCAACTTTTGTTATTCTCCATAGCCAGTTCATCCATGAAAATGGTTTGCTCCTGCTCCAACCATCTCTTTGTTCATCTGGGTACACTAGGAGTAGCAAGACTGCATGCTCCTGGTAATTCCAATTTGGGCAGCATGCCCTCTCTCTTCACACAGATGCCAGCAGGCTCTACTACAAGAAACAGAAGGACATTCTTATCAAGAATCTGACTGGTTAAGAAGAAATCTGAATTTCAAGCATTTTTCTAGTTAGACTTGTTTGGCACAAACCACTGCAACTCATTATGCCTCAACTTCTTCATATGGAAATTGGAGGGATATAAGACTTCTCAAGCTCATAAAAATCTAAAAGGGACAAGGGTTAAATGGTTGCTAATAAAGTCCCCACTTGCCTCAGCAGCATCTGTCCAAATGTAACTGATATCCATCTAGCCTTAGTGAAAAAGAGGTCAATAAGCAGACAGAAAACTGTTTGACCTGCAAGACAGCCATCTTTCTGTCAGTGGAGACTTGCAAAATGCTCAAGCACCTTTAACCACAGCCCTTCAGATCTGAGATTTGAAGAAGGGTGAAAACATATGCCCTGGGCTCGTACTGAGAAGCATAGAGGTCTCTCAGAAAAATGACGCCTAGATGGGCAAATCATTAATGTCTGAGAAATGTTTCTGTAGGGGCAGAAGATTGGATGAAGCTGCAAAAGATCCAGCTCAGCAGCTCAGTTCACTGCCCAAAATAACCAGGTGGTGGCATGTGGGCTCCTCCCCCACCAAGCCCACCAGCAAATGCCCCGGCAATCCCAGCGCACACTCACCCCATCATCACCCTTTGCTGGCCATTGGTGGTGGACAGCACCCCACCCTGAGAAAACATGGGGCGTTCTTGGCACTTCGCCCTGCAGGCAAGGTCATCAGACACGATGACGGATTCTTCGCCTGCCATAGCCACGGAGGTATGCGGGGGAATATGATCCAGCCCTGAGCAAGTGCCAAGTTTGATTAGGGCTGATCGCTCCAAGATCCTTCCTGTGAGGATCTTACAAAGAGGGAGTTGCTTGCCACCCGTAACAAACCCAAATACAAGAACATGAAGGCTTGAGGGGATTTTGGCCAGGTGTCCCAAACATGTAAAGTGTAGTGGCAGAGCCCACCAGAACAGACAATTCAGTTAGGAAGTACAGTGGAAAGTGGCACTTCTCCCAGTGCCCTAGAACCCAGCATACATAACCCACCACAAATGGACATGGCAGAGCCTTCCAGGCATCCCTTGCAACTTGGCACTGATTTGGCCCTTGGAACAGGGAAACTCTGGCCTTTTCCAAAATGATCCGCCTGACACGAGGCTCAAATAGTTGGCTGAGCAGAGCTGGGATCCACCCTCATTCTCCTTCGGGCACCCTCTGTGGGACCTTGAATGGGTCCTGCCTCCTCTATTCTCTGCTTCAGTTTTCCACTAAGGACAGCAGCCCTTTCCAACTTCAGCAGAGAGCTGTACCTAAATGCATTAACTGAAAGGACACCCCAGTGTCATGGAGGTGGCCCCACCCCACCCCGGGGCACACATCTCATGAAGGTTTCCCTCCTTTTGCTCTGCAGCATCACTGCAATGCTATCACAGATGCCTCAGAGGTCTGCTGGGGTCCATGGGGGCTCCAGAGGAGACAGGAGAGCAGAGCCAAGTCAATGCACAAGGCCTCTATGGTGCTTCTGTACTTCCACAAGCCCTAGAAACTGGGAGTTCCACCTTGGCAAAGATGCCCACAAAATGACAGCTCAAGTCCAAATTATATTTATTTTTCCCTGTATGCAAAATGCATATCAGTTCTTATGTGCTGTCTTTCTTCTCCCTGTGATGGAAACCCATCCTGCTTCAGCCAGCAAACAACAAAGAAAACTATGGAGGCAGCAAACATTAACCAAATCCTGTCCTAAAGCCTCTCTACACCTACATTTTCCCCTCCATCACCTGGTTTACAAATGCAACAAACTAAACTAAACAAGCTCCCGGTAGCTAAATTCCTTGCATCTCAGAAAGCACACGGATCTCCGTGCCAAAGTAAACAATCTCATGGAGAGTTTACATAAAACAAGTGAACTGATTTCATCGTAAACAAAGGAACAACAAATTGGTTCAAAGCCTGCCATAGTACATTCTGTGGAAACATCCCCCAGCAAGGAAAGGAATAAAATAACCATAGCAGGACGTTCAGTGATACCAAGCCTGGCACCCTTACCTTCAAACCAGTGCAGGAAGTACAAACCTACTCTTCTACAGCTCTCATACAGAATAATGCCAACCAGCTTCCTGCTATTTCTGCGGGTTTGGTAGCAGTGCAGTGCAAAAGGTAACAAAGATCATCCATTCCAAAGATCGACAGAGGGAGAAGGGATGATGTAGCTGTGTCACCCTGGTGAATGGGAGAACTGGTTATGGGCTGGTTGAGAGTTGCATCCTCTGCAGGCAGCCATTGCAGCACAATGTCCGTGTGGCATTCACACCAATATGGTGATTCAGGGATGGGGGAAAAAAACAAACAGAAAGAAGTGTGTTTCCCTCACACGGAGCTTTCTTTTTCCTTGGGTTCCTGTTCATGCACCAAATTCTGGGATATTAACAAGTATCCAACAACCCAACACAAAACAAATCACCAGCCTGGGAGGAGAAAATGCCGGGGTGTGGAAAGATGGGCTCCCACTTCCATGTAGGACTGGAGCTGACCTGGCCTTGACTCTGAAGTTTCCCAAATCTCCTTTGGGAAAAGTCTTAGAGCCACAGCTCCATCTGGAGTCTCAGATTTGGCTAAATGCAGGCTGAGGACATTCCCATATAGACTGGTCTAGAAATCCTACCTGGAGTCTGACTTCAGGGGCTCGGGATTGGAGATTCACTCTCTCCATACATCAGCCACCAAATTCAGCTCTCTATAAAGATACACTCTGATGTGTCCTAGATGAATTCAGATGAAACCCCAAGTTTACTCCAAAAGAAGAGTATTCAAATAGACTTTTCCATCAGTTGAGAAACGGATTCTAATTAAACCTGTGCAATTTTCCTAAAGAGGCAGCACTGTGCAGCTCGAACTCAACAGCTCCTGTCAGAGCCCAAAGCTGGGAGATTTATCCGAGTCACCCATTAACCTGCTCTATTATCAATTTCTTTCAAGTTATCCATGCTCATTTCATGTTTCCATTACCAGGACCCATAAAAAGATGCTTTTTGATCCAGACTTTAAAGAGCTGGACACTAAATGCATGTCCCAGAGCATTCACTCACCCATATCACTGCCAGGAGTGCAAAAAGTGCCTTCCTTGAAGCAAAGGAGCTGTGTGGTGGCACTTGTCCCATGGATCAGTGCAGTGCTTTTCAAAAGCTGCTACCAAGAAAACAAAAAGCAAACAAAATATCCCTCCTTATAATCACTTCAAAGCACATTGATTTGGAGTCAAAATGCAGCAAACAGATTATTCTCACATGCCCCAGCTCCTGCAGAGACCCATGGAAACCCGTGTGGCACTCCAAGCACAGAGACTTGAGAAAGAGTCTGAATCCCAGGGGCCTTGCTAAGTATTACAGAAAATTCCCTCTGGTACCAGTTACAGCAAGGAATCAGGAAAGACATATTAAAGAAGGGCAACAGAAAAAAAAAGTGTTTTTTTTCTTCTCATTATGCAGTTCTGGAGGTGACATACTGTGGACAGCAACTGAAACAATAAAATGCATTCCAGTGTTCTATATTGTGTTGATTCTTTGGTCTCAGTTTAAATCACTAGCTTTTAAAGCTCTTATTAAAAAAAACCTGCTGAAATAGAGCTTGAGTTTGGATACTGTCTGTGCTGGCATAAATAAACAAGTCCGTGGATAAGAAGAGAATTAGAGTGGATATGAGTACACAAAAATTACTCAAATCAGCTTACAGATTTAATGCATTCTGCTGACAGTGGTGGTGGGGGAGGTTGTTTATTTAATCCAGAGAGTTTTTGGTCATACTGAAAAACAGAAGTAGGGAAGGCTAACCCACTATTGCTGGATCCCGCTGCAATTTGAGGTTTGCCTCTCCATTTCTATGGCTTTGAATATTTGCTTCTGAATGCAAAATTCAAATGAATATTGCCCAGGTGGCACTGTACAGTCCCCACATTGCTAATGTTCATACTGGAGCAGACAACAAATGGGCAAAACTAGTTTGGAGGGCAGTCGGGGAGGGATGGAAGCAGCACAAGGTTGCCTTGGAGTTATCCAGGTTTATCTACACATCACACTGTATGCTCCCTGGTTCTCATAATTAGAGTGTCTAGACAGGAGATGATGCCAGCGAACTAGCAAGTAAAAAAGGTTTTGCAGAGTTTTTCAGAGGAGCCCATCTAAAGCAGGGACTACAGAAGAATGGCAGACATCACGGTTGCAGAACTTAGCTAGATTAGAGCAAATTTTGACCCAGGTAAAGGTCTTTTCATAGCCATTCACATCCCAAAAGAGCTGCTGAATTAGAGCACTGATGGCTCAAGCACTCAGGAGGGCTCAGAGCTTTTGAACCAGCATCAGACTACAGTTTTCTGCAAATGTAATTCCAGCTGCCTCAGCTTCATCCAAGTACTGGCATTTAGCAGCTTCAACTTGTGTAAACCAGCTTCACTCCACTGAAGTCAATAACAATTGACACCAGCTGAGAATCTGGCTCTCAGTGTGGTTTAAATATAGTCTAAAGAAAGAACTTACAGAAGGATTTCCCAATCCCTCATGTCCATTTCCCCCTTGGGCTAGGACTGAATAAGATTGATTTTTTTCTTTATAATTTCACTCGTTTTTTTAACAACAACATTGTGAGCTCACATTTATTATAGCACCTTCCATCTTCCAGGAGCCAGGATGCCTTTTAGGCTTCACCAAGAATCACAGAAAGTGATGGACACAGCATCAGGAACCACCTCTGGGTGCAACATAGCAGATGCTCAGCACGCACAGAAGACTGGCCACAAACACAGTAAATCAGCGAGGGTACTAAGATAATTCTGCTTCAGCATTGCAAGAGTAAGCCTCAGCCATTTTCACAAAGGAAATTTAAGGAATAGTTTCAAATTCTCCCTTGAGCTGTCTGTGAGATAGACAGGATGTTTGTACAGCAATACAGGATGTCATGATCACACGCTGTGGTCCTACATGCACAACATGAGGGCAAATTACACAGTGCTGGGGAAGGGCAAGACAAGTGACCTTTGAGAAAGAAAAAGTAGCTGGGTCACTCCTACTGTGACAAACCAGGCAGGGCTCTTTGGTATTGCCCCATCTCTTTGGCTGAAATGTCCCTGCAAAGCCCAAGGATAAGGGTCTGAAGACATGGCAATCTCCATGCACAGAACGATCAGGCTGTGATCCTCCAAAACTTTAGCCACCACACAGTGACACATGCACTGGTTGCCAGCCAAGGCAGGCAGGTGATTAGTTTTGGAAAGCTCAAAAGTCTGACATCCCTGACTAACCCTTTTTCAGCATGAGAGAGAAGCTCAGAAAGTACAGCAGGAAAAATAGGTTGTCTTGTGGGCTTAAATCTGTGCAGTTATGCTAGAGGTAGAGTGACACTAATTTTTGTCAACCGTGGTATGTATAGTCCATTTTATCTGGGATCAGAGTAGGAAACCAGGGCTTGCTCAGGTCCCACCATATGAGAATTGCTCAGAAACAACATCTTCCAGATGGTCCCCCTCAAGCCACCACAGAGCAATGGAAACGCAGCAAATAAGAGCTGTGGCCACCACCCAAATGCTCCATCAAAGACATGAACTCTGGCCTTTTGAAAAAAAAAAAAGGAGAAAAAAAAAGAGAGAAAAAGAAAACCAATACAAACAAAAAAACCTCCAGATCCATTAATGAAAACTAAAGCACAAGGCAAGGGGTGATGAAAACAAATAAAACTAGGGCTGTAAAATGCCTGGTATGTAAGATGTGTTGAAACTTGCTGCTGACAGCAGCTTGGGCAGACATTCACATGCAGCCGTTCATAAGATGCACAGTAATTACCTTCTCTGGGAGGCTGCATTATGATGATTTCTTTAAGCAGAGCACAGTATCTCTAGCAACAGGATATAATTACAGCAAAGGATATGCCTCTTAACCTCTTTCTATCCCATCCAGCCGGTCCAGGGAGCAGAGTTGGGAGCTGGGGGCTCTGTGGGGAGGGTGAAAGTAGTTTACCCTGCACTGCTGCACTCGTTACCTAGAGCCAAGCACGCTTCTGATGGGAGCTTGTGGTGGTGTTGCTCTCACAGGAACACAATTCTCTCCCCCTCGGCTCTGGGTGAAACATTCCCAGCACTGCAGGACTTTGACAGAGCTGGCAGCAGCCACCAGGCCACTGAAGGAGCTCAGCACAGGCAGCCTGCTCTGGGCCGACACCTCCGTGGTAAATAAATACCAAAAACAAACAGGCAAGGGAATGACTCAGAACTGGAACACGCTGGCAGCACTGTGAGGTAGCAGGACTTCCCACCTCCAGACTGAGACCTTCCTGCCCCCAAATACCCCACACTGCAGAATCGCTCTGGAGAGCTGATGGACTCTGAAGAAAAACCCAAGGTTCCCAGGTAAGGACTGCTACTGTGACTAGCATGAGCCATGGTGTCTCCAGGGGATGGATGCCACTTCCTGGTGATTTCCTGGCTCGCCTGCAGCAGCCAAAATGCCAGAGTTGGTCCCCCCAGCACAGTTCTCTGGAGATGGCTGTTGTGCTCCACTTTCACAGCCCTCCTGCAGAGAAGAACAGGAAATCTTATTGCTGCAGCTGTTGGATTGATATATGTAGGGTCCAGAAACAGAGAGAGATGCAGGCAATGACAGAGCCCTAACAGCTGTGTGCTCAGTTTTTCACATTGCCTCCATCCATTCCCAGCACTCACTTCTCCGGATTCCTCTGGATTAGTGAAGCATCCAACACAGTCAGTGGTGATCAGCGAGTTGTGCTGCACTGAGAAGCATCTCATGGTGAGGTCCCACCTGCAGACCAGCAGGTAGGGGATTGTGAGCACCACAAATTGCTTTTATTTATTTCAGTCTTCAATCCCAGAGGGAAAAAGAAGAGAGTTAGTCCTTTTCCCCAAACCTCTCCACCCCAAACCAAAAAGGCAGTGCTGCATCTGACCCTAGGTTCTGTTTTTAATAGCCCACACACTGATTATCTGAAAATCAACATCAGAGCTCAATCTTTTTTCCAAAACCAGCCACAGTAGCAGTGCTCAGTGGCTTGGACTCTCCATGCCAGATACTGAGAGTAGAGAATCTGGGAAGCTTTAAGAGCCCTTTTTCAAGATCCAGACAGATTTCCATTACAAGATAGAGGATGTTTTTTGTAGATGAGAGACTGGAAATCTTCTTTTTCTAATATGAAACAACTAAAATTAAAGTATAACCAACATTTTCCTTACTGGTCTGGAAATTGCGTTACAAGTGAGAATCACCTTGGTCCAAGTTTGCAAGCTGTGATATCAGTAGGAGAATTTCCCTTCACATTTACAAAAGGAAATGAATTTTGCATCCGCCGGATGGCAGTGTAGGGAGAGCAATCATATTAGTCATAGTATTATTGTTTTCCTTTTAAGCCTCTCAAAAGTGATTGCAGACACAGCAATTCATTGCTTATTAAGATCTCCCTGCGTTACAACCAGGGAAAAAAATCTAGGTCTCATTAATAAACCATCTTCTAGGATTTCTATAAGAAGACAGACTCTGATTAGCCAAGATCGTTCAATAAATGATTTGGCTTGTCTGACAAAGTGAAATGATTGATTGGAAAGAGTGTGCTATAAATAGTTCACTCTTTATAATAAAAGCAACGACTTCAGATAGAAATACAAATAGTAAAAAGACAGTATTTCTACTTCCAGAGAAGATCACTCCTTGTACCAGGCTGGTGGGTGCTGGCAGTGTACACAAAGTTCACTTCAGAATTCTGACTCTGCACGACTGAATTATTCTAATCCTGAAACGGGAACATCTTCTGCAGTTTCCCTTGTAAAGCACATTGACAAGCAGGGAAGTCTGTTCTACTTCCAGACACAGCATCACATTAGTTATCAATTGCAGAGAACAGACCTTTGTTTCCTGCACAGAATAAAACTGAATAACAAAGCTAAATGTCAAAATCCATGTAAACAGCATCACAAAACCAGGAAGATAGTCCCAGAGTAGTAAGACATGGGAGAAAACCGGGCTTGGGAAGCCAATCCACCGGCCATCCTATTTCCACTAGAGGGCAATAGCAAACAAGCGACAGAAAACCGGCAGCAAGAAGGCGATTGCGAGAAACTGCTAAGAAATGGTCAAGGCGTGTTTCCCGAGGCAGGAGCCGCGGCTGCCCGGTGCGCCCCGGTGCCGGCGGTGCCGCAGCTCCCCGCAGCCCCAGCCCCCGGCAGGTACCGCCCGCCCTCGGCCCCGGCTTTGGATCCTCGGGTTAGGCAGTGGAAAATACTCACAGATGGTTTTGGTCTAGAAAACAGCCACAAGTAAAAGAAGTACTTGCAGCAGGATGTATTTCAGCATCATCAAATAGGTGGTCAGATGCTGCTCTGAACAGATGATTGATTCAACCTCACAAATCATTTAATTCCAGATGTTGCAGCGAGTGAGAAAGATCAGGCTGCTGAAGTCTTTCCATCTCCCTATTTGGTTTACCGAAGGGAAGGTTTGGAGGTGATTTGATCTAAATCTATTAACATTTCTCAGCAGAGGACTGTGAGAGATGCTAAAGGACTTCAAAAATCTAATAAACAAAACTATAACCAGATCCAGAAGCTCATAGCAAAAGCTGGAAAAAATCAAACTGGAAATAATACAAGTATTTAAAAATTAAAACTTGCAATAATGCCAGTAGTTAATCACTTGAACAAATGATGTAGGGGAGAGTTTTATTCTCCAGCCTTAGAGCTCTTAAAACAAGATTTGCTGTCATCCTAAGACATGTGCTGTATCTTAACAGTGAATTATTAGCCTTGATGCAGACATTACAGGTACAGGTCTCGTCTGAATGAGGCAGAAGGTGAGATTAGATTAGCAGCATGGTCTCTTTGTGTAATTACAGTCTACAAATATCAAGGTTCTTGTCACAGAGAATTGTCTTTCACTGTAGGGACTGACTCCCACCTCGGCAAACTCACTTCATAGACTGTGTCGACACAACAGTGACAGCAGCTCCAAGGATTGTCACACGGCCTTCAGCTAAGGGGGCAGCTTCTCTTGCCCAGTCATTACCTGTCTCTACAAAGAAAAAGCCATGAGCCTGAAGAAACCCTTCTCTACACCAAATTGTCCAGGGTCAACAAACAGGCCGTTCTGTATCCCAGCTGGAATACTGGTTCCTGGGCTGTGGTACCAGCTGAGAAGAGACTTGGACAAGAAGAACTGATACATGAGAGTGTTGGAGAAGAGGTATGGGCCAGTTTCAACATTTTGAAGCCTCCAGAGAGGCTTCCAAAAGCATCATAGCATTGAAGCATCACCACCCTCAGCCCAGCCCTTGTGAGCTGCAGGACAGACACCACCAACATAAACAAAAGCTCAGCCTTTCTCACCAGAGACATGGAGCAGTGCTATTCCAACTGTGGTCTGCTTCCAACCTAACCAAATGCCAGCGCTTTACAAGACTGGACAGTTATAAAACAAGCCAAATGTGATGACAGTGCATGGGCCTTTGCAATTACTCCGGAGCATTTCTCTGTGGAAGCAGCAGGACCGAGGCAGGCAGTGAGCAGAAGCTCACAGCACTCAGCGTTCGTGCTCTTCTGTGGGGAAGGGCGTGCAGATGCTTCTGAGTGTTTTGTCAAGGCTGAAAGGTGTTGCCAGTGGTCCCAGGGAGCGCTCTGGGAGACAGCACAGACATGGCACACTGCGCCAGGGCCCTCTGTGCTGAAATCAGAGTGCTAGCCCAGGGGACTACACTTGCCAGGCCTCCAAAGGTCCCCTCCCAAAGGGACTACACCTGCCTTCAACAGCTCCACATGCTATTGTGAAACTGACAGTTCAGTTTTCTAAACTGGAAAAAAACCACCACCAAATTGAAGCAAAAGGATTTGAGATGTAAAGGAGCGTAATAGGAGTGTGTGTGGACATTGTACTATTTTGTAGGACAGGATATGCCCTAGTCCAATTTCCTCCAAGCACTGCCTCCATGACTCATCTGCAGCAGCAAGTCTCCTCCTCTCCTTCCTCCCACTAACCTCGGTCACCTGCAGGAACCCACGGATACCATCCCCTGCTTTCTTCAGGCTCTAGTTCTCACATGTCTGCTCACAAGTGATCTGTCTAATGTCTGCAGCCTACCCTTGATAAGAAAACCACATCTAAAGGGCACTAATGTTCACCCAAAGTGATCAGCAATTAAACCCCATCTCTTAGAATCAGCTTGCAACAAAAGAGGTTCTACAAATCAACAGTTTGAACAACTTTTCTGGACAGGTCATCCTCAAAGCAGAAGGTCTGGAGTGACTGTGGCTCTTTCCCTTCCTGAGGCCGAAGGCATGTGAGATGTCCCTCTATCCACACTCACACGTGTAAAGCGAACATCATGATCCTGACAGTAAATGCTGGAACCAAGACTGCGCTCCTGCACTCTCCTACTCAGTTTGCAGAACAGAAAAGAGGAGATTATGGGACAGCAAATCTGATACAGGCAGGTGTCAGACTAACACAGTGCCAGTGGAAGCAGGAAAGTGAAAGCATCTAGGTGGGAGTGGAAAGAGAAATTACGGGTCGAAGGGTTAAGAGAAGAGAGCCCATTATTCATCACTACTACTGTGTTCCAGGCATAAGAAACATTTGGAGATAATTAGCGGGAGAACAGAACAATGCACTAGAGAAAGCAACAATGCCCTGTTTCAACCCAGCAGATGAGCTCCGTGCTCAGAGCAAATTGTTCTAAAATAAGTATTGCTCCATCTCAAAACCAGAAAGGTGTGACCTACTTCTCTGACCCTGGCATCAGCTGGCAGGAAGGGAATTGACAGAATGATTCTTCGTTCCCATCACTGGAGATCGAGCATATTCAGTTCCATTTCAGAAATAAAAGCCAACAGCTTTTCCAGCTGATTTTGGGTAACTAATAACACAGAACTGCACTCATTAACTAAGCTGGCTTGTATTGTAAAGAGCTCCAAGGCAACAACTAAATGGACTCGATATTAACAGCTGTGATAGTGTCAATGTTACTTAGAAGCCTTAACTAATAGCCTTAACATTTTCAAATTTAAAGTATATTCAGTTTTTAAATTATTTCAAGGGCTTTTGTGAAATTTTGCTCCCAAATAGTAGCACTTTCCAAAATTGCAAATACAGCACCTGAATGCTAGGCTCTGTGCAAAACCTGGCAAGCCCTTTGGTCCCTCTCAGATGATCATTCTCAGACAATTATAGTTACTTAACTGTAGTTCTGAAAGTTACTTTCCAAAGATATTTAGAAGTTGCAGTGTCAAACTAGTTTGATTTTATTGTGAATTGATTATTTGGGTAATGTCTTTTAGTGAAGATACTCTCGGACACTGAGCTTGCTGATCACAGGGTTCATGCTCTAAAGAAGAAATGAATACTTCAAGTTTCAATGTTTGGGGAAAGAGGGAATATTTTGAAGTCTCAAAAGAAATTCTTTTGTCAGAGAACTTGTGGGCTACAAGCTACAAGCATGTATTTTTATGTATCCTGATTGCCTAGTATTTGCCAACACAGAAAATCTCAAAAGCTCCTGGGTCCCAAAGTGTCTCAGTGAAAGTTGCATGGGCACTACCTGTATTTGGTACGCACAAAAATTTCTGTCTATGGGCAGAAATTAAGGCATCAACATCTAATGAGCAACAATTACTGTTTATAAGGGTACATCCCCCAAACATTTTCAAATCTTACACAAATCACAACTTCAGCTGAACTGGCTTGAAAGCCACTCTGTTGCATGTTGTGAAGATGTGTCAAAGTGCAGGACCAGCCTGGAAGGTGGCAGCAGCCTGTCCCAACGGGAAAATGGTCACATAAGTGAGCCTGACATCCTTGGCAACTTCACATAAGGAAGAGCAGCTCCCACTGCATCTGCCCTGTGCTGTCATCCTTTGCTAGATGGGCTTTTTGAAAATTAAAGCAAATATACACAATTGCAAGGACAGACAAGTGCTGATGTGAGTATTGCTGCTAAAAGGAGCTATTACCTCCAGTCCAGGAAGAATGAAGAGGAGTTGACAGCAAAGAAGAGCAAGAAATGAAAGCAAGAGGCAAAACTCAACGGCAGGAACAAAATTCCAAGCACGAAGGCAGAAAACTAGTCCTTGCATTGGACGAATGATCTGGATGCCTATTTTCTGCCAGAAACTCCCTGTATCTCAGAGGCTATCTGTTACAACTTTATAGATCCTGGGGAGCAGATATTTAAAGAGATGACTGAACTGAGGATACTGTGTTCCCAAAATAAGTGGAAGAAGCCTATTGACAGTGTATCTTTCTGTTGCCAAATGGTCAAATCAGTTGTTGCAGAAACCTGGATATATTCCCTGTGCTGTCCACATCAACTGAAGAACAGTAGCATTTTTGAGAACAGCTTCCTCTGTGCCCACACCAGGTAAAAACCACCTTTGGGAAAAGACCTTCTTTATCCCCACTTTGTCTGACGGTTCCAGTCACAAATTCTTTGGAGAAGGGACTGACACAAAGGCTCAGGGCTTGTGTGAACATCACCCAGTGCTTGGAAATGCAGCATCAGTTTTGGCCTCTTGCAGCCAACACCACATAAAAGGCAGACTCAGCACCTTCAATCTGGCATTTAGCAGCAAGGTGTTTCAGTGACATCTGGAAAGAAACCTCTGATCATGTAGTAAGGCTGGGTTGAAAGATTTTAACAAGCAGTTTTAGCAAAAGCAGCCTCTCCAAGTGGGAAAACCATTTTCTCAATCTCTTCTGCTCTTTTCTGCCTTTACCTGTTCCAGCAAGATCAGTTGATGCTTCTTATGTGAAGTGTCCTTTCCTACAAAAGCAGAAAATGAGTTTGGTTATGGACTTGGCCTGAGCAGCAAATCAGCTGCAAAATGGGTTGGTCCTGAGGTCAGATCCAATCTTAGAGAACAGCGGGAAGCATTCACTGCCCCAGTTTTTGATGGAAATGGATACCTTGCAGTAATTCTGACCTAGGGATCTCCTCCTTTCAAAAGTCTTCAGGCACCTTGAATGACTTGGAGTATTTCAATGCCAGTTCTCGATCAGTGGCGTTGGCTCCACCAGCAGCTCTCCATTCTCTTACTGCTATAAATGGTCACCTTCCTCCCAGCCACATTAACCTTCACTAACTCAAGATTAGGCAGGGACTTCTTTTCTTCTCCTCTTCAGGATGACAAATAGGAACGTGATAAGTTTTTCAGAAAGTATCAAGAAGGGAAGCAGTATGTAAGAAAGAAGAAAAATTTAAAAAAGGCCTTTTCTCAGTGAATGACATTTGGCAGATGACACCTCATGCTGATATTCAGCTATTTTGTTCACAATGGGTTTCCAAAGCACCTAAATCTGATCCTCCACTATTTACTTCTACATTTTCTTTGTAGAAGCAGATAGTGGGTTTGTGGGACGTAAGAATTGTCAGGAATGGCAATAGATGTTATTCTTGTCTCTGCTAAATCGAGGGTGCCACCTGCAAAGATTCTTAAGTTCAGAACTTTTACACTCCCCGACAAGAGTGCTGTGCCACCTATTAGACTGAAGAGTTGTCATTTGCCAAATGCTAGGATTCTCTTAACTAGAAATAGGCACTGCAGAGAAGTACCAAGTTGCAGCAAAAAGAAGAGCTCTGGCATCAACTTTTATTGTTTCCTTTAAATAAATAGCAGAGAACTTTAAAGTGAGACCAATAATGTTTCAAGTTCCCATCTCCCCTTGCCTGCTCTGAACAAATCAGATTCACTGATGTTGGATGTCTATTATCATCAAAACAAAGAAAATAGTAATAACTTCAAAAATGTATTCAGAATTTGTAATCAGTAAATGTCAAAGCACTTTTCAGAAAGGACAGTACAATTATTTCAGTTTTATGAGTGATTATCTGCATTTTAATAGAGGGATAACTAAGGCATAGGAAGAGGAATTAACTTGCTCAATTGGCCAATGAAACACCAAGAAACAGGGTGAGATATCCTGAATCCCCATCAAGTGCCCTCCAGATAACACTCTTGCTAATATAATCAATTAGAAACATTACATATCACCCATCTTCAAAGAATTTCAGAAACAGTGAACAGACATCATCAGTGTTAAACCGTCCTGTGGATCTCGATATCCCATTGCATCATCTGCTTTGATCATCTTTGCTCTGTGCCTATAACTCAAGTAATTAATAGTTACCATTCTAACAGGAGTGAGATAATTGACTTATCTAGCAATCACTTCAGAAAGATTATTATTAGAAATAGGTCTGCATTCTAAATATACTCGTGCCTCTAGATGAGCTAGGCCAAATACCAGCTACATGTGAAGCAACGCCGGCATGGAGGCCAGCACAGTGAGTCCAGGTGTTTGGGCACCTGTCCTGTGTGCACAAAGCTCACGTGCCCCACTCTGCTGCACCTCTCCCAGCCTGGCCAAGGCTTCTAGCCAGCAACCCATCACCCACACCATCACCACAGCCTGACCCCACAAGAACCTTCGTGATCTCTCAGTCAGATCCCAGGAGCTGAAGTAGTTTTCTCTGTACTCGTGACAACATGGACCTTCCATGGCTTGGTCAAACACTCCTGGCTAAAGTCAGGGAATGTTGCAAAAGAATAGTGAAGTAAACTTGACCATAAAAGACCACAGTTAAAATATAACTGCTTCAGCTTGATTTCCAGGTCATCAATTCAATGATAAATGTGTAGGTGGTGCCTTCATAGAAAGCCATTAACAGTAGTTTCCTTTACGCCCTGTGCTCCATAGCAGCCAAGAAAATTACCCAGCTACCCTTCACCTGTCTTCTATCTGGCTAAAATAAATAAAAATGAAATTTTTTTAAAAATTATCTGTGTCTCCACATGTCTCATGTAGATGGCAACAAGGCAGCCATGGCATCCTCACTGACATTCTGTCACAGAATTCATGACAGAGAAAGACCAATTAGCTCTGAGCAAGCAATATCTCAGTCACCGAAAATAAAGCATTAAAAATTACCAGAGCAATCTCAAAGATCATGAGTTATTACAACAGAACCTGAGGTGGAAGCACAGAATGCCTCACGGATTATTAGTCATCTGTTGGATTATAAGTTTCTACTGTAAGTGGATTCCTTGTTGCATGTGCGTTATTTCAGAAGGTTTCCTGTAACTACATCGAATTTAGAGCAATGTTAAATGAGAAAAAAAAAAATCTGGCTGATTCTGCATGAAGCATTACTATTGACAGCTGACACAAAAGGCAGAGCTGGAGGGGGAAAAAAGCATAGAGCTACTGCTTGTCTCTCCTGAGGTATAAAAAGTGTGTGAAGGCTTCAGACCTCACATGTTCATCTACCTAGAAATCCAACAAGCTTCAACATTAGTGTCTCTTCATGTCAGTAGCAAAACACAAGAATGAGGGGCATTTTAGATTATTTCAGCCTCCCTAACATTCCTCCTGCACAGCTCTAATTTGACTGTATTGATGTCTTCCTCAGAGGAGATAAAGTTGCCTTCCACAGAGAAATGCAAAGCAAAGGAACTAGACAGAAAGGACTGTAATTAACAAAGTCAGATTTTTTTTTTCTACTCAGCAAGTAAGACTCAGTTCTGCAAGTTACTGTCTATACCTTTATACCAAAGCACCTCTGATCTGCCTCCCACCATTGGATTCAAAGCCAGTAAATAATGACTTTCTCACATAATCATTACACTTGGGGTTTTAACCAAATGAATACTAACCTCTAAAATGAAAGCTCAGTTATGAGTGTGCGTATATGTCTGATTTCATGCATTCCTGTTGTCTGACTAACATAGACAGAGTATTATGTGGCTGAAATCTCCAGACTAGTTTTTGGGAGCATGTGGCAAGCCTAAATTGGTGAGATCCAAACCTAGGCACAAGGAACTTGCCTGTTAGAGTGTGCTGCTCACAGCACAGTCCAGGCTATGGCACAGCAACAACAAGCCATTAATTAGGCAGCATCGATCCCATAGGTTTAGCTCCATTCCTCTATACATCACATGTTCTGAACTGTCAAATTCAGGGATAATTATATCCACCCCCCCTTTGTCTTTTGGGTACAATAGCTCATGGACAGCCACTGATGGCAGCTTATGAATATCTCTGCTGATGAGCATGGCTCTCCTGAGGTGAGGTTTTGGAAGAGCAGTCTCCAAGACAGAACTAAAGATCACGTTCACGTTGTGTTACAGATTAGTGGCTTTCAATGCAACATTTTTCCTTCCTGAAAGCTTCTCTGCCTACCCCTTAGCCTGGCACAGAAACTAAAGACACAGGCACGCAAGGTGCTTAGCGGCTTCTGTCTCAGTAAATGTAGAAAGAGTTTAAAGCACTTAGAATTGCATCCTTAAAATAATTGATTGACACAATAAACAGTAGTGATTGACCAAGCACATCCTAATGCCATCCTTGTACATTCCCATAACACAATCACCACCACAAAAGAAGGTGTTTCAGTTGGTCACTGCAAGGTAATTTCAGTCTCCTGTACTGTACTCTGCTTCCAAAACATTAGGGAATAAGCCATCACCAATATTACAAATTAGATGGCAGCATACGTTAGGAATTTGCTGTAACTCCAGCCCTCAGTGACTAGCACAGCTTCAAGTGTAAACAAACAAAAGCTGCAGTTTGTGCCAACTGTTTACTCTGATTTTAAATCAGGGTTAGCTTTGCCAGTACAAATTATGCCTCCCTTTGTCTTCAAGATAGCTGGCCATAGACTAGAGGAAGTTAGACAAATTTTTTGTGTTAAGTGAGCTGTCTGATTAGATAGATTTTTTTTACCAGCTTTTACTTCTCCATCTATGACCAGGGATTTTACAGCATTTATTATATCACCCATCTTCAAACATTACTCAAACACAGATTTAGTCTGTATCCTCACTAGAAGTTAGGAAGACAGAGATTGATCTGCTGGTGCTAATGACAGCATGAGTACCAGTGAAGGAGATCAAACTATTGAGCATTTATTCTCCCTATTAATGTAAGTCATGAAACTCAAATTCAAATGTGGGGTCGTTAAAGCAGAGTGCTTATGATTTTCTTGGCCATATAAAAGCTGAGTATTCCAGATGAGATTGCAGCTCCCAAACAATTCCCAGCATGGATGGACTAATGAACAGTGAAAATAAACTGTTGCTGGCTTTGCTTACCACAATAACGAAGAACTTCCTCATGGGATGCTGCTTTGCACGAGGGCTTGCACAGAGAGCGGGTTTGGGAGCCCCAGGTGGGGCCTCCCAATCCCAAGCATGGGACTCCTAATCAAGTGTGAATCTGAAGTTTTCCCATCACCATCTTTGTCGTGTTTCTCTTCCAGTTGCTCCATCTGGAGCTCTTGCTTGTTTTCGCCATCTGACATTTCAACAGCCTGAAAACAAGCAAAACAACTCCTCTAAACAACCAAAATGTTTGATCAGATCCTTTATATAAATGAAATGCTAGTGTATGCCAGGCATCTGAACTTGGTAAAAATAAATGAGTGCTTCAAACCCACTATTGTTCTCAAGGTCCCTGACCTTCAAAACATCATTCTATTCTATTTGTAAACAACACAGACATGACAGAACATGTGAATACCACTTCACCCTTTGGTAACAGTATCTATCCCAAGACCTCAAAGTGTTCTGCAAATATTAGCTAAGCCTCTCATGCCTCTAAAGAACTCCTACTCTTCTACAAATATTAGCTGAATCTCAACCTGCATCAGTCAGCTCATAGGAGACTAGTGCTGTTCTCCAAGTTCAGAGTGGCTGAATACTCTGGCGAAGGTTATTCAAGATTTTGTAAAAGACTCAGGCAGCAGAAATACAAGTTTATAAGTCTTCTAAGTATGCCTGGACCTCTGGAAGTTTGTCCAGAGTATCATCCAAACCTGTATGCTACTTTTGGCAACTCTAATAACATCAGACCCAAATCTAAACCACTCTAGATTTTATTTGAACAAAAGCAAGCAATCGTGAAATCTAAACCACTACTTTAACCATTCATTGTCCCACTACCTTTCAAGCCTCAGAGTCATTTATCCTTTTGTGCACACCCAGATAAACCAAGGCATAGGAGGCCTCAACTTGCATTTAGGAAGGAACCAAACGAGGCACGGTGGCCGGGAGCAGCGTGCACCACCCAGTTCAACACCGCGCGGATGAACGCAAGATGAACTCCCCCAGGTTTCAGGCAAAGAGCAGCTCAGCACAGTTGAACTGGTACAGCTGGACCGGTTCCTAACCACAGACGTAGGAACACAAAGATAAGGCCATAGTAACTTCCATATGGTAAACAGCCTGAACTTCCTAGGAGGGCTCACTAGAGGCAATTCATTTCCAAGGCACAGAAAACGTGCTTGGCTTTGGTTCATGTCTCTCTTTTGCATCTTCTGCAGAACTGGTCATGGACATTTATGTAATGGAAGTTTTCAACACATCTCATTAAAGGGCATCACTCCAAGCTCTGGCCAAAACTGAAGCTTACATTGATTTTGAGTCCCCCTGGACTGTGCTTCCATCAGAGGGTAGGAACCCCTTCCCTCTGTGTTGTTTTGGATCATCCGGACTTCCCAAGCAGCTTATCTACCTTCAGTAGATGAACACAAGAAACAGGTAACAACAAAGCTGGAAGCTCAGACTCTGCACACTGTGGAGTTGAAATACATAAAAAAGTTAGCAACTACTCTTTTGTTGGCTCTACATGACAATTTATTCCATTAGTGAATCAGTTATCTTCCTAAAGAAGGGATACTTCTCTCTATTAACATAAAATTGTACTCAGTCTAATACAATGCTCAGTCTATAATTGTAAGATATAATTGTAGATAATGTGTAAGGTTGGAGTTTTTCCTCCAGGATTTTCTCTTCTATATGTTATGCAGTCTTCAATTGAGTTGAACCTAAGTTGAAAGCTGATTGACGATGACATAGCAGAAGCAATGGTAATAGCACTCAGTATGAGGTTAAAATTCTCCAGAGGTTACTTTTTTGTTGGCCAGAAGGGGCCAGTCCACATGGGTGTTGGCTTTTGGCCTTTTTACAACGTATTGTTGACTCTTAGAGTGCACTGTGACCATTACACAACACTAGTAATGAGTATTCCCAGAGCCTTCTAAGCACTCCAGGAGCAAAAAGAGAATGCCAATGAATAGCTTCATGATAGCCTAAAAGTACTATCTGGTTCCCTCAGGATGAAAAAGTATTTGTTACTACAGTGCACTTAAAGCCACAGGTAAAATGCAGAGCAAAAAGTGAGAGCTAGGAGCCTGAACGAGCAAGACAAATTCAGGAGGAAAACAAAACCTGCATCATTACCTTGGGGCTGGGTGGAAAGGCCCAACACAAGTGAAGCGATGGATTTGGATTGTTTCCCTTAATGTCTGCAGCCCAGGACTGGGTACCTTTCTGAGGGTAGAACAGAGGAACTGCCCTTTTGGCAGAAGAGGAACCATGCAGACTTTGGTGGCGTGACTTACAGAGTTGATCAAACTAGACCAGCCCATTTCAGCCTTCAAAATGGGGAAGAAACAAAAACCTGAGACAGGCCTGACACCCACCTTCCTTATTCTGTGATTCAAACTGCTAGAAGGAAGTGAGAGTTCTTCAATCAATAAAAGTGATTTTTCTATCAGCAGAACTGGCACACAGGCCAAAAGGGTTGAGAAACACTTCTGCTCTTTGTGAGAAACCTGCAAGATTCTCTCTTCCAAGAGGTCTGCTGGAGTGCTGGTGTGCTCACTTCCCAGGCACTGTTTCCTATTTCGGGCCCTGCTTCCATCACTGCGCCACCAATGTCTTGAGTCTGGGTGTGTGGTTAAACACTGCACCCTGAACATGGTTACCAGTCTTCAGGCTCTCCAAGGCTTGAAATGCTTCTGAGGCAATACAGTGGGGAAGAGCCTCAGAGTCCTGGAGAATTTCCTTTTCTTCAAAAGTAGGTTAGGAAAGTGAACCTGCCTCATGTCTGAATAGGCTCCTCCAACTTTTCCCTGGCTAGACAGCTGCTCTCAATCTTCTTCTTAGCCAGTATGATGGCAAGTCTCCATCTGCTTGTGCTGCCCTACTGCAGGTGGAATAGCAAAGTGCCCAGCTGGAATTACCCTGGCACAAGGCACAGGGAGAAGGACAAATAAGGTGGTTGCTCTGTTGCTCCCCCCTCACTGCATGGAGCCCCAGAAGCTCCCCTGTGTGACTCCCTGAGCTGAACTGGCTCTGCAGGCTCCAGACGTGCTGGGTGAGTGCCCCCACCCTCCTGTGCCCACAGGTTACAACCAGCAGTGCCAGGAGTCCCCAGTACCATGGGCAGGTTCTCGTTCTGCAGAACACTCTAGAAATGTAAGATAAGACACTCCCTGCCATGAAATGCTTTATGTTTAAGCAAAAAAGAAAAACAAAAGATAACAAAAAAGGGGTGGCCTTATCAAGGGCATACAGTTAATCCAAAACCCTGGTCTTTTACTGCAGAGCAATGTACATCTTACCACCGATGCTGCCAGTGGTGTTTGTGACAGACCAGTGGAATCACAACACACCTGATGTGTCTGGTGCTTCCCATGGGCCATGTGTGCATTCAGAGAGCGCTTGGAGCTAGGGAACCTCATTTTTGATGTTGGGCATCAGGATGAACAGAGGATCTGCTTTCGAAATGATGTCTTCCTACCTATCCACTTATGCCACACCATAGACTGCTCTTGAAGCAAGAGCAATTGCATAACATTCTCATCTTCATTTTCCTGCTGCCCATCCAGCCAGCCAGGAGGAGGTCATGTCCCCTCTAACAATTTCTTTGCTTTGCAGCTCACTCCTACATATTTCAAAGGAGCTGCCAGCATTGCATTCTTTTCATAGAACCCCAGGGAAGTTCTAACCTCAAAATTAAGCAAAACAAAGTCCTTTGAATATTTTCCAATTAACCTAAGATTGACACTAACACTTTTCTCTTCATGTTCCCACTATTTGAACAACTGGGTTTCTCCTGCATGCCCCAGTTGCCAGGCCTTTTGGACCATCAAAGATCTAAGTTATTCCTTTCCCAAAGATTACTCTGGTTTTAAAACTCAGATGCTTTTCTGCTAAGTTTGCTCTAGGTTGTGTCATTTAGTGGAAGAGATCAGAGAAGTTCTCAGCAGCACGAATCCAGGGAAGATATCAAAGAAGAGACAGCATGGGAAGTTTCTCATACGCTAGCAATGAGGGCAAGTTAACACTGCTGAAAGCCTTCAGGGTTGCATTCTGCTCCCAGCATAAATATCCAGAGAAACAGATACGACAGAGGGTTGGTTCTGAGTGTCAAGAGCCAGCAGAGAGCATAATGGCAATGCCACAAGAAATATCAGCATTCAGGCAAGAGGCTGGAGGTAGCAGGCACTGCCCCATTCTGGGGCTTGCAGAAGCATGTTGGCCTTCAGGGGCCTGCAGGCACCATGGCTCATTTGCCAAACTTTCTCTGAGTTAATGGTGATGCTGAAACACAGGAACCCTCTCATTTGCCTAAAAAAGCAGTTCTGCCAGCAAAACTGCAGGCAGCTTCTGTGCAATCTGGAACAGAGGGAGGAGAAGGCTCCCAACACGAGAGCAGTGCTGCCCACAGACATGCAGCATGCAGGGAGCAGCCAGCACTTTAGAGACAAAGTGTTTATGTCCTTTGTCGCTCATTGTTGCTTAGGTAAGGCACATCTAAAAGCCATTGGGCAGATTGCCAGTGTGTCCCAGCTGCTGAGGTGGGGAGTTCCTGAGCGCTGTCTGTCCATTAGCTTGCAAATGTCCCTCTGAAGAAGGTAAAACGTTGTTACTCACACTTCACAGACAGGAATAGAGAGGCACAGAGGGCAAAGTATCCCGGTTCTCTCTCCCTACTGTCTAAACCATAAACAACAGTAATTCTTCCCTCAGTTACTAGAAACAACAGGCTGTTTCAGAACCAAGAAAGCTGCCCCTTGCCTGAAACCAAGTAGCCAAAAGCAGTTGGAGATAGCGGCCTGCAGCCTATGCAGTGCCTGACATGGTTTTAACCCTGAGAACTTTTCCTCCAGCACATCTCTATGGTCTTTTTCTGTACTCACAAAAACATTCTGTGCTCTGTATGCTCAAGGAGTTCACCTTCAATAAATAATCCGAACAAAGGGAGTTAGTGCTGGCACAATTGCATGGGTTGCTTCAGGGACAGTTTGCAGCAATGTCAAACTCACCTTTGCTGGTGGCTGCTACCACTTGCTGGGAAGGAATCCAGCCCCCAAAGGGGAACACTCAGTAATATCAAGAGCCAAGAGCAATTTCATCCCCATTAGTTAATATCAAATATAAAGGACACATTCTAGTACATAGCAAGCAGTCTTTGCTTCCCTAAAAGACAGTCAAGGAAGACCCGGGTTTAGGATCCTTAAACGACAAAAGAGAAATATGTAAAAAGGAATATTTTTTCAGACTAATTGCAGGATAGCATTGCTCAGATAGCATCAGTAGCACTCAGCTTACTACCTGGAAAAATCCTGTGGCAGAGGCATGTTGTTGACCCAATCCAGAGAGCAAGCAGAGAGCCCCATGGGCAGTACTGATGAGAATGTCGAGCAAAGTGGCCAACAGCATCCTTTCTGGTTTTAATAAAATGAAGTGTCATTCATTCTTCCTATGCAGAAAAACAGAGAAAACAATGGGTCATTCTGAAGGAAGAGCAGACTTCTTCGTGTTGGATCAATAGACCAGCCTGAAGCTGTGCAGAGATTGTTGATTAGTCTGCAGGTATGCTACAGTAGGCTTCAGCAGCAATGGTGCTCCTTCTCAACACTGAAGTTAAGAGGATGAAGGAAAAGATGCATTCACCTCACAGCCCTTGAGAAATGATTGCATCCCTATGGAAATGTGGCAAAAGGAATATGAAACTTAGTAAGGGTCATGAACTTCCATGAGAACAGTAGTCAGCTTGTCTACGAATGCACGTTTCCAGTCGGGCTAGCCCAAAGCCGATGGCGAAGGCCAGGCGCATCCATTTCTCCTCAGGCCCTCCATGGCACACAGCTGTGCTACATCCCTGGAACCAGCCTGGGACAGCGCAGAGCCTGCCTTCGCTTGGGCCAGGTCAGAAAAGAGAAGCTGGCGGAGGGTACGCGTGAGGATGGTTGATGTTCACAGAGCAGGGGTAAGGGACCCACAGAACTCCTGTCTGACTTTGGCTCTCCCACAGACGCTCTGCACGGCCTTTTGACAAACACCTCCCTCACCTTCCTTCTCCCTCCTCTTCTCTGCAAAGTCCTTTGTTTCGCCATGTGGAAAAAACTCAGGAATGAAAAGAACTTTCCCCCCTACCACAAGTTAAATACACCAGCGATAGCAAAGCATGTAATGGAAGTTATACTGCCTAGAAAAGGCAATAGTTCTCCCTTAAGATCCCCCCAACCAGCAAGTTCCTGCAACAGTTTCTAGTTCCTGGCAAAACCTGGACCAGAAAACAACTTCACTGCTAAATAAGTGCTAGTAGAAATAAGTAAACAGCCTTGCACTCTGTCATATTCCCTGAAAGACTGAGCATGCCAGCAAAGGCAGCACAGACTCTCAGAGCAGTAAATAACCAAGCAGGCAAAGCAAACAAACATTTAAAACACCGTATGTCAGAAAACCTCTCTTCGGAATGGAGAGGTGAAAACAGTTTTGTCCAAAAGGAGGAAGTTTTCTCCCCTTCCTTTCTGCCCACTTCCCCAGCCCTTCCTTCCCTTGTTTACTTTGTTTCCCTGTTTCGAATCAAGTCAGAAAACCTTTGGTATTTGTGGAACTGGGCTCTTTCTGTTTAACTCCAGCTGTGCCCACAGCCCACATACTGCTTTGGTAAAATTTGCCCAGTCTGACAAAGTGGTTTCTCAAGCTTGAAATAAAACCATAGTGATTTTTACACTACTAAAATGAATGGCCCTTGACAGGACTAGCAATTATCTATGAATTCCAAAGAAAAAGCTTGTTGCATGGCCCAGCAACATACTCTGCACAGCACTGTGGCAGGGAGATGCAGGGGCTTTCTATGCTTTTCCTCTAGCATTTCAGCCTCTTTAGAACTATGACAGCACTGAGAGCTCCAAGGTAAAAAACCCAAAAAAACAAAAAATAAACCCCCAAGACTCCAAAACTCTAAAAATCCCACAGGAAAACGGCTCAGAGGATTTTTACTTGTCACAGGCATGGAGTTGGAACGACCTCTTTGCGAGTCTCCAGTCAAAGAAGAAGCAGCATCCGAATTCAGAGGAAAAGCCCTTGCCAGGAACACCAACCATGAGGCTCCTTGTGGGAAAGGGGATCCTGTGGTGGTCCTCACCACAGGGTAGCTGTACCTCTTTCTTTATGGGCAATATTTGCATACCTGGGCCCAGAGATGAAGAAGGAGGCAATTTGTTTCCTTGTGTTTGATTTAGGAGTAGCTGCTTGGGGATATCATGCCCAGCTGTCATCAGAGAGGGTCTGTGGCCTGCAACTGTGTTATCAGGTATCGGAGAGCCCCCTTGGGCAGGGACTGTGGGAACAGATGCTGACCTCAGCCAGGCAGCAGAAAAACAAACCTCAGCACACAAGGGCAGGACGCCACGAAATAAGACTCCTTGAGAAAGGAAACAGGGAGAAACCAAAGTCGAAATCCTGATGCTTCTAGGAGCCATTGAGAGGGATAACTGAACAGGATGAGACATGGCCAGCACAGGGTTGCACAAGGACAGGCTGAGGGTCTGAGCAGCGCCAGCAGGCTGGGCCAGCTGGGGAAGGAGAAGCAACACCTCTGCTGCAACCAAGGGCTGCTTCCAGGGCGGCGAGCAAAACCTGTGAGTGCCAGCCACGCTGCTGCTTTCTGTTTGTCTGCTCCCTGAGGTCTGGCAGACACTCTCCCTTCCATGTGTGCCTGGTCAGTGCCCAGCACAGCACCAAGGGCCTCTCAGTCCTGCTTGAAGGAAGAGAACAAACCTTTGCCCAGGATGAGACCGACACAGGGAAGGTAGGTGGCCAGCCCATCCTGCTTTCACGTCTTTTCAGACTGTACAGTTTGGAAGGAAAGTTTGCCTCAGATTGAGCCTCTGTCTGGGATTAATTCAGCTCAAATTTGTAGTCACCGCAGGCAGCAGGGAAGCTGCAATAGCTATTAGAGGACAAGCCAAAGAAGTAAAAGCAAGCAGGGACAAAGAATAGTCCTTGCCCTCCCCCCAAAACAGAGAGGAGGCACAGGGATCCAAATTAAAAAACAACTACTAGTGGCCAGAGCTAGCGAGTCACTGTGGGCTGGCCAGCAGCAGGACAGCCGCCTGGCCACAGCCTGGCTGCCAGCAAGCAGCTCTGGCACAGGAGCGTGGCACACCCTGCTCCGGGGTCCGGGCCCCAGCCAAGCAGCCCAGAGCTGACTGGGAAGGCCAGTGGAACTCGGGGCTGCTGTGAAATTCGACGAGGGGGAAAAGGGAGAGGAGTCCTGCCTCTGCTCCCCACTGCTGTTCTGACAGAGGGAAGCAGCCAGCTCACCTCCCGATATTGCTGCTGGCCAGGTACCTCCAAGCTGTTGGTATCGGTCATTCTTTGGTTGGGGGTTCTGAGTGGCCAAGATACCCAGAAAGAACAAACTGTGGAAAGAAATGAGGCCATTGCATGGTGGAGACAGGAAAAAATGCAGTGAGACAGGTCAGCAGCAGCACCCAGGACGGCTGAGGTCCTCGCTGCCCTCGCAGGCATAGGCACCACTGCCAGAAGCTCAGGGAGATGGCAGCCCCATACCTGAAGGCCGGAGGTGGTTTCCCATCTGCTCCCCCAGGCACGCCGCACAGCAGCGCCGGGCGCCCGCGGTCCCTCCCCGCCCGGCACCGCCCTTCGGACGGGAGGTGGCAGCAGATGGCCACCGGCCGGGACCGCGAGCATCTCCCGGGGACACGCCGGTACCCGCGGGACAAACCCTCCCGGCTCCCAGGGACTGGGCAGGAATGGCAGGAGGTGCTCCCCGAGAGCATCCGTCCTCCCGGGATGCGCCGTCTCCCCATCCTGCCCGCTGGCTCCGAGCCCCCATCCGATTCCACACACGCCACACCCTGGAAGTGCTTTGCCACAAGCGGAATTGTTTTAAAAACAGCCTTTATCGAGAAAACAGATGGCACCATTTAGGAAGCTCTGATTATTATTGATTAACGCAGGATTACAATTGGCAATAGGAGATACTGGGAGCAGCAGAAATTAATGCAGATATTAACCAGTGGAAAGGGGGGGGGGTGGAAATCATGGAGTAAAAGGAATATAGAATCATTCAGGTTGGAAAGGACCTCTGAGATCACCAAGTCCAACCCTGGACCTAACACTGCCAAGTCCACCACTAAACCATGTCCCTAAGCACCACATCTACAGTTTTTTTAAGAACAGTTTCAGGGAAAGAGGAAGACATGCTATCCAAGTCTCAACAGGCTCTCAACAGTCAAGAATCACGCTCAGATAACATAAGGATACACAAATGTTTGGCCCCTGCATCATCTGTCAGCTATCACCAGAATAAAACTCCTTCTGAAGTTAAAAAAAAAAAAAATTGTAACTGGAATTCTTTTCCAGCAGTCTGTAATTTCCATTTTCATCTGCCATCTTGAGAAATACCAATGGGAAGTCAGACCAGCCCACCTGAAACAGGTAGTCCCAGAAACTTGTCCCCTCTGTATCCATAGGGCTATTGTCCTCAAACCAATAAAACCTGAAAACCAGCTGGATTTTAGAGCTCCTACAAGTCATCTCCCCAGAGCCACACAGGAAATGTGAGGATTTGGTCACAGTGCACTGAAACAAAGACACAAAATAGTGTAGATACCAGTACAAGGAATGGATTGGGACACCCTGAAGGGCAAGCCCTACCTTTCATCCCGTTTTCCAGAGCTTGCTGCCTGGGTCTCTCCAGTCTCTGTCCCCATTCAGATGCCTGTGCCACACAGCCAACCTCCAGGCAGTGCACCACTGGCTTAATTGGCTCCTCTACCCCAAGTGAAAGTTGAACTTGAAAGCAGTGATGTTTGAAGTCACTCCTTCAACCATCCTTTTTTATTTTTGCATGCCAGACCTCACTTCTGTCACCTGGTATCTGCCCTTCCAACAGAAGAGGTTCACGCACAGCTGTCTGCCAGAAGCAGCAACAGACAGAAACCAGCAGGCAGCTTTCATATCCTTAGCCCAGAAAAAACATACCTGCTTCCTAGGAGAGCCCCCTAGGAAACGTAACAGATTGTAGAGTGCAGTACTGAATGGGAACTCAGAGAGGCACTGATACCATATCCCCAGTGTCTCAAGCCTTGGTTATCTCCACTTAAAGAAGTTCTGGTGTGGTTTTTGGGGAGTTGGGTTTTGGGTTTTTTGGCAGGTGAAGCGTGTATTTGTTTTGTTTATTCTTTTTTAGATCTTGAGCAAGGAAAATTATATCATATCACCAGAAATCCATTAGCTCCTCTTACCCTCAGAAAATACCATCACATACCTAGGCTTTATCACATTTTCTGTCCCAAGGTAAGCTTAAGACTTTTGGCCCTATCCACAGTCAGTAGAAATGTTTTCTTTTCACAGTATCTGTTCACACATTTGAAGGCTATTCACAAGGCCCTGTCTCTCTGCCTGCAGACAAACCCTTCAGGCAGAGACCCCTTGATGGAACAGCAACTCACATCTGTTAAAATTTATTGGCTTTCACAGATCATTTCAAATGTAACAAAGAGGGGGAAGCACAGGGACAGATCTTGAACCCAGCAGCTATTCAGTAGTAATGGAAGTCACATAATCCAAAAGTGTGGTTTATTCTGTTTGCTTTTTTTAAAAACCAGATGTAAAATCTGTTTACTGAAGATTGTATTGGAGTGGAAGAAGTAGACTTGCCTATTTTATAGGTTACTATGGAGACATCTTTCCCTTCATTACTCTGTAAACAGACCATGCTGCACAGGAGTGAGAAGTTCTTATTTTTGGCCATTCAAAAATTGCCTGTGATTAGAGCATTTCACGTGCTATGAACAAGTAAATATCGCCAGGTAATTCATTTTTTTAATCCCAAGTTTGGCCAAGGGAAACTGAACTGACCAAGTGACGAATGTCAAAGATAAATGTTTTTCAGTATTACAATTCTACTGTTGAAGTCCCATCAGAGAACCAGTGGCTCCACTTGCTATTAAGTTCCCAAAACCTTTGATATTTGTCCCCAGAATAACAAGGGCAAATCTCATCAAGCATAAATAATCAGAACCCTTTTTCCTCAAGCATATTTCTAAGAAATTATTGTGAGTTACTGTGCACAGCATCAGAGTATGAGAATGAAGGATACCAAAATTTGGTTTTCAATTCCCAGTGGCCCTCAGGTCACAAGTACTGGGTTTTTTTAACTTTTGTTTTCTTTTAAATCATTACAGGTAAACTAACAGCTAAACTAAACAGGTAAACTAAGGTGTTCCTTCATCAACACCATGGCAACATTGTTATCTATGGTCCATGGACCTCCAAAAATACACCTTCAACTTCACCCTTTTTTATTTCACCAGCACTCTCACAATGCCCAAGATGCAGCACCTGTCCATCTTGGCCCTTCATACAGCTTCCTCTGTACCAACTTCTTGATGCTTCAGTACAGTTTGCAGAAACTACAAGAATTTTTATCTGTTTCTATTGCTGAAACTGCAGAGTTCTTTCTGTAAAGCTTCCCCAGAAATAGGACAGGCAAAGCTGCAGCAATGGGTGAGGGTTGAAACCAAATGAGAAAAGGTAGCAAAAGATCAGCAAGGTGGAAGCAGACAGCCCACTGTGAAGGTGGCTCTGGGGGGAAACTTACCTGAGTCAACCAAAACCCAAGTCACGAGCCATGTACGCAGTTGCACACATGGAGAAAAGGACAACTCCTTTTGGAGAGACAGCCACAAGGAGTGCTCCCACGTTACCTGGGGACACTCATGCCAAAGGAACACAAAGCCCAAGCACTTCTGGTCATCAGAAGTGCTCAGATCACCAAGCAGTGACCAGCAGGGATAGGACAGAGGAGGTATCTGTCAGACCCCATGAGGACACTACACATACAAACCGGATCTCTTGCTTTTCAGGACAGGGATAGCATTTGGACAGATCTAAGTCATCTGAAATGAGCCCTGCCAGACTGAATCCACAGGCATTTGAGGTCTGAGTGCTGCAGGTACTTCTCCAGCAGACGGTGGCATCAGTGCCAACAGAGCCTTGTGCAGGACCTCGTAGGTCTTGTCTGTCCTTGTCATGGGGCACCAAAGCACAGGAGCAGAGAGGAATGTAGCACAGCTTAAGGTCTCTGGTGATGGAACCTGAGGATATAGGTTAAACTCAAAGAAAATGCCTTCCCAAGAAGGAATCCTCCCTTCTTCCCTTTCCAGATGCATAGAGTGTCTGCTCAGTTATTTACTTTGCAAAACCAAAGTTATTCCAATGCTTTTTTTTTTTTAACATGGAAATATGGATGATTACCAGAAAAACAAATAATTGGGATGGAGCCCAGTTGGATATCATTGAGGCAACTAAGTGAGTATGCCATGCAGAGGAAGAGAAGAGAGAGTTACACAGTTAGAGACTGTCTGCTGTCACATTTAGGATAAACATGACAAGCAGTAGCTGCTTGTCCTCCCGCTACTGAGGACAAATTAACCACTCACAGTCAGGAAAAAAAATTGGCATCTGGGTTTTCTCAGAACGAGGTTTAAGAATCTGAAATAGGAAGTTACTTGGAAATACTCCCTTTTCTACCCATATTCGTATAAGCACACAAACACACAAGTTTATTTTTGAATTCCATCATGTCTTTCAGATTTTAAACGTATGCTAAGATACTTTCTCAAAGTGCATTTTTATCTGCCTGGATTAAGTTTAGATTAGTCACCTCCTGGGGGATGCGAGATGTCTCTTGGTCTATTCAGCTCTCATGATGGAGATTACCTTCATTTTCACTAGCCACACAAAGCAAAAACTGCAGTAGCCAAAAGCTCAAAAATGAGACCCTACCAGGTCTATCCTCACATTTTTAATTGAGGTAAACATGACAGAAAGATGAGGCTGGGTCAAGGCTGGGATAAGCACACCTATTTTCTGCCTCCATGTAAAGTACGTGGTTTCTCCATGTGAGCACACATGAAATATTCTGGTCATCTGGAACTCAGAAAGGTCAAAGCCTACCTCATCTGCCCTCTGGTCCAGGTCCTTCTCCTGTCTAAAAGCATTCTCTGAGAAAAAAAAAAAAAAAAAAAAAAAAAAAAACAACACAAAACAAAACTTCATTAGCCAACAGCCTGTTTCTATTTTTTCTCACAAATTTGCCTGTAGCTGTCCCCATCTCAGAACATCACAGCTTATGGGTCAGGACACTGCAGTATTCACAAAGCAATATTGCAGGTGTGAGAACAAATGAAACCCAGAGTCCAAACCAGGTAATGCACAGTGTCCTATGCCTTAGCTCAACTAAGAAGTGTAGAGAAGTGTAATAAAGAAAGAAGCAGCAATGTCCAACAGGTACATTAGTCTTATTTAAACATAATACTGTCAGGAAGCACTTAGGGATGCTGCAGTCATTTATAGAGTCAAGCATCCAGGGTGAAGATTCCAGGATGGAAATGTAGCCTTTCATCTACTGCCATTTTTCCCTCCTACAACTCAGGATTCGAGGTTGTTGTAACCATACTCCCGGAGCTACTGATAAACTGGAGACAGAAGCAGTTTCTCAACAGCCAGATACAGGCCTACTTTGAAAGAAATTCTACTCATAAGAAATTTTCAGAGAAGTGTCTAAGAAAAACAGGTGTGAAGATCAAATGCACTCACTCAATAACTTTTACTTCTGGCCATAGTCCACAGCTGAGATTCTTCACACATCAAAGGCTCAGGGCACCAAACAAATCGGTGGTTTTGCAAGTAACAAATAACACGGGTGTACAGCAGTAGAACAGATGCTTGTGGTCTTCAGGGTGGGACTGACCAAAGAGCGATGAATAAGCAGCACTGTGAGCTCATGACTCAGATGCCATGTCCCCACTGGCCCACGGCAATAGATTACTTGCCTCAAACTCAATTCTCTTCAGATGCAGCTTGCATCTTTTTCACTAAGGGCAGTGCTCTGAGCACCTCAGGGAAGAAGAGACGAGGACATCCAGAGCCGACAGTGAGAAAACACTCTGAATTATTCATATCACTCAAATAGCAAAATTAAAATTAAACTACCTTACATGACAATGGGAGATATGCTAGCACTGAAGAAATTCTGCTGCTACTTTTATGTGCTACACAGTGAACTGAAGCTGGAATGAAACACTTAATGGTTAAAAGGCTCACCTGTTTGTTCCCTCTGTGGACAGATATATTTCTTGTTTTGCCTACATTTATATCAAGTCTTTACATAACTGCTGGCTTCATACCCGAGGCTATCTTCCCAAATCAAAATCTCTTCCATACTGGTAGCAGAAGAATAGACTGCTTCTAGCTTTTTAACTTGTTAATAATGAACTTGCTCTTGTCTGATTCTCCTCGTCCCCTTCTCCCTGTGCAATACCTGCCTTGGGAAGTACATGGCTTTTGCATCAGTGATCAAGCCAGTTTTCTGTACTTGCTTGGATAGCTGTCAGGGCCAGTTTTTGAGGTACAGTCTCCTTTTGATAGCTCCCAATGAGCTCTGCTAGAGGAGAGCTGGTTCCCAAAATACACTTCTCTCACACTTGTTTTTCAGGGTTCTCCACTCAACAGTGTGGTAACGAGAGGCACTCCAGACTGGGTTTAATGCTACCATATGCTAGACAGCATGAGAATCCATACTGCAGGAGAGCAGCCGGTACATTTCCACGTTAACAGAAGCCTGATTGCAAATTGCATTTAGTCTCAACAGCTCAGTTCACTGCACACAGATGCCATGGGGGACTGTAAAGTTAGCAAGATGTGGGGGAGTATGGCTAAATTTTTCAAAAAGAGCCTTGGCTGATCTGTTGCCACAGACATTTGGAGCTGCTGCCATGGAAGAAAGTTGCTGCTGCATTTCTTCTGCCATAAGTGAGTAAGAACAATAATGTCATGAGCTGTTAGTCAAATTACAAACTCTTGCAAGTCTGATGATTGTCTGCTGATACAAACAGCAGCATCGGCACTGTCAAATGCTGCTCTTATAACTTGGCAGCTCTTATAACTTAACGTAAATGAAGTGAGAGAAGAGGAATTTACTCTTTCAAAATAGGTCAGCATGAGAAGAGACGGATTTCCAGTCAGAGTGTGCCATGTCTCCCTGGGCTGGCTGCAAAGTGTACCTCAGCTCTTACAGCAGACTTCACATAACTGAAAGTACAACAAGACCAAATGAATGAACTGAGAGGAAAAAGCTGCCCCATTGGATCCTCTCAGAACGGGTACAGGAGGAGAGCTCTCCTCTGCTTACTTGTGTATGACCAACCAAATCAACTTGGTAGCCTCTGTCCAAGGCCTTTGCCACAAAAATACCCAGCTCAGCTCATCCTAGTGGGCCTTCTAATGAGCAGACTGAGCAGGGAGGCCAAAGACTTCTCAGTGCCTGGCCTGAGCCACAGGGGCACAGACCCAGGACAAGGTAAAAATGCCTGGCAATGTTTGTTGGGGGGGTACAGAGGGTTTCACTATGCAAAGCTCCAAGACCAGTACTAATGCACAGATAACTTGAGTACTTTTAAACATTAATTAGAACCATGTACACCAGTGCATGAGCACCGTCTGTAAACACAGTCCTTGTGCCACAGGATAAATGCTTTGCTTCATGTGAAATTGGGTGAGGTCTTCTACTCCCTCCTTCTTCTCTCACCAGAAAGCATCACACTTCTCAGCTGCTTAGATCAGTGTTGGTAAATGAAGTAGACAGTCTCTCAAGGTCTCTTTTCCAGTCTAGCATCTCTATGAAGCATTCCCACATTCCTCAAGAATAAGGAAAAGCTTTCCCCACCTCTACTGTATAGCCAGTCCATAAAATTCACTGTTAGTGAAGGTCACCAAGTCAAATACTGCAGCTGGGTCATTTTATAGACATTAACAATCCCTGTAGCTATGAGAATAAAGATAAAAGTGATCTAAATCCTGCTCTTTAGGACACGAGCCAAATGTACGCCATGGTCAGGAAACAATTGCTCCCACACATGCGTCACATAAGGAATTGCGCTGCCCTTCAGGTTCACGGTGGGGTTAATTTCTCCCCCCACGCGTTACCAGAAGCCACAGGAGCAGACAGGAGAGTGCTGTGTACCACACTTCTGTAGTTTCACAGAGGAGTGACCACCAGCCGGAAGACTCAGGGTTCCAGGTTGCTCAGGCCCGAAAGCAACCGCACGATTCCCTACAGCTCTGTATCAGTGAGGCTGGAGCAGCTTCCATACTCTGCGAGCTGCCTCATGCAGTGCCAGGAATCAGTGCTATAGCTCAGAGGAATTGGCTTTATATTTCCAGGCAACAACGGGAAAAGGCATTTTTCAGACTCTCCCTCTAAACACATACCCAGGGATCAAGCATCCAAATGAAGAGAGACAAAGAAAAGAGCCATTTTCCCAGGAGGTCTCCTAATAAATCCCAAACAACAACAACAAAATATCATAGAGGAGCTCAGGACTTCAGACAGTAAGTAAAAGGGAAGCTCTCTCCAGCTCTGCTCACACCACAGGATGGGCACTACAAACCTGTTGGCAGGGGGCTCCATGCCTAGGGAGCCAGGAGGTTTTCATGAGGAGCTAGGATGATCCATATAGGACTACCAAACATCAAGCTTCCACAAAGAAGCCTTCTTCCTACTCCCAAAGCACCTAAAGTGCATTAGTCACTTGCCTATGGATGCTCAAGAGACAAGGATGAAGCTCTCAGTGAGGGCTCTCAATCCCAGACCAGTAGGAATTGCTGGGAGAAGACAGTCAAGTGCCCCAAGTTGTTGGAACAATCAGCAAGAAGCTTTGTATCAGAAGCAATCCTACTCAACAGGCAGCTGCTGAGCTGGATGGGAGTAAGCCATGGAGCTGGCTGCTTCTTGGGTGTCCCATGAAGCATAACAAATCCATTTAGACCTGTAAAGTAGACATGAAAGTGGGGACCAGTTCCCAGCTGGAGCTGATTTCTCCCATGAAACTTGTTCCATGGTTCCAGGCAACTATGCTCCATAACATGAAGGTAGAAAATCGCCATCCTTTTATGCAGTTCTTGGCTTTCATTTTTCACTTCTTTTGTTATATAAATGGGTGGTTTAGTGTTTCTTTCCTCTGCTTGGACTACTTTGTGAGGCTGCTGACTCCTTTTTGCCCTCCAGCATGGATAGTCATGTTGTGGTTCTGCAGCACCCCACGTTGTGTGCTAAGCAAGCCAAGACCTACAGTGATCCAAATGCTGAGGGTGAGCAATACTGAGCTTAGTGGCCAACTCCCACAGTCAGCTCTTTCACTGAGTCACACCTCATTACTCAGCCTTAATCACAGCTATCAGAGCTGTAACAAGGCACCCAGAAATATCACAGTCATAGAATGGTTAGGTTCAAGCATGGTTAATGGCCATCTCATTCTAACCACTCTGCTGTGGGCAGGGAACCTTCCAGCAGATCAGGCTACTCGGACCCCCATCCAGCCTGGTCTTGAACACCTCTAGGGATGGTAAGTCCACAGCCTTCCTGGGCCAGTGCCTCACCACCCATACAGCAAAGAATTTCTTCCTAATATCTAAATCTACCCTCCTTCATCTTACAGCCATTCGCCCTTGTCCTATCACTACATGCCCCAGAGTCCATGTTCTCCAGGGATTTTCACCCTAAAGAATAGCTTCATTTCCAGGAACAGTCCCTATCCTGAACTCCAGAGGCATGAGGGGAAGTCAAGTGGATTCCTGAAGCTCACTGAAGAATTGTTGCTCCAAGCAAAGTTGTGAAGCTGCAATGAACTGAGCGTGCAAGATTGATCTTTTTCTTATGACTGTGAGCAGTGGAGCTCAGGGCTCCACTAGTGCTGTCTGTAGTATGGAGACCTACTTTAGTTTAGGCATTATCAGTAAATAAAAAACCTAAGAAGTCTAGTCTTAACCTCCGTTGTGGAGATTCTCCTAGTAACGAGATCCATCATTATTTTCTGCACTGAGCCATGCTTCCTCTTCCTGCTCCCATTCACCTGTGTTTTTATCAATCTCCCTCAGGCTTCTGCACAGGACTTTCCTTAAGACCTTTAATTGTTAACGTAGATGTAAACAGGTTTGGTCTGAGCAGTTAAACCAAGGAGAGGAGCCAATGACCCTGGAGACTTCCCTGTTCATACCAACACCAGCAGCATAACTCTTGTTTCTGCCAGAACACACAGAAGGGCTTTCCTTAGACTTAGGGAAGATGCGTCTAACATGATCATAAAAGGGTAAGTTTTTGGTAATGCATATATTAGAAAAGAGAGAACTGTGTAGCCCATACTAATTTTTTGAAGCAAGATGTTAAGATAAGTATTTTCCACACTTTGGAAAAAGGCTCTGAAATCCAGTATTGTGGTTGAGAATACCTGCCAGGCCCTGGTCATGTCCATCTAATTGACATCTCCCATTTCATAGAGCCTGGCCTCACAATAAGCCCCTTCATCTGGAAGCAGCAACACCAAAAGACAAACCTGTTCAGCCTCACCCATATTCCCATCTCAGCAGGGGAAATATCAGGAGGATTTGCTGGCAGACAATGAACACAATGAAACTGCTTTTCCTTTTTTTTTTTTTTGGAGAAAAAAATGTGTAATTTGGCAACACACAGCCTCCCATAGACATGTCATGCAAGGCATCTCCTTAACACCATGGGGACCCCATGAACCGTTTGTTCTCTAAAGCCCAAGATCCTGCTCTAAAATATGGAACTAGAGGAGGACAATTAAGCTTATTTTTGTTATTAACAAACAATTTCCAGTCTTCTCCAAAACATCTGAACCACTCTAAGTGGAACATTCCAAAATAGAGAGAAAGAATAAAACCAAGACCAAAATGAGAGAGAAGAATGACCTTTTGCACAGTAGGCATCAGCTGAAAGCAGTTAAACTCTGCAACCTGGGAGCTCTTGCAAACATTGGCTTCTCGTGAAAAGCCTTAACCTTGCTGGTGATCCTGACATCTCTACCTGTAATGCTATGCTGTAAAGACTGACAATCTGCTGAATGGTCTGCATCACAGAGGAGAATTACATGCTCCTGCTGCGTAAAGGAAATATTCCAGGCCGGAGTTCAACTGTTGGCTCAACTGCAGATGCAAGATTTGACTGAAATGAGAGCAATTCTGCCCTGGACAAGGTATTGCAGCTTGTCTACTGCACCATCACATCACCTCATTTCACACTGCACAGGGAAAGTTGCTCTAAAGATTAGAGTAGGACTAATCTGGGTGCCAGCCAAGCTTCCTCAGCAGGAGACAAGTTTTTTTCAAGATTAAACAAATAAACAAAAAACCCAAATGAATCAACCAACCAACCAAGCAGAAAAAAATTCACAAAAAAAAGTGTGCCTGCCATTCTATAATTCGTGTCCTTTTAGCTCATTTACTGACCAGGCACCATGTTAAGAGCCCTAACACAATTAGCTCTTCAGAGCTTTTACTTGGCCTCTGCACCTAGTCTTCAAAACTTCCTTGAATTTCTTGCATATCAAAACTTTCCCTCTGAGTTGTACTCATACTCCAAAGGAGAAAAAATCAAAAATTTAAAAAATAACAAACACTTCACACCACCTACAAAAGCTCTTATATTGTCCAGCAAACAAAGGCTGTCTGCTTTGGGCTCTTGCTGTTTGCTACCTACAGACAGCAGCTGTTTTTCCCTTTGCCTCCTTCTGTCCAGACCCAGACAGCTACAAAATACAGAGTGGAAATAATGACAAGTTGTACCTGGATATCTAGCAGAGAGCAGCTCAAAATGGATCTTTTCTATGGCTTAAGAGTGATGTACCTGCCATGCTTCAACAGGACAACTCCTTGCCATCCATTCTGGGAGCTTTTTCAATACCAAGGATGCTGGAGGAGGGAAACAAACAGAAAACCCACAATGCAGAACTAATTTCATATTGTCCTGACTTAGGGACTGAACAGCTCTGTCCACGAGATATTTTACTTCAGGTTTCATCTACACCACTAGTTCAATTCTCCTTGGTGCATTCTCTGCCTTGGGTCTTCACTCTTAGCTTGCCACTGTCTGAGCAGGCTACCAGATACCACCTCCATTATTAAACTGTTCTTACCTCAACCCATCAGGCTTACATTGTTTTTTCTTCTATTCTCCTCTCCACCAGGGACAGGGGAGTGAGTGGCTGTGTGGTACTTGACTGCCAGGTGGGGTTAAATCACAACACTCTCACAAACACAGGCTTTCCTGGAGCAAGCTGTCTGATTATGCTGCATCTCCAGAGCACCCTGTACCTCTGCTCAGAATGTCACAGGCCATCCAAACCAAAAGCACGGAGCTCATAGCTCCTAAGTGGGCTAAGCATACTCTGAGGGTGGCAGAGGACATTTCTCCTGGGACAGCCTCTGGCAATGCTCCAAGATTATAGATGTATGTTGGGCTTTGCTGCACTGTGGACACATCACAAGCTCTAGACATAAAAGCAGCCAGCTAGAAATTCAATGGACATCTAAGGGTTAATCTGCACTCGTTTGATTGTCAAGCACCTGAGATATGACGACAACACATTGGCACACTGTAATTGCAACATATTATTAAGTACCTTCAGTCCCCAAAGGCTAAGACACTTTTGAAAAAATAATAAAGCTAATGCACATAATAGCCTCTGTCTTGTTATTTAAGAAACCTCTTCCCGGCATCGGACGTCGACAGAACGTGTAAATGCACTTTCTCCAATAACTATGCACAAGGAGCAGTTTGATGGAGTGCCAGAAAGCACAATGACTGTTCTACCTTAGCAATGTACTGAAGATGACATGTTCCCTTTAGAACTAATTGCTTTATTCAAAAAAAAAAAAAAAAATCCATTTACTAAATCCTAGCCCAGTCTCTCCCCTTGATGAACAATTTTAGACTGCACATTGGAGCTTTTGTTTGTTGCTAAAAGACAGGGAGAAAAAGCATGTTTTGTTAAGTAATTTTAATTTTCATATTTAATGGAAAATAGCTCAGAAGGGTATTTTTCATTATACTACGTGAACATTTGCATTATACATTCTGCTGGGCCTTCCCTTATGTGACTCAAAGGCTGACAAGTTCAGGCTGTCAAACACAGTCCTGTGCATCTAATAAATTACCCTACACCAAGATCCAGATATAACTATTGACACAGACCAAGCTATACCTCTGAAAGTCAGAAAGTACTCTTTGCTTTATTATCCTTGTTCTGCATTCTCACATGCATAATAGAAAAGCACTTCAAGAACTGCTTCCAAAATTCACTGCATTCTTACTGTCAAACTGCTTCCCACCTCCCTACGTTAATAAATAAATAAATCAGGAATTCCTCTTCTTGTGCCTTCAACAGAGAAACAGAGAAACAGCTGTGTTCCATTCATAGACAAATCAATGCCATTTCCAACAGAACTATTTCATATTTTTTCTCCCTACTTCGAAAAATTAGAATAATTTCACAACGAGCCCTAGGGAACAAGCTCATGAAAATTCACAGAGCAGACAGCATGAGGAAAAGTGTTTGGTTGTACATTTCAGGAGGCAGGAAATGGGCCTATCTGCTGCTCTGTGAGCAGTGAGAATAATTATGCATGCATTTGCTGCATCCCATAATCATCATCACCACAAAGATGACATTTCATAGCCAAGTTGAGAATGTGTCATTGCCCAAAATTATGTTTTGTTTGGAAGGAGAAATTATTCTAAATAACATCTATGGAGGATAGATATAGGAAAGTATAGATTTGAGAGTCAGACACTGTAGAGTCAAAACCCTATCACCAGCTCTGTAAATATTTCTATTATATCGTTAATTCCACATCAGCAAAATGGTAACATTTGTCTGTAGCAGAGTCCCAGACTACTGGGAATTTGTTAGATATTATACACTGGTGCATTAATGTGAACTGCTCAGACTGCACTTGCATAGGGGAGCTCCTGCGGGCTTTGTAAAACCTTGGTCAGATTTGGAAGGGGACAACAACGCTCTCTTCATTGTTTGATCCTGGTGAAAGTGTCCAGGGCCCCAGTCATCGCCTCGCTATAGAATGACAGGCACTAAGGACAGGAAGCAATCACAAAGAGTTGTGTTTCTCAGGTGCACCTCTCCTTCCCTCAGACAACCCAGAAGCAAAGAGCTCCTCTCTTAGCTCAGTGGTGAGGGATAGGACAGGAGGAAGAAGGACCAGCTTGAGGCACAGCAGGCTCAGCAGACATTCCTTCCCCAGGAGTGTTTCCACCCACGGGGTCATGGCTAGTGCCAAAGATGGACCAAAGCCCTGCTATCAAGGGGGTGACTTACCCAGTTGCTCTGGCTGAACATGCTGCTGGGTTCCTACAGCAGAGAGGAGCTGCTCTGGAGCCAAGCAGGCTCACACACCTACCCATGCCTCCTCTGCAGCATCCCACTCTGCTTTTCTCGCTGGGTTCCACATTAGACCTTGATAGTCACAGAACCACACCTCATCACCTCTTCTTACTGTGACGGTGCTAAACCTAGCCCTGCTCCTTACTGATTCTCCAGCTTGGGTAAAGATCAGGACACGGCTGGACTTGTAGCAGTTTCTCCATGAAATGAACTGGATTGACATGTGGGAAGTCATGGCTGCTTCTAATCATAAGACTTTAGGTGAATCATTTCACTTGTCTCCCTTCTTCTGGGAGTAGTCCTGACATCTTGATGTTTTTCTTCAAGGGACTAGGACTCCAAAAAGTCTTTTAAAAAGCTAGTTTCCATTTTCATTGGAGTAGCAAGAAAGTGGGGCCCTGTTGACATAGATTTTAAAGAGAAAAGAGTGCAAATAAACCCTCACGTCTGGAAGAGATGTATTGTCATATTTGGCATGAGGATCTCATTAATGGGCACTCTGGATCACAACACTCCTTTGCCCAATATTCCAGCATGACTTTGGCTTTCTGATCCACACCAGCTTCTCACAGCCAAGAGGTGGATACAGGCTGATTGGCCTGCTATGCAAGAGCTCAGAGCAAACTTTAGTTTGTAAATGGCTCCTTGCAGGTAAGTAGTGCCTAAATCTTAATGCTGGGAACAAGTGCCTGCGAAAGAGCAGTTTTCAATGCAATGAAGGCTAAAGATCTAAATTAGCCACAAGCCCGCCTGTTTCTGCCTAGCACACAGATCAGCAATCCTTGCTTCTCTGCTACGTAAACATGTAGCAACTACTTGCAAATGCAAAGCATATTCTCCAGGTGTCCTGTGCAGTACAGTACACACTGTGCAGAGGACTGCTACCAAACTTCAAGCCAGAACAAACTGCTGGCTGGACAAGAAAGCAACATTTACCCAACAAAATGATGTCACTTGTGCATTTAGGGGAGGAACAGAAAAATCTTGATTTGTTCTGGCCATAGATGAGGACACAGCTTGAAATTAATTGATCGTGGGTACATTCAAAATAACAGCTTGATCCACTTCCAGCAAAATCCAATGGCAAAACTCTGGTGCACAATACTAAGCATGCCAGACTTTCTTCCCAAAGACTCTAGCTCACACTTCACTGTTTAGAAGCAGTCAGATGCTCCCTGTCACATTGCTGGGGAAGTTCTGATCAGCCATTCAGACCTGAGCTCCCTCGGTGGTGGGGATTGGAAGAAGAAAAATAGGCTGATGAGTAAAAATTTCTTTTTTTAAAGATTTAGATTAGAGAAACAAATTAATTAGGATGAAACTTGAATGAAGAACCTTCAGCCAGGAATCTGCTCCAGAGTTTGTTCTTTCTTCCTACCTGTATGATCTCTATTATCACAGCATCTCCACTTTTCAGAACCTCACATTATACCCAGTCTTTGAGGCACGAGGATGTTTGCTCTTCCCTTTCAAGAGATAAGTCTCTGCAGAATTAGCCTAAGTTCTCTAACAGTGGTATTCTGCAGGATAATCCTTTCCTCTTGCATGACCAGTCCTCATTTTCTGCAACACAATTTTTCCTACTGTCTGCTCTGCTTTTCCTCACTGATATCTTACACTCAGCTCAGAAAGCAAAGCTCAGTCAGTCTGCTTTACTGCCATTTACAATCAATTTAACTTCCTGGCTCTGGGGCACCTTTTGCTGGTCTTGTGACCACTGCCACACAGTTCTGTTTAAATCCAGAATAATTTGCTGACGTGGAAATTAAACCATTGTTCTTTTGATGCCAATAAACCAAAGTGCTGACAATTGGAACAATCATTCCAGCAAAACGGTCAGGAGTATCCACGTTTGTCATCCAGATAAAGAGTGTTCAATTCATAAAAAGCCAAAAGATGAGTTCTCAAAGTACCAATGTCACAAAATTGGAATCTGAGTGTGTTTTCTTAGAGCTACTTAATAGAGAGAAGTGTCTTTATTTAGCACCTGTCATCTCAAGTTCCCAAAATGCTCTCTCAAAAATTAAGTTTCCTAATAAGCCTTCCTAGCCAGACATCAGGCTCCAATTTACAAGGGGTAAACTTGTTTAAGGTCACCCAGCATGGGAAAGAAGAGCTGGGAAGCAGCTCCAGGAATCCAGAGGACCACACCCCTCACTAGCCACTAGACCACACAACTGTCCCCATTTCACTTGAGTCATTATTAAGCAGGATAGAAGAACACTGTGGTTTTATTTTATGTCAGCTGAACTCTTGTATTAACATTTTACTGTCCCACTGATGTTTTGCCTAGAACATTCTGTAATCCACAAATTAATATGTGAAGAACATCCAGTACAGTTTGGAGGAATAAAAAAAATTATCCAAATGGCAAAGAAGTCTGGATTTCCAGCAGCTTCATAAATCAGAAGGGCTGGAGAAAGAAGGTTCCTTATTTTATCACATATAGCCTTTTGTAATGCCAGCAAAACTGCTGCCCTTCCCAAAACCAAGCAGAAACCCTATTGTTGCGGCAAACCCCATCTGGTCACATGGAGAACTTAAAACCTCATGGCATTCTGTTTCACACAGACAGAAAGGGAGCTCTGCTCCAAATACATGACAAGAGCCAAAAATAATTTTGCTTTACCTATGCACATTATCTGAAGTTTTTGTTGCCTGCTCTTATTCACCACTTCTTGTTTTCTGTGATCCTGCCTTTAGCTTCTGGGATAAGGGTTTCTCTGTCCTGAAAATCCTGCCTATTCTCATTTTTGTTAAATGACTCTCTGAAAGGACTCTTCTAGGTGGAAGCGCATCCTCCCCTTCTAAGGACAGATCCGTGCTGCACACAATGCAGTGAAGTGCAAATCTAAGGCAAAACCCAATCCCAATTCAGAAAAATCTTTGAGCAAAGTAGCAGGAAACTTGCCCAGGCTAGGACCAGGCACAGGCCCTGCTCGTTCGGAGTGCAGCTGGGGAGGTCAAGGAAAACCATCACTGCTCCCCAAGTCCAATGCTCCAGCCTGAGCTGGGGAGTCAGCACGGAGCTGGGCAGAGCATAAACCCTAATCTGAACTGAATTATTTAAATGGCGTTCAATGCAAACTGATCAGTAACCATCCCCCGCCTGCCGGATGCCATCAGCTGCTTCTCCCCGGCAGCGCCAGGCGATGTCCCGCTGGAGCTCTCCCAGTGCTGAAGGCTCCGGGCGGGAGCGCAGCGCGGCCGAGCATTACCTTGGAGCGAAGCTGCTGCAAAAACGCAGTCCCAGGGCTGAAAAGAGCCTTAGGAAGACCAGCTGACACAGATGGAAGTGGGAATGCCAGCAGGGAACATCTGTATTGCTGACATGAGATAGCCAGAGGAGAAAAAGTGTGCTACGTTATCAAGATTTTGAGAAAAATGCCTCTTTTCTACTCCCCCAGAGCCTTTGCTTAATAAAATGGTGCTCTCCCTCTGCCTCTCCTTGCAAACCTAAGAACAGCGTAAAAATCCCCACGATGATAACAGTTTAAGGGAAACAAAGCCTGGTCCCTTTGGTCATTAGAGATATTACACCACTTCACCCAAAAGCAGTTCACCTTAGCGTCCTTGGCCAGCTTCCAGCTTGGGTTATCGAAGCCTGCACACCTAAATTCAACTCTCAGCAGTAATCAGAGAGGCTGTCCTGCTTCATCCCTCACAAGTAAACACCGTTCTGGATCATAGTTCCAGCCAGAAGTGAAGGTGACTGGACATGTGCCTGGACATCCAGCACTTGAATGTGCTTCAGGCACATCTAGAATGGAAGAAGCTAAAGTACAGATCAGAAGGTCAAGAGGAGGCAGTTTTAGCAAGTGTCTGCTAGGCAAGAGCACAGCACAGCTGTCATGGCCTTACCCGGGGAACAGAGAGGGCTTGTGAGCCTCCTCTTGAACTCACCTGGAATGACAAAACCGAACTTTGATATCCCAGTCTGAGGCAGCAACTTCCTTAGCATGCACAAAATAGATTTTATTTTCTCTGTCAGCATAACTTCTTGATCCTTTATGACCACCCATGGACTAATGTAGATGTGATTCCCCTGAGACCAGCTCTCATTCTGTGACCTAGCTGGTATTTTTCCCAGTTTATCATGTCTTTGAGGCTATTTCAGTGATTCCAGCAGTGGTTGCACACTCAGTGCTGGGCTGCTGCAAGTTTGGATTCTGCCAAACTGTGTGTTACTCCAGAAACAATATTGTTAAATGCAGTAGCCAGTGGGCTAATGCTGGATTTGTACTGCACAGGGTCAGATATCATGATTACCAGGTATTTATGTTGCTTTTTACCCAGGAAAGCAAAAGTATGTGGAAACAAGTTCTAGCACTCTTGGGCCTATAACAGGATATCTACAGTGGGATCAGGAGAGTGTATACTAGTGTTATATGGGATTGCATCTGTAATCACTTCTCCAAATAGGAAACCTCATAAGAGAAACAATTTTAATAGGACAAGCACACTGCAGACATGCCCATTGCACCCATCAAAATATACACTCAGGGAAAAGACAAAATATGACCTGCTCCCGCTCTGGTTATTATGAGGTCTCAGAAGATACACAGCTACCCATATTATTATGTATATTACTACTGTGTTTAGAGGCTGCACTGGAGACCTTAGCTGCCCTATAATTAGACCTGCCTAATATAATCAAAGTTGTTCTGTGAGTGAAAGTTCAGGGGCTACTCCCCACCAAGTGACAAGCTGTGCCTGAGTGCAGCAGGAGTGACACAGCTAAGCCCTTTCTGCAGAGGCTTACAGCCTGGACAGGCAGGGCAGACAGAGACACATTGGCAGAACAAGGTAAGGCAGGAGGAACACTTTAAAGCAATGTAGTATAAGTGACAATGATGTCACAAGACTCTGGAGACAAGCCATAAAGACCTATAAGGACGTGCCCCAGAGGACTCAGCCTCAGGAGAGGATCAGCACTGTGGAGAGCATTACTGCTGGGTGTTACCGCAATCCATCGAGGTGACAGAGGCAATCTGGCACTGAGGTAAAACCCAGTAAGTGCCAGGGAAACCTGTGCCAATGACTTTGTAGGGACACAACACATTACCTAGATGAGCAACGGCTGCTTTGCTTCTGGCACTGGCAAAAGGCAGCCAGCACTGGCAACACACATTAAAAGAAAGTGCACAAATACTTAAAAAATGGGATGCAGTCTCTTGATGCAGCCTCTCAGCTCCTCTGCTGATGTCCAGGTGCACAGTCCTTCCAAAGAGGCAGCTGGCTGCAAAGGAAGCTCCAGCAGAGGTTATGGATTTCTGCAGGCTAATAAAGTAGAAACAGATGAGGTTGAGCTACTGCTTGTAGAACAGCAGTGTCCAAAGGTTTGGCCAGAAAGCAGAGTCACTGCACTACATTCTGCAAATAGTCAGCAATGAGACTGTTCAAAGTAAATTGAAGTAAACAAGATAAAGATTCAAGTAAACAAGATAAAGACAAGGTTATTGACATGTTTCATGGCTTGCCTGTGGTCATGTGTCATTGATAGCCTACCCAAAAATACAGCTAAAGTCTCCTAAGCTCCAGCCTAACATCTAATCCAAACACCTCACCTTCTCTTTAGCCAATACTTCCTTCTTTTGAAGAAATCAGGCCACAGAGAAGACACTTCAAACTACAGTACTGCCTTTGCACTGGGAAAAAACACAATTAAAGACACCAGCAACTATATTTCCTCATCTACTCTCAACTGACAGCTAATCTGCTAGTTTTTTTCTAAGTATCTATTTGCTAGTCAAACCTCCAAAAGAGCAGAAAACAATAGCACCTCCTTCTGCACACCAACATGTTCCATCCTCGTGGGATAAGATCTGTTTCCAACACGGTGATGAAAAGCTGTGTCTGTAAAAGCTCAAAATTACAATTCTTCCTGCTCTTGTCAGTGGCAATCAGTAAGGTCACTGCAGCATGAGCTTCCACAATGTCTAAAGGCATTCAATTAATCTTTGTTTGCTGAGAACTCAGGGAATTTAAGTAAGGTCAAAGAGTTAAAAGAGATCAGGAGACTCCACACTCCCACTGAAAATACTTCCTGAAGAGCTGACACAGACATATAAGTTACTTCACTGAACAACCAGGGTTTTTTGCAATCATCAGTCTAAGCACATATGCATTTACTTGGAAAGACAGTAAAACATCTGGACAAGCCACCTCTACTTGCTGCCCCCCTCATTACAGTGGCAAGCTGTCATTCTGCAGGAAAAGGCTCCAGCTCTTTTTTGGTATACAGACCATTTGTTCTGTAGTTATCACAAGGTTACCCAGACACACCTCCTTCCTCAGGTGAAGGCTGGACAGCCATGTATTGACTGCTCCAGTCCTGGGGACATCACCAGCCAAAAATGCCTCCTTTTTATCTGCTGGGTGTGGGGTAGAGCTCTTGAAGAGCTGGGCACTGTTCTCACACACCAGAAAGCAACAGATGAAACAAAAACAATAGGAAGGGTGCAGAAAATAATGCTGAAAATAGGGGAAGTCACATAAAGAACTCTGAGCTCACAAAAACAGCCATGTGGGCCCAGACATCCCACAGATGCCACACAATTGAACTCTGTCCAGGCACATTGAGAGACCAGAGGCCTGAACATTTTGCCCCTTCATCAAGCCTCTGCTCCTCAAGGAAGCTCACCACTGTAACCCTTATCCCTCCATAAAAGGGAAAGACCGTGGAGCTATGGAGATGAAAAAAACAGGATAGAAACCAGGCGATCAGAGGCAGGATGAGGATTCCCACGAGAGGTGGGAAACAGTAGGCACCACACTGAGAAAGATCTACAGAAGTCATGGATTGTGCCCAGACACAGGCAGGTGACCAGAAAACAGCCTCACTCAGAGAAACACCAAACCCAGGTGCCCACACACGAATGAGTCAAGCAGCTCTCAGGCACAGCTGCACTGCAGGCACTTACTGCAGCAAGTCTGAGTGTGTGCTCCAAGTCCAAAGCTAGTGACTCTCCCCTCAGTACTAGGGACAACATTTGGGTCCAGTGATGAAGATACCACCTTTTATGGTCTTCACCACTCTGCAGGAGGCAGCACTGGAACAGCCCAGCCCCTGCCAGCTATCCCAGGCAGGGATAGTAATGGTACACACAGGGATATGCAGTCCCCACCCAGGTCAAACCTCTGTCCCTAAGAGCTAAGCAGGACAGCACTCAGCCCAACTTAAATCATCAAGATGTAGCTAAAAGGTTCTTGACAGCCTTCCATCAGACAAGCTTTCATTATTGCTGCTTGGACTGCCTCCATCATTTGCTAATGCAGAACAGATTAGAAGGTCTATCTATATATCACAAGATTGTTCCTGCTGGTGCAGGAATCTGTTTCAGTATTTAGAATAAGTAGCAGCCTCAGAAACCCAGCTTTTCTGATCATCTTACAGTTGCATCCTTGTAAACAAGGAGGCAGATGCTGCTCTGATCATCAGCAATGAGAAAACAGCTTCTATATGGCACGTCAGACACAAAGCTGAGTTTGTGTCCCCCCAGAGCTGCACACGTAGCAGGGGATTCCCGGCATTACCCCACCAGGGAGGGCAAGCCAGGGCAAGGAAGAAGAGTGGCAGGAGTGTAATTTTGCCAGCAGTGTTAAAGCAGAGCAGCCTCCAGGCAGCTCTGTGTTGAGCTGGGATGAGGAAGCAAGGAGTCATCATAGTGAATCCTTGCTCCAACTTCTATTTCCTCTCTCCTCAACTGAGCAGAGGAGCTGGATGAAAGACAAGACTGTCCTGTTCCTGGGAACAAACCAGGAGCACTTCTGGGGAGCTAAGTCACTTTAGAGAGTGACAGCAAGAACTGTTAATCTTCCAAAATAACCCTACAGGGCATGTTTATAAAACTGATTGCTACAAACAACATCCTCTCTCCTTCTCTTGGTCTAAAAAATTACTCTGCAGACAGGGAGGATGGAGAAGATGGTAAGCAAAATGGTCCTGGGAAAACAACCCACTGAAAATATTTACAAGGGAAAACATGCATAACTTTGGAGGCAGCCAGTACGGCTGGCAGACCAGGCAGAACGAAGTCCTGCCTTCAAGATGACTGCTAGGGTTTATAAGAGCTCTGTCAGGAGATGTCAGCATCCATAGCATATGGATTCACACAATTTCCCTCTTACAAATACAGAGCATCACGATCACCATCCCTGCATACCTGCCTGTCCTTCTGGGATAGCTGCATCTCTGGCGGCTTTAGCCAGGCACTGTTCCTCCACATGCCAGTGCAGAGCCTGGTAGGAAACAAGGACAGCTTTATTCAGGAAAAAAGTGCAAAAATGAAACACCATTTTGGGAAGACAAAGCAATAATTCATCTGCTTAAATGATCAACAAAATACTTTCCCATGTCAACTTGGCAATCGCCTGACAGCAGCATTCCATGATCAAGAGTGGTCCAATGGGCAAACACCCCTTTTCCACATTACCTCCCTCTCCCATCCACTAAACCCCACTCATGGTTTGGCATCAGTGGGTAGCAGTGACCTAGCACAGCAAGGTCACTCAGGGAACAGTTCTGTAGGGCATCTTGCAAAGCATTTCTTGATTTGTGGTGAGAATTCACCACTGAGCCCAACTACATGCCATGGTGTTGGGAAGGGACTCACCAGAATTAACTCCGCTCATTCCTCTGGCATCTTACCCAAAATTTCTGTTCAGAGAGCTGTTGCTGCTTCAGCATTTGTTGCAAATTGACATTAAATGCAAGTCTTCAAAGGGGAAGTCATTATTACACAAGAGTGGAGCAAAGACCTTGCTGCAGGGAATCCACGTCCCACTAGAAAGTAAAAGCCACTTCCCCAGTCTGTAATTCAGCTCCCACCACCCAAACAGTTAAGTCTATGTCATACTACAGTGGCTCCCAAGGCATCACTAGAAGATTTGTGAGCACCTTATCTGTGTTTCCTTATCTCCCAGAGCTCTTTACATTATTATATATTAAAAACTTCTGTGGAAGAAGAAGTTCTGTGCTCATCCTTTTTGCTGTTCAACAACACGTGAGCAGAAACCTCATCACCTCACTATCTTCTTCTGGGCCATGGGACTGAAGGTTACTACATGGCCATGTCACCTTATGAAGGGTCAAAGGCTGAATATGAGTTTGCTCACTGACCTTCATGCCACCTTTTTTAACACCCTACATTTCGCAAAGCACATCCCAAATGGGAAAATCTCATTCATTATCTGGAAAGCTCACATTTCTCACCTGCATCCTACAGCCAGAGAAGCTGAGTCATCAGCTGTTTAAGTAACTTCCACTTCTCCAGAAGAGAAAGAAGCATTTAGATAACCCTCCTCTCAAATCCTCTCAAACATGAAGTTGACAAAGACTCATCCCTGTTATCTCTAAAGTCTCCAAGAAGGAAAAGCACATCTTTTACACCAGTCTGTGCAATATCAACATTAAAGATGCCTCGGTCCATGGCTGCTTCTTGAGGTACTGCAGAGAAGCAATATCTTGCACATGCAAAGGCTACAAACAGTTCAAGCACGAGATTGATTTCAAGGGTGACCTTAAACCTGTTTAACAAGAAAGCTGCAGTCTCTCAGCCTGCTCAGAGAGGAGGGGCTGGTGTGGGGCAGCTCCCACATTATTTTTTCTGCTCTAGGCAGACTAAATCCTTAAAGACAAGGAGAATAGCAGCCTCTCCCACCCTAGGCACAGCCAGAGGGCTCCTACAGGAGAGACTCTGCTCTCCAGGCACCTGCTGCAGCACTGTCAATAGGCACACACAGGGCCTCAAGATACCCTGGGTTGCTGAAACACAGGTCCAGACCCTCATTACCTTCCACACAACCCAGAATCAGCTGCAAGCCTCCTCCTCTCCCCCATTCACAAGCCCAATCCATGTGTTTTGGGGGTTTGGGGTGTTTTTCTTTTTATAGCTCACCTCACTTCACACCTGTGTCTTTAGCCTGAGGGCTGGGACTAAGTTGGCAAAAGCTGAAGTTCAGAAGAGAACATTCCTGAAAAACAGGCCTGCCTTCTCTCACCAAACATACCAAGCTTAAGGCAATTCCCACCTTGCAGGCATCACACCCAAAGGACAACACAAATAGAAACAGCCCTACCAGCAACAGCAAACAGGATTGAAAGGAGTGTGACTTGGCTTTGCTCAGTAGAAGTGTTAACCTCCCCTGAGGTCAGATCCCACACAAACATGGGCTTTATTATCAAGGAACAGAAAGAGGCATTGAAGAGGCACCAACATCTGACAAAAAGGTCTCATAGCCCAAACCACACATTTGGTTCTGTGTATCCACTTGTCCCTAGCTCTCTACCCAGTCCCAGGATTCCTATACGCCTAAAAGTGCCACCAGCCTCCCGCCAGGCAGCTACCCCTTGGATGTTACAGGTGCTCTTTGTTTCAGGAAATAAGCAGTGAGTTATTTACTATGTTGATTCATTAATTTCTCCCTGATGGTTTTGGAAATAGCAGACTTCGTTTGGCTTCCAGAAAGTCCCACAAGAAACAAACCATGACACAAAGAAAGATCCTTGTACTTACTACACAAATTTAGGATTTGGCTCATGAGCTGTTGATACAATGGTTCTAGGGTGTCACACGGCATTAGTGCCGAGCTACAGAACCATTTGCTACCAGAATTGTATTCTAGGCCACGCTCAAGTTCTCCCCAAATCCTGTAATGGGCAAGTTAACACCAAAGTAAGGCTTCCAGCTGGGAGAAATTTAATGGTACTGTTTTACACAGCACATCTCGTTAATAATAAGCAGTGCATTGGACAGACAAAAAATACCTACCTTGCATATACTGAACTAACAAGGTCACACATTCAGATGTTAATAGTGGTATGGAATCATGCTGAGCTAGAAAACCTCCTGGAGCAGCTTCTGTCTCTGCATTACACAGACTTGTAAGAAAGACAGCCAGAAGTTAAAGGACAGTACAGACTGATTAGACAGAAACAAAACTCTAATGAAGTTGGGAGAAGCTAGGATAAAAACAAGCTGGCCAAACCAGGCAAAGAAATCAGATACTCAGGAGTACAGGATCTACAAACCTAGAGAAAAACAGGAAAGGTGCTCTGGTGGGTTCCATGGCTTTGCCTTTCCCAAATGGGAACACCAGAATAAACCTGATTAGGTAATTTTCCCGCATTTTAGAGTTCCTTCAGATCCATTTACATTTTATTCCCAGCCATATGCAAAAGAAACCCCAACATCAGCCTAAATTCTGACCTCTAATTGTACATGACTGACTCAGGAGTATTTGAAACATTACAACAATCTTTTTTGACACGTGTATCAAAGACTTTTACTTAAACATCTTCAGAGTTCGAGTATGTTTAGGTGCACACTCGGAAGTCACAGCAAGCCTACAGCCCTGCTCCTCAGCTGCTATCTGGAAAGGACTCACTAAGAGCATGGTAAGTAGCATTGCTTGGTTAGCCATGACAATAATCAATCCTGTGTGCTTCAGAGTGGAGTATTCTACATTAGAATAAGAAGGAACAAAGCAAAACAAAAATTTTAGCTGTTTTCTGAAAAGCATTAAAAACAAAGCCAGATTATACCAGACTGCACAGCACTTGGAAAAAGTACTCTTAGAGCAGGGCTCTAGGTAAGTTCCTGAAGAGGAATCTCCACAGGTAATGCAAAAGAACAAGCATTGCTACCTCCTGGACCAAAGGAGAGTTTGAGACCAACATTAGGCCAACATGCAAGCAAGGACACCATTCTCATTTCACTGCTGCTCTTCTATAAGGGAGTGATGGAAATGACCCCCATACAGCTGTTACAGATGTCATGCTGCCTTCTGAAAGCAAAACAGCAGGGAATTAGCTGAGATATCAGCACTTTGTCAGAGTGCCTGAGACTGATTGATAGTCCACAGTTTTAAAATAAACTTTAACTACTAACTTCCAAACACAGGAATGTATGTGCCCAAGTCTATTTTGCTTTAGCATCATTGCTGCTAAATTGTACACACAGCATATCTGAAAGCAGGAGTAGGGTTAGGTCCTACACCACTTCAGACCCTCCAGCCAGATTATCGCAGCACTTCCTGCTCTTCCCAGCTGTAGATCTCAAAATAAAAGCAATGCAAGGACACAATAAAACAGTGACAAAATAGAAAATTGAACCCAGTTCAGATGCCCCAAATGAATGGAAATTCTCGTCTCCAAACCATACAGGACCCTACATTTTCCAGCACTTTGTACAATTCACTTCTAAGTATCTCCCAGAGGGAAAAATATTCCATGGTCTAATAAGCATCAGTGTTGGGAAAACCAGCTGACATTTCCCTCTGGGATTCATGTGGGCTAAACATCATGAGAATTACATTTTGGCTAAGTAACTCTGCTTCCTTTGACATGATTTCAAAGCATCCATCTCAGCTGAGGTCTCAGGCCTCAACTCCTTAGGTATCTTTGCCTGGTTTATTCTCTGTGATATCTGCAAACACAATCCAAGATCTGCTGAAGTCAATAGAGGAGGTAGTTTAGCTTAAAGCTTTTTCTGTATTATAAGTCCTAATGTTTGCAAAGATAACTGTGGCTAAGTTTCTCACAATTCAAAAAGTTTGAATTATGCATTAGACAGTTATTAGAAAGTGTCCTAAGCAAATATTGGTCATTTCTGGTAACTGAGCACGAGGTATGTTATTTTTAACATATTTGGTTAACCTCACCTTGAAAACCTCTAGTGACAGGAGCCCCATGTCATTCCCAAATATTTCAAACTACTGCATCAGTGTCTCTATCATTGAGAAGGTTTCCTAAGCATCCAACCTGATTCTTCCTTGTCAATAATTTAAGTGCATTATTTCCCAGCCTATCTCTATTGCTATGGAGAACAGTGTCTTTCTCCCGCTCTGCATGAGTTTTTCTACACATTTCGAAAACTCTTTTTGTACTTTACTTTAATTACAGTTAAGTCAGCTTTTCCCCCCTCCTTGTTCTGAGGTTATGCTTTCAAGATTTACAATTGTTCTCCCTGTTCTCCTTTGGCATCTCCCCATTGTCCACATCTTCCCTGAAATGTGCTCAGCAAATTGTACACAATGCTCCAGCTGTTTCCCCAGGACTCTGTAGAGTAAAAGAATTACAGATGACTCTCCTGACACTGCATGAGTAACTAGCTCATGGTTCTTCAGAAATTTAAGATTTGTGCATTCTCTTGCTGCTACACAGCAACTCAAGATATCCTCTGTTCTTCAAGACATGGAACAAGCTGGCAAAGCTCTTCAGAACTACAAGGGGTGTTAAAAAGAATCCAAATTTAAAATAGGGTTTCATTAGAACTTATCATTACCCTTAATTTAAAGGGAAAAAAAAATCTGAAAATCCCAAACCCTCTGCAGACTTTCATTAACTTATCTGTACTGTCGGTGCCAGATCTGTTTTGAAGTACACAAGTCTGACAATACCCTTGGAAGAGAAAAAGAAGAGAGCTATTCTCTGGAGGCATGATTATGAACAGCATGTGTTCCTGGCCTGTTTCCTCTGGGCCTATTTTATGAATCAGTCCTCAGGAGAAAAAAAAAAAATCTGTCTTACCATAAGGTCACCATGAATTCAGCTTTTTATTTTAGCAGGACAGTAACTGATCTAAAAGCTCTGCGCTGCTACTGGGCTTGATCCTGGTATGAAATGATGCTACTGAAACAGAATTAAGCTGTCTTCCATGCTCCAGAGTCAGCACCATGGGTCTCTAGTTTGTGCTGGGGATGTTGACAGGGGAGCCATCTCTCAGGAGGGAGAACACCTAACCCAGAGCGATCACAGAGTAAGCAGCTTTCTGATCTTTCCATTCCAGGCTGGAAGCATTAGCCCCAGAGCATTCCCAGCACTGACGAGGTACCACACAGGACCTGCACCACAGCACAAAGCAATGGTTCAGCTGCTGTCTAGCGGAAAAGCGCACAAAACCATTGCTGTGCAGTTCACAACAGGGAAAGTCAAAACAGGTAATCAAACAATCCAGTGGGGGTTAAAATACGGAGGCCAGGACATCAGGCAAAACTAAAAGAAAGATGATTGTTTGGAAGTCCCCCAAAGTATGTATTTCCACTGCTTTGGTCCTGCAAGCATGTGAAGACAAGCTGTTCCCTCCCAGGTTGTCATGCTCTCTCTTTATAGGCTTCACTGGCCTTTGAGGAGGCTCTTAACAGATTTTTGAAGAGGAAAGGCTTGTACTGGACTATTATTAGTCAATGGAAGGAGAAGATAAAGGGAAATGAACTTTTTTTTGAGTTCAGTGCCCAGAATTATGATCTAGATTCATCTAATTGTACTTGGATCCAGAGAATTAGTTCCATCCGTTGTAACAAATGGAACCAATTGCAAAATTTGGATGTGGGTCAGTATTTAGAATCCAAGCCAAAGGTTGACAGCAGGCTTTGTTACAACTCCTAGTATTTAAAGAGTAAGGGAAGAAAGAAATGAGTAAAGAGACACTATCTGGCACAAAGTCCTCTGAAATGCTGAAGTTCTGGTTATCAGGATACCTGCTGATCACCACAAACACAAAATGAGAAAGAAAAAGTGGCACCAGCCAATCTTCTAAACATGATTAATAACTGAATGTACTAGGAGGAACATTAAAACAATTCTTGGTCTGGGTGAACCTCTTTCAGTATTCTGATTGGATTTATTGCCTTAGAAATAATTAGGGAGAGTCTAATAGAAGACCTAAAGACCTTTGAGCGAGCAAACAAACACCAGCAATGCTTTGATGCTGTTTCATCTACTGCTGCTTCCAAAAGGCTCCCTCCACCCCACTCACTACCCCAAACATCATTATTTTAATCTCCCAGTCTCACAGAGGCAGGAGCAGCCACATAATTGTGCCGTGCTTCCAAACACTGCAAGTAGGAAAGTTGGGATATTCTGCTTCCAAAATTACACAGACAGGTTCTGGAGACTCCAGGTGAGCTAACACATTTCAACAAAGCCCATTTTATGCTTCTGTTTCAAACTGTTTTCCAGGCTCACACCTAGTGGGTAGGACAATCAACAGTGGCCTGCAGTGGTGAGCACCATGCGCTGACTCAGTTTCCGCTCATAAAACGGGCTGGTAACTGCAGGACAAGCAGAGCCTTTGTGAGGGCAGGCACAGAGCTGTCACATGCCCCAAGCATGGCAGCAGGAGCCAGGAACACCAGCACGGGGACAGAGATGGGCAGCAACCCTGGCTCACTTCCTGTGGCCCGTTTTCTTATGCCAGGGATATCCTCCTCACCAAGCAGCCTTCTAGGGGCACCGAGAAGGCTTGTTGATGTCTGCACAGTATTCAAAGATCCTTGGAACCAAAGTCTTTCAGAAGCACAGACTAAAGCTGGAATTTTGAGTCAGCCAGTTCAAACAGTAAACAGGACACTTTCTTTCGACAGGGAAGGGGTAATTGGCCCTTGGCACCACTGAGACTCTCACTCTGGACAGAAGAGCTTTCTGCATACCACGGTTCAGCTCAAACACCAGGTACAGGCTGTCTACAGGAGCAACTGGCTGCACATCTCTGGTCTGGGCATATTAGCTAGTGCCATCCTCCCAAACCAGCTCTTTCTAGGCAGAACTATTTTAAAACTGACCTTAAAATATCTTCTACAGAGCCAGCAGCAGTAGAAGTCCTTAGTTAGACTGGAGACTGCTTGCTTCCACCACTCACCAGAATTTCCAAGCATTTGCAGAAGTAAATTGGCTGAAGAACTGGAAAAGATGAAGGTTTCAAGAATCATTCAGACACAGAACTTTAGCACTGGTTCCTGTGCAGCTCAGGCAGGAAATGTTGACAACACCAGGAGACTGCCCAGCTCTGCTCCACCAGCCCTGTTTGATACAGGGAAAGAGTGGGGAAAAAATACAAGAATTTTTCAGCTTGCTGAACATGACAGCTACATCTCTCAAACACTGGGTACAAGGGAATGTTTGCCTCAACTTGCTGAAAAGGCATTTATAGTCAGAGGATGGCAGCTATGAGCAGGATTTAAATGCCAGCTCTACACAGAAAACTTTTGGTTTCTCTGAACAGGGTTACAGAAAAAAATTAAGTCCTCCAAATTCTAAAAGAACCTTCACTTCTAAGCTTTGACAGTTTGAGCCTCTTAATCCAGGATCACTTCCTCCCAGTGGACTCCCACCCCACTTCTGAAGTTGGGGGTTGAGACCTGGGGAAGAAGCAACTTGTCCTTGCTGCACATGTTTTGGAGGACTGGGAGCCCTGCAACATGTGTTCACCGAGGACAAATCCAAAGTGAATCTGTCTTTTGTGACAATAGCGATGCCACAAACAGGCTGGTGAAAGTCAAAATCAATCCCTGTGTCTACAGAGCTACAGCAAGAAGATTAACACCCCAAGCTCTCTCAGCTGGCACTGCTCTGAAATGTTTTTGTCTTTTGAGTTTGATCCTCACTCTTGTTTTTTCTTGTTTTGGTTTTTTTAAATAGGTTGAAGTTGTAAATTAGGCACATAGCAGAGATCATCATCCACACCAAATTGTAATCAGTATTCCAAGTTAAGGGATGCTTACAGGGATAAGCACATCTCCAGATCTGAATTTCTCCCTTTAAACACTAGGGTGGAATCCTGCCTCAGAGATAAGGTCAGGCTTGAGTTCATCTTCCAAAGAAACCTATTCCAGGCCCAGTGAGTAATGCTGGGTGAGAATCAAGAGAGCTAGCAGGCATAAAACCCCCTCCTTCTTTCAAAAGTTAATTCTGAAAAAAATAAAACACAACTGGCATAAATAAGGGGACTCAAACCTATAAAGGGGGTAAAAATTTTTAAAAAATAAAATGAAGCTATTTGCAACCAAAGATTGTTTCATTCTGCTAAGAGTGGTTTTTCATGCCTGTCCCATGCTTTCTGCGAGGGCTAGTTGGACTGAACTGCGGGGCGAGGGGAAGAAAACCATGATTAATAAATAAAAAAAAAAAAAAAACCAAAAACAAAAAAACCAAACACCAGCACTGCTGAGAAGAGCACGGAAAGCTGCTCCGGAGGGAAGGGACGAGACTCACCTGTGCCGGGAGAGGGCGCATGGTCCAGCGGAGCCGGAGCCCCCGGCCCCGGGAGCGCAGCGGCTGCCGGCGCCTCCACCTGCCGCGCTCGGCTCCTGCGCTCCCCTTCCATCCCCTCATCCCTGTTTATCCCGCACAGCTGGTCATTCATCGTCTCCGATCCCACAGCGGGGCTTTTTTCGCTCCGCTCGCCTGGCTCCATGTTAGCGCTCGGCTGCCTTACATGACACCATGACCTACTTTATGTTTTTTTAAATTTTCCTCCCGGAGAATAGCAAAGCGCTGCTTCAGTGTGGCTTGCAAGGAGGAAAGGCAAAATTAAGGAGTGCTGGCAGAGCAAACCAAGGCCCTTTTCAAAAATTCGTAGCTGTTTGTGAGAGGTTAGGCAAGGAGAGGCGAGGCCAGTCCAGGCACTCCAGACTGCACAGCTGAAAACAGGGCGATAACAGGAAGAGTAAGAGAAGGGCCTGGTGTTTTGAGTCTGAAAGACGACGCCTGTAATAACTTTACCAAAAATCGGAGCCCACCTGGCTCCCACAGAGCTCAAATCAGCTGATTCAAAGGCACGGGTAAGAAACACCATCACAGGCAGCAGCAGTGACTCAGGGAAGCAACTGAGGGAAGACTGGCTCAGGAGACATAGGCTCGTTTCTGTCCTCCCCTACAGACATCATCTAAGGAAAATGCTTAGACCCAGAGCCTCCAAGATAATCAATTACATGCCTATATACCAGAAAAGTCAATCAGCTTAACCATAACCCTGAGGAAATCCTGCTATCTCCACCACTTTCCAGTGCAAATTACAAATCTACATTCCTTTGAGGATGTGGATTTTAGTCTCCATATGTCTCACTTCCCTGGTGTTTGAGAAGAGATAAAATTTCCCTAATTCTTCAAGGTATTCTATGCAGCAGACTGTCAGGCATGCCTAATAATTCAGTGAAGCGGTACCTGAAAGAATAATCTGGAAATATCGACTCCTAAAATAGCTAGAACTTGGTCTGTTCTGTGAGGCCAAATAATCCTTCAAGAATTTTTGATTCTCTCATCCATCCAGACTTCCTTAATTCCTGAGCTTTCAAAAGCTTGTCTAGCATGATTTTAAGAGTACATTTCTCTGCTTTACCATGGCTTTCTTGAAACACAAGGATGGTTGTCCTTGGCAGGCAAGCTCAGAGCACAACTGCAGCAGGGCAAGCACTCTAACAAGACTGGAGAGTCAAGACAAGCTGTTTCCAGACTGGGTACTTGCTTTCTTCGTTGCTGGAGAGCTTGCAGGACAAACAGAATATATTGCCATGCTTGCAGGTCAGGCCCAAAAGGGTTCCCATGATTTTTGCTCTTTTCCTTTCAGGACCTGGTTTGCAATGGGGCCAACGCAGACATGGTTTGGCAAGAATGGCACAAACCCTGGCAGTACTCATGTGCCTTGGGATAACGCTCGGTGGGAATCACTGGCAGAGTTGTAACCTTGAACCAGACAGTGAATATCTGACCTAAGGAACATCTCCAGCAGCTGCAGGCATTTATATCTTCAATCTTAGAGCTTTAATCATTACAGTGCCTGCTGCTAGGGAGGAGCTAAAGAGCTCTAAGGTGTAGCACTAAGCTTTAAGATCTTCTTACTATCAAGTTTAGGACCTGACCCAACTGGACATCTGCTGGAAGTTACTGCCACTGTCCTCACCAGTCACTGATGCACAAGGCTACGTTGCTGCTGTTCAGGGAAAAGGATCTTGTTTCACTCACCTCTGAGTAACCCCTTGGGGTTTATTCTTGCTGAGCATGTCAGTAGCTGAGGCAGGAGTTGCTGAATGTCCAACATGTCATACTTCACCAAAATACAAACCCCTTCCACCTCAGTGGAGTCCCAGATACACCACTTAGCCTGTGCTGTGTCCAGCTGCACTGGCCCACAGGGCTGGAGCAGGAGATGCTGCACTTGGGAATGTTCCAAGTACCAAGCCCTGTCACAGAGCCAGCTGCAGACTGCAGCCTCTCTCCTGTCACATACCATCCATGTCTCCTTCATATGACCCAGAGGGGGTCATATGTTGGGGGGATCAAAAAGAGTGCTGACAAACTGATCTTCACTACAGAATGCATTTGTGAATAGAAAACAGGCTCCAGGGCTCACAACCTAAATGCAGATCCAAGCAGTTCCTAAAAATATATCTTCAAAAAAAAAAAATCCCACACCTGAAAACTGCCCCTGAGTGCAGGAGACACTGTTCTCTTCTGAGCATCTTTTTTTTCCAGAGGCCTTCTGGAACCCAGCTGCTCTGCATAATCCCTACTTAGGGACAACACACAGCAGCCCAGTACAAGCTGCTCTCAGTTTTCCACTGCAATTAGCATAGGTGGTGTTTATCTTATTTTAGAGTGACCTGGCTCCTCTGGGGAAAGCCCTTGTCTCCAGTTCACTCAGAAAGACACAGCAGTTGCTTCTCTGCTTCCAGCATGAAGTGTCCTTGCAAATGGCTGTGATGGGTGTGTAGAGGGTGAATGAGAGTCACTACCACCTAGGCACTGAGTATGCACAGGCTCACTGCTAAACACCTGCAATCCTTCCCCAGAGTCCACAGATATGTTTCAGTGGCCTTGTCAAAGGTTCATGGAGCTGCTTTCCAAAAGCCACGGATTTCCCGGGTTGCCCAAAACTTGCAGACAGAAGAATGAAACAATCCCCTCTCAGCTGACCCGCCTGCAAAGAATAAACGCAAGAGGCAATTGGCAGCATCAAGGCACCCTGCACTCTCTCTTGGCTCAAACACATGCTCTTGGGCTTTCCAGATGTGCAGCTGGCATGCCCCAGGAGCTACTCGCCTCCTCAGACATATGTCAGCATGCCTAGAGCAGGGGACACAAGCATCTTCATTCAGACAAACAGCGGCTTTAGAAGCAGATCTCCAACTTGTCCCTGCTTACAGCACTTTGGTTCACAAGGTGATCTTGGAGGGTGCAAGGAGGACTCCTTTCAGATGAAGCCAGACAGAGATACATGCCAGAGCACACCAAACACACTCCAGACACCCACATCCAATCCTAAATGCTGGAGAGCAGAGCTAATCCCAAGGAAAACACCCCTGGAAATGCAGACAGCACTGACCTTATGTTCTCAGTGCCATCCAATTTACTCTGCAGAGCCAGTCACAGTGCTCAGTGACACAGAATCCCAGAATACTCTGAGCTGGAAGGAACCCACCCTCAGAGCCACTCCAGCTACACATTTCTCCCACCCATCCAACTGCTTTCACCTGCTTAAATTGCCTGGTGCTTTGGTGATCAGCCCTCAGAGACAATCCCTCAGCCTTTATTGCTTGCAATTGCAACAGCTATCCAAAAAGGGCCTTCATTCTCCCTGCACAAGATGTCTGAATAAAACAAAATTAATTCATTGCAGTTTTTACTGCTTCCAATTTTGCTTTCTACAGATGTTTCCCCCATTTCACCAGGAACCATTATACTTCAGTTTCAGCTGCAGAAACCATTAACCCCTTATGAATGGGCAATATTGACCTATTTTGAAAAGCTGGTTCTAGTTCCTCTACCACAATAAACAATAGCAGCAAAGCTGCTTGGCACTAGCTGCCTTCCGAGGGGCTATTCATATTCTGGTGTTTGTGCATGGTTTACGGCAGGGATTCTGCATTGTTTATTTTCTGTTTCTCTGCAGACAGTGGCATTGTTAAACAGCATGTGTCGGAGAGAATCCACCCTCTCCATGGGATCTCCTCCCAGCTATTACAGCACTTCCCAGAAACCTACTGAGCTCTGGAATAAACAAGTCTCAATGGGGGGACTGAGCCCACACCCAAGAACTAGAGTGCCATGAAGCCTCCATAGCAATGAAAGTAACTTGGCTTTGCATGAAACCTTCCTTTGGCCTAATGAAAACCCTGTGCTGTCACCATTCCTAATGATGCTCTCTTGTCCCTTACAGGCAGAAGACACAATAATGGACTTTTCTCTGACTTGCTCCAGCTACAATATGGACCACAGGAGACAATGTTTTCCTGCTGACCCATGATCTTGGGCACCCAAAGCGTTTCACCTTGGATAGAAAGGGCAGAGATCAATCTTTGGTCCAGATGAGCTGATAAGGGAGATGAAGAAGTGGGGAATTCCTCCCAGCACTGAGAAGCCTCCACATACTCATCAGTTTGTTTTTCCTCACCCATGCAAAGTTAGACCAAACCCCAGATTTGGGGTCAGGAAGGAAACTCCTCCAAGTCCAATGGCAACAACCACTACATAAATAACTCTTGTATTTTTTTCCCCCCCCTGCAGTTTGGGGCTTGATACATCCTCAGTATCATCTAGCCATTCTCCCCTGGCAAACACCCTCACAGCAGCACTGGAAAGCCTCTGCTGGCATTTTGCCTTGAAGACATTCACTCATCTCTTGTCATGTGATACAGAGAGATGCTCTGCAACATGTTATATTAGCAAAGGCCAGGAAGACCCTGCTGGTCTAAACATCTCATGTGCAGTAAATTAGGATTGTGGCAACTTTGATTCAGTGATTCAGACAGTGCATTTCATACTCACATTCCTAGGGTTTTGGGTTTTTTCCTGGCTGGCAACAGATGTCCAACATTTCTACTGCACAAGGGAATCACTGAGCAGTGAAGACATGGGCTCATTGTAGGGTCTGTAGCTGGCAGCCCACCTCTTTTCTGGGCCAGAGCAGGCCTAGACTGACTAGCAGTATCAGTGATTGCTCACCATATGGCATGAGAGGAAAATGCTCCCAAACAGGAAGAGAAACACTCAGTCCTGCATTTCAAAGATTTTGCCATCTGACCTCAGATTTGCTGCCTTTTTTTTTGTATTGGCTTTGAATAGCATTTACGCACCTACCTGGATCTTTCAACATTACCATGTTTACAAGACATGCACATTTTGCGCCTCTTCATAATTCATTCCCACTACAGTCGAGCTCACACACAGTCAAAGCAGAAGCCCTTCAGAAGCACTAAACCCAGTACTAGGTTGCATAAAAATGATAGTTCCCATATGTCCTTATAAACACCATGCCAAACTCTATTGTGCTGTATTTACATTGTGTTAACATCTACCAAATTACCAAGCCAGCAGGAGAACATACACCCATTCACATTTCTAAACAAGGCTTATAGTCTGGGTGAACATGTAGTTTTTAGTTTCTTTTTGGTTTGTCTTTTTTTTTTTAAAAAAAAAAAGCAATGTCTATAAAAGAAAAAGAAAATTTTAGCATAAACTTGGCCTGCAGTTTCATGTTACTTGCCAGAACTAAAACATCTGCATCCTGTGGTATCAGTCCACTTGGGGACTTTGCTAATTCAGAGGCAGCTAGAGTTTTGGATGGTATTACCCCTGGGAGAGCTTCCTGTCCTCCTGGCTTTTCACATAGAGAATTTAGTCATGGTAGCTTATATTATTTTCTTTTGAACTTTCTCTTTTACATTTCAGTTTATTTTCAAGTGTACAGTTCTACAAAACAGGGAACCAGGTCCATTAATACAAACCGAGGATCTGAAATTACACTCTGGAAATTTCCTTTCCTATCCAGGGGTATTTCCTGGATAGCAGCCTTCTGATTTTCCTGGACCTGGGCTTTCTTTATAGCTACTAGCTGATCAATCTCAATGCTTGTAATGAGAGACCCTTACCACAGTTTTTTAGATGAGAGCAAAGATCACTCCCTAGGGAGACACAAAGCCAGAAGTGCCAAATGGATCAGAGCAGTGGTCTGTTAAACCTGTCCCTCCCCAACAGCAGCAGCAGAGAGACAACATTAGCTCTAGACCTCCTGCCCAGGCTCATGAAATCTTTTCCTGACCTGACTAACTGGCAGTAGATTGTGCCTGTAGGCAAAGACCGGGATATTCCCTTAATCTATATGGTTACAGGCAAACCTCTCACTGCTTGCAGTTGTACACAGTAATCAGCAAGATTCATTCTAAGACCTCTGTGAGGAAATACCAAACCACCTGGCCCAGATTTGAAGCAGAGGCTGAAGTCAGGGTACAGTAAAAGTTACCTGTCCTTTAGAGGTAGGTTCTGGGTTCTGGCTGCACTGCAGCTTCAGGGGAATTATGGTTACCTCTTCTGGTATAAAGGGATGCTCAGCAGGATTTAGGCCACAAAGTGCATCGGTGCCCAGGCCTGTCAGAGCTGAACACTGGAGACCACAGTGAGGAGCAAACCCAAATCAGACCAGAGCCGGGGACATGCAACGTGGGTCATACTAGACTCTGCTGTACAGACAAGCTGCATGACCCCGGAGCATTGGTGTAACAAGAGGGTTCCCCACTGGACCACTCATGCAAGCTTCAATCATAGACTATTTTCGTGCTGTTTCCTCATAAGTCACACTCTTCAGCTTCAGGTCAAAGGACAGTGATAGCTTTCCATCTCCTCTCTTAGGGCTGATCTAAACGGACATGCAGAAAAGATAAAAGATCTTCTGAAGAGTTGCTCAGCTGTCCATTAAACCTGAAACACCAGTGTGGAGGAGTGGTAACAGGCCTCAATTCTTTATGCATTCACTCTGTGTATCATTGCAGATGTATGAAAGTACACATTCAAGTTAATTTGTCATAGGCAAAGTACCAATTTGCAGCCATTATATTGATGGCAGAAGGCAAAGCACAAGAATGTTTGGAATTCATCATACACAGCTTATTATTCTTCATGTTTGAGACATTTGTTGGATCTAGAACAAAAGGAACAGATCACTACTTCCAGCCTACAAAACTAATGGAGATGATTTTCAGATACTTCTGTTTGAAACTACACATGCATTTGGTAGACAATGCAAGTGGAAAGCTTTGTAGTCAGCAGCTTGGGCATAAAACCCAAGGGAGTTCTTGGGTGGTCACATCCAATTCTCCAGGCAGCCATATTTTAGACAGCATTTTGGATCATCTCTGCAAGCAAGTTCATGCTCAGGTCTTGGATTTCACCCAGGATTCTGTCCTACTTTTCTATCTGTGATGGTGATGCTGCTGTTCTCTTACTTTGGTCTTCTAGCAGCATAGTCTGACTATTCAGGGTGAGCAGAGGCAAGGTGTGATTAAAGAAAGGATCTCATACTTGAAGGAAGATTTAATCATGCCCATCAATGTTTTTAAAAAGTCACTCATTTTGTCAGGAAACTTAGTCTGCATCAAAACCTGTGGTTCTTTTGTGCTACTTCAGGTTTGAACTGAAAAATCATGTGGTAAAATGCCCTTCATTTAATCCACATCTTTCCTTTCCCTTGTTTCTTCAAGGGACTCAGAATCTGATAAGAAAGGATTGCCACAGGGACAGGTAGGTCACATAGATCCTGACAGCCTCTACAATGCCAGATGGACTAGCTGTGTTTCTAAGAACAAATTCACCCACTCTGGAAGGAAGGGAGGAAGCAAGCGTAAGAATTTGCCTGTGGTCCACGACTTATTTATAGCCACAACTGCAGCTAGAGCTCAGGTCTTGCTGGCCACTAGGAAAGCACAGTCTGAGCTCCAGCCATCTGTTTGAAGGTTAGGCAGCCTCCATCCCTGCCAACTCCTAAACTTTAATGAAAATAGGGTTGTTCTTTTTTTTCCTTCCATTTAAGCTCCTCCCAAGCTTAGATTTAAGAGCCTAACAGTAACATTTCAAAAAAGCCTCAGTGATTTGGGACCACAAGTCACAGTAATTTCATGCAGACATTGTGGTGAAGACTGACCACTGACCAACTCCTAGTATGGAAAAATTTTGGCCACCATCATTCTGAAAGATGGCAATGAAAGGGCTCATCTCCAGAGAGACAGTGCAGCCTTTGAAAAACATTTTAGTAATACTTTGTCATACACAGCACCAGTGCTGGAGCTGCTAGAACTCATTCCTCTGGGACATAAATTCTTTTCCTCAAAATTATAATTAAACTGTATAGTCATTGTTTTTGAGCACAGTTCAAGACATTCCTTTTCCCTTAGCATATATGCCTGTTTGACCTAAACCTAGGAGTTGTGAGAACTCTGAAGGACTTTTGGTAAGTGAGCCAAATTGTATGTGAAGAAATGCAATAAACTACTCTTGGAGTCAGGGAATGTCCACTACCTAAACTTCATATTTCAGTTTGGGTAACAGAACATTTTAGAAAATCCAAATTTAGCCTGGAATGTACCTCTATCTTTTGTGATGAACTTATTTCTTAATATCTGAGTATTCTCTTAACATCTGCCCTGAAGTGGCCCTTCCTACACAATCTTTTAAAAAAATAAAAAAGGGGGAAAAAAAGCAAACACTGTCTTCCCAGACCATTGGTGGTATCTTTCAGCTGAAAGGGCCAACTGATGGGTTGTAAAATGTTGGAGTTTAATTTCAGTGTAGAAGAGAAACCCCACACCTCCACCTTCCACAAAAGCTTCAGGAAAATGCTTCAAGACCAGTACTTGTTGCTAGCAAAAGGCTTATTGCACATAACCTCCCAGGGGACATCTCACAAGAGGAAAGGCTCTCCAAGACAAAGATCTCTTCCAACCAGCTGGAAAACAACATGCCTTCATTAATTTACTCAAGATACTGGGAATTTTGCAGAGCTATGCTACAGATTTGTGCAATACCCCATATTGCAGACCTCTGGGTTCTAAGGAAAAGATGAAAGAAGGGGTGAGTGGGAGAAGAAGCCTACAATGGGGAATTCTGATTTCTGGTCTTGCATCCTTCTAGGGCAGCTCAGGGGAGGTCACGACTCCCCAGCATTGCACACATGCTGGATCCAGGGGTAAGTGAGCACCCAGCTGCTTCATTTTCATACACATCCCCCCTTTCTAAGAGGTGCTCTTGATACTCCCTCACTGACCACCACAGGCAGCATCTGTCAGCCTCCAGCACGCAGAGGCTGTTCCTCCCCAGATCAGCTCCGGGTCCCGATGGCAGAGAACACAGGGTGCTCCGTGTTCACACACCTGTTCACAGCCAAGAACAGAGCCCAGGAGCCCCGACTGGTGATCAAAGCCCTTATCTCCCCCACGTGCTTGCTATCAACAAAGTGATCAGATCCAGGGCTGAACACAGACTTGCACCTGAACACGTTTGCCTATCACAACAGAGCTGACTTTTCCTCCTTAGCACAAGTCTAACCTAGACCACTGCTGAACAAACTCAATCTCCAAGGACCACAGGAAAAGAAAGTGCTTCTAATAAACTGTTTGATCAGTAAAGAAAAGATCTTAGTGCCTCTGAGATGATTAAAATAAAATGTGGAATGTAAAAATGAATGGTCACAGAAGAGAGGCTTGGCAAGGACTCCATGCCAGCTGAGCAGCTCTAACATCTGGGAGCCATGAGTGCCTCAGATCAGAGGCTCTCAGACATGCTCTCAACACCACAAAGTGTTTCAAAGCGAAGGCTAAGGTGGGGGCAAGGCTGCATTTACTTACTGGCAGCACCCAGACATGCTGACAGAGGGGGCCAGGAAACCAAGGCAGTGGGAGAGGCCACCAGTCATGGCTCAGCAGGCAGGTAGGGAGCTCTCACAACGTCATCCATCTCCATCAGGGCCTCAGCACAGCCAGCTTTGCTGCCAGGAGCCACCAGGGACCATCAGTAAACTACCACAAAGCTGCTCTCCTCAACCTGCACCAAACCACAATCCTTCCCCAGAGCCAGGAATGCTGCAGCTTCACTTCCCTACTCACCACCACCTTGAAAAATAAGTAGGAAAACCTGCTATCATCAGTTTTTCCTTTGTTGCTGCATTGGACTTTGCTGTTACCTGTTTCTTGCTCCTCACCAACATTCTAGAAACAGCAGGTGCTGAACAGATAGAGGCAGCTCCAGGGTGCGAGAGGGCCTAACAGCCATGGGCCCCCTTGAAAGATAAAGGGCAACCACCAGGAGGATAAGCTACAAGTATTTTAACTTCCACATTCACAAACATCACATTAGAAAATACTCTGAAAGCAAGAAAAAAATTCCCCAGCTTTTTATGGTCCTTAAAAACTGCAAACACTTCCAAGACAGGGAAAGGTGAGTGGAGGGTCAGTCAAACACCAAAATCCCCGAGTAACTTTAACAATATACATCCATTTTGGCACACAAATTACCTCTCCAGACAGCTTCTGCAAGGCCTAAGCAGCTTATCAAGCTTGTGAAGACTGAGAAAATTTGAAGTGGCAGTGAACTATGATGCTATGAATCAGGTCAACCTTTTCTAGTGTGGCTACTGCTGTTATCCCTGACTTTGGCTTTGCCTGCAGCCCATCAATGAAACCTTCCATCAGGCTGCTTGTTTACCTGCAAGGAAAGATGGCTATGGGATCAGATGTTAGTTTAGACTTCAGACAGGCTCCCATCCCAAGTCCACCACTTGTTTCCTGTTTTCATCCCACACCTCCACTTGCATAGGCAGGCTGTAAATAAATTAGCAACCTACACCATTCTTGCTCAGTTATGATACAGGCCATAAAAAAAAAATAGAAGTTGTGAATGCATCAGAGTCTGCAAATCTCTCCCTTCCTCCCCATTCTGCCCTAGGCTTGTGTTTTTGGGGGTTTTTCCCCCCTCCCCTTTCCTGGGAAATGTGATGAAGGAGGGTGGAGTAGCTCGGGCTATGTACAAATATTCAGACAGTCTCTTAGCAATAAATGGATCTCAGTCAGTTCTATTATCCATCTGGCTGTGGCTCCTATTATCTGCTGTGAATTGTAGCAGCGATCTCTGGAACAGCATTCAGGCACCATCATTACTTCCACACCCTCCAAAGACTGCACTGTAACAAGGCATGCTGGATAATACTTGCCATTAGAAGAGGGAACATAAAGGCTTCAAGCTATGACTAACACAGTAAAAGGCTCTGCATGGGGCTTTTACATTCATTGACCAGGGTTTGTTATTAAAGAAAATTCTAGGTTCAAAACCTAGACCTGCATTTTATATGGCACATCAGCTGACTTACACAAAAAGGTGATTTCATCCTGTTCTTGCTCAGTTCCCCACTCCCCTCAGCTAAAGCCTCATGGAAGGCTGCAGCTGGAGAGTGGGAAAGGCACAGCACAGGCCTGCCTGGAGCTCACAGTCCCCAAATGGGGACCATAAGCCCAAAGCAGTGAATTTGTCCAGTCTAAAGCGCCTGGGAGCCTGTGAGGCACCACAAATGCGAGCACTGCAGGGAGCATCCAGCAATTCAGAGCTGAAAGCCTCCAAAGCAGCACTCACATGGCTCCTTGTTAGGAACAGGAGTTTTGGGATCCAAACCCACATCTTATTTCCTCGCGTTTTTCACAAGCCCTCCCATTTGTTTGAGGCCCATCTGAAAAGCCTAGATTGAAACCCAATATCCTCCCCCAGGGTAGGATGAGGATTTCAAGAGAAAAAAACCTCTTAGGTCTCCCTCCCATAGCCGGCAAGGCAAGGCCACAAACATGAACTCCACCAAAACTCATTTTCTTATGGGTTTCTACCTGGCAATGGATTGGTTTCGGCTTCCCAGGCACAGAACCTCTGGACGGATGCTTTCCTGAAACTGGGATATTTCAGAAACCTCCCTCTCCTGTACAGCTTCCCTAATGCTTTTCTCACTTGGACACCTATTTCACAGCAGGGCTTAAAATCTTACTATTACCCGTCATTCAGCATGGCTGAAAAATTAGTCATCAACCTAAAAAGTTATTAAGAAACACTTGATACTATGATTGCTTTTCTGTGGAATGAAGCAAAGGGAAGAGGTAGGGGAGGGAAGGTGGGTGAAACCTTGCACTTACAGTCAGGAAGGCTTTTCCAGCACAGGAACAGCTCTCCTGGGGAACCTCAGCCCCCAAGAGCCCAGCTTGGCACAGCCCCTCCACCGCTGATAGCCCAGAGGCAACTGGCAGAGGCTGCCTTAAGTAGAGCTGCTGCTCCCCGGCAGCACCACCCATGGCTAATGTGCTCCAGATGAAAGTCATTCCCCGGCCAAAATTGCTCCCAGGCCTCAGCTGGGAAACACAGCCCTTCTCCCTGCCCTGTCCTTGGGCATTTGGGTGCAGGAGCAGGGCTAGCCACTCTCCCATCCGTGCACGGAGCAGCTTGGGGATGGGGAGAGCAGCCAGCTCTAGAGCATCGTGCCATGGGCTGTGAAGCCCAGGGAAAGAGACAGGAGATGAGGGAAGGAGCACAAGATGAGCTCCGTCCACTCAGGTCAGGGACTTGCAGCTGCTGCCACCAGCAACATCTCTAATTGCATCTGTGCGTACCCCTGGGCGTTGCTTAGGCACAGTGGCCCAGCGCTGTTTTCCTGCATCCTTGGATGGCTTCTGGCCACCCTAAACTGCTGTCACAGGCCACCCTCTGCTCTTACCACCACTCCTACCCAGTGTCCTGGGAGCTCCTCCAGCTCTGCAGATGGTGTGATGTGCAAGCTTGAGCTGGAGACAGCAAATGGCACTAGAAAAAGGGAAAAGTTATAAAGGGAAGATAAGGGGAACAACTGGGAGCACTGCAAAAGGGCATGGGATTGACCACAAGGGCAAGAAGCAAGGAAGAACAGAGTATCACACCTCCTCATGGCCATTTTCACACCATGCACAGCCGAACACAAGGAATCTCAGGGTGCAGGGAGAAGTAACCTGTTGAGGAAGAACAAGAACCAATAGCCTGTAAAAACATGGCATCTCCTTAGGCAAGACTTTGTGTGAGGCAAAGCTGAGCCATTGTGTGTACCCGCTCAACCCCACCGCCCTGAGAAGGCATTTGCTGGGAAGGGGCTGCCACTGGCTAAGAGCCCTCGTGCCCACAGCAGGGCTGGCTGGAACAGGCAGTCTGAAAACCTGCATTTTAAGTGGCTTTCTGTCAGGCAGTGCCAAATATTTGTGAGGATGTTTTGAGAAGGGAAAAAAAAAAAAAAAAGAAAGACTCCCCCCATTTTTATGTTAATAAAAACATATTTGATTTGTATACAGTTTATAGGCTTCATAAAAGTGCTGATTATTTTCACAAATACAGGAGAAACAGAATGTTTTTTTTTTTTCATCCCACCCTTCCTCCTGCCTTATGCTTTTTACTTTTATGACGCAGCATTTATTTAAGTCGGAATTGTGCCCAGTTATTCCGCCTTTCGCATGGCGCATCCTCACCTCTCTTCCCACTCATAACAAAAATAATAATAACTTGAAAATTTATGTCAGTGGAAATTTGGAAAAACATTCTGAAGGGAAAAAAACTCTCCAAACATAAAGCACACAAGGACTCCACCACTGCCCCCCCACCCCCCACCCCTTTCCACAACTTTTTCCTTTGGTGCACACATTTTTCCAAGGTCACCTCGGAGGCTTTTCCTAGTTGGCTATTAAAACAAAAAAAACTCCGCCTGCCCCAAGAAGCACATGAAGCCATCACTGTGGCTTGGACTGTTTCCCTGTGTATGGATGCCATGGGAGAAGCAGCAGGGCGGGGGGGTGAGCTGATATTTTTCCAAGACTTTTTCTCTCACCAGAGGAGGATGAAGATGGAGTGATGAGTGAGGTTCCATTTGTCTGGCAGCATGAGTCACTCAGCAGCAGTTTCCGATACACACTTTTTTCTTTTTTTCTTTCCATTACAGAATTTGGTGTCATTTATTCCTTCCTCCTTCTCAAGTAAAAAATAATAATAATAAATCCTGCTACCGTTATGTCTAATTTATTCTGGGAACTTGTCTGAGAACCCACCAAACCTGGGGGGGAAGGGTAATTTGAAACACAATCCAAAATATAATTGGCTCTGGAAGCTTTTAAAGAGACTCCTTTAAGGCTGTGCCAAACCTTAAAGAAGGAAAATACTTCCACTAAATCCCTCCCACCGTGAATGGGATCCTGTATGTCTGAGGCTTTTTATTGGCTGGGTGGTTTGGGGTTGTTGGTTGGTTGTTTTTTTTATATCAAAGATGTTACTCTTTCAAATAGGGTCTGAGCTCTGTGGCTTTTCGGCAGGCAGTGAATTCTTGCTCCTCGGGCATGCAGCGCTCTGACACAGCCCTCCCCCACGCTGGGTCGGGTTCTCATGCTAAGATCTGGCTCCTGGAGCTTGAGCTGTTGTTTTTTTCTGGAAGCTGTTTTTTCTCCCTCTTCACCCTTTAAAAGCAAAACTAAACAGAACTAAGCCTTTAAAAAAAAAAAAAAAAAAAAAAGCCTCACAGGGCCCAGAAACCCAGCCTGACCTCCTTACTCCTGAAATATCAAAATATTCCCACTGTCTGCAGGCGAGGGCTGGTGCTGCCTGTGCTACCTCCACCAGCTCCTCTGCATCCAGCCAGCAGCAGGGGTGAGGCAGGAGAAGGCTCCATCAGCAGGCAGAGGACATGCACAAGACATCACAGCTCTATTCAAGACACCCGATCAATGGTGTTAGGAGCAACCTGTCAGCATGCCCAGGCTTCCTCTTATTTCCCCACAAAAGCAACCCCCTTACATCTTGCTCCAGGTCCCAAACTGACCAAACCCAAGCTGTCCCCCTGCTGTGACTCCCCTGTGTGACAGAGCTGAGGCAGGCTTTAAATGGGGACATTGCCTATCCCAATGCTAAACCGGTCCCCTGCATTACCAGAGAGCAAGGATGATTGCAGAGCCTGAGTTTAGTTATTCTGCTGGAAGAGTATCTCTGGGAGTAATGGGAATACTGTTATATCTTATCTAGAGCTGGAGGCCCTGCTGCCCTATAGCTCTGTCCTTCCAGCTACAGGTACATCCAGGGCTGGAAATGCATACCACTGTAATTCTGTTTCGAAAGGAGTAGCATTCATTCAGCCCCACAGCCTGGGGTTGTTTATTCTCTCAGATGCCACATTTAACCTCTGCTCCTCCGCCCAAGTTCTCAGCTCTATCAATCCACGCTGTCCTGAGAGGGTAAAAGGAAAACTCAATAGCAGAGGAAAGCGGTGCTCTAGGAGCAGAAATCTCCTTCCTGAGCTCAAAAGGCACGGGGAAAAGGCTGCAGGGAAAATGATGGGATGTTTGGTTGGAGTGAAGCACGTTTTGTCTGAATGCAGGCATACAGCAAGGAAGGGTCCTTCTTCCATTGACTAGGAGGTCAGGGACCTCAAGGCATCCTGCCCACAACAGCTTCATTCTTTACATGCCATGAGCAACTTCTCTTCTGCATTTCAAGTTCTTCTCTAGAGCAATCTCACCCAGAACTGGCAAGGCCCATCCTTGTAGCAGCAGCAGCTCTTCTTCTAGTACAGACTGGAAGGCCAGAGAGGAGCTCTGGCACCCTGGGAGCGTCTCCTGTTTAATTAACATGCTTCTGCTACGGGACATCTGCAGTTCCAACATTTCATTGCTCTTCCTCCGCCTTCCCCTGGAGGAGCGTGTGCTCTCGGACTGCCCCAGCGCCAGCCTGCACATGGCTGCAGCAGAAGGACGTGGCTGTATCCAGACCTGTCCTCCCTGGACGCTGGGTGACTCCGGAGAGCTCGGCCCCGTGCCTGCCCGGCTCCCAGCGTGGCCCAGGTGGCTCTGTGTCCTCAGGCAGGCTTCGTGCCAGGCTGACCACCGACTCCCTGTTTTCTGCTTGGCCACTCTTAAAACAGTTGGCTGTTTGGGCCTGCAAAGCGTCTTGGAGACCCCACAAGAAATACTCCCCCTCAGTTCTAATTTCCTGTTTACAATGACATTTTGGGATGTGCTTCCAAGCCAGTCTTTAATCCTTTTACTCTGTCACATTGATTTTGAATCATTCTAGTTTAAGTGTTATGAGTACCAAGACAAATATTTTTTATGAGTCTCAAACCACAAGTATCTTTTTTGACCTTGTTTTTAATTTCATCACAAATAATCCCAAATTTAGCTTGACAGAATCCGTCTTCCACAAGGTACCAGAGGCTGCCTGATTAAGACCCAGCCTCATGAAAGCAGCTATTTAATGGAATTTCAAGGCAACTCTGAAAGGAGTAGGTTCAGACCTCCAACCCCACAGTAAAAAAGGTGCATAACCCCCTCTGGGAACACAACAGAAAATATTCTGTAAGAAAATTGTACTCATGCAGCTTTACTTTCCTTATGCATTAGTTTTCAGTAGCTACCAAACATGACTGGCATTTCCTAAACACAGGCAAACATTATTTATTAAAGGAAATGGGAGTCCCCTCCCTGAACAGCCAGAGGGTCCTCAGCCTAGGGCACAACCCGAGGGAAATCCAGAGCACTGCGGGCTCCGAGAACGACCTCGTGCATCTACGGATCTGTGGCTCCTTGCAGCTCAAGACAAGCTCAATGGAAACTGAACAGTCAAGTCTCTGTGCACAGGAATACCATGACATTTTCTGTAAAGGCAGCTTGCAGCAGAAAACTCAGTGTGTTTTTCTTCCCCCTTTTGACCAGCATGACCCAGCAGAATGTGTTTGCTGAATCTGTGAGGGAACCCAACTTAAACATTGTAAGTTAAAGGGAAGAAAAAGCAGTCAACCTCACATCGGGTTTTTTGTGCCAAACCTCACCATATAGAGATGTGCAATTATGGAATTTCCTGAAATACATTTTTGCTAGAAAGAGAAGTGGATAAAGGTTACATGGAACTCTGAAGAGCTTCATGAAAGGATACAGCATCGTAACCAAATGACCCACTGAGTGGGGAAAGAAAACCACAGTATCCAGTTTCAGGTGGCAATCAAAGTCTGAGCTCTCAAATGCATATGATAAAGGAGGTATCCACAAGCAATATGTGCCAGCATGGGGTTTTTAAGCTCTGATTATACCTGGAGGCAGTGGGCCCTGCGTGCCTTGCTGTAGACTGGTGTTGCTGGCATGAAACTGCTTTTCCATTCCCAGGAAAAAAAATATAGAGCAGTGTGTTCTAATATAAATTTCTCTGGCCTTCTCCTAAAATGTCAGCACTTCTGGTCAACTGCTCGATATCATCAAGAGAGAGCTGAAACCTCTCCCAGCAGAAGAGCCCACATCTCATCCCCCACAAGGCCCTGGGACAGGCAGGGTTTCTTCAGCCTGCATTGCATCCCAATGTGCTCACTTACACAGGTTTGTGACGTTTTTAAGGGTCGTGTTTTTCTTTTTTTCCTTTTTTTTTTGTCCTGGTCCTTGCAAACCCTAATTATGACTCCAAGGTCGTTATCAGTGATGTCAATTATGCAATGGCTGAGCAGCTGCTCCCCCTGTTGCTGGCCTAATAGTGCCATGTTGAAGGAGACAGCAGAATTTCTTGTGCCATTTAAAATTTGCTATATCATGAGTTTCCTTTCAATTGCAAAAGCAGAAAAACAGCTTGAGTACTTTTCCTCCTACATCTTTACTTCAAGCTGCTTTTACAGTCCTCAGTACATCTTTCAGCATCTCATGCCTTAAATACATATCCCAAGGGTAATAAAGAGGAATTTAAAAAGACCAGTTTTTCCCAGATGGTACCCAAAGTCATCTATGAACACAATGTTAGGAACTGCTTTAAAATAAACTCCACTGGAGAATTCTGGCTATGGGAGTACAGGGCAAGTGGCCATTCACATGTTACAAAGTGCTGTACTGGGTACTAAAATACAACTGCTTCAGGGTGAGAACATGGAGGCAGCTCAGCAGAGAAGAACAGCATTTAGCACACCACTGAAATGAAAGGGGGCTGCCTTTCTTCGCCTTCATAGATTTTATAACAGTTTAGATAACTAGAAGGAGGTAGCCCCAACAGCAAACTATCAGTTATCAGTGATTTCCTCCTCTGTGCGGGTGAGGGTGAGGAGTGTGGTGTGCCACATCCCACCACGTAGGAAGTGTTAACAAGCACTTGCTTTTTCATGGCAGGCGTCTGGTAGCAAATATCAAAAGAGACCCAACTCTTCCCCTTTCGCACATATTGCGTATTTTTTCCTTCTTCATCTCGGAAGATGAAAGAATGCGTCTGGATTCACACGGGGTGGCCTCCTCTGTGACCTGCCTCGCAATGTCACAAACAGCAACACCAATGGGATACACCCATTTGCCAAATCTGAAGTTTGGCTTTAGAAGAAATCCATTTCAGTGCCTCTTTTACATAAAGCAATGCAAACAGGATGTTGTACAGAGGAACACAGCTGTCTTTTAGTCTGCACATCAACTGTTCAGAAATGGGTATCTCTGTTACTGAGGAGCTGCTGGGCTCCTCTCCCTCTCACCTCCTTACTTCCCATTCCCAATTTCTACCTTGCAAAACTCCTACTGGAGCCAGACTAAAGCTGAGCCCTTCCTGCTGAGTACTAAGCCCAACAAGGAAAACCAATGGTCCAATTTATCGTCTTGTTGATGCTTACACAGTCCTATCTCTGTCCCAGTGTTTGCTCTGCCCCTTCTTATTGCATTAACGAGGTTGGAAAGCAAATTAAAATACCCTGCCATTGTCGGTGCAGCCAGCAGCTATGACTCAGAATACACAGAGCCTGCAGATCTGGTGAGTAAGTTGGAGCTTTTTCTCCCCACACCCCATCCTTTTTTTTTAAAAATAATCTCATTAGAAAATAGAAAGACTTCAAAGAATTTGACTCTTTCTCAAAATTACTGTATGATTAAGGATTTCTGGTGGAGCCACCTTTTCAGCTAACTCCAGTGATAGGCGAGGTTCTCCAGGCTGCCAGCTTGGTCTAAGCAGTTCCAGAAGCTGAAAAACCTCCTGATGATGCCCTTAGGGTTTGTGCATCTGGGCTTTAACCGTGCGAGATCCAGAACTCTCAATGCCTTCAGACTTTGAGAACTTCCTGCTTGGGCCAGGAGGATGCTGTCAAAACAGACTTCTTTACTGAGTGACTCAGTGCTGCTTTCAGTCCTTGCCAGAAGCCAAGTACAGAGGCATGAGGAAAACAAACAGAAGTTACTGAAGCATTTCAGAGTTTTCAGAAAAGTTTGGTTCAGCTTTAATTCCAGTAAAGCTCAGAGAAGGATGAAGCAGAAAAACATTTCCTAACCAAATTCCTCATGCAAAGACTCTTAGTAGACAACACGTGTGAATTTTACAACAGTTTTACATTCCTGGTCAGGCCTCACAAGGTTCCACAGCTGCAAAATGCACATACAGAACTCATGGACAAATGCCCTAAAAATACCAGCTTAAGTTTTGCCCTCAGCCCTACTCCCTCTGCCAACCAGCTTCCCGGGAATTGCATGGGTTTCAGAGCAGAATTCAGCCTGGTTTGTTTTGGTTTTTTTTTTTTCTTTTTTTTCCCCTGTTGTTTTTGAAGCAGTATAATCACTTTATGGAAGAGCCTGGCAGACACCAAAGGCTGCACGCACACAAGCATGCTTGCTGGGAACTCTCCCCCAGGAATGCTCAGCTTGGATTTGGCCAGCTTTTCATCTAATTCAAGCAGTAGAATACCAGTTTTTGAAAACAAAATAGTCCAAATATATTTAAGTGTGAAAAGCAAAACTATATTTGCCTGAAGTTGGAGAAAAAAAATGAAACCCCAGATATGCTCCAAAAAACACTTCCATGCCAAAGCCTATCTTGGATCTGTATTCACACACTCCTTTGTGGGTTGTTTGTGATTAACATCAGTTTGGCACTGGGGAAAAGGAACCATTGGATGCTTCATCAGCTCCTTCCCTTCTGCCTTCCTCCAGAAAAAGTACCATAGCTCAAAGTAGGACACCAAAGCAGTAACAGCCACCACCATCACCCCAAGCTTGTGATAATGCCACAACGGCAAAATAGTACAACAAAAACATTGACCTGCCACGTAAAAAAATTAATTTATCCTAATCTGGGCCAAAGAACACTGAAATATCTTCTTCATGACAACATAGTTAATTCCTAACATCACTGAACAGCAGAGGGTAGTTCAAGTCCCTGAGAGTACTGCTACAATTATATTAACTTTGACCTTTTAAAATTTCTTTTAAATGTAACTGTCTACCTCAAGGGGTTTATTATACTGTGATTCAGAACAATTTAGCCAGCCTATTCTTTATTTTTAAATACGCATTTCCTATACATGTACACACACAAACTCAAGTCCATCGTAATGGGATTCCTGTAGTCTTCAGAATTACCAGGAAAGCTACACAGCCACACCTGGGGCTCCGGCCTACAAACCCAGCAGGAGCACAGGCTCTGCAGCTGGCCACAGCTACGGCACCGATGGCCACAGCTACGGCACCGATGGCCACAGCTGAGCCCAGGGTCCGGGCACGGGCTCAGCCCTCCTCCCACCAAGCCACCAGCTCCAGAACATCCCTTGGCACACACAGCCACGAGGAAGGGTGGCTATTGCTCCTGCACAGGTTTATCTTGATCAGGAGCCTATCTGCAGGCTGACTGTACCACTGATAATGGACCTTAATAACAACCTGGTGAGTTAAAGCAGTGCTGCAAATCTCAGATGTTTTCTTCCATCTTTACACTTATTCCAAGTGAAAAAAGCATAATTAAAAAATTTAAAGTGTCTTATTAATCAAACTAGCTAACAAAGCAGCTTGCAAGTTGTCTGAAAAATTCATGTGGCATGCAAAGACCAAGGCTCATAAATTTAGGGAATTCATTAGACTATCTTCCTTACAGAGGACAAGAGGAGTTAACTCTGGCTTTTTAGACAAAATAGAGCCTCTGATTCATCACTGCACCAACTGACTAGCACAGTAAGACCAATTTAGGCAGTTTCAAACAGACTACAGAACCCAAACCAAACAGTCAACAAAATTAGACCAAAAACCTGTGCTTCAGGGAGGGATTCTGACCCAGCCATAAATCATCAACTGCAGGTTCTTCAGCTGTTGTTTGTAAGGTCACACTCCCCTCTTCAAACTCACTGGAGATCCAGAAGACAACTTCAATGCCTTCTCCCAATTAAATAGCTCGTTTGGATCTAATACGATGTTTATTGACTCCTGGGCCCGTATTGATTCTGAATAGGCTACAGCTAAGGTTTAGTAAATGCCTCGGAGATAAATCAGCATGCAGGTAATAAACTGCAGATCACATAAGCAAACATTACTTAATTATATTCCTATTAATATATTGAGTCTGTAATGAATTTTTGAGGCATTTAATTATCAATTTGACAAGATAATCTAGGGGTAGTTAATGATGGACCAGGAAATTGTTAAAAAACACAGACACTTAATAAGTCTCCTAACTGACACTGAATTAACTTGCTTTAGCTGTCTGGTTAAATAGACAGCAGTTAATTACAGACTGCTTAGGCAGTCTCACAATTTTAATATATGACCCTCTTTGCTGTGCAGTAACCATACAGCAGGGGACACGGGGTTTTCTCCATGTATTTCCTTCTGATGGCTGAATTATTTGCTGCTGTAACCCCTTTTGCTTTCAGTAAGATTCAGCACTTAGGCCTTTATTATTTACAAATACAATGGACTGTTCCCTCTCTTTAATGATCAGAAATCATTGTGTGTTTTAATCCCTCAAGGATTAACAACAAAAAGGGAATTTCTCACTCCTAGGAAGGGTAACAGTTTGGAAATGGAAGTGGCCACCTTGAGGCTCCTTGAGGCTCCAAGTGGTCCTTGGACAGGCAGAGACACCAGCTAGATACCCTGGCTAGCCACAGATGTCTGAGTTTTGCTGTCTACATATTCATATATGTCCAAGAAATGCTCTACCCAGTGCAGAAGTGCAGCTCCTTATTTGGATAAAGTCCGACACTTCACTGCAACAACGGGATCAGCACTGACTCATCATACAAGGATGATCACTTGCCATAGTGTTTTGGGTTTATAAAAAAAAATTAAGGGAACTGAGCCAGCCAAGGCAGCACCAGAGACAAGCATTAACAGTTCATCCCAGAGGTTAACAAATAAGGGTAACAAATAGTAATAGCTGTGACACCTTCTCTAGGAGTAGCCTCAAGCTACGCTGAGGAAATGCAGCTTCCTCGAGCTGGGGAAGTGGTGGCACTAGCTGGTTTGAAATGTAAAACACTGCTGATAATCCCGGGCTGTGCATGAATAAAACATTGTAGATCCTTAATCAGCCGGAGAAAACACCCTGCTTTAAGAAAAAGACATTTCAGGAAGTAGAAGCAGTGTTGTTTGGCTCCAGGAGTTCAGAGGCCTGGAGTCATCAGTCTCTCCTATCATTAGCTTCAAGAGAAATTTTCAAGTGCTGGTTCTTTTAATTTATTTACTTTGGGGAGCCTTTAAGAATGAAGCCTTTTTTCACAGTAATTCTGCAGCCTAAAAGATCTTTCTCCAAAAATAAATAAAAACATTCATGCAATAACACAAATCCAGGAAGAAGAGCTTAAAAAAAGCCACCAAATGTTTTTGCTACTGGAAAACTTGAGTGGAAGCACCAGGGACCCTTCCTCAGCCAGATATTTGCATGACAGTGAGATGACACCAGCAACATCATTCTGCCCCAAAAGCCCTTAGCAGCTGTGGTAGTGTTAACTAGCAGGGTTAGTGGGCAGAGTTCTTCCATCACAGCCTCCTGAAGGTACAAATTCAGTGGAGACAGCCCTCAGTCCGGGAACTAAGAAGTCCTTGTGAAATCTGTGTCTCTAGCTGCTTTATTTAAGTCATGTCATGTTCTGCACAGCTAGGCCAAGAAAGACTGAACAGGGTTGTCTCAAGGCACAGTTCCCAAGGCACCATTCTCCAGCTTCACCCGAGTGAGAAAAATAAGTTTCTCTGGCTGAGGGCAGCTTGGACACCTGAGGAGGCTCTGATGGCTGCTGAGGACACGCCAGTCCTCAGCTTGAGCAGAGCTGCTTAGGTGGTCCTGCAGGCCTGTTCTGCCCAAGGAAGGTAAGAAAAGCCATCAGGAATCCTTGCCACCTCCAAAGTGTTGCTTCCTACGTGTTTATCAGTGACAGGGAGAGAGGGAAAGGATCGTGTTTTGCCTTCTTGCCCAGCTTCCCCAGAATCAGCACTGATTTGTCATCTACTGAGCAGTGACCTCCCTTCAAGAGGTACCGGGTCATTTTAGGGCACATCACCGTTAGATCAAACATCTACACTAAGTCTCCTCTGAAAGAGGGAGCAGCAGTTGAGGCTGGAAGGAATTCACAGCCCTTCAGCTCCTGCTGCAGGTGGGACCATGGCAAATTCACAGACCATTCCTTCAGGGCAGAGAGGGGAAGCAGAACTGAGTTTAACCCCCTGTTCTCTGAAAGAGAAAGCAGCACTTTTCCTGCCCTGACACCAAGCCAGCGAGGTCACTGACAGGGCTGTGCTCTGCAGGATACTTGCTCATGCCCAGTTGTTTTGGGCTTTCCAGTAGAGAAACTATTTTGCCAGAGGTGTTGTCAGATTTACCACCAGCTCTGCATGTGGAACTCAGCACATGCATCACCAACATGCTGTGGTAACTCTTAAAAGCCAGTTTTGGTCCCAGGACCCCTTGGGATGTCTAGAAACAGGCACAGCCTGTGGTGTTTTTGGACGCGCTGGTGATGGAGCTGTTGGCCATGGCATGCAGCCGTGCTCTGGCTTGGGAGGTCAGACCACGGCCCTGGCCCTCAGGATCCTTGGTCAGTGCTGCTGTGGTCCAGAGCCAACTGAAAGTTGATGTCCTGCTCTCCGAGACGTTTGCTTCCTCCGACCTATCCCTGTAGGCTTCTTCTCTGGGATTTCTGCTCAGAATGGGCAAGACAGTCCCATTTCCTCAGGGCAGGCAGCTGCTGTGCCCTGCTGGGGCTGCAGATGTGGGCTGCACACACCTTCACCTCTCCTCCCCAGCACAGATGAGCGCTCCAGCCCCTGCCCATCCCTCCTCCTCTTGCACAGATGGTTGCCGGGGTTTCTCTTTGGCTGCTGTTTTTGGGCCCAGCTGCAGGAGGGCTCTGCTCCAACACAGGCTCAGCTGGGCGAGCACAATGGGAAAACAAAGGCCTGCTCGCTGGGGATCTAAGCCTTTTCAGCCCCGTTTCCTCTTCCGATGCTTTCATTTCCTCCAAGTGAAATGCTGCTGAAAGGAAGACACTGTGGCTGTGGCTGCTGCCATGGGCATGGGGCTTGGATGTCACTAGCTGCTGCTTCATCTGGGTCAGGGATTTCAAAGGAGCCATCACTCTGCTCCTCCCATAGAAATAATATATCTTCTAAACAGGTTTACCCAAGCAATCAGTAGAGACCTGGGATCACTCAGCCTTAGGAACAAGTGGCCTTGTCTGGCCCGTGTTCCTACAGCAGATCCCAGAAGAGGTGCTGTACATCCCGGAGCAAGTGCAAGTGAGACAGCCTATCAAGAGCTTCTCGATTTTTAGCATTTGCTCTGCAGTTTTCAAGGCACCCAGAAAACACAAGGATGCACTTGGGAAGTTGGGAGGGAAAGGGGTAGCTTGTGCTTCGGCAGTTACAGTGTGGGGCTAGAGAGAGGAGGAGGGAATAAAGTGACTTAATTTATAGCATGGCTTTACTGCCACTGCCCGCGACAACGAGGGACTAGGGGAATGTTTCCTGCTGGAGAAAGGGAGGCTGCATTCATTTAGCAGCTTTTTGGCAGGTGACAAAGTTATCCTCGCCGGGCGAGAGAGAAGGTGTTAATCTGCGCATTTGCTGGGGAAGGAACTAACATTCCGCGACTTTACAAGAACCTTGAAGCTGACCCACGGCCAAGCGAACCACGAGCCGGAGTTTCCCCGGAGGTGGGCTCCCCGGACCCCGCCTGGCCCCGGCGCGTCCCGCGGGCTGGCCGGCAGAGGGCACTGGCGGAGCGGGATTGCGGCCCCGGCCCCGCCGCGGTCCCGGGATGCGGCTCATTCCCACCGGGAACCACCGCGCTTCGCAGAGCAGCACCTGCTTGTCCCGGTCCCAGAGCTCCCGTGGCTTGGAAAAGTCCATGAGCGGTCTCGCCGTGAGGGCACCAGCTACAGGAGCGAGCAGTGGGGTCCTTGGGCAGCCCAGCCAAATCTCTCCTGAGGATGGATCTCTTCTAGAGGACAGGGAATGGAAATAAAGCACCTCTGAGGAAGGAGTCTGGCAATGTGGCACCTCTCTTCCCCTAGCCCATCCACCCACTGGCCTCCATCCCGTGACCTGCACACTAAACAGCCACCCAGGGTTGGGGGAGATGGGGATTTTTGGAGGTGGAGCACCATCCTGCTGCCCCTTGGCTGAATGGCCGGGACCCCCGTTTCTGGGGGACCCACTCTCTTGCAGCCTGCAGAGCCCTCACTCCCACTGACAAACACATTTGCTTCATTTCGAGTTTTGCAAAGTGACGCGGGCTGCGTTGTTTGAGCCCAGCACCCTCCTTGGCCTGTTGGCTGCTGCTCCCCAGCACTGCACCCCTTCCCAGGGAGGGGAACCTGCCAGCTCTGCCTGCGACCTGCAGGTCCAGCACAGGAAGGCAGCTCATGCCGATGGGGTGGCCAGAAACACCATCTACAGCTGGGGATGGCAAAGAGGGGTACACAGGTCCGTGGGGCATTGGCAGCATCTGGTCCCAACCTGCACAAGGGCTCCAACGGGGCTGCAACCCAGGAAAAAGCCCTTCCTTGGAACCCCTCTAACCATGAACGGCAGGAGCAGCACGTCTCTGGAAGTGACTGGTTTGCTCCAGTAGCCTCTTTACAAGCACCGAGGGACAGCTGTTTGGGGACCGCTGGGTTTTTAAAAGGCCACTTACAAGCTTTAATACTGCGCTGGGGGAGAGGGAAAGGAGAAGGGGGGTCAGGGAGGGGTGGTTGCATTGACTGCTTAGGACTTAAAGCTGTAAACCTCTTCTTCCCTCTCTCATTGCTGGGACATTTTTATTGGCGAGATGAAGGGAGACAGAGCACAGCTCCACAACTTGCTCTTCTTCTAGAGGTTAATGACCCAGTTAGCAGCTCTTGGCTGCATTTCCCGACATTTTGCAGACATCAAGACCCGTCTCCCTGCCAAGTACATTCTGTTCCCTGGAGCTCGGCCAATGCATCTCAGATTACTATGTAATGCGACAAAGAGGGAGAGCTGGAGGTGAGGGTGGGGGCTGGAGGGGAGATACGGGAGCCGTTGGGGAGGGGGCAGGAGAGGGTGGGAGAAGGGGAAACACCACTTCTAAATTTAACAACTAAGATGGAAATGAAGCTCCCAAGGTGCTTATTTGCTGGATAAAACGTGAATCCCAGGATGAATTGGAGTGATGCTTCTGGGAAACAGATGCAATCAGCAAATAATTCCCCCCTAGGGACTGTGCAGGCCTGTGCTTCCTGGATCTGCTGACAGTCAAGCTCTGCTTCTGATGCCCTTGTGCCCAGGACAAATACTGCTGGGGAACTGGGGCTGCTTTCCTGAATGACAGTCCAGCATCCCAAGAGGAACAGGGGCTTAGACAGGAAAATGGGGACTGGGGGGAGTGAAGAGAATGAAGTTCCTGCATGGTCTTTTACCCGGAGCACAAGATGCTGCTCAGGCACGCTGTGCTTGGTGAGCTTGGCTGCTCCAGATCCAGCCAGTTTCACAGTAAAGGAAGGTCAGACCATGGGGAAGGCTCTCCTGGCTGTGGTTGCAGCTTGCAGAGGGGCTGAGCTGCCACACCTGTTGGTAGCTGGTGCCTGCCACTGTTAGAGACCAACCTGATCCCACACTCCACATGTGCCCTCGAGCCTTTGCCCAGTGACCAGCCTGGTGTCTCTCCCAAGCCATGCTGGGGTCTTCCCCTGTTGCTCTGAGGAGATCCCGTGGCCATTACACGCACTACAATGCCCTTGGCCCTTGTAAACCTTCCCTCACAGGCGGCTCGTGCCGTGTTTCTGATTAAAACCACATTGCTTTCTAGTTGTTTCTTTGAACCAGAGACCCTCCCATGTTGGCAGTGTTGGAAATGAAGCTTGGGGTCCTGACCTGAGAGAAACTCTTGCGATCCCTCTTCTCCAAGGCTGGCATCTCTGTTACAGCTTTCCCATGCTACCTAAGTGCAGTATCTCCTACTAATTCAGCTCTGGACCTTCGAGAACCTTCTGTTCACAGCTGCTTTGAGAGCCTCCCAGCCAGACCTGCAGATCCATCATGCCCTGGGCTGCTGCACCACTCTGAGGACGTGCCACAAGCCTTTCTCCACTCAGGGCACAGTTTCTGGCACATGGTCATGCCAGTTCTCAGCCCAAACTTTTGCCAGGTCTGGGGTTTCTTTCCCTCCCACCTTCTGCACTTGTGGCAGCTCCACATGGTCTGAGCATATTGCTCATAGACCTCCCAGCCGTGGGCACCTCTGCCCAAACCCTACACTGATATAGGAGCTCATCCAGTCCCATTCCTGCTCCGCTGCTTGGACATAGCCAGGGTCCTAATCCCAGCCCATTCCCTCTCCCATCCTGTTCCTGCCATATCTACCTCCTCCCACTTTGTCTTTCTTGGTCCAGCCTGGCCTCTCTGGGGCACAGGGTGTGTGGGGTCTCCTCTCCTGCTGCTGGCAAACTCCTGGCTGAGCCTGCTGGCACAGCCCTCCTGTAAGGAGATGTGCTAGGAAACGAGCCTTGAGAGTCACCTCTGACAAAGGGGTGTGAGCAGGGTCAGGAGCTGTGGGTGAAGGAGGGGCCCCACCAAGCAGAGCAGGAGGCCTGGGGAGAGCTCAGGGGAGGGGGCTGACAAGCACAAGGTGTCAGAGCCTGCTCACAGGACCTGATCCCCACAGCCAGGGCCATGCCAGCAGTGCTCCGAGCCCTGCTCTCTCTCCATGGCCTGGCAGGAGCGCTCAGGCAGGGTCAGCTCCCAGAGCTGAGAGAAAGGGTTGTTCCCCAGCATTGCCGTGCAGTCAGGTTGTGCCCCACGCAGAGGACCTGCTCCCCCCTTCAGAGGTGGCTGGATGCAGCCAGGCTTCCAGGCAGCACCTCAGGGCCCCCACCCTGCTCCCACAGGCTCGACAGCCCCCTTTGTGCCATCCCTCAGGATCCTGCCTTGTGAAATGGGAAGAGAAGAAACACAAGAGGTCTGGCTCAATGGGACTGCTTATCTCCCTGGAGCAGAGCCCTCCCTCCTCTTCAGGAATTATTTCCTTGAAAGACACAAACCAGCACAAAACTGCCTCTTGCTCAGCTCCATCTGCCACGTGGGGGCTGGGTGCTGGGAGGCCACGGCTGCTCATGGCATTTGCCAGACAGACATGGCTTTAGGAGGATTTTTCACAATGTGCAGCCTAAGAAAGAGATGAGTCAGGTTTACCTGTACCAGGAGTTGCTAGGAAAATCCTGAAAAAGAAAAGAAAAAAATAAGTGTTTTTATGGAGAAGAACTTCCTCAAAAACCACTGTAAATGCCAGCATCTAAAAATCTGGCACTGCATCACTTCGCTGCTGAGCATCTGTCCTCGAGGCCAGCCCTACAGAGAGAAAGTCATCAGGGGCCAAAGCATCCTTTAAAACACAAGCCTTGGCTAACCACAAACATGCAACCCTCCCCACTTCTAAGCCACACGTCAGCCTCCTCCAAAGGATGAGAAGGTCCAGACACAGTCCCGTGATGTAGGACAGCTGGGAGGAGGGCACAGGTTGCAGGAAGGAAGGAGCACCTCCTCCCCAAGAGGAGCTGGGTACAGGCGTACACTGAGTCCCAATTTTCCAGCAAGGTCATCCCAGTCCTCTTTGGTGGCTCATGTCCTTCCACAGCAGATGCCCAGTGTGGAGATGAGCCCACATCACGCACACTGGGCTCGATGCTGCACAAACCCAGCCTGCAGTGCTGGTCCTGGCCCCACTCACTTGATACTCAATGCCCAGCAGAGCTGTTACAAGTCAGCAGCTCTCAGCCAGCAGGGAGGGCACAGGGGCACAGATGTGCAAATAGGGAAAAACCTGCCAGAGGCATCTCAGCATCTGGTACAATGCTAAGAAGACTTGGGTTGGGACAATTATGGTTTAAGTGTTTCTATTACCAATGCCAGAAGAAGCCTTTGAGACCTTATCAGGGTAAATAATTGCAGGTAGGTGACTGCTAAGTTCACATTACTTTTTTTCCACCTTTCCCTTTCCCAACAGATCTGTGCTGGAGTAGAAATCATGGCAGTAAACAAGCATCAAGGCCAACACATATAAAGACAGAGAAATGTTCCAGTGCTATTTGTGGGGCAGGGTGAGCCAGGCAAGCACCAGATGGGCCCTCCATGTGACTTGTAGTAGGGAAGCAGGGATGTGAGTAGGGAAGCTCATCCCAAAAGCTGAGACTTTTTGTTGTTTTAGGAGACCAGCAAAGACCTCATTTCTGTCTCAATTGGCTCTTGAATTTACCAGCTCACAAAAACCATCAGGCAGTTTTTGTGCAATACTACAGCCAGTCCAGGCTCAATTCCTCACCTTTTAACATCACCCCCAGACCCACCTGCCACAGGAAGAAGCACAGTTCATTAGTCCAGTGTGGGAAGGGCAGAAAGCAGTAAGCCTAAAGTGGATCTAGGAGGATTTAACTTTGGCCCATCTCTAAATGTTTTTAATAACAAACACAGTTAAGCACTGAAATCATTGTCTAGGGGGTCTGTGAGAACTGTAACCTCGAATGTTTTCAGGAACAGGACAGAGGCAAATATCTGGGCTAGCTTGGGTCCAGCTGGTCCTATGTTGTGGCAGGGTATGGACCAGTTGACCTCTTAGTATGCATCGGCCTTTCCCATCCCAATTTCCAGATGTGTTTGTTCAGCTCCTCTCTGTCACATGCTGACCCCTCCCTGTGTGTTCACAGGATGTGTGGCACGCTGCTGAGCCTGATGCTGAGCAACTTGGTCTGACTTGTGAAATCATATTTTCCCTGAAATTAGGATGAGTTTTGAGATATACATAAATGTATAGAATAGCAGAGAATATTTATTAGGGTTGAAATTAACATTGATTGATTTGATTTTTGCTGATTAGGTAATTATGAGAACTAAAGGGGTAATCACCTTTTCGACGAGGAAATGAAACAATCATCCAAGCTAGACAAGTCCCGAGTTTCTAATTTGAGCAGGGAAAAAAACCTCAAGCTACAGGTGAAGAAGAAAGAGCAGTATCTATGCCATGTTGCCTTTCAGCTCCCAAGCAGACACGGGCTGGGACTTTTCCCCCATGCTCATCTCAATTTTATCCATCCATATGCCTTGAGAGATGGACTGAGGAGAGATGCAAGGGTTAGCTCGGCGAAAGCAGTGCAAGGTCAGATCATGGCTTAGTTCGCAGCCAGAGGAGGAAGAAGCCTTTCCTACCCCTCTCCACCTCACCAGAAGTAGGAACAGATCTGTCAAGTCACTGATGACTGAAGGTGAGGCTCACAGGAGCGAGTCCTGCCTCACTCCCCTGCCTGGACCTCTCTCGCACACCTGCAGCCCCCCAGGGTGACCCCCAGACTGGTTCACTGGATGTTTGGGATACCTTCAGGGCTCACATCTTGGTGCTCTGGGATTTCTTCCCCGGTCAGCAACATGGGAAAAGGCCACCAAGTGCAGACCTCAGCCTCACCCCCTGCCCAGCAAATGCCACCCCTCATTGCCTTGCGTCTGGCTTGGACAACCATACAAGCACCACGATTCCTTGTCCCTGTTTCCACCTGTATCATAATGGAAGCCAGGATGAAGGGACACTCTGGAAAGCCAGCTACCATCAGTTCCTTAAAAACAAAACAAACAAAGGCTTTTTCTCAGCTGCAGTGGCATGAACAGAGTTTAGTCCCCCTGGCTGCTCCAGGATGTGGCTGAGATATATCAGGGAAGAGCAGCTGTCAGCATGGATGTGCCTAAAATTAGCTCAAAGAGAAGGTTTCCTCCATTTATTTATTTATTTGCTCCTTAAAAGGCCCCTTCTTATTAGATGCAAATTCAGCACAAAAGCTTCAAGCCAGTACAAAGGCACTGCTAATATTTTTCAATTACACTGAGAGGAAGGTCACGGCGCTTCATGTTTGAATTTCTGCTTGGGATAGAAGCTGTAGCAAAGGAGGGACTCTTTGGAGATTTGGCTGCAGGAATGTATTTGGAAGAGCTGCACCATGTGCAGCAGGTTCAGCTGGTGAGCTGGTGTGCTGGAGACCAGTGTGTCACTTATTTGATGTTTTAGGTGCCCCACAAAGAAATCATGGAGAATGGGTTTCTAACCTTCATTTATCTCCTTTCAGATATACACACACTCCCTTCCAAGAGGTTTCTTATTATACATTATGGCATCTGCTTTCATCTGTTGGCCAGCTTTTCTCTACTATACATCTTTCCCACCCTCTGATAATTCCAGGACTCCCTCACCAATTTCACTCCCTCAGACTGGAGGGGAAGGAAGGGAGTGGAAAAATCTTAAAGATGCTAGATTCCAGCAAGTGTTTTGTCAAAGGGAATTACCTCAATAAGGCCTTTTGTAAGCAAAAGACTGGAGAAAGAATTCCCTTCTTCTTAGAAAAGAATCCACATATGGCATAGATCCATAGGAAAGCAGGCTTGATCACTTCTGCTGCTCAGGGGACCATCTGTTAATTATAGAGCTCACAAAACTTCATCTCATCACCTCTGTTTGGCTCATGACCCAGGGACTGAAATGGGAATACCTATACAGATATTTAGAAGAAATGGAAAATAGCAAAGAAGAACTCTGGGAGTAAAAACAACCCAAAATTTCCTTTAATGTACCTAGTCCATTCCACATAGCTCAGAAAAATACCGTAATATTTCTTTGTGCATACTCCTGGAGTGGGCTTTGCAGGACACAAGTGTGCCTTCAAACTCCTGCCACCTTGCTCTGCAGTGACCCGCAGCCACCCAGGAGCGGAGTCCTGAGGCTGCTGCCTTTGTGCAGACTTGCTGCTCTCCCAGCTGCCTTCTCTTGCTGCTTTTCATTTCCTGCCCTGCTTACAATATTTTTTGAGGTGAGGAATTGCCATCACCATTGCAGGAAGGCACTGGGCAAGCCTGGGGCAGGGGCTGCTCCTGCAGCGTGGAGAGGCAATGAATGAAGTGGGCAGCGAGTGGCAGCAGCACCTGGATCACCCCTGCACAGTCATGCTGTAATGCAACAAGTCCTGTGTAGCCTGGTCAGGTTGTGCCACAGCTTTTGTCTCCTGACTCTAAAAATACTTGCACCCAAGTTTTTGATTTGTACAGGCACGGGAGGCCATGCACTACAACTCTGTGCTGCCAGAGCATAAATAATGTGTGGGCTGGAGCACTGGCTCTGAGCAGGCCGTTCCATCTACAGCCAGTCTCCATATTCAAGGTCCAGGAGCAAAGTTTCCAGGCTGCAGCTTCAATTTTTGTCTGATCCACTAAGTCAATTGGATGCACATGCAAGCTAGGTCCTGAGATTTTATGGCTTTTTAATGAGAAGGTGAGAACTATTTACACTCTGCATAAGCTCTTCCCTCGAGACAGCAATCCTGCTCAGGGTTAAAGGCCTGCTAGAGCTACCTGCCTACCATTTCTTTATCCTCTTCTCCAAGAAAGCACATCAGAGACCAGAAAGTCAAGCATCTCTGAGTACATCTGGCTTAAAAACCAGCCCCCCTGCCCCATATCGCTCATCCGTCTGCTCTGATGGCATCAGTGTTGCTCTGAACAGCACTGCAAGTAGTGCTGATTGCAGAGCAGCAGCAGGAAGATGGGAATCATTAAAGCAACTCAGCCAAAGCCCTGTAATTAATTAGTTAGAAAAGCATCTTGGCGTTATTAGAGAGGCCTCAGCAGAGGAAGCGACACCTCTGTTCTAACAGACTCACCTTCCGCCAGAGCTGCTGCTGTGATGTTTGACATTGTGCTGGTGTAAACAGAAATTAGAAGTCAGTGTGACAGGGAGAGGAGCCACTGGCAGGCTGTGCCCTTGGCCAGGGCTGTGCTGTGCGCCTGGAGGTTTCCGTGCTTTGCTCACAGGCAGAAATCAGATCCTGGAAAAAGCTCAGGTAGGGATGATTGCTGCTCAACCAGGAAGACCCTGATTTCTGCTGTGATTAAAAGCAAACCCAGATTTCCCAGGGTACTGAACATAAATCTGGTTATCCAGGTGTTTGTGATTATAAACAGCTAAATGTACACAAAAGGCCACCCCAGACTCCGGGAACTGGTGTCTCCTGGGATCTAGGCACATCCAGGATGCTGCTGTCCCTGGCAAACATGCACTGGCTGCATGGAGAACTGGGCCATGCTCAGAACTGCATATTCATGGCATGCAAATATTAAGCTACTGCAAACTCCCACAGCTGTCATCAGCACACCAGTACCATGGCCATGAGCCCCAGAGATGGAGTAACATCCTATGGGGAGCAGCAGGATGCTGCAAGATCTATGTGTTGCTGAAAATAAGAGCATCAAAAGGCAGTTGGAAACACAAGACTAAAACAGTCAGGATTGTTTTAAGGACTCTTAATTTCCTCTGGGGCAGGGGGCCAGGCAGTGTGGCTGGTCCATGGGGCAAGGAGGAGGCAGGAGGCCTGGCTCTCCCACTGACCTGCCGTCATACCTTTGGCAACTCATTTTTTTTTTACCATGGGCTAATTTTGCCCTTTCCCCGCTTGGTACTGTCAGCCTCTAGGAATTCATAAGTCTTGAGCTGGGCCTCCAAACACCACAATTTTGGCTTAAAAATCAAGAGCTATAAGCATATACGTATGAATTATGTGCCTTTTTGAGTGGCCTTGTGGTTTTTGACTCTTTAGGGATGGTATTTCCAACTGAGCAGGTCAGATTTTTTTTATTATGATTATTATTATTTTAAATGAAAGCCAAGAATTTCACATAAACACAGGGCTCTGGCAGCTCGAGTTGGCAGCACTGCCCGCTCTTCATGTGTCCTGCCTGCTTAGACAGGGAGCATCTGAGGCATGAGCTGTCACTGGCCATGTCTGCAGAGCATCAAGCAAAACCTCCCCAGTGTCAGCTGGCTTCCTGAACTTCCCCAGGGCGACTGGGAAAAACCAGCCATTCCCCAGATGTTCCCAGTGAAGGCAGTAGTTGGGATAACCCCTGGAGTTTGGCCTGCATTAGAGCACAGGTAAGCAACAGACTGAAAGCGACCAAGGAATAGGCTCCTGAGGAAGATTTTTGGTGCATCCTATTTGGGCCCTTCTGTTGCAGCCTTGCCAAGGTTATTCAAGTGCTCTTCAAAGCAGCAGAAAGACTAAGCACTGAGAACTTGTGTGTGCATGCATTTGCTGTTCTCTTTGCTGAGTTTCAGATGATGTCCTGGGCACACTCTGGGCAGAGGTTTGAGAGGAAGATTGTGCGTAATTGCCTTGCTCATCCCATGAGCAAAAAGCTCCAGTTCCCCATGTTTTACCTTGCAGATGTGTGGATGTACCGTGGGAAGCTCCCTGTCTGTGCAGCTGTCACCAGCTCTGCGGTAACAAGAATCACGGCCTTGGCTCTCAGCTCTGAAGCTCATCTCTTCACATTCTGAAGTGAAGATGTTCTCTCAATAAATGAACAAACTGAGATCTTCAAATGAACAACAGATTCTTCCTCAGGTCAGCTTTGCAGAGAATGCAAATATTTCAGGAGTGTATGGTTACTGCTCATAGCTCTCTGGAGCCAGCCTGCTAGCTCCTCTGCGGTGGCTGTAAATCCGATGGTGGTTCAGCTGAAGGACCTCACAGATGCTATTTCAGGCTGATATAATGTACATAAATGGGATTGAAAGCACCCATCTATGGCAGACAAAGCCTTTCTGGTTCATTCAAACACTGAGGAAACCGACCATTGTATATATGCACAGTTGGGATTCATCCAAAAGTGAGCGGTAGCCAAAGGAATTTACACGTTCCCTGGCTGGGGAACATGTTGATTTCAGAAGGCAGCAAAGGTAACACAAGGATACAGGGAGACTCCCTTGCCTGGCACTCAGGGTTTGAACCCCATCCTTTGACCCATCACGAAAGGGAAGAGTCCCAGAAGGACAGAAGAGCCCTCACCATATGTGATATTCCTCATTTAGAGGCAACAAGGTATTTGGTCTCCATGGGATGGCAAGAAAACAGAACTTGTTCTCAGAGTCTCTGGCTTAATTTTAGGGGGTGTCTATCTACCTAAAGTGATACATCAATAAACATCACAATCAGCTTGTGGAATGCATTTCTATAAAGCCCTGCAGAGAACCAAGGGGGTCCAGAAACGTTTGGAGGTGCAATTCTTCAGCCCAGAAGAAGAATTCAGCCCAGAAGAAGAATTCAGCACAGAACAGCCACCAGACCCCTGTGTATCGAGAGAGGTTAAAAGCAATCACATAACCCCAAAAGAACACGATGGCAGGGGGAGCCTGTCTTCAATGTGTGAGAATACATCTAATTAACAGGGTCAGGGAAGGGTTCCCTGGGGCAGATGGCCACACCGGGGGTGCACAGGGTGCCCTGGGAAGCTGTGCTCCTGGCAGAGGTCCCACGTGGGCCACAGAACCAGAGGGATGCGTGGTCTGATCCTGCCTGGCAGTTTCTGTGCAAAATGGGGCCAATTTGCTGGGAAGCTTCCCACTCCCAAGGAGGGAAGAGGTGGGCTGCGAGTTTAACAAACATTTTGGTATTTGGAAGTCATTCCCAGCTCTCGTTTAACACACAGACTGCATTTCCCGTTGCTAACTGGCAGCAAAGAGCTCATCAACATTTAAATAAGAGGCTTGTTAATGCCAGCGTGAGGCAGGTTTGCATGCCAAGGCTGGCTAAGGTTTCGTGCCAAGGATTTTCTAAGAGAGAATTTCTCTAGGAAACTCCTTTAAAAGGAAGAATTCACTACTGGTTAAAGAGAGCGAGGGCTTAATTTGAAGAGGTGCTGAGCTGGTTAAGTCAAATGGATGGTGCAAGAGCTTAAAGCCTGTGAAAATCAGACTCCAGCTTTTAAATCAATTAACTGAAGAATGGCATGTGGAGTTTTGCAACTGATTATGCTTTCTGCAATGCAATAACTGAAGGAAAAAAAGGCTACACATAATCTCTTCCTCCAGTGTCACTGACTTGCCCATCGATGGTAAATATGCCCAGGTGAGGCTTTAAATGCACCTGTTACCTGAGTGCGGGAATATTATGTTCTATAAATGGTCAAATGTGCCTTAGTGCAGGGAGGATGTGCAATATTTGGCTCTGTTTCTAGATCTCAAATGAGTCCTGTAAATTACAAAGCATTTTTACTCTGGGACTTTGTTTTGAGCATTCCATATGGAGATGGAGCCCTCATCTCAGGGCCACAGGAGAGAACGGGTGGCAGTTTTGGCAAAGCTAGAGGGTCTTGTGCTGTATGTCTTTATATCATGGTTTATTGCCTTTCCTTGTTCCATCACAGAACAGGAGTAATGTCCACGGTGTCGGAATATGCACATGGTAATTGGCTTTTGCTGTAATTAAATGCCTCGGTGCCAGCGTTTAATCAGCCGCCAAAGCCGTTTATTGCCTCATATATGGCTGCACCACGAGCATTACCCCTTAATTAGTTGCTGAAATAGTGATGATTTAGCAGCGTCTTTATATTTATACTTTAAGACAGCAGGTTCAGTCCAACACCAACAATACGGCAAGATAAAAAAGCAGACCATTCTGCTATGCAATCATTTGGGCTTATTTATTTTTCCTTACCTTGTGGAAAACAGTGTCATGTGTAACTCCTGGTGACACCACACTGGAGGTGGTTAGCACTTGGAAAGCAGTTTCTACGTCTCTGTTCTGCTCCAGGGCTGACCTTGTATATTTTAAGTGGATTCAGTGTCAATAAAACATTGTCTCCAAAAACTCTCAGCAGCAAAAGAAGTGTAAGCTTCACCCCCTTTGACTCACCCTTACCAGGACTGCCTGGTCAGGCAGACCAGAGGCAGAGAGCTCCCAGTCTTCCTCACAGGAGCTCCCTGGGGAAAGGAACTCCTTGGTGTCACTGGAGTAGCAGCACTTTGTTTTGCACGACCCTGGCAGGTTGTGACAGGTGACACTGACAGCAGCAGCAATTCTCCTGACAGCCCCACCCAAACTCCTCTTCCCCTTTTTCCCCACAGCCATGGTGGTGCTGTGTGATGCAGCCACTTGCCATTTTTGGGGGAATGGAGCAGTGAAAGGGCCCACTCACTGTGTCCATTCATCTTCTCCAGTTTCATTTGTCTGAAAGGAAGAAGTCTGGTCTGATCTTTCAGAGTCCCTTGACAGTTTATGGCATGAGAGGGACCTCTCCAGAAAGCAGTTCACTCTGCCATGAAGAAGCTGCCAGAGGTATGTTGGAGGAATGGCCCCTTGGAAGCTCCATCTCTCGCAGAGGGAGCCCTGCTGCTCTCTTGCATTGGGCTCTTCCCTTCCAAACTATCGTTCCAAACCCTTCCCAGAACACCAACACTGCCTGCTAACACCAGCACTTGGGACAGATTTGTCAGCTTTCCAGGGTTCTTTCCAGATTTGAAAACCCCTGAGTAAGCTCAGGAAGCTCCTGAAAACTTCTCAAATTTGACTAGAAAGCAAAATAAAACTTCTTTTTTGACACAGAAGTCATACAGGAGGTTAGCCTAGGTAAACATTAAGATAAATATCCCAGATGCACATTTCTTCAAAGCCAGGTGGTTAAATCTGCAGTAACCCCAGCTGGAGACAGCCATTGCACCAGGAGAACGCAGGGGTAGGACTGCTGCTTCATCTGACCAGGGATGTCACCAACAGAGCCAAACAGTCAACTCCGCCTCCATCCCTCCCTCAGCCCCGGGACGGCCCCCATTGGCACCTGGATTTAGATACACTTCACTTCCAAAGCTTTCATTGTCTTCAAAGGATTCTGGTAGCCTTTGATTGCAAGAAAAGCAGTGCCAAACTACGGAATTAATAGCTCCCCCACCCTTGGCCCTCGCCTCTGGCCCCCGGCCTGCTAATGTATTTTGATTTGCGTGTGGACAACGTATCCCTGGAACTTTTCCATCAAACAAGTTTAGGAAAAAGTACCTTGTGCTATAAAGGAAGTAATAATATCGAGTTTGGAAAACTACATAGCAGTTTGAATAGACTTGAAAGCCCACACCATCACACTCCCTTTACTGCCAAGACAAAGCCTGTCAGACTCCTGTGTCCTGTAGGAACAAGCTGCAGTTTGTCCTTTCCTAAGGGAGAACACAGGCCCTTCCTAAAGTCCCCTGGGGAAGGGGAGGAGGAGCTGGAGTGAGCCTGCTGCCTGCACCTCCTTCCACAGCTAACAAAGCATCCCCTGACAATACATAACCTACTAAAGAAGCCCTTCATTGTCCCTGGTGGTGGGAAAGCAAGGATGGGTTTTAATTTACAGCCAAGAATATTTAGTCTGGACAGTAGGAAAGACTGTCCAAGGGTGAAGACGACACTGCTATAAAGAGGACTGCCAGGGGAGGTTGTGGGATCTCCATACGCAGATGTCTTCAAGGTCATACTAGATAAAGTTTTCTTGGGAATGATACGGAGGGAATGGGCTTAGATATATTGTCTGCCTTGGGATCTTCCTACAGCTCTCAAAAACTGCTTTAAGATAACCACTTCTGCTGATAGGGAGGACAGTATTCATCTCATTTAACTCCTAAAGGCACAAAACAAACCTGTCTCAGATGCTTACCTGAAGAAAAGATGACATAGCTTCTCGACTGACTGGAGGGCCACCTTAGACGACAAAGCTATCTTCCAGGCTGCTAAAGTTCATGGAAATGAATCCTGCCTTGAAGACAGTCTGTGCTGCTCTGTGCAGGAGATTTCTGAGAGAAAAGGGCTTTTATAAAAAGGCCCAAGGATAGAAAGGGCAGAAAAACAGAGGCTATTAGCAGGGTGCAGATATTTAGCATGTATTTTTGGAGAAGCTTACTGGATACTCTGGATTCCCCACCACATGAAGCATTTCTGTCAGGGACAGCATTCAGTGCCGCACCAGGTTCTCTGGCTGAAGAGGGGGAGGTCAGGCTGTGTGGTGATCAGTGATATTTTCTAAGCAGATGGGAACCATCCTGTATTTACCACAATGATAGCCTAGAAACAAGTTTCTAGAAGAGACAGACTTTGCTAACCACTCTTCTTTCTACTCTCCCCATAAGAGTTTTGAATAATGTTCCTCCGTTCAGCTGCAGAGCAAGGTGCCTGGCTCTGCTGTCACCCCATCACAACCCAAATTTGAGAACATTTGTGGACACCCTCCCATACGACCCAACTCTGCAGAGTACTGCATGGTTTAGGAATGGGTGCTCTCATGCAAAGGCACACATTTTTAGGAACAGTGCAATATTCATCAAGAGATGGCTGGTACAACGGGGGGGAGCCTCTCCTGGGATACTTTTGCATCCTTACTTCACCCAACAGTGAAACAGGCTCTTGAATTAGGTATGCTCAGGAGCCACACAACGAAATTTTGAACCTAAAAGAGAAAAAGGTGGAGGATATGAAGCATAATTGCAGGTGGAGGTTGGGAGAAAGTAAATACCATTCGACTTGAAAAAATAATTTCACACACTAGCAAACAAAAATGAAATTTATAAGAAGTTTATTGGATTGGTAAAATGTAATAAAAAAGCATTTGTGATACTTCTTCTGCAAAGAAAAAAGGCATCTGGCGATTTTGCATATTTATTTTCCCTTACAAAACATTTGAAAAGCATAACTGATAAAAAGGATAACAACTGAAAGAGCAGAGCAAAGAGGAAAATACATCTCAATATAATTGGATAATGCATAATAAAAATACAGAAAACACATGCTTAAAACAGCTTTCATTCTCTTACTGTAAAAAGTCATTTTATGTGTTGAATAAAAAATATATGCCGGTTGCTCTGAAAATTGCAGTTTAGAAGAGGTAACTAGCTGAGAACAAAATATATATATCTATATATATTTATAAATATAGAAAATGTGTATATGCGGCATCTGTCCTCAGAACAAATTGGAATAAATGATTTTCAATTCATGCACACAAGTTACCAGGAAAAAACTTCATTCATTGCCTAGCAGACCGATCCTGTAAGGTGCTGATTGCATTTCCTGAGTGCCCTCAAAGCCCTATGGAAGTAGTCAGTGAGGGAGACAAGTGGCCTGATGGCTTCAGTGACAAGGGAGGCTACTCAGCAGCTCACAGGAGGTGCACTCAGCAATTCACAGGAATCGGGAAAATTCCAATGGCAGCAGGATTAGGCCCCTCACAGACTTGGGTAGTGCTTTTGCTCAGCAAGGAGTAAAACTCTGGTACCCCCAAGCTCTGACAGATAGGAGACCAGTCCTAAAAGCTCAAGTAATGTTACTTCATTAGGATCCGAGGGCGTAGAGTGTGCAGCGGAAGCATTCCTCATATAGGAAGTGCTTCCTTGTGCCCCTCCTTGCCCAGATCCCTAGGCTAGTGATTCACATTTAAAAGGAAGATGCTTCCCATGCCACTGAGAGCCTTGTCTGCTGACACTGGACACAGAGGAGCGTGGCCAGTCACGCTCCCTCCCAACTGCAACAAAGGCAACGGCGCAAAAACCTTCTCCATCTCAAGGGCCAAACCAACAACTACCATGAAGCTGAAACACCACCTCGAACCACTGTGAATTACTGCACATCCAGCAGAGATCATCCCCGGTGAACCCTCGAGCAGACAGGTCTGCCACTGGCAGGGATAGGCCAAAGCATAGCAGCTACGTAGGACAAATACATTCCATGGGGCACTTCCTCCTTGCAGCCTGAAAGAGCTGAATCGCTCTCCCAGCCTTTAGGGGGTTCTCCATGGGGCATGTAGCCAAGAGGAATCCTTCTGGAATGACCTATGTGTGGTTCAGACCCCCTTGTATCAGCCCACAGGTACAGCCTGCATGAGAGATTGGGCTCTGAAACAGTACAAACCTCTGGTGTTTGTTCTGTGCTGCAAAGTGTCTTTATTAAAACTGCAGATTAGTACTCGGGGTCTCTCATCTGACTAACGAGAGGGAAGGCACTGGAGGCTGCTCTCCAGTGTCTCTGACTGTCCAAAACACAAGCTGTGGCATGGGAAAGTATAGGACCATTAAGGAAGCGGATGTCTCACCGGGGCAGATCCTTTCCAGCAAGACTATGAAAGAAAGTCCAGGCATTGCTTTGCTCTGCCCATACCCCTACCAATACTCAGTTCTCATTCTCCAGAGGGACAGCAGAGGAGGTCACAGTGGTGCAGATCGGAGCATCAAAATATCAAATCTTTGCCATTACTGCATTTCCAATACACCTTGCATTTTCTGTCTGATCACAACAGGGAAAAGTTTGCTAAAACATGATCTTGAGGACTGAAAATGAGAGCGTATCAGCCTTTTTAATGCAGTAGCACCAATCACTTTGGTTCACCTTCAGATTTTGTCTAGGATTAGATAAAAAAAAGAGTGATGGAGATTTTATAAGAGACAGCATTAAGGGAATAAATTCTTCAGATATTAATGACTCTGGACATCTCTTCTGATCAGGAAGAGATGTTTGAGGAAATATACCCAAGTACCTCTGCTACAGAACAGTTGCCCACCAGACAAGAGGGTGTGTAAAGCAAGAGAAGCTGTACTGATGGGATAAGCCATTGCTTTGCTTTTTCCCCGTGGAGAACAGGTGCTCAACATTAGCCTCTTGCTTCTCTTCTCCATCATGCTCCTAGTTCCCATCCCTGCTCAGCACTAGGACTGTTGCTCTGCTGCCCATAAAGGAGCACAGCAGGTCTCTGAAAAGGCACACAGTGAAGAAAGTAGAATACACTTTTTGTAAAGGCAGCTCTGTCAATAGCCTACTTGTCACCTTGCTGATTGTTCTGCTGAGATGCTTGTCAGGAGCTTAGCTACTTAGGCACATTAGAAATACCACTTTTTAGGTGGATAAAGCAAAGAACTAGATCAGACTTGGGGGACAAGGCACAAAACGTCCATTTGCCAAACTGAAATGGGTTTCCAGCCCACACAGAGCTGTCAGTAAAGCACTGGCAGATGCAAAAAATCGCCCCAGTTCCGTATTTTCAATGGGTACCATCTCAACACAGTTGAAACGCAAACTACAACCTCCGGCTGTGCATTTCAGTGCAAACTGCTCTTATCTCATGCAGCCCTGAATGAAACATTAGCACAAAGGCAGCCTAATTGGAACAGGATCTTCTCCTCCCTCCCTGCAAATCCTCATCATTGCACACAATCCCGTAGCTAATGGCAGAGAGAAAACAGCTGATTCTGGCAAAATACTCGCACTAGGAAGGCAGGATCAAGCCCTGGGCTGGACGCAGGCTCACCATGGGGAGCAGGGCTGGCTGTGAGGAGGATGAGGTTGACCTTGCTCCCTTAGCAGGCCTTCTTCACTCCCATGCTGCAGCAGTGTGGAAAGCTGGAGCAAATGTTTGCAGAGGAGATGCTGGGCTCTGGTTTAGTTTAGGGAACAGAAGGTGTCATTTTTCTCCTTGGCCACTACCAAAGAAGATAATAAAAGCAACAAGAAACTACACTGAATGGCCATCTCCCTTTCATTTTGAAATCTAAGCACTTCCCCCATTGAAGGCATTCCTCCCATGTGGAATTCCTATTTTGAAAACCTTCCTATATCAGAACTGGAAACTATTCTGATTGCATTTTCTGGTTCCAAATTCTGGGTAAGCTCTCCTAGACAGAGCTCCTAACTGTTTTCATTCAGTGCCCAAACCAAAGTGGCTCCATACCCTATGGGGACCAGAGCAAGACTACAACTCAACAAATGAAAAGTAAAAATAATGATACCATGAAAAAGCACATGGTCCCGATTACCAAAAATGCTGAATAAGCAAAGCTACTATGGAAAAAAGTCAGCAGGAGACATAGGAACAGCCATTAAAATAAAAAATCAGAGCAATCCTGCCCTTTATTTTCTTGCCACGTTTATTATTCTCACCTCTCTCTTCTCACAGATGAAATGGGGCAGGCCAGTTCTTTTTCCTATTCAAGCTGGCTTTGCTCTCTGGGCTGTCACGCTGCTGGCACAGCCCTGCGGAGACAGGACTTCCCGCACTTCAGGGGAATGCTGAACTGGGGCTATTTTCTAAACATCAAACTATTCCTGTTCACTGTACACTCTGCTTCCAAAAATAAAACAAGCATCCGAGCCTTTAAACAAGCAGACGGACCCTTTAAAGTCTCATAACAATGTTTTAAACCTGGGGTAGGAGGGATGGGAAAGAGAATAAATTATCCTACTAATTGGAAATAGTGAAACCGATGTTTGTGGATATGAAATGCTGGGTAAATAACAAATTGGAGGTCTGTTGCTGAGCCCTTTCTGCTAGCCAGCCTTTGTGAGAAAAAGCAAGAAAGGGTTTTCTCTTTGCACTGATGAACTTAAAATGAAAGCAAGGGCAATACATGGGAAGGAAAAGAGTAGACAGGTACAGGGCATGGAAATTATTTGCCTGGAGCAACCACAGAAGTAGGCAGAAAAATGGCAAAAATAATGTCTCCTCATTCCCTTAGCCCTGGTTCCTAAAACTAGTTTGGGAATGAACTGGGGGAAGGGGAGGAAGGAGCAGCAATTTGAACACAGCAGATGCTCCAGTTAAACCATATCTTCCCAAAGAGGAACCGAGGGTGGGGGCAGGGGAGATGGCTATTATTAATGTCCTTCCGTATATAGCAAAGCAGACATCCTGCATAATGGCAACACAATACATCAATAATAGCCCAAGAATAGCTTCCTACCGGTTTTTTCCCCCTGACAGTTAGAAACATAAAGAGAAAAATCAAGCTGCTGAGATAAATAGCTGAGTCTCCACCCCCACCTCAAATTGCCTTGGCATATTTTAAGAGATAAATGGTTCTATGAGAAATTTAAATAGCTTTCTCTTTTCTTTTTTGGCAGCTGCAGGAACTGGGTCAGGTGTAGAAATTATTAATTTAGAAGCCTGAAAAACCCATGTTTGAAACGAAGGTTTTTTTTTTTTTCTTTAAAGCATCAACTTTCTTAGAAGCAGAGTTACAAAAAATTTAAAAATAATTGAGGGGTATTTTTTAAACAGAAGTCAGGTTAAAAATAATGAAATAACACTGCAAGCTGTAGAAAAGCACAATTTGTGTAACAGGTTAATGGACATTAAAAGTATCCGTAGTAGACTGTTAATGGTTTTTTTTGCAGAGTACAGTATTTGCCTAATGGCTTTTATTCCTCTTGATCAAACACAGCCCTGGGAGTCTGCCTTGAGGAAAGACTGGGGAGCACCATTCTGAACCTTTACCCAAAGTTTAGTGCACGTTTCCAAAGAGACAAGAGATTGCTGCCAAAGTGACCAGCAGCAAACACTCCCACAAGGAGCCCATTATTCCCCCGCAGGTCTCAGCACCGACACCCCGGGGAGCTCACCTGCTTGAGGCTGTACAGGCTCCACGGTGCTCAGAGCTGGTGAACGTGGCACTGCACCACGTGTAAATCACTGCCTTCCCCCACCCGCTCAGGTTACTCCTGCCTTCCACAGGGATACCAGGATTTGTAACACAGCTTCTCTGCACCATGCCAAAAGCCATCTCCTTCCTCATGTCATATAGGGAAGGATCTCTTCACAACCATAAAACCTTGAATCTTACAGAGAAAAAAGGTCAAATCCTGTAGGAACAGCTCCAAGCAAAGAAATGCTGATGAACTCTCTCACAGGAGAGTACACTAGTTAAGACCTGTAAAAGGTTCAAATTTCCAGTCCTACAAAGAACTCTGAGGTCTTGAAAGATACCCAGTTGGCAGGCAGCCCACTTCCTCTGCTGCACGGCTGGTAAAATCCTGTTCCTCGTGCTCTGTTCTGTGTCCCAAACCAGGCAGATATCTGAGAGGGAGGAGGACTCCCTGGATTATACTCGCTGCACCTCGCAGGGCTCACGGCTCGTGCTCTCCTTCCCTTAGTGACCAATCAAAAATTTAAAAAGGTGACGAAGAGCCAGATGTAAATAGAACTGCAGTGCCTAGAAAGTCAGAGCACAGATAGGATCAGAAGACAGACTGTAATTACAGGCCCTGCTACTTATTACATAGGCCAGTTGGGCTACATGAGCCTTTGGTGGAAACTTCCTGTGCAATTAATAAAGGAGAAACAGAATACTTTTGCAATCACTTTTCTAGCTTTCACTGTGGGGGTCCAATCCTGCCATCCCGGATTAGCTCTAATCATAGACAATCTTTCTCTGCATAAAATGAAGGCATCTGTTCTGTAAGACCAACAAAAAAAAAGAAAAAAAAAAAAAAGGACAAAACCCTCATTGCAAACCTACACCATGCAATCAAGAAGGAAAGGAAACTGATCCTGATCCCCCCCAGACCGTAATCTGACAATGTTTTCAAGGCATCTGGCAAAAAGGAAGAAGAAAGAAGAATGCTATGAAATATTTAAAATCCTACTTCTGTCAAGAATACGTGAGAGGAGAAAGGTGAGTTTGAAAGGGCTGCATTATTGGTAAGGTAAAACCTGAAAGCACCACGTTTTGCATAGAGGCATGAGGTGCCCTTGGCCCAAGCCAGAGCGGTCCTGAGAACAAACACCAGGCACTGATTCAACAGGGACTGGTGTGACAAAGCCAAGGCTGGGTGTGAGTGGGACCAAAGCGCTGTCCTGCACCACCCTGGGATGTACCATGGGACATGGAGGGTAAGGACACGTGCTGATGATACAGCAAAATAGCTGCGCCTTTGCAGCCAGCAACTGATCCTCCTCATCTAAAGCTTGAATCAGATTTTCAAGAGCAAGAGAAATGGAGCATCCCCAAGGGAGGATTTCTCCTAAAGGCACTTCTTTTACTGCTGAGATTCTCACCAAAGAGACTTCCAGGGAAAGGGAGACTGCACTGTGAGATCTGAGATGCATCAAATGACACTTTGCTTCCCTCCTGCACCCAGGACATTGGCCTTTCCAATCTCAAAACCCCACTGGTACAGAGCACTCGTGCAGAAAGATCTCATCTGGGCCTGACCACTGGACTGATCCCAACCCCATCTCGAGAAGCAGGCACAGAAAAGGGCTGGATGTGCCCAGCTGTCATGAGGGAGCCCCCAAGCAGCTATTCAGGAGAGCCAATGCTCAGCTGAGCCTTTTTCTTGGTCACATCCATCTGCCTACTGTACAGTCCCAGTAGAAACCATAAGAGACTCAGGACTCATACTGGGCATACAAATGGGACCAAAATGGTCCTGAAATGCTGAAACAAAAGACACTTTGGAACAAAACTGGCACAGCCACAATCCCCACAATGCTTGTGTAAGATAGAAAGAAAGAATCCCTAGAACGTATTTATCAAAAGCCATTTTATGCAGATTTTTCCTTCTGAATATTTAAAACATGGTGAATATTAAACTTCAGAGATTCTTAATATGTTCCAAAGCCCCACGGACCTTTGAAATGCTAGCTCATCAATATGCAACATCTAATCTTGTCAGCAAAAAAAAAAAAAAAAAAAGAGGAGAAAAAGAAAAGCTATTCATCCTCTGCACACAGAGGTTACAGTGAGAATCCCAAGGAAAATAAAAAAACAACCAACTTCCAGCATCTTATGCAATAGGTTAAATTTACTCTGGTTGGGAAAGTTTCACTTTCTGCAAGAGAGAAAGTGCCTGTACGTGCATAGCTACTGGAAGCTTCTTCTGAAATTTGAGGCTGAAACTGTGTAGCTGGATTACAGTAAGTAGTTTATTAAAAAAAACAAGGCTTGTGGCTTTGCATCCTGTTCCAGTCCAGTGTAGTCTCAGGATCCCCTCTCCAAAGGCCAGCAGACAGTGCGCCACCTAAAAATCCATTCTAGTCCAAAATGCTGTGGTTGAAATGGCTTTGCTTGTTTATAAAGTTTAGTGTTTCGTATCGCTTGCATCTGACCTTCAGCAGAAAGAAAAGCTCAGTTAAATTGTGCAAATATGTACCAAATGGGAGCAAGGGAAGGCAGCCAAAAATGCTGCACGAGCTTTTGCAGGGCTGCAGCCTTTTAGGAGCACCAGTTAGATGAACTGGATGAGAGGCCAAATTGATTTAGGCTCCAGGCAGGAGCTTAAAACACCATGACATCCAAATTCACAAAGAAAATGGTCTGTTACTGCAACCCCAAATTTCCTGCACATGAAAACACTGTTTTCTTTCATCTTTAGGAGATGCTCGTTCTGTAATCCGACATTTAAAAATGAACAAACAAACAGGAGTCAGCTGACAAAGGATTCTTGCTGGTGAATGGAAGTAGGTCACTCTGAGTATTTAGCCTTTACAGTCTGGCTTAATATTAGTGTTGTACACAGAGCAGTAACAAAACTGCACTGGAGACAGGGAAAGACTCTAATTTTGTCTTTTCTGTGAAAATTAGCATTAACGTTCTGCATTAATGTGCAATGCCTCCCCAGCACCCGGTATCTGGTTAATTAAAAGAAAAACCACAACCACAAAGCAAACCACACACTAAATTAAACAACAACAAAAAACCCTTACTGGTCAGCCTGCATTTAAAGACATCTCAGTATGAGTAATTGGGGAGAGAGGAATTTTCCTGAAGGAACATAAAAGAAAATGAAAGCTCTATATACAAGACCAAATAAAATCTTCTGTCTCTCACGAATGCAAATTATGGCTGCCCTTTTACACAAACATATTAAAGGAATACAACTGGAGGAAAAAAATAAAAGAGGAAAAGCTAATAAAATCATTTTTTGAGGAAAAAAAAATTTAAAAAACAAACTATCCTTCAAACATATTTCTTCATGGTAAATCCCTGCAATCATGTGGTTCTAAATTACATGGTTAAATATGACTGAAAAAGTAAGGCACAATTTCATAATCATTTTAAAAGCAATAATTATAACAATTTTCTTTGATATCCATATGGCAGGCCACTGATACTAAGGACGCACAAAACTACTTGATTAAAGATCTGAACAAGTTTTTCCAACTACTAGCTAAGACTCACAATACCTCGGCGAAGCAAGTCAGAAACCATCTTCACTGCAAAGATGAGTGCACGTTGAGGACATGGAAAAAGCGAGTAAGAGAGGGCTTGTGGACAAGGCAGGCAGAGGCAGGAAAGCAGAGACACCCCAGGTGTGATGTTTCTGGGGAGGGACTCTAACCCCTGGAAATGTAAAGGTAATGCCACCACTGGGGCTTCTGTTTCCTTCCTCATTTTCTAAAATATCCAGGTAGGATGAGAATACTGGATAAATAGCAAAATTTTTAAAAAAAAAAAAGTTTTAACTGGATGCTCTTGCTACCTGTGCTAAACCCTGTGCTCAACCCTGTGCTTCCACATGTTACATGAGGCCAAAGAGACCAGGGACACGTCGTCAGGAATAAAGCCCGGTGGGGAAGAAGCAGCAACAGTCAATATTGCAGCCTGTACTTCTGCTCAGTTACAGCCCCACAAATACCTGACGTGTGAGTGCGTATGCCACACTGCTCTGCAAGGGGGGAACTTAAGTTTTTTCCAGACCACAGCAGAAAATTTCCAGGCTGAAGCGGGAGCTGCTCCTCAACGTCCACCACCAGGAAACCTACTGAGGTTATGTTTTTTCTCTTAGATTTTTACAGGCTGGATGAATGTTATCATTTTGCAGGTGTAAAGTCTGTTCTCTCTCAGGCTCCAAATGCCAGTTGGGCAACCAACTGTTGCAAATTCAAACTTGAAATGCTGAGGAAGACAGGTAATATTTCTAGAAATGTTTAAGGAAAAATGCTATTCCCAAGCGCAGAAAGGAGACAAAGTTCAATCAGTATCTCTTGATTTTCAGGGCAGTTGCCATGATGTACTTATATTCTTCAGGAATTTCAGGAGAAAAAGCCAAACAGAAAAAGACCCCAAGATAAAAACAAAGAAGAAAATTGCAGTTGCCACAGAAAAAGACACTGGCAGTCCTCATAGCCAGCTACTCTATGGCTTTAAGACGGATAAGAAAAATTAATCCAACAGAAGTAACACTGTTATTTTAAGAGTCACATTACTTGGATTGTTCTAACAAAGGAAACAGTGACTTCAAAATTAGCAAAACTAGTTAAAAATAGGGAAAAAACTTCTTGTGAAAAGTTTCAAAGCTTTTTTTATTTCACCAAGTCCAATATGGAACCATTTCCCAAGAACATATGCTTGATTTTAAGTAGAATTTTTATCCAAAGAAGTTTTCAAAATTGTCACAGAAACTTTAATTTACCAGCAGAAGACACCCAAGAACTACAAAAAACTCTGAAAGAAGACATGGGTCTTTCAGAAATAAAAGTATTTGTTAACAATTCTGAAATTTATTTAGATAAAAATTCAGTATAATTTTAATCATAACAGCAAAAACAACCCCCAAAAAATGTTGTGGGTAACATTGCAAAAAGAGAGAATTCCTCATTAAGAAATGGCCCTTCTGATATCACGTAATTTAGTGTAAAAATTGCAACCAGCTCTAACTGGAAATAGTGTTCTCACAGCTCTCAGTCTGTATTTTATTAACCTCTAGGTTATGGAGCAGTTCCTGCCCTCCTTCCACAACCACCCTTCAGCTTCCATCGCTGGTGTTTCTCGTGGGAATTGCACGGCGCTGGGATTGTTCAGCACGCCCTCTCCAACGGCTCTGCCTTGCATTACTGACCCTGTGCGAGGTGCTGCCCACCAGGCTGGTGAGCACACAGCAAATCAACACCGTGACCCAACCGCGGGAGCCGGGCACCAACACACACCAGTCTGCAGCTCAAACCCTTCCTGAGCCACTCGGCGCAAGCACCAGGTGTCCAACATCTATCCTTACACAGGATTTCTCTCAAGAACCTTCTCTCGGGTCCTGTTATCCCTTGCCTTCCAGACTTTCTCAAAATCAAAAGGAGCCAGCATTTATCAAACCTAAGCCAGGCTTGAGCTAACCACGGCCAGGCAGCAGCCCTAACAGGTCCAAAGAGATTTCAGACAGACTTGCTGCGTGTTCCTTTAACAACAACCATTCCTTTAAAGACACTTTTTTTCTCATTCTTCTCAGGCACATTTTGCTGATAGGCAGAAGGTCAACTTAAGGCCTGTGTTTTGTGAAAGCCTCACTCCTGCTATCAGGATGAACACTATTATGTAGAGTGATGAACACTTTGGTACTCCCACACCTCTATGATTAAATCGTTACCCAAGTGTTTTGCAGTCATCATAAAAATATAAGAATTAAAATATTAACACTCCCCCCCAAAACCAAAATTAAAGCTGTGTTATCTGATAGGCTAAAGAATTGGTGTGGCTTTCTGTTTTTAAAAGCAATGTTCAATGAATAAAATAAGTGACAATAAAACCATCACATTCACAAAATACTAGTGTTAGCCTTGGGGATAAGCTTAAGGATTGGGCTGTAACCAAGGCAACCCAATCTCCTGGAGAAAGTTTAAGTAGACAGTTTGAAAGCCATTGCTCAAAGATACAGTAAATCTGGCTGTAGGGCTACTTGTGACATATGGAAGGTGCCACAGCCACCCAACACAAAGCACTCATCTTGTAACAACTCAGCCTCCTGTCATCCAAATGTTACATTTGATCGGCTGCTGGCGTTCTCCTGCAGTTGGCGTGAGGGTGACACAGGAGCCATTTCCTGTGTTCTGGCTGATTTGACAGAAATTCCACTGTGCCCACATCCTACCCAGATCAAACCTGTATGATCAGGGGATAAAGAACCAGTCTGGTATTAATGGCTTATGTCACACCATGCAATGGCTTTAAGTCTGTGCTTAAACAAACCCCAGGGACTTAAATATTTTGCTAAATTAGAACCTGATCCTGGGCCCTGTCTGGCCACGCACATCATGGGATCAGGCCCTACTTGCCAACAAATGCTAGACAAAGACAAAGCAGCATAAGCAGAAACTGCAGACTTGAACAGAAATGTTAGTGTGATCTTCCAATTCTTTCTGAAAGGAACAGTTTGGACATTACCACAGCCATAGATGATGTGAATTTTTGTCATGGCTAAGAAGGTCCAACTTAAGAAAAGCAAGGTCTCTTTGGCAAAAAGACTCCTTCTTTGGAACAGATAAACATGATATATTATAAATATGTGATAAATATTGTGATGAAGCCACATCCCAGTGGTTCTGAACTGCAGTGCAATTGAGATAAATCCCACCAGCATTTCCTAATTAAATCCTGAAGCATCAGAGGGGAGATTTCCATATACATGTGGGTGATGAGAGCCTCTGTGATGTATATACAATCTCTTTCAAATATATTTATAGCAATTTTGGAAAACAAAACCACACAGAATAAAGAAGAGGGTTTTGGACACTCACTCCTTCCAACAGACAGATAGGCTTTAGTGTTTAGGGGTGAAAAAACCCAATCACATAGTACCTTTGCTCAGATGTGTCAGGTCTAGAAACCAGCCACAGCACCTCAAACATCAACACTGTTCAATCTTTGTCAATCATATTTCATCCATGAAGTATTTAATGCTTGAAAAGTTTGGCTCTCACCTCTCTGCATGCCAGCCCAACTCACCACAGCATTCTCGTAACAGAGAGGATTCAGAGCTAGATCTCCTGGCTGGCTGTATGCATTGAAATGGGCTGGAATCCCAGCCCTACATACCAGCAAACTTTTCTGGAAAGAGAAAACAGAGCTCCAGAAATCAGTAGTTTGGGCTAGTCTGTGACTAGTTTAATTACCAGAATGTCTCTGGGAAACTGCAAAGAAGCTCTCTCATACAGGGGGCAGAAGACAAGGAGCCATATAACTTGCTCCAGTCCAGCCTATGGCAGGGCTGTAAAAAGCCCAACGGCTCTGAACTTGGGTCCTCCTTAGTCTAGGCCACATTCTTCTGGAAGGCACAGCAGCTTGTTCCCATCAATTATCCCAGTGTTACTCAGGAGAGTCTCATCAGCCACTTGATTTAACGCTCACAAGAGTAAGGAAGATCAGAGCTATGTTTCTGCCTGATGAATGGCTCATTCTGTGCTCAAATGCATCACATTCTCACTTGTGCTTGTATCCCAGCACTGACCTCCCTTGTTTTTGTGGGGTTAGTTCAAGCTAGAATTGCTCAGTATATGCAAGGTTTTTTGGACTGCTGGTGGTGCAGACTGCGTGTCAAGAAGCGAGCTCAGAAGGACCTTACATGCCACGGTTCAGGGAGCAGGAGCCCAGGTGGAACCTGGTGGGAGCCAGGGTGCCAAAAAATCTGTTTATGTCTGAGGCAGTAAAATTCTTGCAGGCCAGGGTAGAAATCCAGTATAAAAAGTCAAACTGCTTCAGCACAGCCCCTACGGTGGTGAAGGAAGTCTTTTGCTCAATGATGCCACCCTTCTACAAAGAAGGATTTATTTCAAGCTGTGAATTTTGGGAAACTTCCCTGACGCTGGTGAAGTTTGCCAACATATAAACTATGTAAGGAACGGAGGTTTCAGACTGGTATTTCTGCATTTGAATTTACCACATACAGCTGAAGCTACTGAATATCACAGTGCTCTTCCAGAAAGGTTAGCGCTAAACTGAAAGGAAATGCACCATTTGCAGGAGCTGCAGTATCGCATCACAATTTTTCCTTTGTTTCCTATCAGTTCAGCTCATCTAACTTTTCTTTTCAGCATTAGTGGATATAATTATTCTCTATAACAGAAGTCTGATACAAAGATGAAAGCACCATATTCTTATTGTCTTTCAGTGGGATACATAAAAAAAATCTTATAACTTACTCTTGAAAAGTGCCAGTTTGTCACTTATATGGTCAATCAGCCTGCAACTGTTTCAGTTCTGCTTCTTAATTTAAGTGCAAAGAAAGGTATTTTCCTTGATTACATCTGCAAATAAGATATTAATGTCAATTCAGTGATATGAAAATTACTCCCTCACTATGTAATTTGCACCTTAGTTATTATGGGTTTCATGAACAAGACTATTATAGCTGCTCAGAGTGCCATGGATTTCTAATTTTTTGTTTTGTTTTTAATTAACCAAACTAAAAAAAAACAAAAAAAACCCAAACCCACGATCATGCGAAAAAAAGATTATCTGTGCGCAGGTTTTACTTATCTTGGCATATATATTTAATTCTGGACTGAAGATGAAAATGCTGCTACTGGCCCAGCACTCTACTGCCATGAATTTCACCAGAGACAAGTTATAAGTAGCTGGGATGAAAATGGAAGAGGAAAAAAATTACCTGCTTTCTGAAATGGCATAGTCAAGGGCTTAATACCTTCTTTAGCTTTCTTAGGATGAAAATTGAACATGTATTTAGGAGAATCTTTTTTGCTGTTGTTGAAACAATATCTGATTTTTTTTTTATTGAAAACTACAGATCGCGTGTGTTAACATCAGAGAAATGTGTATCATTCCAAAGCCTGATTCAATCCCTGTTACTGTTGAAGGAAAATCCTCCCATTGCAATAACAGGAGATGGAACAAGGCTTTATTGCTTAAATGTCTACCCAGAGACCAACACTGCCAATGGTCCCACTAGAATGGGCTGTATGAGAAAGTGGAGTAGGATTTTTTTGAGCATCATTTTGCACTGCAGTTCTATGTAGTCATTTTTATCTTTTTTTAACCACTGGGATTTCAGAAATGTGTTTCCAGCCCCACATCCCTTAAAGATCTTTTCAATGGACATGACTGGCTTATGCCTCTGGTAAATCAAAAGCACGCTGTGTGAGTGTAGTGTGAGTGTAGTGTGTGAGTGTAGTTTTTCCTTTTTGTGTGTGTAGTGTACAGTGTGTGCAAGCTCACATCTTTCTGTGATTGCTGATACATTGTGAATTAGAAGCATCACTACTGAATAAATTTATGCAATAGCTAAGTAGACTTTCATGAGTAAAAGAAAAAACCCTATCGAACTGGAAGGGACTGGAGACAAGTAAGGGCCTAAGAAATAACCAATCTGTGTCCCAAAGAGACAAGATCACACCTACCCTCAGGTGCAGTACAGTTGCAGTTGCACTGTTTGTGTTAATGCTGAGTCTGCTCTCACACCTTCTAGGACAGTGGAGCGACTTCTGCTGGTGACACAGATCCTATTAAAGTCACCCGCAGACATTGAAGTCCCATGACTTCAATGAGAGCTGGACAGGTTCTCTAAATAATTTGGGAAAAATAACTAGCTCAGCCATCTTTCACCCTCTACCTTCATGTACTTCTTAAGAAACAGGAATCAAACACAGAAGCATAGTAAGGACCATGTTCAGACCTCCTTCTACAGGCAGATAACTTAGGTGCTGTGACCCCTAACTCCATCAGCTGCAGATAGAGCAGCTGCTCTGGCTCATTCACTGTCCTCCTGAACAGTTGTGTCTAAATTAGGTGCCTGTCATGGGCAGTCTGAACATGGCCTCTCCAACAGCCCTCTTGTTCCAAGGCCTTCCAGTTTTACTTATTTTTTTCTTTTTTTTTTCCTTTTTTTCAATAACAGAGATTCAGACCCTAGGCTGGAAAGAAATCATGCAAAGCTTGTGCAATATCCCCCAATGGGCATCCTGGGGAGGGTCACAGTTGATACTCAGAGATCAGTGCTGGCCTTGGCAGTCAGAGCCTGGATCCGAGCCGAGTTGCAGGTCTTGCAAAGGATGTGCCCGTCCAGAGGGTAACAGCCCTGATTGTCCCCTTCAGACAGGAGGCCACCACAGTCCTAGGAAATAAGTGAACAGGAAGAGCAAAGTAAATAAGAAAGAGCAAGATTAAGCAAAGAATCTATTAGCCAAAGAAACTCTCTCCTCACTCTCCACCTTGTAACAGGATCCAGCCTGAGTCAGCACAAAGCATGAAGCTGAGGTACGTGATGTCTTTTACGATTAAGCCATTTTCTGATAAGAGACAATGCTGCAGAGAAGATGGGTTCCCAAGCTCTCTGCTGAATTTAATCCAATTGAAAATAAAAGGAGATTATTCCCTTCACATTTCTGAGGAAGTAAAGGTCTTTAGCATTGGAGAAACATCAAACTGAAGCACATATTTATTAATTCAAAAAAAGGATAAAAAAGAAGCATCACTGGGAAAAAGTTTAGTACCAATATCTGACTATAGGTAATCTCCTTTGGAACAGTAAATGCCACAAAGTTACAGCCTCCATTCCAGGGATGGCAGCTAAGCAAAGTCTCTGCCTGTCTCCCCTTACCAGAACTGTCACATGTGTTTGTATTTCAATTGGCCAAGAAGGTTGTGGCTAAAAGGAGGATGTCAGACAGGCATATGGAAACACCACTACAAGGCCCCCAAACCTGCTCCAGAGACCTCAGCCTATGAGCTTATAAGGCTGAGTATAGCTGCTAGGAAAGTTGGGAATTACCCCTCACTGTGATCAAGCAGTCGCTTGGCCCAGGACTGCTGATGGATCCACGTGTGTGAAAGCCTGGGAATCTCAGCAGTCAGCATGGGAACGTGCTGTATGATGAATTAGGCTCTACAAAATTTAGTGTAGGAATACCCTAGCATCTTAAAAAATAACGGGCCTAAGTAATGGGCTGCTATGTACCCTGAAAGCCAAGGTCGAGAATTGAACCAGATGCCTCAAGTTTCGGCCTAGACCTTTAAACCTTAGTCTATCCTTCTTTCCGATTAAGGTTATTAAAACCTGCAATAAGAAATATATTTGGTCTCATTTTCTTACCCTGCCATCTGGCTGATGTATTATCCAACAAGTAACACCAGCAGTGAAGACTTCTTGAAGGTTCCCTAACACAGCTGTTCCCACATACTAATTGCTTTAAGGTCATTTTTATTCTCTGTCTTCAGATTCTTACCATCAAAATTACACAAAGTGTGTAATGAAACTGAACAGGAAAAGTAGTACAAAAAGCATTGCACAAAACAAGAATCATCATGTTTATATGTCCATTAAAATTCTTTAACCCAGAGCCATATGCTGAGTTTCCTGTACAATCTTGCTCAAATCCTAACATGTATTAGCTTTCATTTTAAGAACATAAAGATGAGCTACGTTTGTGTCCAGGCTATAATTTATGAAGTTCTCAAGTATTAAGCCCTAATTGCCTGAGTCACATTTTTTTGCTGTCCTAATGAACCTGTTATAAACAAGGGACCTGATTTTCCTCTCATTTGCGCAGATATAAATGAGGAAAAATTCCTTGCTTGCTGAAGTCAATGAAGTAATTTGATTGTATAGCCAGTGTTCCAACAGGGTATGCCTGTCGTGTGAGCAGCGTGAGGTGGTGACGAAGTTAAGCCAAGCTTTGCTTTCTGTCCCTGCCGTGAGTGGAATACCAACCTCGCACCGGTAGCACTGGACATGGAAGTCACGATCCAGGGCAACAATGCGCACGGTCTCCTCTTGTCCCGGGGCCGGCATGATGGGCTCCTTGCACACGGAACACCTCGGTGCAAATTTCCTGAGGAAGGAAGACACAGTCACAGCCATCCTCAAACTTGGAGCAAAAAGTTTTTGTTAACTGGACCAGCCAGCCAGAAATGTGTGCAGTTGTACGAACACACACACACACGCATGTGCACACACAACACAGGCCGGAGGTCTGCACAGCTCCCTCCTTGGGAAAAAACAGGCAGGGGCACATTGGTCTGACAAGGCAACTTCAGGCTTGTAGGATATTAACGGGCATTAGGAGAGGACTTAAAGAACTTCTGACAGGAAGCAAAGCATATTGCCTGCCCTAATTAACAACTAAAGTGCCTGTTGAATGACCCTCAATTGTGGCACCTATGCACTGCCACAACTCTCAGCCTCTAGGAAAATCCATGCAAATCCCAAGGTTAGAAAGGTGACCAAGATCTGCTTCAAGAGCATCTCTTGAAAACAAAAATCAAACTATTAAAATTTGGAGATTGGAACAAATAGTTTAAAAGTCTGAAAATAAATGGTAAGAAGAATTGCCTTGCACTAATTTGTTGAGGTTTATGCCATCCACTTTAAACTTCCAAGCCATCTTACCCACTTATGCACACAGAAGCACGTTTCTGGCTGTACTCACTCTCAGACAAGAAGCATCAGGGCAATTCTGACTTGCTGCATTTTCTAGCTAAAACCAACTCAATTATCCAACAGCGTGTTGTCCAGGCTTAAAAGGGAACAGGTCTGGGTGCAGAGACCCCAATGTTCTCTCTTCCAGTCAGCCTGACTTCCAATTTTATAGTGACAACAACTCACTGCATGAAGGGAACGACTTAAATCAGGGTCAGCTCAGGGATCAAGAGAAGCACAGCCCTCTCCTTTTCCCTTCTACTGCTCACCATATGCTCTTCTGGATAATTCACCCATGTTCTGTATTACCTCTTGTTTTGCTTCCCCCATAGAGGTCCCATAGAGAAATGGCCATCTCTGCTCCTAGCCCTGGGAACATTTAGCCTGTGGTGAATCATTATCTGTTGTTTTGGTTCAAAGCCTACTGGTACCAGTTACCTGGCTGCGAATTCTGCCCGCAAAGAAGGAAACTTACACCCACAGAATCTGCTGCCATGTAATGAGAGCCAGGGGCAGGGGCTGTGGAGTGACAGAGGGCAAAGCTTATGGCAAATATCAGAACACAAGGAGACCAAAGGCCCTTCTCTTCTGAAATGCTTAGTAAGGACTGACTCCGCCACCCAGCCTGTCACATGAACCATCTCAGAATTAACTATCTTAGAAAAGAAAAAAATCTATCTGCACTAGGAATAAAGAAAAATATTAATTTCACTGGCAGCAGATGAAAGATGCCTGTGTAGCTGTGATCTAATGAAAGAATGAATTAAACAGTGGCTATAACGAGTGTTCTGAAAAATAACTTAATGGATCATGATATGACCAGAGCTGTGATGGCAATTAATTATGTGCTGCTTCATGGAGGCTCTTCCTTGTGCCATTTAGCTCAAATGTGGTACTTAAAAAATACTTCAACATTTCTTTGTCCAGACTACTGTGAGTAATTAATTATGAGACAAATACTATCTCCTAGGATCCTGAGATCAGTCCTGCAGATTTCAGGGGATGTGGATCTGTTACTGTGGGGCCTAAGCTCAGGGGGTAGCTGAGTGACAGTGTGAAAACCAGCTACACTTTTGTTATCCATAGGATGTTGATGTAGAACACTCAACTCCAGATCAGGAGGACATGTCATCCCTAATCAATTGAAACTGGGCTGGCCAAAGTACTGCAAAATGTGTGGTTGTCCAAAGACATTCTGAGTGTCACATTGGGTCTTGTGCTATTCCCATCATCTTTCCCTCAATCCTTCACTCAACAATTTTTATGTCCTTCCTTGGATTGACAGCCTCCCACTTCCCACTCTCAGAGCCCGGAGGTCCGTATGCAGTCACTGCCAAAAGGCTTCAGCGTGGGACATCAGCTCTCCTTCTCCTGAAAGCATGTGAGCCCTTGGCCTGTGGGGCTTTGGGAAGGGGCAGTCTCCAAATGGTTGAGGGGCTGTGAGGGAAATCCTTCAGGTACCTGAGTGGTGCATAAAACTCCTGTTGGGCCTGTGCTCAGGAGCACATTTTACCTTACACACATCTGGTGGCACAGAAAGGCAAAGCGACACAGCAGCTGCCAATTAACCCAGCCTAGCTGAGCTACAGGGAACATCCTCCTGTTGGATTCTAATATGCCAGTTAATTGTCGCTGCTTCCCTTTCTGTCAAGTCAGCCAGCTTCTTTGAGCTTTCAGACCCACACACTGAAGTCATGAGGCTCTAATTAAGTCTACCCCCTTAGAAATTAAGAGGTAAATGGTTGAGATGTAAACTCACATTTGTCAGTATTGATTTCATCTTTTAATTGAGGGGTGTAATGTATCTGTCTTTTCCATACAGGGCAAACATTTGTGCTCTGATTATATCTACCTGTCTTCCCTAGATTAGTTGTGATGATGGGGGTGGTAGCGTGTCAGTGACAGAAATTACTTGCAACTATACCTTTCAACTTACTTTAAATAGCAGTTTCACTATAAATTATTACCAGGGCTGTATTTTTAGCAGCTTTAAAAAGCTAATTAGCAACTAGAAACAAAAGGAGCTGTGAGCAGCCTGTGGCCACTGAGATCCTTCTCGCAGGTAAGCAAACACCTGCAGAGTGCAGGAGGACAAGACCTCTCTTAATTGCTCAGTGGAAGAAGCAAGGGAGATGGGGATGTGAAAGTGCAGGTAGAGGCAGTGGGGACAAACGTGCACATGCTAAATGCAGCGAAAGGCAAGGTGAAGGCAGAGCACTTAAAACAGAGGGACACAGAGGTTATCCCTCAATTCAGCTCTAAGCAAAACAGAGATCAAGCAGAATCATCCCCTAACCAATTAACCTTGTATGCCACGGTGTGCCTGCTTGGAGCAAAGCTCTCCCTACTATTTAAGAGCCATGGGAAGAAGTGGCAGAGGTTTCAGAACTTCCTGAAAGCTCAGTCTGAAAAAGGAGAATTTTTAGGGGCAAAAGACAAAGACAACACGCAAAGAACTATGCGCAGCTTAGGCCTTACTTATGGAAATCCTCGATGCAGTGGATGTTGCCACCAGCATCCACAGTGAAGGGGATCCCATCCAGGCTGCGATGGCACATCACACAGGTGAAGCAGTGGGGGTGGTAGGCCTTCCCCGTGGCTCGGAGGATCCTTTCCATGATGGGCTTTGCACAGACGCTGCATTGCTCCAGTGTATTCTGCAAAGAAAACATACACAACAGATGTGAGCACCATCTCAGCGGGACAGTTACAAAGGTCAGCTGGGTTGGAGGCTGCTGCTGGTCTGCTTGGAAGCTTTAGGTACCTTCTTTTCATTTCTTGTAGATAAAGTGCAGTACAGTCAACAGTTATCAAAGAGTATGATAACAGCACAGGGCCTGGGTCAAGCCTTTAGAGCAGTGTGAGAACACAAACCAGAGCCTTCTCTCAGCAGCTCAGACAAACGATCAGAGATGGCTCATCAGGTGGGTTATCTGAGACACAGCAGCTTCTGTAGCCAGGAGCACGTGAAGGAGTTGTGCAGCCAACACTCCTGGGTTTTTGCCTCTGGACTGCCCAGCCTGAGTGAGCTTTTGCAACGGAGTTCATTAGAGACAAGTTCCACAGAGGGCAGTGCTAAACTGAAGTGCAAACTCCTGGGGCTACACAGAGACCCCCTAATTACTTTGCCAATGCAGATCCCATAAAAATATCTTTATCTGCCTTGTATGAAAATCTTGATCTTCCTCCCTCACCACAGAGAATACTGCTAAGTCTGGAGAGAGAACAAAGCAGTTGCTGCAACGAAAGCATCCACAAGGACAGGAGTTCAGGATGACTTAAATGCTTCATTTATCTCTGGCCCACGATGTTTGAGATAATGACTGTGAAATGCCAGCTCTAAGGCCATGATCCTTGCTGCACAGGTTTTACATACTAGCCTGCTCCTAAAGTGCTGGAGCCAAAAATATTCCCACTTTTCAAGTGGGGTCCATTGAATGATTCATCTCATTTCAACCCTCACTCACCCTTGCAGTTAACTATAGAAACACCAAGATAATTTTGTTTCAGATGGTCGTCTGTGAGCCACACCAGCCCTTCTGACACCAACTGGGTAACTTACCATTTCAAAGTAAGCACTTTAAAAGACACATGCCATGAATGGAGGGTGCAAACCACATAGATGCAAACAATAAATCTGTGGCAACGATTTGGATAATTTCACTGGACTTTAGAAAAGCAAACTTCACCTACTATTCTTGCTTGATGCACTTGAAGTTATCAAATAATGTTATCAACCAGTGTTTGCATCTTGGGTGAGGTAGAAAAATCTATCATTACAGTATTGATTATTATTTAGATAGACAGAAATAGGGAGGTGGGGAAAAAAAGGAAAAAATCTAACAGGACAGAACTATAGAAAGCTGCTGAAAGGCAGATCTTGTTGACAAACACAGGAAGGCTAAAGTTCTGCTTCCTCATGCAGCAAAATTCCCAGGGAAAGTAGTGCTTTGACTGTATTGTTATTTCTTCTTTGAGCCAGTATTCTCAGGGGCAAAATCCAGTCCTTACATGTGCAACCAAAATGTACTGTAAGGAGATGAATCACCCAGGAAGTCAGAAGGTTCTTCACTCACACATTTGCTCTCAGACATTATCTCTGAGCTGCACGTCACTGGTAAGGTACAAACATAGAAATACACGAGTTCCTATCAGAGGATCAGAGGGACTGTTTTTGGAAAGGTCGATATGAAAAGTCCTGAATTTCAACCCGGATGACAACAGCCTCATGCATTTGTAAGGAGAGCACAGCCAGACTAGCATTGAATTCAGGCTAAATTTTCCTTTATACCTTGTAATAATGGGCAGGAAAGAATGACTGCTGGCCTTTCTGTCTGGTTGCTGTCACCATCATCATCATTATAACGGTGGCTGCTATGCCAGAAAAAGCAATGTCAATAATTTTCTCCATGGAGAAATAACCTGGCAGATCTACCATTTTGCTTTGCATAAGCAGATCACATCATCTCAGTCTGCATCCATGTGGTTCTCTGTGTTTTTTTGCCAAGGAGGGAAGGCAGAATACCTGCGGATACTGGTGGAAGATTGTGCCATTCATAAGGCATTTGCCACGAAACCTTCGGAACACACACAGGTATGGAGCATTTGCCTCACCAAGTCACTGCTTGCTTCATTTCCAACAGTTGCCAACAACAGAGGCCAAAGTATGAGAACAGGGTAAGCAAAACACAGCAATTCCTTGGGATTTGCTTCCAGCCTCCGCTGATTACTGGTTTAGGGACTTCCTGAGTCAGAGCCTGGCTTCCCCATACTTTGCCTCAAGTAGATGCTTCTCCCATGAACTTTCCTGATTGATTTTTGAATTCTGATAAACCCTGATCCTCCACAACGTGACTGGGAATTCCAGGGCTTACTAGGGCTTACTTCCATGCTGGGGACTGATCTGTTCAGCAGTTCCCCTGGTCTGCTGCTGCAGCCCACCCAGGACTGTGACCAGAGCAGGTACCTGCAGCAGCAATCTACCCTGCAAAGGGATGCAGCACCAAGCAGCACGGCCTGGAACTGCTCTCACCACGGATCTGATGTAACTCCTGCTCACACATTTTGGGGACAGAGTTTAAGCCCACAAGGGATCAGTACAACCATCTTGTCTGATATCTCATGTTCACACTGATTTTGGTGGAAACTTTGCAGTGACCAGGACAGCAGGGAATCACCCTGCTGGATCATACCTGCTGAAAACACACATCTTCTGCTCCCAAATCTCAGCTCAGTCATAGTTTGACATTCTCACAGCTAAGTAAGACAAGCATTATAAATTAACCAACTCCTGATTAAGCCTTCTATACAACCTGAAAATCAGACCTGAGAAATTTATTCTTTTCATCCTTCCAAGTCTGTACCAGTAAGGAAAAACAAAGTCATTAGTTTCAGACTCCAGCTCACTCCCTGTCTGGGAGCATATTTGCTTAAGCCTCTCTCCTTCCTAGAACCCTGGCTCAGACTCTTCTCTTCAAGGTGTTACCAGAAGATGCCAAAGGGAAAGCTTCCTTGATTCACACCCAATTGACATCAGGTTGCTGTAAGGCAGGATTTGGCCTGTGAAGCTACCGGGGTTTTCTTTGATTCTCTAATCAGGTTATCCCACATGCCTAAGTGCTGCCCCAGCAGCTAACAACCTGCACAAAGGTATTTCTGCACATTATGGGAACAGCATCCCTGTAGGATTTTAAGTTTGGCTTCTTGATTTTGCTCTCTTTCACAGTTAAGCTAACTCTCCTAGCACCTCCTGGAGCTTTCAGACCTTCAAAAAGCCAAACAAGATGAAGAAAAATGCCTAATAGCTCTATTTTCCTTCTTTTCTCTCCAGCTGTTGTTGCAAGCCCGCTCTGTAATCAACAGGTAGAGCTAAATGCATCTGATGAGCTACACTGAGAACTAGGGCAAGGCACAAAGAAGAAAGATGAGAAACAGCTAGGAAACATCAGACCTAGGGGTTGTGGTCGCATTCATGTCATAAGAATATGGACCACAAATCTAGTATGGGCTGAGGGTAAAGTTTAGCATTCTTCTCCCACATTTTTGACCAAGAGGCAGGGAGTGCCCTTGTGTCTCCAAATCCAACTAATTTTTTTGGAGTTTGAAAAGCATAGGGAAGGAACCATCCATTTCTAAATGGAAGGTTGGCACAACGTTAAGGCTGAGTCTGGGTCTGTCTCTTGAGGGCAGAACTGCTTATCCATGGCAAAGAAAAAGAATCTCACATGGGGAGAGTAACGCACCCCAAATACCAACAAGAAAAATAACCCCAAGCAAAGATACACTAAAATACAAAGAAAGAACTGAAATGACCAGGACATCATGCATCATCTTGCAAGTTAAAATTAAGAGATTGAAACATGTATAGCACAATCAGTAGCAAAGTGGGAACAAGCTGCTTGGGAGCAACCATCCAGCACGTGGTGGTGGGAATTGACCTCCCCAGAGCAACATTCGTCCCTTCAGAAACCGCAGAAAGACAAAGGGAGTTGTTCTGCAGATTTTAGGTTTAAACATGGGATGCAAAGTGAAAACTCCAACTGCTGGTGAAGACTTTTAGGTTGCAAGAGCCACGGAAGACTGGAGCTGGAATGTGTTTGAGTCTTTTCCTGAAAACTTCACATCCCAGATGGCAAGGTGGCAGAGGCTTTGGGGAGCAGAGGTGCAGTGAGAGCCCATGGGCTGCAGCTCATCCTGCTGCCCTAATGCTGCAGATTATAACCCCTCCTAACCGAACTTCAGGGGACAGCAGTAACTCACAATATCATGCCAGCACAAGGACTCTCCCACAATGACCCAGCAATGAGTGCAGCAGAAAAGCCACACAGATTAGTCATTGCTTCTTCTGCATTGGCAATTCACCCCAAGCTCTAATGAACATAAATAATGTCTCCTGCACTCTGAACAGCAGACCGAGGAGAGCTCACGCACAGGGACACGAGCATGGCATTGCTTATTTTGCTGGGAGAGGGGAGGGAAGTTGCTGGAATAAATTACATTGGCAACTCATGCACAGGGATGCAAACTCACTTTCTGTGAGCGCTGCAGAAGAAACACATTTTTCGAAGTGGCTGAGCAGAGGAGATGGTTTTAAGCTGCACGAATGAAATGTGACTGTTGTGCTAAAAACAGGCACATGGTCAAATACTATAGTTGAACTGTAACTTAGTAAAGTGTGGTAAGTGACTTGCTTTAAATCTTGTGACTCCGTCCTTCATTTCCTCAGACAGTGAGGAGAGCAGAGCAGCAGACATTTTCCCCTTTGTGGGATATTTTTTGAGGCTTGAAAATGTTTCCATACTTAAGTGAAGACAGAACACTTTAATCTCAAGAAGCCTGGTGAATTTATAAACCTCAAATTAGATCAGGTCAATTGAAAAACTGCACTTCAAAATAATTGCAAATGGTTTCATTTAGGTTTTGGGTCTGAAAATATATAGTTGTATTATAAATTAAATATGAAGCAGACAGTGGTGGAGGGGTTAAGTGTCAAGATGTAATTTCAACACTTTCAAACACTTTTTTGGCATTATTTCTAGAAAAGGAAAAACCAAGACCTGATTTCCACCCAAGGCTCCCCAGCTGCTATCTCCACAGATGGGTTAAATCTTGGCAAACATAACATTTAAGTCACTTATAGCCAGCATGAAATTCCTTCCTGCATGTCTGAGGAGAGAACTTGGGCATGAGTTAATCCTTCTCACTTCACCTGACCAGCCGGATACACGATTAGCAGAGGGTGACACTCCCCTTGTTGCTGCTCTAAGGGGTACCTGCAGCAAGGGAGAGCACTGCAGAAGCACCTTGGCTGGTGCTCTGACCTTCAGACCATGCTGCCATAACTGCATCCGTGTGTTGGGGCAAGAGATGTGACCCCAAAAGCCCAAAATGTCCTGGCAAAACCTCCTAATTCAGACACAGTGGTGAGCAGTGAGGCTGTTCTTCAGATGGTATAGCTTGATTTGCTGGGAGATGGAAAGGAAGATACTGGAATAAATTACATTGGCAACCCTGCAGTGTTACCAGCGTGCTGGTAATGGGTGTGAGCTGTGCTTACAGCTGCCACTTGCACAGTGCAGACTCAGGCCCTGGAGGTTACTGCATTCAGTGGCTTTCAAATCGTTCTTCCATTCACCTCAGTTTTTAGTGGCTTTCCCAGCACAGTAGCAATACCACGGCTGGCATGCTTCTCCTCTGCTGGAATTTGCTTTTCTTGTCAGGAAAACTGAATTCAGCTTTGTAGTTTTGGACTCAGAGCAGCTGGAGGTGAATCTGGCAGAAAGTCCTCTGAGCATACAGGATGAAGGAGTCCCTTCCCCTTGCCCTGTAACTATTAGAGACAGGCTAGATGTATTTAATGGCTTATGTTAGTAGCAAAGATAACAATGGCATGCAATTGAGTCCACAAATGTGCAATAACAGAAAGGTCATGATGAAAATGGAACAGTGCTTGAGAAATGCTTCTCAAATGATATGCAGATGTCAAAATATGCTCTACAGTGAGAGGAGGAAGGAGCTCCATTTTTCTTATCAAGTGAAGCCTGAGGGATGGCTTTGCCATTGTCTGAGCACATCAAAGGCTGGAGAGGAAGCTTAGAGAAAGCTGCTGGGCCTGGCAGGCACACAAGCTGGCCATACTACCTGCAGAAAGAATCAGATTTTGAATGCCGAATGTAACTGATGTTTGGAGCAGCAGAGGCAGGGACCGGGTGACTTCTCTGATGCTCAGTGCCAGTTTAGATAAGGCCTGCACCCCTTTCCAGCACCACCAAGCCAAGAGTGGTGAAGGAATGTCAGGGTTAAACAGTCTGCTCTGCGCTCTGCTCAATGTCCAACCACAGCCACGCTGACTCCTTCCAGCTAAAAATCCACAAGAAGCCCCGTGTTGGAAATTACTTAACTACTTTCTGGCACTCAAAGCTACTCATCTTCTGTACATTCCTTGCTCTGACAACAGAGATCTTTGTCCCTTTAAAAAGGCAGAGCCTATGAATGTAAGAAATGAGGGAACTGTCCTCTAAACTGGTAGGCTGGAATATAAAATGCCTGGACTTCTGGCTTTTAAACCAAGTAGCTGCCATAGGCAAAGCATTCCCATGCTCTGTGACTCAGTTGGCCTGTAAATAAAATGGCTGTAGAAGTTACATACCCCAGTGAGAAACCGGATATTGTTAGGCTTGATAAATACTTGTGAAGTAGTCTATGTGCCTAAATGGTTACTTAATGGAAACAAGATATTATTAATGGAAAAAATTAAATTCTTTTTATCTGTAATGACTTGCACACATCTCAAAAGTCAACTTTAAGTGGTGCAGTATGAGAGAACAGCACCTGAGCTGCTATTCAGAATACTCCAATGTGGCTACAGCCATTTGCAAGAGTAAAGTGGTTTAATACTGGGGAAATGCTTCTAACTTACAGTTGACTTTAAAATAGCAAGGAGAATAAAAAAGTCTATGCATATGAAATTTCTTCAGCAACAATAATTATAGTTGCATGGAATACTACAGTAAGCCAAACAATTGAAAGCATCCTTAGCAATTGCTATTTAAAAGAACATTGTTAAATTTCTTAGTAATCAGCTCCAGTTCCTTCAGTAATTTTCTAGTGAAGCTGCATTTCTAAACCTCCTCACATCTTGTCGATTGCCACCAGGAAAGGATTGAAGCAGCACATTGTGCATGTTGGTGAGCAGAGCTCAGTCTTGCTGTTAGCACTGCCACCACACCACACCCCAGGTATGAACCAGTATAACCACGTGAAATCAGTCACTCCACACCGGGACTGCAACTGGCCCTGAAAACATCCAACCAGGAACCTGGGGCAGGCCTTTGGAGCCCTGGAAAGAAAAACATCTGTAAAGCACAGCAGCACTAGCAGAGCACAGGAGACGAGCCTGCCTTGGCAGGGAGGGATGATCTGATAAGAGAGTTTCCATCTCTGATTCCTTCAATCCAAGGAGATCCTAAGAGCACGACCAGACCTTCATTCCAAGATGTGGAATAATACAAACGCCTGGCGCAAGATGCTGATTTTCAAAGATTTCTAATTTGAAGGAAATCCCTCAAAATCCCTCCCAGAATGTCAGAGGTAAACAGTTTGTTCAAGGCTTCTGCAGCTGAGGCGAACTGGCACAGAGCTACCGTGGAAACCCCTGGGCTGCGCTGCCCAACAGCAGCCATGCCCCAGCAGATGAGTATTGCTTCACACCACTGAGGTCCCTACCTAGGGAGAAATCAGCCCATGGCTTTGCCCAACGCAGAAAGATGTGTTTGAGGATTTGTTAGGGCTCTTTTTCCACTGAAGTGAACCTTGGTAGCTTTAAAAACTATGATATTCTATTAGCTTTGCTCCTGAGGGACGGAGGGAATACACGGCAGGTTTTGATAGCCTGTGCTTTTATCTATTATTAACACCCACACATCAGGTGAGAGCACCTACAGACCGTGCAGAACCCAGGGCTCTGCAGAACAAAGTGCTCTGAGGGATAAAGCGAAGCTGTTCGTTATTCCCAAGCACTTCCACTCTTTGTGCTATTGATGTAGCTCTGCTTGCCTTACGTGTTCTCGCCACCAAATTCCTCAAAACATAATGTGCCTGACCTTGCATGCTGCCCTGGGAGTTTTGCCTAAATAAAGGTTCTGTCCTGTTGTGATTACTTTCTGCACAGGCAGCAGCATTATATGCAGCTGGGAGATGTGGCAAACATCGAGCAGATACACTCTCTTCCTTGTTTAGATACAATTGTGGACAACACAGAGATTTCAAGCTTAATTAGCAACACCAAGGAAGCTGTTAGGGAGGCATTTCAAACCGCTTGCAGTTTAAGCTGATTAGAACTTCGTGAAAACAAAACAAAATTGTGTAGCAAATTGTTAGGCTAAAATTCGAGTCAAACTGAACCGCATCAAAGGAAATAAAGAAGTGACTATCGGCAAGAAGTGGGCCTTTTTTCTTTTCTTTTGGTGGGGAATTTAATTTCATAGCCTTTAATAAACCCAATGTTCCAATCCAAGCTTGCCACTCTGGCAAGAAGCTTAACCAAAATAACATCGGAACTCAGAGCTGGCAGACCAAAGAGACTATAAATTGGTCAAATCTGGGCACACTACAAGAAAAAAAAATCGAAAATTCCATTCAATTTTCCTGTTTTAGAATTTTGATGTAACTGACCATTGACATGGAAATGTTATCTTGACCTTAACTGCTAAAGCTGACTTGCGGAGGAAAAAATGACTGAGACTCTGACATCTCAGTGGTTATTTATAGTTCTCCTCGCTCTCCTCTTTCTTGGTATTTTTACATTTGAAATGAGTTCTCGCCTGCCATGCGTTTCCTGAAGGAGTGTTCGAGCAATGCAAGAATATCTGACATAAAAACCATCAAGAAAATGGAACTTCGTTGATTAAAATGGAAAACAAATTTTAGTTGGAAATTCTCGTCAGTAAATTAGCATCCAGCAAAGCTGGGCTTGCTTTGGTTACAGATTGAACGCTACAAGCCTTTTAACTACAACATGTTTAAAGCTGGCTTTTTCTGCTTCCTGAGCTCTCCAAGAGAGATTTTCTGAAGAAACAAAAAAAAGGGGAAAGACAGGGCTACTGCTCGAGAATTTGGGTTCTTCTAGAGTTTGTAAAGAAAAAAAAGAAAAAAAAAAAAAAAGACAGAATCTTTCCCCTTCATTCCTTGAGAATAAAAACGCCTCCTCTCTAAGCCACAAGGAAAGGCACACTATCTATATTCCTCTGCTTATTTCAAGTCACAGATAAGGGCATCTCTAAGTCGCTTCTAATAGCTATTAAATAAATTAAATATTTCAGCTGGATATCAGTTTAACAGCTCCCCCTTCTCCCTTAATTGCTCAAACAAAGAAAATGCAAAGCTTCTCCTGAAGATCTCACACAGGTCACAAGAGAAATTAATTTTTTCTAGAGGCAGGGACAGAGCACTGGAAACTAAGGGTGTTTGGCTTCTGTCCTTGGTTCAGCAGTGACTCAGAGAATAATTTCATTATTTTCCTCCTCTGTTCTTCATATTATCTATGGAGTGGGTTTAGTCAGCTATTAGGAGGTGTTTGATGCTCTGACGGAAGTCACATCTCTATTGCAAACACCAAAGTTGGAACCTGGAGCTACCAAGAAATAAACACCTCCCCAAACTGAAACAAAATGAAAACCCAAGCAAGAAGGTAATGAGATTTTGCACAGAATTTCATGGAGCTTTCACTGAAACACCTTTTCAGTGCAAGATAATGTTTTTTTCAGTGTATACGTGCAAGTTGTGAAATACAGGTCATTGCAGCAGTTCAGCATAAAAATAGCTGCTTTTAATAGATAACGTAATCCAGTATAAAGCTTGGAAAAAATCTCCCCCAAAACTCTCAGAGCACTTGGATGCTGCTGCTACCCAAACTGACAGTGAGAATACGATTTGCCCAAATCTGTGATATGTTTCCTAAAGAGTTGCCAAATACATTTCTGTCCCTGATGTGAGGAGAACGTCTTGCAGCCTTTGGGGCGATGGGAGACTTATCTGTGCCTGAAATACGAGGGCTGAAAGCTTTGTGGGTGCTCCGAGGTCTTTCCAAAGGGAGAAGAAGAGGGAGTTTCTTATTTCTTGAAGAAAGCCTCCTGAGCGAAATGTCTATTTTTAAAGAGTCTGAAAGAACACTGGAAACCCACAGACAATCAGCACCAGTCATTGTCAAGAATAACAGAACCCAAAATTTACTGAGTCAATGCAAGGCAAGAACTGTTCTATACTCTTTTCCCCTCTGCACCAAGACTAGAAATTTCATTTTTTTAGGGGCCAGGATTTCTTCAGAGGTTTGAATTGAATTATTTCCTGGAGCAACACTCATTCTTCTATCTAGAGTCAGACTCTAATTGGAAATAAATCCAGGCTGCTGACTAAGTCCAGGGTCAAATATGTCACCTACCAGGTACTGGGATTATTTTTAGATGCAATGACATCTCTATTCTTTTCATTCAGTTGACCTGGATGTTTGATTTGGTTCCTGGTCTGGGAAAGCAAGTTTGAGCCACCTGCTGAGATAAGAGTGACAAAGAAGGAAGGGATACAAAAACAGAAAATTGAAACAGCTATGTAAGAAAAGCCCAGACAAGGCATGGCAGAGAAAAGAGAACTTCCCAAAGAGGTCAACTGAGATGTGAGAAAAGCCGGAGACTGATGTTCCACCATGGGAACTCATCCATCACCTTCCTTCCTCCACTGTGAGATAATCTCATCCACAAAGACAGAGATATAGAAGATGATTTACATCAGTGCCTCTGCACCTCTTGCCCACCTCTGAGGGTGCTTCTGGAACTCAGCTTGCTGTACAGTTGGGAGAGAAAGGATGGCACATTATTCCTTCTAACCTTACAAAGAGATATCCACATGATAGATCAGATCCTTCCGGGAATAAGTGAAAAGTAACCCAGAAGCTTTGGGCTACTCTACTGTTCAAGATACTGCTGTGGGAAGTGGGGCAGAAGAGTCCTTGCAACAGAATTGTCTGCCAAGTTGATCCAACCTCTTGGCACAGTTCCTTTGCTCTCAATCTAGGAAAATTAAGGCTCTTTGGGGAAAAAAAGGTTTCTTCTATTTTGTACAGACAACATGGAGACTTGGATACAAAGATCTTGTATGGCAAAACCATTGGAATGCAAATAAGCTCAAGAGTTGCATCAAGAGCAGACAGGCATGTCTGAGTAGGTGGTAATTCTCTGGTGTCTGCAGGGTTAGTCAAGGATGTTCAGAGCAGGAAACATGCACTCTAAAGTAATTTCTTTCCCTTTCATTACCATGAGAAATTTTGGATTAATTTGGAATATGAAGGACACTGGTCTGAGCTGTCAGAAAGGTTTATGTCAGAGCAGAGCAGACCAAAAATCAAGCTGACAGTTGGCATTTCTTTACCAGGTCTTTTACATCACTTGAGGAGGCTGCCCTGGATGTTATTTCAAGTTGAAAAGCACAGCAACTGAACGCTGTGCTAGTCAACTGTCAGTCCCTAGTATTTACTAACCAGATTACTCCCGAGTTTGTGAAAGAAACACCAAAGGCTTTCAGCCAAATATTACATTTAAAAACAGAAACAACAGTTGAGAAAAAACCCAGCAAAACCTGAAGTGCATGGAGCTGCTGAAGAGATTCACTTGGGCAGACACATCAGCAGCTCAACCTGCAGTGTCTTGTGACAGCGCTTAGGAATCAACAAGGAAAGCAGAGCAGCAATGGCAGGAGAAACCAACTTGTCCAATCTCACTGTTTTCCTAGTGACACAGTTACATAAGAAATATGCATTTATATAAACACACTGAATGTATAATACATGTTATATAACATGTCCATTCTCCAGTCGATAGCATCCTCTCAGTGTATGGACTCTCAGGCTGAAATCACAGTGGTTATGGAATATAGAGGAAAAAACAACATAATTGCAGGATCATTCTGATCTGTAGCTGTTCCATTCCATTATGGGGATTTTCTTTCCATAACAGTGGAAAAGACCATCCTCCAGTGCTTCTCACAGTACTTTAAAAGGTCTGAGATCACTTGCATCAATAGTTGTTTCCCAATGTAACTGCTGAATTGCTCATTTCAATCCTAATACAACTTCCAACTTTCCTTTCTGAGGACCAGAAGTTGCCACTTCCCCAGTAAGAACATCTGAACACCCAAAGTAATCTGACCCGCATGTTTTGCCAAGCAGTTCATGCAAAGTAAAACTGGACCACATCTTTCCATACACAGCTTGCAATTTAATGGACCTATGAGAAACAATAGAAGGAAAGGCCACTCTTCATCAGGCTCCAACTATGGACCAGATCCAGGTGAAAACAGACAAGACAGCCTGGTATTAGCACATGGCTCATGTATCTGAGTGATCCAGCTAATGCAGGCCATAAGGACAAGTACTGGTGGTCTCCTAATGGAAGGATCACATTTTGTTGCTGCACTGGCGGTGCAAAGTGGTCATTCCTCACATGCACTGCCACACCAGCTTCCAAAGGGATGAGGGACAAGGACAGAGGGATAGGGAGCGGCAGTGAAGAGTGGGGAATGAAGACGTTACCTAGGGCTTTCTGAGTCATCCTCTTTCTCAAAGCTTGCTGCTGGGGCAGCATAGTCCAGCTCTGTCCTACCTGCAAGTTTTCCTATGGAAACGTTACTGTTGGCTCCTTCACATGCAGCATGAGTCCAGCGAGCATTGTCCTGCCAGTTCTGCAAGGGCAGCTAAGGAGTCTTGCTGGAAATTCTGGCCCCAGAGAGAAACAGCAGTGGAAAGCAGCCATTTCAGAAGCACATTATTAAGCCATCAGACCAGTAGCTACAGGATCCCCATGGAAAAGTTGATCCAGGCACTTTGTGTAATTACTTGAGCTCTCCCAGTCATTTATTCCCCTTTGTGGTTGGCAGGGAAAGTCAATATCTTCTGGAGCTGCAAAGTCATAGGGCTTTTTAAGAAGCCAGGTTTGTAGGTGAAGACATTTCCCTTTGCAAAACCTTTGCTGGAGCACACATTGCTCAGCAGCAATCCAGACTAATGCAGCGAGTTCAAATGAGCATGGCACGCAGGCAAGTCTAAGCTTTCCATTTGCTTTACCTACATATGTTTTAACACTCACATTTTTAGACAAAGAGGCATAAAAATAGCTTAATTGTGCATATTGCCTGCAGTACTGCTGGACTCCACCTGTGGGAAGGAACTGGAGTTTAAGTTTTATTAAAGTTTCACATTTCCAGGAGGTTGCTAATTATTCTGCATGTTTTATACAATATGTCTGGCTCCAGGGTCTTTCTGCTCTTTTCTGAAGGAAACTCCACACAAAAATATTTGAGCCGAGACCTGGAATGTGTGACTGAAAAATAAGGCATTCACTCCAGGGTTCATCTAACCCCACATATCCTTGTTCTTCCCAGGATATGGAAAGTGCTTTGAGATCTGCAGGTAAGAAAATACTACCTGGATACCAAAGGCTTGTCTTTGCCATTTAGTTCTCCTGCTTCCATGCACTTTAAACTCCACTGTTTGCCTGGCATTCCTGTGACTACAGCTGGGTGTAGAGTTGATCTTTTCAGGGCATAATGTAGGAATTAATTCACTTTGGGTACAACTCTTCTTTTAATGACCAAACACTTAACTGTCACACACTGCAAAGTGTCCTCAGGGATAGGGTGTTCAATTCAAACCACCTTTTCTTGAAAACACTTCAAGCCAGCAGCTTGAGTTGGGGTATGTTCAGCATCCTGAAATAAAACAAAGCAGCCCATATTCTCTGACAGAGAAAACAAACCACAAGATGGCTGGAAAGAAGGCCAGTTTTTGAAAACAGCAGCTTTTACCTCTTCTGACCTAGATAGCTGACCACCCCAAGCACAACCTCCAAGTCCTTTTCTTGTGCTCCTTGAACAAAGGCAGACAAATCTCCAGTGGCCATAAATCATCGTTCTTCAGTGGTATCAGCTGGAGTTACTGACATCTGGACCTGCTGTGGCAACAGTCTAACGGGAGGAATGTGTTAGCTAGTGCCATGCACAGAACACAAGGATCTTGTCAGTACGCTATGTGCATGCTTCCCACCGTGCTTGGGCTCTCTGCTCTCTTTTGGGAACGTGACAAAAAGAAAACCAAACAAGGCACCACTCCTTCTACCCCAAATCCACAGTTTGTGAGGTCCTTGGTGCTATACCAGCATTGTTTCTGTGCAGAATCCTTGGCAACCAATCCACTTAGGATTTTTAGCGCTTTACAGGTTTGACTAAATCAACACTTCCGTCGCAGTGCCCAGGCATAGCCTGAACACTTCAAGAGCCACAGACTTACCACTTGCTAAGGCTCCCTTAGCTGGCTGTGCAGAAAGCTCTGATCCTTCCTAAGGAAGGTACTTTGCTGGATGAACCTCCACCTGGAGATAAAGCTGGTGGGCCAGAAGATGGTTTTGTTCCTGAACAAATAGATGGCCTCACATCTGGGTGTGTGAAACCAATTTTGTTTGAGTCCGGGATATTCATCAGTCCATGCCTCTCCATTCCACTGCTCTGACATCTTACTAATGCACTAATTTTATCAGCAGGTGGTTTTTTTTCCTCTGTTATTAATAACAGACTACAGATAAGCATCAGATACTATCAGACATAACAGCTCTGCAGTACCACACTAGATATCTGTTTCAGCCATGCTCATTCACATGGTTTCTCTTGTAGAGACATTTGCACTGGTCCCAAAGACGTGGTTGGTGGATAGATGGTTTATCGCAGGTTACCATCACAGGGAGTCTTAAGAAGAAGTCATTAATAAGCTATGTGATTTAATGACATTTCAGGGTTTGTATAATGTGTGGAGATTACTCCACACATTCACTATAAAATAAAAACTTCAGTGTACAAAATGTTTTCCAGAAAGATTTAAGAATTACTTCAACAGGAGAAAAAACTACTTTACCTTACTACTATAAATTACTAATTACTCCACCAAGCCCCTGGAAAGCAACGAGCTCACTCTGGCTGTTATTGTGTAGATGGTATGAAATGTCTAAATGACATTTTCAAAGCTGCTGGTCAAGCCTATATCTGCAGCAAATAAAGGGCTCAGAACCACCATGCAGAGATGATCTTGGGGCTAAAAAGCATGGAGAGTGCTTGAAGACTGACTATTCCCCAAAAGACAAAACTGCAGTATAAAAGAAAGTGCAGTCCTAATGTTGGATCTTTCACAAATAGAACCAGGAGAAAAAGATGTGAAAGTTCCCTTGGGAAGCAAGTGGGAAGCATCTGCAACAGCTGATACAGAGCGAGGGGAACCTCTGAAACTAATCTGAAGCAGTTTTGTGCATCTGTAAATCCATTTCTGTTAGCGTCAACTTTATAAACCTTTTAAATTATTCAGCGTCTATTGGATGTTAGAGTTACTTGCTGTAATCTTTACACAGTTGGAATTAATGTTGATGATATTACATTAAGGTACTTGAAGTGGAGTATCGGGAGCCCCTAATGATGCCCTCTGTCAATAACACACTGCTCCAGAGAAGAGAACGTGTTCTCCCTTAGCTGTCCTTGCTAGCCTAGGAAATAGGAAGGTGCAGAAGAGAAATCCAGCTAGCAGAAGCTCCCAGCACACCAAGGCCATCCAGTCAGCTAAGCCCTCTGAAGTCACCCCATGCAAGTGGCAATGAACAAACAATTAACATCAGCCCGTTTCTCAGGAATGTATAACTAAGGCACAGTGAAGCAACTCAAGCAGAGCAAAAAATAGACATAAGGCAATGAAGAATTCACAAGAGAAGCCAGGGCTGTGAGATATGGACTCAGACCTGTGTTCAGATAGCTCAGCCTCTGCTACTTTAAGTTAATCAGACTTCTTTTTTCCTTCCTTCTGCATTAGGGTACCCTCAACTATTTTGGCACATTTGAGGCCAGCAAGACAGTGTGTTGGATTCTGGATCTAGGAGCTAAGGAAGCACCAAGGGGAAGGACTGCCAGGCACCTGGAAGGACATAGTGATATTCTAGGCAAGAGGAGGAAAAAGGCATTTCCCAGTTGGCTCCCAGAACCCTGACATTAGTGCACAAGAGGTAACTCAAGTGCCAAGAAAACATCTTGGGGGAATGTGGACAGAAAACCCAGTGCTGAATGCAGCTCCAGCAGCCTAGCCATGCCACCCCAAATACCTGGTGTCACAGAGGGGCACAGGGTAGTTCATCTGTCCATCCATACCCTATATGGGTTAAAAGCAGCGTGACAGGGCCATTTTTTACACTAGGACTTCCTCTCTGTGAGGCAGACAAAGAATTCCTTCTTTTGGCAGACTTGGGAAGGACTCTTTACATTTTCCTCTTCCTTTTCAACAGGTGCTGCCATTTGGCACACACAGCTGACACATCGCCCACACATGCCCCTGAGCTCTGTAAATCCCATCTAGCAACATGTTAGCTCAGACATGCAAGATGAACTCAATTCGGAATGGAAGGAGAGTGACCACAATAGAAGCCCATTTTTAAAATCTTTGGCAAGGATTTCAGAGGGGAGGCTAATCTATACCCTATGTTTTTATATGCCAGGATATTTTCCATAATTACTTGTGCTTTAGATCCCATTGACTTCCTAAAAAAAGATATTTTTTCCACCAAAACCTGCTGAAAAAGAAATCTATTGCAGAAAGGGGCAGCTGCACCTTGCAGATATGCACAGCTGAAGATCTTTTATGTAAGACTCCCCCTGACTGTGTGGAGAGCTGTTAAGATGTCAGATCATGGTTTGTTGCTCTCAGGGAGGCTGCTGCAGCACTCAGTCAGAACAAGTTTACGTCTTGGAGGAATTAATTTGTCTGAATAATGTCATCCTGGTTAAACAAAATGTTAGGGAAAATATTGCAGCGTTCTGGTGCACCTCCCTGAACTGATGCCTATATATGGGGATTAGCCAGCGTGAAAGGGATCCTGCTGAGTCAAACTGGATTATAGCAGTATTATTTTATAGAGACAGTAGAAAAGAGGAGGGAGGAAGCAGCTAGGGAAACCTTGAAAAACATCAGCTATTTGACATGTTAAAGCAAACAGCATAGATGTGAAAACGCTGCTTGCTTCCACAAGTGCATCAGAGCCAGGTCAGCTGACCGCAGTAACCCAAAAATAAGTTTTTACCCCTTTTAGCCCTTCAAGCAACCCAGGTCCCAGAAAGCAAGGTGGACTTCCGTGCTTTCTTAGGCATCAAGAGATGTGTTTGTGTTCCCATGGTGGCACCCTGGCAGTGGTGGTGATGTTCCTTACATGGGGAAGATGTCCTGGAGAGCCTTGCCAGGCCTTCCCAATTGCCCAAACAGCAAGGGGTCAAATGAGCTTGCAGACTCAGCACTCAGAGCCCTTGGGGAGCTGGTGCAGATGGCAGGAAGAGAAAACATGTAGGTTTTCAATAAAGTCCCTGAGATGCCTCCATTTATCATCACCAGGCACTCACACAATCATTTATGTGGTGATTGTTCAATGCTGGCTGGAGACTCAGGGCTGGTGGCAATTCACAAACAGGACATGTCCTTGTACATCTTGTTTGCAGAGCTGGATCTGCAGTGTGTTCTTAGAACATGCCTGGAGGGCTGATGTCCTCTCTCTCTCCAGCCAACAGTTTGACCTTACAGTAATGGCATCAATTCCTCTGCATGTCTTGCTCTGGCCCAGCAAATACTTACCTGTGCAAATAAGAGATGCCCTAAACCAACCCCCTGCACCCTGCAGTGCAGAGACAAGACTGGGTGACCATCCTACAGCTGCAGTCCATGAACAGCACAGAGGACCCAAGAGTGGGTGAAGACGACCCCTCCACAGTCATGTCATTAAAGGACAGACCCTATTTAAGCACGTAAAACCAGCAAAACTCAGGCAGAGGAAGAGGTGGCACATTTTAGGCCAGAAACAGTCACAGTATAAGGCAAGGCTTGTGCCTCTCCTTGTAGTGCATCTATTCAGCAATGCTGGCCTTGGTGGATCAAAACCCCTGTGCCTGCTCCCCCTGGGAAGTGTAAGTCTAACTGAGTGTGGTGGATTGTGCTAAAAGTTGTGCTTTGCAACACTGAGCTGAAGACCGCTGTGGTAGCAGTGGAAAAACACTCCTCCATCCTCCACTGCCCAATGCCAGAATATCCAATGCAATGCTATGCTAGTCAGAGCTTACAAACACATGGTTTGAAGGAAAAATTCAAATGGATTTGAGTCATGGGAGTATAAAAAAATTCTCAAAAAACCAAATAGAACATATCAGTCATGTTGTAACTTAGAAAGCCAAAATTTCCTCCCAAAGACAGCAGTGAAACAGTTTCCAAGATTCCAGGACGCATCTCTGTCTGGAGCTCATAAAGACATGTTTTTTAATCCAAGTTTCGAGCCCAGCAAAATCCATTTCTGACAATAAGAACCAAGCCGGCCAAAGAAATCACATCATGCCTTCCTAACCCACCTTTTGCCCTCCAGCACTGCCATGCCCATCGTGGTGCGCACTGCACATGTCCCACGGATTAAGACCCTTTCCCACCCCATTTTTGCAGTTATCTGTATTAGCCGTGTGTTTTCACAAGTGGGAAGGTGGAGCAGGCTGGGAGACCGTGGTGGGAAGACAAGTGCACTCCTGACCCACATCATCCCAATGAACACTTCCATCCCTGCCTTGACCCTCTCTGGCACATCCCAGGGTATTTTCTGCATGCTGGCTTCAGCTGGAGCTGCAACAAGAGCTCTTCCTGAGCAGTCTTTTCTGTCACATCTCCCATACATCTAAGAAAGGGCGGTTTTGGGGTAGTTTTGCCCTCCATTTGAGGCAGTTTCAGAGCTTGGGTCCACTCATCTCCAGGGCCCATTTCCTAACCACTTAAAACCACGTGGGCATATTGCAACTCTACTTTCTCTTCCTGGCTGTGTCAAAGTAAATGGTCAGAACTGCCTTTTCTGGTGGAGTCAGTCCTGAACAAGAGTGAATTAGAGCATGACTAAACAACCAGGCCATGTGGGAGCTATAGGTGGAAGAAAACCTACTTTCTAGGTACTCAGATGCTGCTTGCCTTAAATACACCAAGCAAAGGTGACACCAGCACTGAGGTGATTGCAAGAGCTGTTGGTAGGGCTGTTTAAAATATCCTTCCCTAGGAGGTACCAATAACTCTCCACCATCACTCCCAAGGCACATGCGTGTCAGCCCAAGCACGTGGCTTGTAGCTAGATGAAGTTATCTGGGATGAATTCCACCACAAGCATCAGACCCATTTAACAGAAATCCCCTTGTGCTCCCTTAAAGAAATAGCAGTAAAAACCAAAACAACCCCCCACACTCCCTGTGTGTAAACATCAGCAAAAACTAAGTAGTTTAATATATTTTGCAAAAGTAAAACCAGAGTAAATGCTTTGCCTCCAACACATCAGGAACATATTATTACCACATTGTCTTCAGTGATTATTCAAGCAATGCATTTAAATGTTCAGGGAGAAGAATGTTTGCTAAAATATTGTTATGTAACATGGGGAAAATGACTAATTCTGCCCTTGATCTTTTCCTATTTTGCTCCAAGTAAGAGTCATTAGAACTCATTCTCTAGTCGAAGCAGCAGCACGGCCGAATTCTGACCCAATTCCCCCGGTGGCTTTTACAGTGCGCCGATCCTATCCCAGGCAGCTGAGCTATTCCAGAAGTACTGAGCATAACTGTCTTCTGAATCAGTCCTCCAGGGCTGCACTTTTCCAAAGACAGGTGGAATAAACAACGCACATTTCTCCATGCTCCCTGCTGACGGAGGTCAGAGATCATTTACTTCCCGTTCCTCATGACTTGTGAGGAGTCTGGAGCCTTACACACGAGCCAAGTGGGGCCAGCTCCATCCAGCAGTTGTGTGCATACTTCAGCAGCTGCTGATTCACAGAATGGGATTGCTACATGAATTCCTCTCCCGACAGCAGATGCAGAAGATGAAGACCCGTTCTGTGTATCCTTATTTCCAGTCCACTTGCATCAACAGTATACATACAAGACAAATAGACCTGTCTGTTCTTACAGACACCTATGAAAAGCTGACATCTTCCTGTGCTGGTGGAAAAATAATTAAAAAAACCAAGCAACAACCACAAAAATAAAAAAATCAGAGGGTGAAAAACTTTCAATAGTCTTTTTAAAACTGTGACCCAATCCAACCTGTATTGCACTGAAACCTGTCCTGCATATACAAAAAGCAGGTGACACTGACCCTGGGGTGTATTCACAGAAGGGTTCTAGTTACAGCCAGTAAGAAAAAAACAACACTGTTTAAGGCTCCAGAAAGGCCCCTGACTTCCCCTCCTAAAAGCAAAATTTGCATAGGAAATGCCTGATCTTGCCACACTTTCAAGAATCAGCTTTTCACTAGTGGGAAGGGAAAAAAAAAAAAAAAAAGAAAAATCTGTTCTTGCGGTTTCCTTTCAAAGCTTTTAGATTCTAGCCTTCAAAACATCTGATTTAAGATTTTCATTTTGGGGGATAACTGAGGTGAAAATAGACGTTCTCAAAGATCTTCAGTTAAAATCCATTTCTTGGGCAACTTTCTCCCTAAGTCACTGGAGAGGCAGGGATGGGTTTTAGCTCTCACAGGGCTGTGTTGCCCCATCAGGTGATATATCATAGCTCAGGTATCTGCAGTCCTCATCAGGCTCCGATTGTGTTTTTATCCTTCCTATAACCTCCAGCTACGAGCATAACACTATGCATGATTAGATAGGCTGGACAAGTCTACATCTTGCTTAGCTTGGAGTTAAGAGGAAGAAAATTTGTTGAAATCAAGTTTTTGGGATTTATCCAGATATTTCCACAGCCAGAATCCAGCACTTTGGGGCCAGCCCTATGAAATTCTCTCCTTTTTCCTAAGATTAAGGTTCAAAGGCACTCATGAAGCTCTGTCACTGCATTAACCCATTCCAGTGAGATTTACCCATAGATATTCTAATTGTCACCCACTGGACAACTGTTACAACATTTCTGTTATTTTTAATTAACCACATCCAAAATAAAATTACCAGCTCTGCCCTCAGTGAGTCTGAATCCATGTCCCCTCAGTAAGAGCAAGGGCTGCTCTAAATGGAGGAAAATGCATCAGCCTGCTGACGGATGGTGAGGCAGAAAGTCCCTGACCATACCAGGAAGTTCTGAAAGGCAAACAAGGCTTCTTCTCCGGCTGGAGCACCAGGACTTATTTTGCAATTAGGCAAGAGAAGATAAAGGGACAAGCAAATTTCCTGCTGTGATGGGGCATTTGCAATGCAGTCCCTATAACTGCATCTCATTCCTAGCAGTACCAGTCTGCGCGGTGCTGGGTTATTATGTAGTGTCTTGGACCGCTTGGAGGTAATAAGCATTCACCGAAAATGGACTGCTATTAGCCACTGGCAAAAGCTGATTATAATAGTGCCAGCACTGGAATATGTTTTCCACCCATTTACAAGAGGAGTAAAATAACAGGAGGGGAAAAAAAAAGAAATCACATTTGCCAGTGTTTGCAGCGTAGTGTGCTCTACATACAATTATCGAGAGAATGACAGGAAATTGACCCATTTACTCAGAAAAGTTCCTATCGTGTTCTGCACTATTTCATTTCATGCCCATTTGAGAACAAGTCATTTCTCTTCAGGGCAGAAGATAAATTGTCAGCTCATACACACATCTCTTTCCATTGCCAGGCACAAAAATATCACAAAGAAACATTTTCCTGCCCTCTGCTTAATTTTCTTCTTCTTCTTCATCTTCTCTAATAAAGGGTGCTAACTATAAAAGTCAACAGACTGTAAATAAACTCAATTCTCTTCCTACCTTACCTTATGATTGATTTTTGGACATAATGTATTCCACCCACAAGGTCTCTTGTCTGATTCAACCGCTTTTCTCAGCACCAGAGAAAAATCAGATAACCTCGGTGGAATAGCTTCATGTAAAAACAGAAACATTTGGCAACTACAGTTTTCCTAATGGCACATCGCAATACAGGCTACAGAGCACATCAGTGCCCAGCTCTGTGTCAGCGTGGGGAGAGTTCTGGACATTTAGGCAGAGGGGCTGCCAGCAGGGCCATTTCAGAAACAGCAGCATGAAGAGGTCCTTGGGTTATGTATGTACACCTTGGACAGGGCATGGAGAAGCCCCAGGCACCTTCCCAGCTCTGCCCTTGGGCTTACCCTGCCCATTTGAGCCAACCACTTCTCCTCTCACTCTGAATGTGCTTGACACAGGGCAAAAGAGCAACTGGATCACCATCGTGGACAGGAGATTTACACAAAAAGGACCTAGAGACCTGAAGACAGCAAGGTCCATGGGGAGAGGCAGCATGTGCCTGTAAGAAGAAAAAAGGACATTATAGAAATGTCTCTGTCTACATCCCAAGCTCAGGCTCCTAGAGAATTGAGCTGGCTGTTCCTGCTCCATTCAAGTGGCAGTGCTCAGCTCTGGTTAGTACCAAGGACATCAATCAGCAGAGAATTCAACGGCACCCCTGATGGAAGTGCCAGCAGTCCGGGTTTGCAAGAACACAGGTGTCTCCCGTGCTGTACAGCTGGAGAACTGCTAACGTAAGGATGAGCCTTGGGCACGAAGGAGCCAGCATGGCAGTAATTTTGTGCTCCCCAGCTCCTGTCAGATCCATCGAACACCATTCCAGTCCACAGCTGGTTTCTTTGTTCCCTCACACCAGTTTCTTGAGGTTTAAATTAGAGCAGCTCCACAGACACTCAGTTCACACAATTTTTCCTGCAGCTGGCATGTTGTCCAGCACACCCCAGCTTATCCTCCAGCCTTTGCTCTGCAAGATGCAACTTCTTTCACATGTCCATAGTGCACACAGTGCTGAACACACTGTTCATTTGCTCTGGAACTTTTTATTGAACCCAATCACTCAACACTGTTCTTTCACCTGAATAGTAGCTTCCCTGTGCTTTTCCATCTTGGAACATCATTTCTAGGAGTGAAAATTACCAATCATTTGGAGCAGGAAATGAGATGGAGAAGGGAGCTCAGAGTCAGAACCAACCTCAGTAGCTGCAGCACTCCAATCCTATACTGAGCACAGCAAAACTCGTGTTTTGCACAGAATCCAGTCATGGAAAGTGTTACTCTGATTTTGACTATGATGGAGATATGGGATGGAAATATGCAGAATAGTAGCTTGGGAAGTGCAAAGGAAAGAAGAGCCTTTCTTCACAAACAAGCAAAATATTCAAGGTTCTGCTAATTCACATCTGGACTACTTCCCCCATCCCCCCTCAAACCTGTTCCCCAGGTAGTAAAAGGGATTACCGGAGTAACAAAAGGAGGAATTTCCAGGTCAAGAATCAGATGGAAATTATTGTCAAAACCAAATTGTTTGGATCTGGTCTTTGTCCCAGGGAAAAGCTCTTTGCTCCTGTTTAGTACAGACCTCAGCTGCCTCTGAAACCCAGGGCTGCACATGCCTGCAGGGAATGTGAAAAAGAGGGAGAGAGAAATAAAACAGCTCCCTACCTCACAGTGAGAAAGTTTTGTTCCTCTCTGCAAACAGTATGGACATCTAGGCATGTGCAAGAAAACAGCAGAGATCATTACCTGCTGGGGAATAGGATTGCTGGTCCCCTCTGTGAGGGCAGCCAGATTCACTCAACTCCCTAGGAAAAACAGCGGAAGCATTAAGAGACACTTTTACCTTCTTGTCTTCATCAGCTGAGGAAAGAATTTCCTGTGGCTAATTACACATTTTAGCACCAAGGTAGTGATTGTCCTCTAACTGCAAACATCTGTCTCCAGCCTGCGGGAGAGCCCGGCTCTGAGCACAGTGCCTTTGGCACTGGCACCGGGCGGCTGCAGGACAGGATGGTGGTCCCTCCCCTCCTGCCCCGTGGGGCACACACACAGGACAGTCATAGGAACATGACCATTTCTGGAATGGGATCAGCACTGGAGGTGCCAGCTCCTGGCTGTGTACAGCCTCCTGCTGTGTGCCAACCCCATCCAGTCTTCCTCCCAGCTGCCCACCCTACCTGATCAAAGCCCAAAGGCCTTTGGGTCTGTTAGCTACTAGCAGAAGCTGAACTCTTCCCTTAAGGTCAGATTCAAAGCCCACCAACCCACACAATCTGTGACAATTTTTCCTCTGATGGGATATAGCTTGTTTTCAATCAAGTAATTGCTTGCTGCTTATCCACAGGCTAGGCTTGTTGGGCTCACTCTTGGTCCCATGCAAGATAACCAAATTCTTCCTAACACCGAGAAAAAGGAGACAGAGCTCTTCCAATGCCCCACTCCCTCACCTTGCTTCCTATTCCTTTGTTTATAAATGTTGAAGTATGAGGTTCGTATCGATGCCATAGCCCTGGAGTTCTGTTGATTGCCACCCAAGGGTGAGACCAGGGATGTGACCCATCCACCATCTGTGCAGGAGCAAACTCTCTTGCACACGAGGAAATTTGCCTCCAACTCCCCACCTCGCTTCATGCATAAATGCTCACCTTCTCTCAACACGAGGAGGAAAAAAAAAAGGAAGAAAGAAAACAAATATCTTCCCCTGCCAATACATACATGTAAACACATGCACAAATACTTAGGAAATATTGAAGAATCTGTAGATGGAGGGGTTATTGCCAGATTTTAAAATTATTAAACATTATGTACAAAGAAAACATAATGAGCTCCTACGGGATGTAGAAAAAATTACCCATGAATGAGAGGAAAATGGATAACCACTCCTGGGTTTGCCACTGGTGAATTATTTAATAATCACTCCCCAGCAGATGGAATATATTTATCCACCCCATTGGAGCACACTTTGCAATTTATTTACACTGCTTTAAAATATGATTATTTATTTAAAAAATAAACAAGGTATCCACATGGGAAAAAGGAAGGAAACAAGCTTAGAGGGGGGAAAAGTATGTTTTGAGCTTTTCAGTTAATTTTAGGGAATTTGCACTAAAATTCATTGAATCTTCCGTACTTCTATTTTAAAAACCAGAAACTGAAAATTCTTTTGATCAAGCCAGTCTAGATTCTTCACACACTCAAGAGGATCACTTTGTGAGATGGGGTCTATGTCTCATTAGCCACATTGTCTTGGGCACCACAAATTGGATTCAGCTCGTAATAATTTCAAAGAAAACATTCAAAATGGGATCAGTGGGAGCAGACCATAACTTAGACTGATTTGTTTTATGGGATCCAGCCCCTTACCTAAGATAGAGTGACTCTAACCCATGGCTCAAACAGCACTCAGCTGTGCCATTTAATTAGCTACGTATTCTAAAATGCAAAGGGTGCCATTTAGCAAAGTTTGAAAATGCAAAAGGTACCCTTTAGTACTGTAAAAGTGCATAAGTGTACTGCCTGCTCCCAAAATTAAAGTAGCAGTTGTGAGCAAAAGGCTCTGCCCACTCAACAAAGTGTGCTACTGATAATTGAAGACTGATTTGGACAAACCTGAGGGAAAGTCCATGAGAGGAAGGAATACCTTTCCCAGGCAAATGCCAAATCATTTCAGATTGAATTCAGGCTTCCAGATTCTTCCTGTGCAAGTCTGTGTGTATGTACAGGTATACATTAATCATGGGAGGCTGCACAGAAACTCTATTACCCAGCTGGGCACAGATGTTTTTAGGAGCCAGAAGTCATCTGGGAGAGGGGAGGTCAAGAGAAACCCCACAGTGTAACATAAGCTTTCATACTTTGCCCAAAGAAAACAAAAAAAAACCCAACCCCAACTCCAAGCCCTAAAGCACTGTTCTCTCACTAAAGAAAAAATTAGTTACTGTTAGTGAAACCTCTTCCCAAGTTTTTCAACAATCCATTCTGATTTTCTCTAAAACTAGTTAAGTTTATTTATATAACTCAAATGTGGAAGAGTCGCATGGTGAAACCGTCAATGGTTATTGGGAGACATAACACTTTCTAAAGTGACTGGAGAATAAGACGGCTTATTACTAAGAGTTTAGGTCTCATTGTCAGGAGTGGGTTAGCAAACTAAAAGCAGCCAATTCCTCAGTCATTTATGTGCTTTTGAAAAAATTTCTCCAGGTCCTGATGATATTTTCTCTCACACACCTTGCTTCCCCTCCCCAGACCAAGAAAATCTACAACTAATATGAATCAAGAATAGATATTTTGTAAAAGATTTCACCTTAAAAAACCAGAAATCTGATAGACTAAAATCCAGCCGCAGGCATGGATGTCAATGCTGTACCAGCTAGCTAGTTCAGCAAAAGGGCTGCTCTATAAATAACCTAGTATAGTGAATGTTATACATCTTTAAAGTTAAAATGGACTACTAGACTGCTCCTACTTAGTTCAGATTGAGGAGAGCAAATCAATGTGTCCTCCTTACTAGGAAAAGGCTCAAACATAAGCAAATCCTCTCCTGAACTGGGAGTGCTGCACTTTCAGCAAAAAATCCAAACTGACCTCTACAATCTCAACATCCTGGAAGAGTAAAAGTTCACTGTATATTATTTCTGGAAAGAGGGAGATCAGATTTCAAAAATTACTTTCACCACAACAATCTAACATGTGAAGACAGACAGTACAGATGTGCATGTCTCTGGTGAGATGTGGACAACACACATAAGGGAGCAAAGTCCTCCCTATGCCCTCCTGAGAAGGAAAGATGGAAATGTCAAACACCTTGTGTGGAGTTATGCACTCATTTATTTCGAAGACAGAAAGGATTAAATACATCTACATAAATGAAAGAAAAAGTGTTTAAACAACAATAAAAAAAAAGATTTAGTGACATTAATAAAGAACTCCCTTAAACCAGCATGTCACCATTAAAGTAATTAATAGGGCATGCAAGACATTTCAGTGGAAAGTGAGCAGCGCTCGCATTAGAGCCTTTTAAGTTGTCACATGACCTCAAGACAGACTACGGCATTCCTGTGCAAAAGTACCCTCTAAAAAAGAGATGGGGGCATTCAAGTCTATAAAAGAGTGATTTTAAAATTTAAATGATATGGTCTAAGTCTAAAATGCAAAGGTTAAGGGAATATTAGAAGGGCAATAATTCTATCTGATTAAACTTTTATCCAAAGTGACAATAAAATGTTCAAAGTGAATTAAGGATTTTATTAACAGATGCAGAGGCTCTATAAAAGAGTTTGAAATCTAAGTACCAGAGAGGAGAGGTTTAATTTTTTTTTTGTCTGGATGGAGGTGATATTACTATAAAACTTTAATCTTATTGCCATGCCACAGTGAAAGTAAAACTGTCAGAGGTAATAGAGCAAATCAGGACTCCTTTCTCTCCCCGCTCAGTGTTGCAAGGGCCTCTTTCCAGAACATAAGAATAGGCACATTCTATGTATGGCGTTGATCCTATAGGTGACAGACACATGTGGACAGGTTACGGGCTGATGATTCACCTGGGCTTCTGCTGGTTGCAACAGTCCCAAGGTGGTAAGTACAGGCAAATTATATGGACCATTTCAAATGAGTACTGAGCAAAAACTGGTGCTATGCCGCCAGGGACTCTTCAGAACATTTCAGCCTTTCCAAAACGGAATTCACTATTTCAGGACAGTTTTAGACATTTTACTTGTTTATTAGTACCTGTATGTAGTAAGAGGATAACACTGATTTCCAAGCCCTTGAACAAAGGCATTTCACTACTTTAGAATGATCAAGTTTAAGACAGCCATAAATCTGTGGAACAGGATAAAAAACAAGACTTTTGTTAAAATTATTACTAAATGCTAGATATGATTTAGAGCATGGCTCAGCTCCATCGGGGCATTTAGTAGCCATGATTTTGGCTATTGCTACTTTTTCCTTCTGTTTTGCTGCTGCTAGATTCTGGCAACTTGGTTGCCTTGGTGATGGCTGCAGTGCCTGTGGCAGATGCACTGGAAGACACCCTGCAAAGTGGTTTGGCTTTTCCGGGAACTCTTGAGCCTTTTGCACGTTGGCAGGAATGCTGTGATGGCCACCTGTGCCTGTTCCACCACCCTCCGACCTGGCACTGGGCACAACCTGGCCCCCAGCCTGCCCTGTCATACCTTCCACAGGAGGACCCAGGGCTCAGCATCTCTCGGTCCCCACAGAGCCCCATCGTGTGCTACAGCTGCCCCCATTCCCTGCTGAGGAGCCCAAAAGGCACTTCAGGGATGCCCACATCCTTCTCTGGCCCTGCAGCACCCACGAGAAAAGCACAGCTCCTCAGAGGAGCAACCGACTGCAAATTGCCAGGGAGACTAGGATGTCAAACAAATATTTTTCTTTTCACAACAGAACATAAATATTTGGCAGCACATTTAATTTAAAAAGTCTAGGAGTTACTGAACGAGATTGGCGAATGTTGCTATGATGTTCGTTTGCTTCCTAAAATATGACCAGTCACAGATGGCTTGCTATAGGAAATATTAAATAAATTTTTTAGTGTTGTCTGGCTTGAACACAGATTGCATTTACACAGATACCTTTGCTGGTGGAATGCCAAGATGGTGTATTGGTTCAAACACGACCTTAAACAAAAAACTACCTTGTCAGGAGCTAATGGAATATTCATACTTAAAATCTCAATCCCTGATAACATCTGAGAATTAATTTACATTTCAACACTCGTATTTTTCCCCCTCTTGCTGTATTTCCCTTCACAAACAAGGGAAAATATCTGGGTTTGGTCAGTAGCAACTTTAAGGTTTTGGGCACGATAACCATTACTTTTTACCTCTTCGAAGCAGTTTGAAAAAACACCTACATAATGAACATTAAGTAACAGGAGAATCTAGAAGGCCACTCAGTGTTAGAGAGTCAAACAGCAAGGATGTAAATACAATGAGCTGCAGCATTTAACACATTATTATATTGACTTCAGCAAGAAAATAAAAATCGAAACAATACAAAGACTTTTTTCAATGGCCAGCATCTGCAGGAGCACATTCCTACAGTGACTAAAGACTATCAAATCTGTGTTTTATAACCTCAGACCAAAGAGGCCACAAAGATTCTTGGTTTATTTCTTTCCCCCGCCATAAAGCTCCATTTTTAACAAGAACAAAAGCCTTTGAAACACGGGCATGTAGCACAAAAACTGCCACCAGTTTCTAGCTGCCTGCAGTGCCTCAGAGAGCTGCGTGGTAAGTCTGCTTTGACACTTACAGCATCAGGTTCCCGTGGAAAACCCACATGGTGCTTCTGTGTCAAACGTTTGTCAGGAAACAGCAGCCAGGGAAAAGCAGGGACAATGCTGAGCAGACCTCATCACTCATTCCAAGCGACCCAGGTGCCCCACGAGTTCCACGCTCACGGATGCGCGTGGGGCCACCCCGCCGAGCCCCACAGAGGCTGCCGAGATGGGGGCACACCACGGGACCGCGGATCTCACCGACCGCATCAACCGCCGCGCTCTCTCCTCCTGCGAAGGCTGCCACCTACCAGTGCACAATAATCTCTTGTCCCCAGCAAATGCCACAGAATCAGAGCTGAGCTACAATCTGGTTTTCCTTCTGCCCAAAATACCCCAGTGAATGATCTATCTCTTCTGTCAATATTGTACTTGGCTCACAGCTTTGTAATCAATGCAGATGAGATGAAACAACAGTTTTATAACTTGCTTTGTCCCTACATGAGTACCAAACACTTTCCATACTCTTAGAATCATTAAACTTTTTCTCCTGTCACCATTTCCATTTGTTGCACTTTCCTTACACTGGCATGATTTTGTTTTTTTCTAACCAGAAATCTCCCAAGCCCACTGGGGTTTTGGTGTGCGTGATGGCAAGTTAAACAGTTTTGCCCACTGCAAACAAACATCACATGCACATAAATCATGTCCTGGAGTGAAGAGCAGAGGCAGACACTAGAGGGAGGATCAACTCACAGACTGAGCTTTTGCCAGAGCAAACTCCTTGGAGTGTGGCTTCACCAAGGAGACAGCTCAAGTGGCATGCTGCAAGAGCCTGCTGGCCTCCCTGGCACTCAGGCTTGCAAGTCCCTGTCTGGACTGAAGGAAGAGGGCATCTGGAACTGAGAGCGAGCAAGACAAGATTTTGCTCTCTGCAAGGCTGCTCGGGGGAAACCATACCTGCTAAATCCGAACACGCCCATTCCAGGACAGATTCGGCTCTGTTACCCCCAGGTACTGCAGTATGCTTTGCCAGCAGCTCTGCACAGGGGCACTGGCAAAAACAACCAATACTTAATGGTTTGTTTACTTCAGTGAGTTCTGATTTTTTTATGTCTGGACACTGCAGCGCTTTGACATCACTGCATTAAAAAGGACAGAGCTCCATAATACACAGATCTGATGGAAACACACACCTAAATTACAGGCCAAATTTCAAATAAATCACAGCCTTTCTAGAATAATTGTCTTCAGCAGTCTGAAATGACAAATAACTATGCAGGGTTACAAGCAAGCAGTAGGACTACATGGAAAGAAAGGAACACTGTCATGGTACCTCCCACCCTCCTGGGTTTTCCAAGAGCCCTCACTCAGCTTTCAGATGCTTGTTCATATTCATGTCCAGTCTCTAAACAGCAGTGATTGGAAAAGGGGAAGAAAAGAAAGGTAGCTCCTTCACCTCAAGATCTTGGCAGACTGAACTGCAAATAGGTAGAAAATTTGGGCATGGAAAACCTGAGCTGTACAGTGCAGGATGTGTTTGTGGTCCTGGACAGGTCATTCAAGCTCAGAACTAGAACAAGTAAGGCTAGAAAACACCCCTAGGTCTGCCCATGCCTAGATCTTAACTATTCTTAAGAGGTATTTGTTCCACTTGTCCTGGAAGTCTTCCAGCTATGGAGATCCATGATCTAAACAAAATGCATTTAAACTTCTTAGGGTCAGATCTCCACCTGCAATATGGAGGCAATGCTGTTGCCTTTTCCATAGACTTGCTGTTTACCAAGAAGGTTTTTGGAGGCAGAGACTTTCATTCACTGACACACCACAATGAGAGTTTATCACAGTGGTACCTTCAGATGCTGCTCGAGCAGCAAAGAGTTAAAGCAGCAAGTAGTTCACTGAGGAGGTGGTGAAGTACAGTTGAAAGAAAAGAGATGAACGCTGTAAAAACTGGATGTAACTCGCCAATACCCATCTACACTTGACTGCAAATGAGGAAGATACTACAAAGATGTTATTCTTTCCTTATAAGCCATTTCTGCTAACTTGCAAAGGCAGCAAGCTTTGGGATATGTTCTATAGGGAAAGCTCAACACACAGCTAAAATCCATGGCTAAATGACTTCGCCATCCCCTCTACTATAGCATGATCCATAAGTGGATCTATAGCCAGGAGCCATAAAATCCCATTAGTCCTGCAGAAAGGGAGACTATTTTCTTCCAAAGAATATACAGTTGGTCAGTGGAATGAATTCACCCCATGAGGCGAGAAATTCACTGAATTGCAGCAGCTGGTCCTTCACAGTATCATCTTTTCAGTCACTAAGAACTCTCCACTTCCCATGGTATAGTTTTTCTAGATTACACATGTCAAATCAATGCTTAGTTCATATAATCAAAATATGAAAAATGCCTCTAATTATAAAAGCACAAGGCAGAGACAAGATTACAATTCAAGTTCTTATGGCTGCCAACACACACAGGAGGAAATATCTGGATTCTAACAAGCCATCACAAAAGTCTCAAGCCAGCCCAGGTGTGGAGGAAGAGTCGTCACTGAATATGGACACATTTTTAAATAGGGGCCATGAAAAGGAATGAAAAGTGATCCATACCTAACAAAACTTTGTACCACCAAGACATCAGTTAATAGTTAATTAGCACTTCATGCTCAATCTTCCAACACAGATGTATCTATTAAAAAACTGTCCAGCACTATGGTACTTTTCCAGAAATATCCCCCTCATGACACTGTTCTCATTGGTAGCATCAAGTTGCTTTACCTCCACAATCCATAGCTGGTCTTCCTCTAAAGCAACACTCTAGTCAGCTTTCTGGAAAGTCAATTACACCAAGGTATATTGGTCTCAGAATCCATCACCAAGGTGAGCCCAGTGCAATTCTTGGCAGGGCTCACTCTCATGTCTTCCAAGAACACTAAGAATTTTCCCTCTTACAGGTTTGGTTTGCAGATTTCTTGTCCTGTCCTTGTTGGACAACAAGATGAATTGGCCCTGTCTTCTTTAATATGAGCCTCTGGGTCTCTACAGAGGAGTCCCTCTAAAGCATTACCTCATCATCTCATGGTACACTTTCTCCCCTTTCTTTATAATTCCAGTTTAGAAAGGAGGTTATTGACCTCTGCTGACTCCCCCACCTGCCCATCCCTGCAAAGGAAGCTTTTCCCCTGCCTCGTGACAAAATAAGAGGCATGACCCATCCCCTGTAACAGCTGGTAGGCCACTGAAAAAACAGATGCAGTCTTCCAGAGGGTCAGCTAAGTTCAGCTGTCCCAGTTCTGACAGAGGCTGCTTCATCGACATATTCTCTCACACGTTTTTGTACCTACTAGACTTGGACTCCTGGAAGCTCCAGGTGCAGCTTATGCAATAGCATTCCATCCTCCTCCACCTATGCCCTGATTGCACAAGAACATTTACCACTCAAAGTAGTAGAGTTGAGCTTATGGCCACCACTCCTCCTCCACCTTCAGTCTCTATTTTTTATATCAGCTCTTGCTGGGTGGTATCAATAGAAAGGGCTATACACTCTTAAGGGATTTACTAATTTTTCCCTTTTACAAATGATCAGTTTACTAGATGCAACAGATTTCCCTTGCCATGATGTATTTCCCAAGGAGTTACCAGTTTTGCTAGCAGACTAGCAAAATTATCAACGCTAATAATCAACAGGAATAAAACACACCAGTGAGCGAGCCAAAACTCTGGACCTGTTTGTGGCTGCTGCGCCCATGGACAGTTCTGTTGAGGGTAAGAAATACCCAAGGCTGAGCGTGCTGCTGCCTGGCACAGCCCAGCTCCATCCCTGTGCTACGGGAGCTGAGCCTTAATGCTTTTCGATCCACGGGTCACAGGTTCAGCTCCCTGCTGCCGATGACTCACACAGGAGCACCGAACTAAAACTAGCAACACCAGCTTTTTTCTAGGAGAGGACTGAAGAGCAGCATTGATCTCAATGAAATATTTCGAGGGCAGAAAAATTCCACCACGCAAAGAGTGCGTGACTTCTCTTTAGTTTATTTTATATTTTTGTTCCAGTTGTCATTTTGAATTCAAACTCTTTGGAAAGCAGGCATAATAGTCTTAATGATCCCATTGAGCAGTTTAAATTCAAATTGTGGAGCACTTGCAATACCATGCTGGCAGCACTTTCCATAAATTACTCTCAAATTCAATACGTTGCTTGACAAAAACAAGAATAAAGGGCTTTTTACTTTAAAAAGAAGAAAACTTGTATCATAAAAAAAAAAATCTTTAAATTATAGTTTCTCTTTTCTGGTCCAATTTAAATTGTTACATAGTTGCTAAATTAGTGCTGTAATCCCTGCTTACAAATTGCAGAATTATTTTTAAAAATAGATGTAGTTTTACTGCAGGGAACAACCTTACACTTTAAACCATATGTGCTGCAGGAAGCTGCTCTTGCACAGCTTTCAACCAACCGCACTCACGTGCACACAGGGTGAGGTTTACAATACCAGTCACACTGAAGCCAATAGCAGTCTCACCAGAGATTTCAATGAGCACAAATTGAGTTAACACTGACATTTTAGAATGATTAGCAAATTTAAGCTTTCCCAGGATGCTCCATGGCACCAGTGGCTCTAGTTGTACCATTTCTTAAAACATCAGCATTTCTCTTGTGTTCTGTTCTGAACTATCATCTTCTCCTATTGAACTACAGCCACTGATAGGCCAGGAAGTTAGAAGATTCTAAGGGGAAAAAAAACCCTCTAAGAAATACTTTTTTCTGCTCACAAAACAAGTGACAGGGGAGGGAGGGAGGAGGAGAAGGTGGAGCACTATGATCCCAAGTTCAAAGCTGGGGAACAGCAATAATCAGGGCATGACTTCCATGCATAACTCTTCCTCTTTCAAGCACTTCCACAGTTTTAGTACTATGGAAAGATGAACTTCATCTGCAAAAAATCCTTGTAAGTGATCTTTGGGGATGGGTTAAAAATATTGTCCTCAATATCTCACAGTGCACAGCAGAAATAGGAAACCTCACTCCCTGGGTCTCCACAGGGCTCTGCAGAGTGTACCCACCATCTTCCCTGCTCTGGCTTGACAGACATGGGAGTTTCTTTCTTCTCCTTCAATCATCATTTCTAGCCCACCGCTTCTCTGAAGCCTTTCATCTGACCCTGGCTATTTCTGCTTTCTTGTACTCCTCCCATTCCCACCATGGTCCTCTCCTCAGGTGGGTCACATTGACTTGGACACAACAGAAGAAACCCTCAGAGGCCAGGAGCATCTGCAAGGTCTTGCTGCTTTCTGCATTAACTGCAGGAGCTCAGCCCCTCCCAGCACTCACCTCAGAGTGCACATCTCCAGCTGCCAACCATCAGACTGCCAGGAGACAGGAGAAAGAATGGAGGAAAATTTCCACGTCCTGGAGAAAGTTATCTGGACATCAAAGAACACCCCATTCACAAAACAGCAGCATCACTCTTGCCAGACTGGTGTGTCTGGTTAACCTTGTGCTCAGTCCTTACGATAACACGGTATTTGGACAGCGGACAGCTGGCACCGCTCGAACATCTTGCTCTTCAGTCTTTTATAACAACAGTTCCACTGATATTACTCTTAGCCTTTTCCCTGCTCTGAGTCCAGTGTTAAAATCTCTTCAACTACTTAGAGGAAGCAAACCAAATGTTGTCAGTAATTTGCCCTGTAAGGGAGGGGAAAAATACACTGATAACATACTGCAGACACGGCGTTCATCACGTGCACGGCAGTGCACTGGTTACACTGGAAACCCTATCATGGTATTTCAGATGTTAACTTGACTGTCATAATGACTGGGAAACATCTGTCTCCTATTAACACTTTAGTTTTTACAGTTGCTTTTAGTTCAGCAGAAGTGTCTTAATGGAGAAGACTGGTACTCTTTTAGAAATAACATCAATAATGAAAGAATCCTTGGATGCAGAGCAAAACCAGCAAACACATTGGCAACAGAACTCACTGCACTCAGAAGATGTAACAGGAAATGACAGAGATGGGCTTTTGGGTGGGAGGATTTTTGTGTGAAAGAAATTAACTCTGGTACTCAAATTCCCGTTAAGAAAAACATTTCTTTTCAAACAGGTGATTGATTTCCTTAGATGTTAATTCAGACTTTTGGGGAATTTCATCTTAATTGGATCACTGATAAATAAAACCAGAAACAAAAACAACAAAGAAAACTCCTTCTGCAGGCTATTTAGGCTTGGTACTGACTAACCAGTAATTAAATACAGCTCTTCACAGTAATCTTAATTATGGCTTCACTACACCACAACTAAGAAGAGTCACACAACAAACTGAGAAGATTAGCCAATTCTAATTGTTGAAAAACATTTATTTTTGTTTTTGTGCATAGTTTTTGTGCGCATAAGGCCACAAGTCACACCAGTGAATTATTAAAAAATAATCAAAGACTTCAAGAATTTATATATCACAACTAGGCAAGTGTTAGTTTATTTTCTCTATATAAATGAAGCCTCTATGGCTTACATAAGAGGTCAAGAGTTTTCGACTTCGGAAAATAGGGATGTGTGCTAGAAATCAGTGTGAATTAGGTAGACTAGAAACAAGTTTCACTGAATTACTCACACACCAGCTGAGAACCCTGTTTTCTCAGCTGGCCACTGTCATGAATTAGCTGTGGAGTCTTGGGCCAGTCACACCTGCTGCACCTTCCATGGGAATTCAGGTCCAGAGGAATCTGAGACAAGGTACTTCAGCCCCAGTGACTTTCTACAGGTCTAGGATTCCTAGTATCCAAGCTATTTTCTGATACATGGACTTTGGGAAATAAAAAACCCCACCCACCCTCAAAAACCAAACGTCAAAAAACCCCCAAAAACCAACCAACCAACCAACAAAACAAAAAGAAACAGGAAAAAAAAAACCAACCCAAACCAAAAATAATCAGAGGCCACAATTCAGCAGAATCCTTATGGCTAGAGAGGCTAGATTTTAAACAGGTCATTAACTCTCAGAGTTCAGGATAACTGCATCACACATCTAAAGGCATCTAAAGACAAAAGCAGTCAGACTGTGCCTCATCAATTTAAGGGTCTCATTCATCTGCAAGAACAGCTTGTAAGCCTAGCTCAAAGCCTCAGTGTACTTAGGCATTCATTATCCTACTGAAGCCAACGCAGGCTTCATTCCCCTGAAAAATCAATGAGACATATGCTCTAGGACACAAATTCCACAGGCCTAAAGCCAGTGGCATGGCAGAAGCCTAGATCCCTTGTAGATCTGGCTTTCAACACAGCAGAGTCCTCAGCTTTCCGAAAGACCCTGAGACATAGGCTCCCAACACTTGTTTCTTTCACATTTAAGAGTTTAATGTGTGCTTGGGTTTTTGCTTTTTTCTTTACTGCATCAGACTGCCAGATGCCTGCTTCCCATTTTCCACTCACAGTACCAGCTGTCTAGCTACATATATGTAGCCTCATCAGCACTGCCATCCTTTCCCCTGCATGTGCAGCAGCAGATGGACCCAGACGTGTTTTGGGTTAACTCCATAACCGTGTTTTTGTGGACTGCATGGATAAACATTTAAAGGCCCCTTCTGGTTATATAAAAGGAAGCTATTAAACGTTTACTCTTTCCTCTGTACTCAGAGCTGCAAAGCCGTATCACAGAACATACAAACGCAGATGCAACCAGGCAATTATCGTTCCTTTATCCCTTAAATAGATAGAAGATAAATTTGAAAGAAAATGAAGAACAGAATCCTTCTCCCTTTCCTTTTTTATCCTTTTATCTGCCAATGTAGGAAGTTTACTGAACCTTTGCCAACAATTCACTCAGGCTAATGAAGTGTATAAGTAATGGGATTAAATAAACTTAAACCATTACTACAGTGGCTAATGCAGATGTTTTCCCAAACTAAAGCAGATGAGTGGTGTAGAATGCGTGCTTGATTTAAAAAAGAAAAGAAAGTATCAATCTGCAAGCAGATGAAGTCAATTCCAGCCTGAAGTCAATGAAATGTTTAATTCCACTTACATAAAGTTGCTCCAATTATATTATGAATGCACCTTCCAAAAGTCTTCAGTGCTTTGCACGTAGTTAAACTTGCCACAAAATGAAACTTAAATTTTTTATGGTGCAATCATTTTAATGCAAACAAAAATAGAAATTATTTAAAAGGTACATATTCCACCAAAAGACCATTTAGCTTTTAAAAGCAAATTAACAAGGCCCATCTATCACTGCCACTGTAAATAAGACACAATCCTCCCTTTTTATATTCAATATTTCAGTAACAATCTCACTGTGAAGGCTCTGTAGAAAGAACAATGAGATAGTGATGGCATTTTCAGAAATATTATAGTATTATTGCTCTAATTATCACTGGAATGACAGAAATGTCAAGAGAAACATCAATTTTTACTTTCACAAGTGTGAAGTGGAAGGGTCTCAGGTCCAGTGTTTGTAAGAACTCAAAACTGGAGGTTTAGAGAAAGATCTGTCAGTGTTTTAAGAATGTTCCAGTGCTTTTCTTACCCTAAGTTACAAGGATAATCCTTATATACTGGATGCTAAGGCCAGACCAAGGTAAGGCCTCAGCCACATTATGGGATGTTTCTTTAATTTGCACCTGTGCAACTGGTTCCAGCTACTTTTTATGGGAGCCTCAAAACGTGCAGCTCCTCAGAGCAACTGTTAATTGTTTAGGACCTTGTTGGAGGCATGAAATGAAATTTTAGGGTAATGTAAGCTTCAAAAGATAACTAATCCAAAGACACTTAGTTTAGTAGGTCTTCCATCAAGCAAGGCAAAAGTCTTGATTTTAGAAGTTTCAGTGCTCTCCTGCATCCCACCTCCTTAATCTTAGTGGGCACCACAGTCAGTAACCATTTTGGTATCAGGTTTCTCAACACAGAAAGCTGAGAACCACACTACTGCTAAAAAATGACTGCATAATCTGCTCCGTACAGAGATGAAACAATCACAAAACCCAGCTCTTTCTCCTGCTGTGTCCACTTCATTTCAGAGGCAGGTCAGACCAGGAAATGTAATTCACCCAAGTAAGTTGAAAAGACCAGAGTTCTTCTGAAGACCATAAAAAAACCTGTTGCTTATGGTACTGCCACAGGTTGTCAGATTTGAACTGTAAGGCAACTCCACAGCAGTGAAAGAAATAAATGTCTCCCATGTCTGTGCATTAAAATCAGGGCACAAAGAGGAACAGGTACTCACAATGTAGCAGGGTTCACAGTAGGCTTTCTTCTCCACGGCGTAGAAAGGCTGTCCCCTCAGCTTGTTGTTGCACATTATGCAGGTGAAACACTCCACGTGGAAGACTTGGTCCATGGCTGTGCAACCGGTGCCTTCTCCAACAACATTCTCCCCGCAGCGGGCGCAGCGTCCTGTCACCAGAGGGAAAGGACAGGAGTCAAAGGAAGCCCCTTGTCCCAGCTGCACAGGAGGTCCCTCCACTCGCTCGTGGCTGCAGAACGAGTGAGGGGGACACAGCAGCTCAGTCCACAGAAAAACAATTTGTGCCACTGCTGGCAAAGATCCAGTGCCACTGGAAGGCACTCTGGTGCTGGTCCACATGAAAAGGTCTAGAAAGGATTGAAACTGGCTCCCAAGACAGCACTCATGTCAGCTGTGCAGCTGCAAGCCAGCAATCATTGTAAGGATCCTGAGCTCCAGATACAAATCACTCAGCTATCATCTAACCCAGCTACATCGTCATCCTCAGCTCCTCAGTTAGATGGGATAAACCTGTGCCTTAAGCCTTGCTTCCACATGAAAAGATTTTGCGGTAGGAGGCCTCGTAAAGCTGCCTGGTGGCAGCACAATTTAAAGAGAAGTTTTTGCTTGTACAGCTTAAACCAATTCTCTCAATGGAGCCAATTACTTTTTTTTTCTGTTCAGAGATTAATACAGATTAAGATATTCTGCCTATTTAAAGCACAGAAACTATTCCTAAAGAAACTGATGTGTGGATACTTTATTCTTACCATTCTTCAAGAAAGGTGTATCAGAAACTGCTGGTAAAGACTCTAAATACAGACAAACCTTAAGAGTTCTGTCTGTTTCTGAAAAAGGTCCTTAATGTCAGAAACAAATGCATAACAAAAAGTCTGCAGACACAAACGTACAAAAGGCTTGCTGCCTTGTTCATGTTGCTAAAGATGTGAGGTGGCAGACAGATTTAAAGTGAAGACAAGATTTCCTTAGATCATGGGAAAAACATTTCCCTAGCAAAGACTGTGGTGCAGAGATGATGGAAGAGGTGGGTAGAAGGCACGCCTTAGCCATTTTTCTCTGCCATTTGAGTTCAAGAAAATGGAGACAGCCCATGAAGTTCTGATGTCCTTACACAACAATCAGTGTTGAAAATGGAAGGCATTAAGGACAAGGTCAGCCACCCTACACAGGAGAACCCCACCAAAGGTAATAGAGCTATAATCTAGGGCATTGCCCCACTCAAAATGCTACTCTCCAGTATAAGAATAACTGTGGTGACCCCAGCCTTGGGGCCCTGCACTTCTTGAAGGCTTCATGGGTGGAGTGGTGTGGTAACTGAGGGTGGGAAGGGAAGCAAGAGCTGAGGTACAAGCAGGAAGGCAGACTGAGTTCAATGCAGAATTATTCATGAAGGCATATAGAAATAATATGTACCTGATAATAATTGCATTATCCAGTAGCGATACAATGTTCTCTCATACCATGGTCTGTGTTTATTGGCCTTTTCATGCAAATACTGCACATCTTCCTACAAGGACTTACACCTGTCTTGTCATCCCAACAGCAGGACTGCTGCCCTCCACTGTGCACTGCCAATGTCCCCACACTCATGGCTTCTTTCCTGCCTGTCCCAGACTCCAACAAGCTACACTCAGGGAATGAAGCATGTAAGCTGCTTTTGGATCCCTCAGGATGTGGCAGAATGATATATATACACATTTGAGATATATTAGGAAAGCTTGGAAAAGAACCCAGTTCATTACGATTTGCTACAATGGCATAACTGTAGTTGGCTTTATACAGGCAGACAGTTCCTGACTCAAACAGCTCCCAGCCTGAGCAATGTGGAGGGAGAACTCACCAGATGAATCCAGACAAGTCTGGAAATCCCCCAAATGGAATTAATAACGCTGTATTTAAACTTAACTTTCCTTAGCATTTGTTATTAGGGTTTTGAATGTCACTGTTGTGCTTTAATCACTCTACTGTAACACTTCTAGAGAGGACTCCTTTTTTATGAGCAGAAAAGGAATTCAGGTTTCCCAGCATGGTGGTGATGCTACAGAGCATGGGGGAAGAATGGAAAAAACCATGAGGGCTAGGAAGAAAAAAACCCAAACCCACTGGAGAGAACCACAGGAGCAAGCACTGCACTGAGAAGGAGGCAGAAGACACCTCCTGTGTACCATGGGAGAGCACTGCTCAGCCCTGCGAGTGGACAGCACGGAGCTGCCCCAGGGCCTTCTCCAAACATCTCGTGTAGCTGGGCTGTAATATGAAGAGACGTCTGGGGAGCAGTTAATATCTCTATATATAAAACATGAAATTGAAAGCCATTAGTGTATTACTTTACACAGTGTTTTTCCAGAGGGAATATTCCGCTGAAGAATTTATTTTCCCTAGTGTGCCATTCTGTGATCATCCGGTATTATTTTTATGAGGCATTTGGACATGGAATAATGTAGTGTCTATGCAAACACTTCTCAGCTTTCTTTGTTAACATCTGAGCAGAACATGTGGGAATCTTTTCTTCCCCTCCTCCTCTTCTCACATTCATAATTTAGCCAGCTCTTGTGTGCTTCAGCATTTATCCTCCTCTGTGACGAAGGCATTTCTCCATTTTCTGAAGAAGCTATGGAGACCATACTTCTTGCTGTACTTGTGCCAGGAGACCTGGGTCTGTCTCCTAACTCGAATACATACTCTTGTAATCTCTGACGAGTCACTCGGTGCCTTTGTACCTCTGTCCCCACTTCGAGCAAAGGGCATAAAGACATCTTCTCTGCCTCCCAAAGGTGCCCTGAGGCTACATTCCTCCATAGCTCTGAGGTATTCCCCAACTACACTGCTGGTGGTCAGATACAAACCAAAGAGTAGCACAACACAAGTCTTGGCCAGCTTCTCCCCTTTAAGTTGGTTTTCTGAGGCTTTCCTTCCTCTTTCTGGGTTTTTCCACAGAAGATTCCCATTGAGGCAGTGACAGACTTAACCTGTCTACGTTTATGAGAAGTCCAGTTTCTGCTCTTAAGTACACAGACAGAAATACTCCTATAAAATCTCACACATGAAAGCTTAAAGAAAGCTTCCTTTTTTATAAGTTTATATGCAAATTATAACACTGTGGCCTTGAGCAAACCCTGTTTTTCATGAGACACGGCCACTCCAGTGAGAATCAAAACACAAGCTCTGTGCCTAGCAACTCTCCCAACTGACTTGCTCACCCAAAAGGTAAAAGCAAATAAGCCAAAATATTCAAATTTGGGAGCTTACAGTTGGGTGGCTGGATCCACTTAAAGGCATGTGGGCAAATACACAACCCATCTGGTTTGCAGCAATGGGACCACTGGAGACTGCACCTTCTGCAGACCTTGGTGCAATCTGGGAACTTGCAAGACTTCGGCAAAAACCTGTCTCTTCTCCCAACTCCTGCAACTCGCTCAAATATAGTTGAAAATGGCTATTAGTTTCAAGTGTTGGTGAGGGAGGAACTGACAAGCAGACAGGCACACACACAGAGGCAGTGTGATTGCACAAGCCTCATTTCCTTAGAAAACCAGAAAAACCCCACTAAAAATAATGTATCTGTCATTATGGCTGATAAAAACAAAACAAAGGTCTGCTTTTCCTGTGTGCCAGTTACCAACGGCGAAGGTATTTGTGGTTGGGCTCACCACAGTTAAGTGCCCACACATGTTTCCCCATTTTAATATTTTCACACTGGCTCAAATAACCCAGTCTGTTGTGTGCAGAATACCCATGAGTGAACACAGGACAAGTTGCACTGCTTATTGGGAAAGAAGTAGCGAAGGCAAAGTTTGCAAGACTCAAGAACAAACAGATTGCACAAAAAAGATTACACAAATAATCTAAGAGAAAAATAGCAGGCAGCGTATTACAGTAGAAACACAGAACAACGTGACCCATTTGCTTCCACAAACAGCATTTAAAAGGCAGCTTAAAGACAAAGGACAAAATTAGCACTAAACTGCATGAAGATGAGCAACTATGTCATTTCAACATTCTTCTTTTGCCCCTTCAGCCCTTTTTAGATCCTTTTTCAAGATAATTTCAGCAAAACTAGAAGGCGATATGTTGGCAGCAAGCCTGGGAGACCGGAGTTCTTGATTCTTGCATGAAGGAGGTTCATAACCTTGGCTGTGCTGTGACCTTCCTTGAGCCCAGCCCGGCTGCCACATAGTGGTCTCACCCTGGGGGGATGTACAGAAGTGCCCACAGAGGCTTCCCTGCTGAAAATCCCATCATTAGTGACTGGATCACATGGAAACACTTCAGCAGCTGAAAGGATACATCAGCTACTATACTCTACTCTGAAACCTCCTCATTTACTGTCTTCTGTTGTGTAAAAAATTTGAAATATTGTGAATCTGAAGGAAGAGGGGGAAGGGAGAAGAGGCGCTTATATTGCACATGATGCCATGTTCTAACTTCTTGTTATCTCATTACTATCATTACACGGTTTTCACCTATACCACCACAGATCCTGGCTGCTCAGATGATGGACCAGATCCATTCTGCTGGGTATTGGAAAAACATAGAATTCAAAGAAGGGCCCAACTGCAGGAGTTTACAATCTAATACGAGCAATAACAGCCAGGTAGTGATAGGAAATAGAAGGAAACGATCAGACAAAACCAGTCAGCAAGGGAAGCTGTGGTCTCAGCACTCTAAATGTTTTACTGTTGACAAGGAGTCTGTAGACAGCACAGCAAAGGAAAAGGTGAAGGAAGAATTTGAAAGAGGACCCAGAGGGAGTTTAAAGGAAGTTTAATGGAATGCTTCTGAAGAAAGGACAAAGACAACACAAAAGAGAATGTAAGTGCTTGAAGATCGAACATAGGCACCTTCAGATGGGAAGGATTAGTTCATATGTCACTAGAGAATACTAGAGGAAGAAGGGTGGGAATAGGTCATTACAGGTCATGCAGGTAAAGACACGAAGCTTCTGTTTGATATGAGGCAGAAATGAAACCAGAGGAGAGATGTTTAGGAGTTGGATTCAATGATCCTTGTGGGCCTCTTCCAACTCAGGATATTCTATGACTCTACGACTAAGAGGCAGGAATGATCTGACCTAAGTTAAAAGCCAGAGAGTTATTTCTGCAGGTAGTTGAGCATGAATAGAGAGAAACTGCATTTTTTGAAAAGGATGTCGCAGAGATTCAAGGTCACTGGAGCTTGGATGCAGGTTTTAACTGTGAACATGAATAGGAAAGGCCCATAATCTGAGCTGTTACTCAGCAAGATTCTTAAGATTTGGCCAGAAACGCGTCACTTTTAAATGTCAGATTAGGAACATGAGCAAATGGGACAAACATCCACCACTGAGGATGGATGATGGAATAGGTACATGTCATACTAATGCTTATAGCATAATATTCTGATAGCAATCACACTGGAGCCGAAGACGAAGGCAATGTGACTCTACGCAGCTTGAGATATTCCTGTTTGCACATCTACGGACTTCAGTAGCCTTTTCTAGGCTACAGGATTATTTTTGTGTCATACCTACTTAGACACTTAGCCATTGGCAGCACCAATGTGACGTACAGTTCCTAACACAGACAATTCAAGCAGTAACTACAGATGCCAAGACCAGAGAAAGCAGAGAGAAAATGTGCAAACCTCTCCACAAAAGGCTTAAATTCATGAATTCAAAGCATGCACTCTATGTAGAGAACAGATAGGGGATAATTTTCCGATAAAAGCATTAAAGTAGGGAGGTTCCGCAGTTGCTGAAATGTGGGGAAAAAACGTTGATATCTCAAAAAACTGTGCATGATGGAAAAAACTGTTTCCCATCTAACTGTACTGTGGGAATACACCACAAGGTCATCTCCTCGGTGCCTATCAATTACACAATTTCCCTTGATCAGCTAAGTGTATTCCCCAGTTCTCACTGCAGCCCTGATACACAATGCAAGAAAGAACCAAAAAAATACAGCACGCTGCCTTTTCAAAAGGGTACCAAGAACATTTTTAAAATACATAAATACATTGAACAAAGTATCTCACTAAAAGTTCCCCTGGCAGCCTCAAGACACCCAGTATTTCCGCTGCGTTATTTTTCTAATCATCTCTGTTTAGAGTTCGCCAGTGAATGCATTTTAGAGATTCATGACACATTCTGCTTTTGGATGGCTTTGAATCAGCTGGCAGTAAATGTGGAAAAATCATTATTCCTAATGAAGAAATATTGATGACAAAACAGCATTTCGAGGACAACGATGACCATAAGTCAACAATGTAACAAGACTTTCCCCTCTCTCCCTCCTCTTTCCTAGTAACTTATATCCAAGGGTTTTCGAGTGTTTCCCAAGCCTGTGGGATTCCTCAGGACACCTATGTCAGAAAGGCACAATTACTCCATTTTAAGGGAATACAGGAGCAGAAATTGATTATTAGGATAACAGTGTAACAGCAGACCTTAACTTAGTACACTCTAATCAAGTTAAGTCCCAGTGTCATAGCTAACGCAACTCGGAAGTACCCAACAGGTCCTGGGTTCTTTGATTCATCCAAAGGGAATAAAATAGGGATCTCTGATCCACAAGGGAGGGTTTATGCCCTTCTACAGTGCATGGGAGGTACGTGTCTAACTGATTATGCTAGACAAAGATGTGTTGATCACATTTGTCCCAGAGTGATTCTGACATTTTGCACTGCAATAATGGTAAAAGGGAAACCCAGAGGCATTTTGTACATTTTGTAGAAAACGGTATTATTTAGCTCATCTTACCCTTGCCTTCCTTACCTACCCTTTTCTTGCTTTTGAACTCAAGACTTTTCACTGAGTGGGAAGCCCTTGGCAATGGTTTTTTGTGCCAGGATCCAAGCTTGAAGTGTCACCATTTGACAGTGGCAGGCTGTATGCATCAGTTGTCTTACACAGCCTTTGGACATGAGACAGATCAATCTTAATTCCCTCTTCTTCAGCAGACGTCAGAAAACACAATCTTTCACAGTAAACAGCTTCATGCTGCAATGTGTGCCTGAAACACTTCATAAATTAAATCCAAGGCCGTGATTTAATTACTGTGTCCTGGTTATTCTGCTTTAACTGTGTTGCACTTGTACTCCAGATGTACAGGTCCCTGCAGTGACCTACTTGTCATTTGTACTGTACAGCACTGTGCAGTAGCTGCACTCTCGTGTTGTTTGCATCTCTTTCCTCTGACCACAATACAACTTCATATTCTCACTTTGCTTGGCTGTAAAAACCTGACACATTCTCAGTGTGCCCCGGAGGTCCCATTCCACACCACAGAGCAAACGCACTGCAACTGTGCAGGCTCACTCTGCCAACACTTTACCTTTTCAAACATTTCTTCATGCTGCTCATCACAAGATTACTGTCCCAGCTGATCTCTGGCCCTCACGGTGAACCTTTCCAACACCCCAGGGAAGGTGCTGGGACTGTTGGGACTGGTAGGACACCCAACATGCAGGCAGGGAACTTGAGACCTACACAGGTTAAATAATCCTCCAAGGGTCACACAAGAAGTTTATGATGGAGCCAGGAACTGAAACCCTATCTTCTCAATCACAGTCTGGTTTCTTTAACCACAAGGCCATCTCTGAAAAGGCTTGATGGTGAGAAGGGCTTGTGGAATAAAAACTCCATTTCAGAGGGAGCTCCCAGCTCCAGTCTTGCTGAAATCGCCTCCCCAGGAGGAGGAATTTGCTCCTTGTGTGGACCATGGCATCACTCTCTGGCAGCCTGGCTGAGCCACACAGCAAGTGAGCACACAGAGTTTTGTGCCTCTGCTACTGTCCTCTGTTTATTGACAGAGAAAGAAAGGCCTCTGCTTCCCTCAACACGTGTGTGGTGGTGATCCTTTACTCATCTACGTCCCCCTCTCCTCAACATCCTGGGACACAAGAGACAATTTAGCTTGTTTCTGATATAAAGCAGATTACAATGAGAGGTACCTCCCCAAATTATTGCAGCCACAATGCATTACTGCCACAAAATGGAGAGGAGCACCCCTGATTTTCCAAAAAAACCTATAAAAATTCAAGTTGAACAGGATCTTAAGAAGACATAGAAACTATTTTACTGCTTCAAAGGCAGCATCAACTCTCTCTACAGCATTCTTGACAGATACTTGTTTAACCTACTCCTAAAAACCTACTTTAACCTGCTAAAACTAACCTAAAAACCTTTCACCTACTCCTAAAAACAGAGATCTCATCAACCACTTGGGCGAAAAAATCTCAGCGAGTACCTACCCGTACCACTAGTGAGCCTTTCAGCCACCCAACCACAATGCCCCTCGCAGCAAACCAAGCCAGCGCCTTCCTACTGCGTTCACGATGGACATAAAACCGCGTGGGCCTACGCCAGCTGTACAGGACCGAAAGGAAGATGCCCCCCTCGCAGGCTGGCGTGCCCCCGAGCCCCACACATGGGAGAGGCACCAGTCCCCGAGCTGGATGATGTGCAGTGAGTGTGCCAGCCCAGTGGGGGTCAGTGATGCTCTACAATATTTAAGGTCCCAGACACCTTTTTTGCAGCATGCTCTGCCTTTTTTTTTCTCCCCCCTCCTCCTCTTGTTGTTGTTACATTGTGTCAACTTTTTGGCACGTGTTTTACCATGTGCGAACGGCTTGAAATAGAGCCCCGATAACATCTGGAGACAGAAAAAAAAAAAAAGAGGGTGAAAAAAAGAGTGGGAGAGAGGAAACATTCCTCCCTTTGCTAATCGATCAAGGAAATGCAAGGGAGAGAGTAAAACGTACTCTATTTCCTTTAGAAATGTTTCCTTTAATGCCGATGAAAGCTGCCAGATGAGAGACTACGGTTGTATATCCACTGAAGAGCCGGGCTCGAAGCAGAGGAACGAGCTGCTAGCGCAGCTTTGCCGGGCACCGGGGTGCCCCTGGCAGCCACAGCAATTCCTCCTCCAGCCCCTGCCTCTCCCGGGCTCTCCAACACGGCAAACACGGTGCCAAGTCCCCTGGTGTGTGCTGGCCATTCCCTGCTAACTGCTTCCCATCCCCACTGCTCCCAGCCTGCGCTGAACTAGGCTCGGGTATGGTAAAGAAGTAGCTTTAAGTTGCAAGCGTAAAGTCGGATTGAAAGAAGTACCATTTCATAATTATTCTCTTTAATTAAACACGTGTTTGTGTTTGGGGGCAAGACTTTCAAAGCATTGATTTGCAAAACCCCCAGCCAACAAATACCTAACTAAGGAGTGCAATCATTTCACTTGGGAAAAAAAAAAAAAAGAAAAAAAAGGAAAATCATACTTTCACAGAAGTCCCCCACATTCCCGTGCCATTACTCCTCTCCTTCAGAGCAAACTGATTGCATGTAGTCAGTTCAAAAAGCAAGAGACACAGAAACTTCTTTTTTTTTCCAAATAAATATCAGGCAAAATTTATAAAGGCTGTAAGAAAGTGGGCTTTTCCCATGCTTTCAAAAGCTGAGAAACTTCTTATTTTATTTTACTTTCATAGGAAAATAAGAGTTTCTAAACCAAAAATTACTCTTCTCCTTGGAACACATAACTGATGTTGAGATCTTATTTTTTAGTGACATATTACCAATATGTGGCATCCAGAGAACAACCTCAGCAGCTCTCTACTAAAGCCCTAGTGAAGGTGAGGATACCAGCCAAGTCCTAGCAGGGCTGGCAGGAAACCTCTCTCTGGGCAACTTATTCCAAAGCTGATTCTGTGGGGGTTTACCCCTCCTCAGAAGGACCTTAGCAAAGAGAAACAGTTGCTGGCTGAGCTGTAGATCAGACAATTTTTGGCAGTTTTGGTGATCCCAACAGCTACAACCACTGAGCCACTCCCTTTGCACTCACACTTGCAAAGCCATGCTGCATGGTAAACCCTGGGCAGTGAAAACACCAAATATATGACGGCACACAAGGTAAGCAACGATGCTTGTATGAATCTCCTGCAGGGAAAGGAAGGCAGGATACCAGGCAGAAAGCAAAAGCACTCCTCCTCCCACCCTCATCAGGGACCACGGGCAGGGGGGCATTTCCTGAGCCATCCCCTGGCCCACTGGCCCTGTTCTGTAATGCTACACCAAATTTCAGGATCCTCTTTTGAAAAGCCACAGAAGAATACCTTGTCATTACTGGGGGTGCCAGTGGCAGCAGCCTCAGGCAGCAGCTGCGTGGGGCAGCTCTGCCAGCCCGTCTGGGTGCCCTGGCAGGTGCCTCTCCAAGTGTGCTGTCCCAGCCTGCCCCCTCCCTGACTCAGGAGAGCAGCCTTGCTGGTGGAGCAGAGGAGGGCGATTTCGGGGCTGCTGCAGCTGACCCCGTCCGTAAGCGATGGCTGTAACAGAGCAGAGCTGGAGGCCAGGCGAGCTGCTCCCCTCAGAGGCTTGCTGCTCACTGTGCAGTGCTTCCTGCGGCTTCTCCCAGCCACTCCTCCGGCTGGGGAGGACCGGCCACCGGCTGTCCACAGGCTCATGCTGCCGCTCCATGCATGCACACCTTAAACATGGATCACATTCTCCTGAGCTCTCAGCTTTCTTACAGAGCTGAACCGAGAGTGCAGTTAGAAGGGACCAGCTACGACTCACACTGATACAGACAGCAGCCTTTACGTCTAGGTCAAAAAATTAAACGTCTTTTACCACATTCCCAAAGGACTGTGCTTGGGTTTGCCATTTCCAGCATGAAAGCAGGCTCAAGGAACCCAAGCAATGGGGCACGGCTGTGTGATGTTAGGTGCAGGACAAACAAAGAGCAAATCATGTCCCCTGTCCCAAAGACTTTCATCTCAACTGTGTCCATGTTGCACAAGGGCATTTCAAATCACTTCTGTCCCCCTGCCAATCCATTTCATAAGCCCAAGACAGGCACCATCAGTGTGTTAAGCAGACTCAAGCCCAGCCAAAAATCACATCCATGGCCAGGCATGAATAACTCAATTCACTCTTCCACAGCCTGACTGTGCTCCAGCTGGTATTCTGCAGCTTGTCTCTGCCTCGTGGCATCACTGGGAAGGTGGTGGCGTGAACTGATTTTTACCAAAGCCTCCGTTCAGTGGTGGAGATGAAATTGCCTGAATAATGGCAAAGTTTTGAGTCAGAGATGCTTCCCGTGCCATTGGCTCTGGCCTACCAACCTGGAATGCCTCCTGCATGCTTGCCTGGGGAAAAACATCTGACAAAACCCAAAAAACAGGGAGGGAACCTATCTCCCCACTGCCAAAAGTAGGGAAAAAAAAAAAAAAGTGAAGAAAGATTGGATCTGACAAAACTAGTGTCCTGAACAAATGGCAGCTCTCATAGGCCCAACAACATTAAGGCCTGAGGTTTTCAAAGGTACCTGGCTGCATTAGAAGATGTCACACCAAATTTCAACCAGCACCTCATTTATTTAAGGTCTTTTGAAAACCCTGCCTTTCACAATCCGGCACCAGCCCAAAGCTTCCTTGCTGTTTTGAAACATGCGCTGTCTGTGTGTTGACAGCAGCCCTGCCATAAATCACATCCCTCAGGCACTGGAAACCACCTCACCTGTATGCTGAGCATCCACTGTTCCTTGCAATGAATTCCATCACCCCAAATTTCTCAGTAGCTGGAATCAACTAATGCTGGTTTTTTTCTCATTAAAGCGACTCACTGGACAGAGGTTTCCTTCTTCACCCCAAAATCTGAGACCTTTCCAACCAGGTACAAGGTCCAATATTTGTTTACTGTTTTGGACAAGTAACAGGAACTTTACAACCTGGAATGGAGAAGCACTGATTCGACAGGGGATGTTCAATATTTGTTCCTATTCAGAATGACCACACACGTCATAACCTTAAACTGTGACATTGGTATTGAAAGCAAAAGTCCTTTTAAAATGTCATTTGATGTGGGTGACACCGTATTTATTATAATTAAGCAATAACTATAATTCTGCTCCTCCTTTGGGTCACAGGCCCTGCTTTTACTGGCCAGGATAGATGGAAAGTAATACTGATAACTCTCTAATTTCAGAATAACCTCCCAGTGGCACATGCTTCATCCAGAGTTCATGATGGAGCACTGGTATCAAGTATCCACAGATCATTACACTCACCTGATTGCCGAATTCTCAGAGCTTGCCGCGTACAGATATCAAAGTTTTCTTGCTTGACCTCCATAACAAGTGAATTAGTGCAAAATATGATATATATATTTATAACAATTATTATTTTATTTAAAGAAAGTACATAGAAATCCATCTGCACAATTGCATGTGTCACTCTCACACATCCTACTACAGCTTTTGATTCAAAATTAGCAAGGCTTAAAAAATAATAAGTTAAAAAAACCTCCCACCATAAAACCAAGCTCTTTAGTGGCACTAAGTCTGATCTGTTTGAGGTTGTGGTTTTGACTCTAGGGCCTGCTGACTAACAGTAGGAGACATGAGAATTCTGGGTTCTGATCCATACTTATCATGATTAAAGACTGTCCTGACATTTCACCTTAAGTCCTCTATAAGGAGGCTCTGATGTTGACCAGCAAGTACAAAGGCATGCTCAAAGTACTACTCATCACACTTCTAAGATGGAAGATTCTTCCTGAATTGGCTTCCATGCTAAGGGCACCAATCCCTGTCTCCTGAATTATTCACACAATTCATGACCTGAAAATTTTGTGCCAATGGAAACTGAAACACCAAAAGCTTTCCCTTCTTGTGACAGGGCTGAACCAGTTGGAAAGAACTGACTCAATATCCAGAGCTCATGATGAGTTCTGCCAGTCCAATGTCCTTGAGCAGGCATTAGAAAAGGCCACCATGAGCAGGGATTGTAAGTGTTTGCCAAAAACTTGGTGTTGGAAAACGTCCTGAACATGCCGTACCAGTGACGGCAACTCTGTATGAGCAAAGCTGGCAAATCGCTGTGCTCTGAACTTTCAGGGTGCTCTTTACGGCTTTCCTACATTCATGGGAGTTCACTGTGAAAACAGTAAGGGTATCTAATCCTCATTAAGCACTTTGGTGCGACAGTAGGGAAAACTGATGGACTTGTTTACATGTGACAATCATTGGAAATCCACTAGACCTCCAAATTTAGATCTGAGGTAAATGAAGGGACAGTTTATACAAAGCCTGATTTTAGCTGATGTAAACTTAGTCGACTTCTTTTGAATTTATATGACCAAACCCAGAAAGCCAACACTGGTTTAAGTCAGTTGGTTTCCATTTGCACATAAAATGATGCAGCTTTATGATGTTGGCAAAGTCAGATGTGATGGGTAGGTCAGGGAAGCTATTATTCACATCCCAGCACAGGAAAAAGTGTGGGAGACTTTTGTCCCAGTGAAAAGCTACAACTTAGAAAAGCCTTCAAAACAGAACTGCAGAAACGTGAGACTCATTGCAACCTTTTGGGACTTCAAACATTTTGGAAATTGCTTTCATTTTTTTCCACTGGTCTAAGCATCCCTGCACAGATGAGGACCTACAAAACGCATTATGTGGGAAGTCTACAACCAAGTTCTAGACCAGATGACTCCAGAAGAGTTCGTGATAAGCTTCAGATCTATGTCCAAACATTAGAACACCTGCAAAAAAGTCTGAGTTCCAATATTGCTTCATGAGAAAGTCAAAGGAAACTCTCCATAGCAAAAAGGAGAAAGACTGGCATTTTGGAAATCACAGACTAAAGTCTTATGAGCTTCTTTTCATGCAGGTGAGCCCTGTCTGAGGTATTAAGAGTCACCATGTGATATTCCCAGCTAAGAGTGACAGAAAATTAGTAAATTGCCATGGGGAAACAATATTAATATCTCATTTTACAGTCTTATTTGTGCTGTATATTCTTCTGTTCTCTCCTGTCCCCAGAGCACAAGAATGAAGCCACTGCCCAGTGATATCCTAAGAGTTTAGGCAGTATTTACTCAGCCAGACCTCTAGCCAAGCTGATGTCAGCTGCAGCATCTTCTAGCCAACCTGTTGAGATGTGAGCCACTATGTGTCACAGTTAAACCATACTCCAAAATATCATCCTGTGAAATGTTTATTCTTCTGAACAAATTGTTCTGCAATTTCCCTAGGCCAGAATAGCTCTTGTAATCAGACATTTGCTGGATGTACACCATTCCTACTCACTGCCTAACAGCTATTATTCATAGTTCCAGGACTTCTGTCACTTACAAAGGGCTCAAGGCCACAGGTCAGACACCTCGTCTTCCCTGAAAGTTGTGCTGCAAAGGGCAATAGGCAGCAAGTCTGTGTGTGCACACCCTGCAATTGTACAAAACAAAAGGAAGCAGAGTCTGTAGACTTGAAACAGCTTAGTTATGGCTCCTAACCCAATGTCCTGCTGTAGTCAGAGCAAAGAATTAACAGAAAACCCACCGAGATCCCAAAACTAATTGGCTTTCTGTGAAGTATTGTTTTTGTTTAAAAGAACAAACCACACTGGGATCAATGGGCCTTACAAACAAAAAACCCTTTACTCATGACCAGGCATGACCAGAGCTAGCTCAGGGCACAGATCTCCAACCCCAGAGCAGCAATGGCCCTCTGCCCTAAGTTTGGGAGTGGCCTCTTTTCCAAAGCCTGTCTCTGACCCTCCTGCTGAGGCTCCTAAAACTTGCATTATCAGTGCAGTTTTTTGCCTAAGCCCTCAAGAAAGTATGTGACTCTTCCCTGCGTGAGTGAACAGAGCGCTCCTCACTCAATTTAGAGACAGCAGGGCAGAAAGAGACTGAAAGAGTTTAAATGACAAGCTTTCACTAGGAGCTGGCCAGGTAACTACACAGACCTTGTGGCTCTCCTCAGCCCTTCTGACAGAGGCATGCCATGGAGATGGCAATGCACCAGCTGTGCACATCTGCAGTGCACATGCTCCACTTCCTTCACCTTTTGAATTCTGCCTGTGAAGAAACAGTAGAAATAAATCTGACCATGAGCAACCTCCATTTTTCACTCTCCTCCCCTTTTTGTTGCCATGCATGGAAATCGAGTGTACATAGAGTAAGAGGTTATAGTGGTTTTAGCATCAGTAATGGCCTAATGGAACTACACAAGCACATCACGCTGAAGCCTGTGCTTTGCCATTTTATCTTTAGAAGAAGACAATGGTTTTAGGCATATACAGATAAAAGATGAAGTTTTTAAAATGTCTCACCCAAAAATCCACTGTTATTGTAGCTGTACCTTCCCCAGTCCTGCCCTTCCACCATACCTTCCTCCCTCCTCTAAACACACACATCAGATTTGCCACTGTTGGAGAGAGTCACACTTCACATGACCCATGCAGGCATTGAAAGCTGGATCAGTTGATGTGAGATGTTGAGATGGAGAATGGGAAAGAAAGGAAAGCCATTAGAATCAGACTCCAGGTAGTATCCTGCACTATATATATATGTACACACACATACACACACATTTATTTATGCATTTTAGGATTCTCACTAATTTCAGCCACGGGACAGAAACGAGAAGCAGCTGCCCAGCTCGTGGAGATGACAAGCAGAACATGTGACCAGAATTAGCTCCACACTGGCAGTGATGATCGCTAGGACTTTCCTGTCCAGAAAAGCTGGCTTCATATGACAGTGTTCTGCACAGCATAAAGGACCCACAGTAGAGTCCTTTCTAAATGTCTCTCTCCAGCTCAGCCAGACACAATTCCTTAGCTCATGTGATCACACACTCTGCACTAAAAAGAGTGGAAAGTCAATATTGTCATGTCCCAGCCATTCATCAACACAAGCGAAAATTCAAGGTAAAAGGCTTCAGACTTTCTGCAGTTTTTTTGACAGTCACATGCTGAATTCACTTGCCTTTCACAGCAAGCACATAATGAGGAAATAGAGACATTTAAAAAGCTGGGGTTTTTTCAAGTGTAATTTTAAATGACAATAAAAGCAACTAAAACCCCCAAAAAAAGTATCCCTTCTTTCAGCCTGCACTCACACAGAATGCAGCATATCATCTGCCTGGCCTGCCCCTGACAGTTCAGACAGAATCAGAACATGTACTGAGCAGATAGCAAGTTATTAACCTCTCAAGATATTGTCTGGAACCAGAATTTGTTGAGGAAATTATATATTAAAGTTCCACACTGCTGCTAACTGAACACAGCCTGATTCACAGCTTTAAACAGACAGTTTAGCATGGCTGGGACAGTGATTTGGAAGGATCTACAAGACAAAATAATTCACATCCCACATCCAGCTGTCTCTCTTCAGCAGTGGACGGTGCCTTGGGCTGTGGAAGATGGTTGTACCCATACCTCTAAACTCTCTACAAAGGGGTCTGCTATTGCCAGGCTGTTTTGCTGAACCACTGTGTTCAATGGGGAGATACATTTTGTCAACTGTCAGAACTCATGTCACTAGCTGTGCTGTCCCCTTTTGACCCTGGTGCTGTGAACATAGTTTTTCAGAGGTTTGGCTCTTAGCTCACACTTTCAGAAGTAATTATTTCTATATCTCTGTGCATGTCTTGGCAGAAACACAAGGAAAAAAAGAAGAAAAAAAAGCAAAGAAGCAAGTTCCTAAATGAAAGCTGGTGACAAGGTATCACATGTGAGCTCCCATCTCCGCTTTGCATCCACACTGATCCTATCGGTATTGACATTTTCCAGTTCTCTGAGTGGGGCTGGCTCAGGCAGGGCCATGGGACAGGCTCAGTGCTTTGCCGCTCTCTCCTGCTCAGCTGACACAATCTGTGCTGGCACAGTCCAGGCAGGGGACATCTCAACGGCAGGTTTCACAAATCAAAGCAGGTTGACTCTTGGCTGCTCGTAGCATCCCAAATGTCTGCCAGGGCTGGCTTCTCGTGATCTGCCTGCCAGTTTGAGATGACAGTCTCCTGACTTTTGAGCAGCAGTTGTGACCTTGGCTTGTAGCCAGAGACATGAAAACACGTGTTCATGACATGACATGATGAACAGCAAGGTGCATTTGGAGACATGAAAACAGTGCAGCTTACTAAAACCAGCAGGAAAGTTTGGCTACTTTTGATTCTTTTGATTCTTTTAATCCTCCCCTACCTCTTTGCACCACTGAGAATCACTCTGTATTGATTATGCTGACATTGACAGCAGAGCTGGAATTTTTTTTTTTCGCATCTCAGATGAGAAAGTGGGTTATGATTCATCTCACAGAATCTGAGTCAAAGCAATTCCTTATAAAAAAAGAAAAAAACGAAACAGTTTTGATGCATTTCCATCAGAAGAGAAGAGGCTGGAGAACACTCAGCAAATGAGACAGTCCTGTTTAATTCTTCTTTTTACCACATTTCACTCTCAGATAAAATCTGTCCTTTCCCCCCACTGGAAATAACTCATTTTGAGTTAATGACACTAAAATACCCCCAAAAGCTACTAGCAAAAGACAAACCACCCTATCAAAAAAGACAGCATGAGACAAATGCCACCAGAAGAAGAAATAACAAATGCCACACTGTGCCCCACTTCCGTGGAACAGTGATTGCTAGAGTGGAAAGTAACAGATTACTATGGTGAATTATCAATTTTCCTAATAGCCTTGAACTATCTAAATGCTGAAGTGTGATAACATTAGTGGGTACATTATATTAATAGCAGTTAAAATGATCAAGTGTGATCCTGGAGCAGATTTTCCCCCCTTTCTTGTTTTCATAGCCTTGTTACTAACCCTGGAAAACAGGGCTTCTGCTCTGCATGCTGGGAAGAGCCTTCAGACTGGTTGTGATTTCTTATCAGACAAGGCTCACAAGTCCATTTTGGTTGATTTTCACATAAAATAAAGAGTGTGGCCACAGCTTAGGGTAAGGCATGGAACTTGAAGGAATTCTAGGCTCAATTCCCACTTCGCTACTGGATCTCAGCATGACTCTGGGTGAGTCATCTTAACTCTGCCAGTCAGCCCCTCGTTTGTAAATTAGGGACAGTAATTTCCTGGTCCTTGACATATTTTCAGTTTCAGAGCTCTGAGCACTCTGTTCCTACTCCATGTTTAATTTGCACATAGTACAGTGTGACCACAGCTTTGGATGCCACTGCAGCACAATGAGCCATAATGGAACACGGGAGCAAACTGCAAATTTAGTGCATCCAGCTTCAAAGAACAGGTGAGCTGTTTTCGGTTTTAAAAAGCCAAGAAAGAGTTCCTTTCTGTCAGGTCATGTACACGACTAATTCGAAACAAAGAAATTAAACTGTTTTCATGTTACTGGGACACGGATTTATCCAAGACTGCATGGATGGAAGGGTGTCTAACTCCAGCTCCAAAACTGAATGCCTGTGCCTCACTCAACAATTTAGCTACAAGTCATGACAAAAGAATGTCTTGAGGCTTAAAACACTCCAAAGCTCTATTTGAAGTGAAATTTTTTTCTATAATATTACAGTTCAGAAAAATATTCTCACTCATTCATAGACACACACATTCATATACTCCCTCTCAAAACACCTGTATGTGAGAATTCAGAGCTTATGATATCCTGGATAGAGGAAACTCCTGGTTGCATTCATCTCCATAAAACAGGAGAACCAACCTTCTCCATCCTGCATGTCCTAGACTAACAGGGTATCTTCAGCTCCTGGCCTCATCAAGGAGATTCCCAACCAGGGGTCCTCCAGGTGGCACAATTTGTGGGTTTTAATCAGGTGAAGACATCCCCACAGAGAACCCCCAGAGCCCAGCCAGCTCATTTCATGAGGAGCAGGAAACAGCCAGCAGGCAGGCAGGTCCCAGTTTTGCTTCTTGATGACCTGAGTCAGCTACAGACTAATGAACTGTAGCTGAAGACTTGATGGCTCACTATCAATTCTTCAGCCCTTTCAGTCCACAGAGAGTTTACTTTTCTTTGTAAGTTCATCATGAACAACCTGGATTGTCTTTGAACTGTTTGTCAAGTTAAGGAAGAAAGACTTGGTTTGTTTTCACATAGGACTGTTAAATATGGAGGTTTGGCTAATAGCCTCATCATTGTTCAAAGGTTTTTCTGAAGGTTGAGCTTTCCTATCCATCCGTGCAGCTCCTAGCATGCTAAGGGCCCTCTCACAACAAAAGAAGTATCTACCATCCTCATGGATTTTTTTTTCTTCATGGCTATGTTAATTTTTAAACATGCTGAAGAATCATGTAGAATACAGCTGTACTTTAGAAAGACACATCCCTGAATTTCATTATCACATTTCACTCCTCTTAGAAGACAGCAGGAAATTATCAGCTTTTATTTACTAACTTTCAGGACAAACCTAATTTCATTCATGGCCTGAAACCCACCTCTCTTTCACAGCATACAGGTGATCATGGGAATCCCTTTGATAAAGTGCTACTTCGGTATTCTGAACTTATTCTTCATTAAATAAATTCTGCATCAAAAATCAGTTCTGTTTAAAAGTAAGAATATGTCTTTGTTGACTGCCAGCAATTCAAGCTAAACCAGAGAATTAAAAACATGGAGGAAGTCATGCTGCTTGCTACCTGTTCCAGCTGGGATTTTATGACCTACAGTAACAAAGGGTAATTGTGGTTTTGATGCAAGATTTAGATCCCATCTGTGAAGCAGTGGTGGTCTCTGAAGAGACTGTGCTTCAGAAACTCTCACGATGCAGAGTCTTGACCACTCTTGTGTGGCTAAGAAGAGGAAAAGGGAAGGTGAGTCTCCTGGCCCATGTGGGTACCAGGTGCTCAGGGCTTACAGGAGTGCAACCTTCTCTCATTCCTGACCACTACATCTGCTGGATCTTCATTTAAAAATGTGCACTCAAGCCTTTATAAGGCTAAGATCCCTGACATTAAAAGATCTAGGTGCTTAGCTTTGTAAAACATGTTTCTCAGAATTAATACAGAGTAAGATGTGGATAGGATCAACATCAGGAAGAATCAAACTTTTGCATCCATTTCCAGTCTTTCAAATGCTTGAGAAGCAACTTAGACCAGCTCACAGCGTCTTGTCTTTCTCATGGCTGGAGATAAGTGTATGTAGATATGGTATATTTTGCTCTCCAACCACTCATTGGCCTACTCTTCTTCTGTTCTTACTTTGGAACTGTGGGCTAAAATTCACCTTCTAGGTTGCATTGAGATGATTCTTATAAATTTACTCTACCTCCACTTGCTGTGCAAGGATGCCAGCAGGCACAGGACTCCCCGAGAAGAAGCTAGACAAGGGTGGCAAGTATTGGCAGAAGTGAGACTGAAGAAACAGGCTCTGAAAGCCATTTACCAAGGTAATTAAAGCCCCTGGGGAGCAGAGGGAGGGTGACTCCCCTTGCGGCAGGCCACAGCAGGGCCGCTGGATGTTGATGGTGCTGCACTGTGACCTCCCTGAGCAGGGTTTGCTCCCAGGCTTTGTAGACTGTGTGCAAACGCTTGAGTATGGCTTGAATATAAAAAATAATGACTTGAACTACAATGGAGAAAAGGGTCCCCATTATATGTCTGTTCTTCCTGCTTTTGTGAGTGGTTACATAACAGAAAATGACTGTCAGCTCATCAGTTGTTGAAAGTCTAACCTACTATTTTCTGACCCAGATGTTGTTCAAATGAGGACAGACACCATCTTGCAGCAGAACCCCTGCCTTTAGACAAAAGACACATCACATTACATGGCAAAATTACAATGTAATTATGCTCTTATAATAATAAGACGCTTCTTTTAATGATAACCTTTTCAGAACAGATCTAAGAGTACAGGCAAGATATGACAACTTTCAGTTTCTTTTTCTGGTAATAATTCAGATGAAACCAAATGGCTACTTGTGCCTCAGAGGCTGCTGATGTGCCTGACCAAGACTGAAAGGCAAGACAGACCATGTTCGATTTACAGCCCCTAGAACTGTACGGTGCACAGAGCCATGCCCACGGAAACAAAGACACCATGAGCCAAAGGAAGTCACACCTGGACCATCCGGTGTGTCTCCTTAGCTGAACCTCCTCTACCACACTCCCCCATACCTGACTTGGACTGCTACCTGCTAACTCATGTCCTGACTCTCAAGAAGTAAAACTAGGGAACACATTCCACACTGTTTGGACACCAGGTCTCTGGTCCTATTGAAGGTTTTTTAGCTTATGAATGGATGCCTAATAGAGATGCAAAGCCAGTGATGGGAAAGGTTGGTAGAGCCTTGGCAGATTCAATATTGGCATCACTTATCATTTGTTAACCTTAACTGTGACACAGCATCTCAAAGAACCATTGGAGATGAAGGCTTCTCCATGGGGGAACGCACATATCACTGCTGCTGCTAACCATCTCCAGCAAATTCAGTAAAAAAGGAAAAAATTAAGTTTGAAAAGGTAAAATGATCTGCCACAGGTCAAGAGGTCAAGATGAGAAGTAGAAAAGAAAGTCAATCCTCCTGTTTCTTGGCCTTGCTCTTTGACCCAATTCTGCACCACCTCTCCCACTGTCAAAGACAGGGTACACAGAAAGTACACATAAAAAACCTATATATCCTGAATTATCAGCTCAGAGTTAAATCAAGATTCCTTTACTGCACAAAGTGAGTATTTCCCAGAGGATGATTTTAGCATCTCTCTTCTCACCACGTGCATCCCTACAGCATGCTGGAACTACAAAAGGAGACTGCTACATTATCCACTACATAAAACTGGTGGTTCCTTTGGTAGCTCTGAGCATTTATGGTAAAATACCAGTGAGAGTTTCTTCCCACCAGTCAGGGAAACTGCTGTGGGGAGTGACTCAGCTGGGACATAGTCCAGAAGGCAACAGGAGATGAGGGGCCCCAATGGCACTTTTCCAGTCTTAATCAGCACTGTCTGCATGGTGATAGAGACTGATAAGCTGCCAGAAGTCATTTCTTTCTATAAGACTTGAAACAGTGGTCCAGAACAGTTGTGATCTTTGTGTGTGTGTATTTGGTTGGGTTTTTTAAAAAGCAAAATCAAGGGCTGTAATTTCCCATGGCGGCCAACAAACAATTTTGATAGTTTCATTTTAATCTCCTATAAGTATCCATTTCTCCTCCCTCAACCTTACCCAATTTCCACTCCACTAAGTATTATTTTTTCCAAACAAATCAGACATGCCTGTCTACAACAGCACATTTATCAACAGGGAGGGCTGTGATAGAAACTATCCCTACTGCACAGAGCATAAGACATTTGGGAATCCTTTCTAATAAAAAGGGATTTGATTAAAGACAGCCAACTACCACAGATCAGCAACTGAATCATCAGTAAAGAAGGAAGAGCAGCTTAGACTTAAAAGACTTCAATTTGCTGATCTGCCAAGGACTTCCCACGAGTAGTCACTCTACAAGTCACTCCAGAACCTACAGGAGGGTAGGAGGGGACATACACCAAGGGCTGGGGTGCTTAGACTTATTATAGTAATGTGGTCTTAACAAAGTTCAGCTAGGCAGAATACCCAACATGCATATTTAACTCCTAAAAATTCATAGGAATTTTTAAAAAATTATTATGCTTAGTGATATTTCCATGCTTAAGCACTGCCTTGCCAATGACAGCTAGAGGATTTCCCAGTGACTGGATCATGCTGCTGTGCTAAGTCCTGGCAACACACAGGTGCTAGCTGTGATCTTGCTGCTCCCAGGTGTCTCCAGCATGCTGCTCCTGGCTCCCACCACACTCCCAGGCTCTCCAGAAGGGCAGTGTGATCCATGCCCTGCTGCCAGCTGTGTGCTTGTGTGAGCAACCCCTGCCTAGAACAGTTCCCCCAACTCTGAAACCACCTTCAGTGGCTTCCACCCAGGAAAGCTGTAGAGAGGTGCAGTGAGCACAGACTGGATGGAAGTGCTGGCTGTCCTGCTCCTCAGATCACCTCACTGGGTCTGCCAGCAGTACCAGACAGCATTTCCAGGGCAAAGAGACAACTTTAGTGACTCCTACTCCTCTTCCTTCCCAAGCAACCTTCACCCTGCCCACTGCTGGGCAGATAATGCTGACTACAGAACCAAGACGGCTTGACTGAAAACCAGATATGGTGAGTGAACTGGGAGAAGGAAGCTGGTTACAGAGAAGATCCCTGAGTGCTGGCGGACCAAGTAAAATGACCTTTCTCCAGCCTGACAGTTCAAATGTAATTATTCCAACAAATTATTTTCATGACTTAATATAACGCCTTGCAGCTTTCTAGCAAGGTTAATTAGATTCTTCAATTCAAAACCTATCTGCTCTTAACCAACTTTTAATATGCTGAAATCCAGTTTTCTAAATTCAAACTAATAAAAGTGATTAGCTGACAGCTATCTGGTATGCCACAATTACCATGGCATTTAGACCTCAGGCATAAGATATTTAATGCAAATCAGAGTCAATGTCTCTGCCCATTTGTCCTTTTTTGGATTATTTGATCAATGTGCCATATGAATCCTGTACAGTCCACACTACCATGCTAAACAACTGAAGAACAAGGGCAGAGATATTGGTTGAGACAGTTAACCAAAGCTGAAAGACTCTTTTTACCCTCCCACACTTAATTTGTTCTTTCCACATGAGCACGAAGTTACTGAAAGGCACTGGCTGACAGCTCAAGTAGAGATGGGTATTTAGTCCTGACATAGCCAGAATTAGTACAAAACTCCCAGCCTGCACTGCTGTATCAGAAAGCTTCATCCACTGTAACTCCAGAGACCGGGAGAGGAGCCTGGGCTGGAACAGGATGAGGGCAGCCGACATCTTTGATCGTACCTAACCATAAAAAGCAGTTGTGCTCCAGCATTCTGTGTTTTGTTAGATAGATAATGCTCCCAAAAGGCTGAATGGGACACAGCATGCTTAGAGAGCTGAGGAGATGTTCAGCCCAACACATGGTTCTTTGGCACATCAGGAATGCCAAGGCTGGACACCACCTCAGAGATGAACTTCAGTGGCACACAGTGCAATTAGAAGATCAATCAGATGGAGTTTGTAATTACACATGACCTGCCCAGGGTAGGACTAAGGTTGTTGTTTGATTTTTCTACCATGCATCATGCATGATTATTCCATCTTTGATCGTGCTACTGTTTATATAAATAACACTGGCAAAACTTCTGAGTGCTCTGAAGCCTCCTTTCCATTTTCTCATCTCCTGCTGAATTAAAAGCTATTGGCATGGCATTGGTCTGACCTCCCATCTGATAGCCAAACTGATGACCTAACACTGAGAGACTTTATGTTCCAGCTCTTTCAGCTATGCATCCCTTTTGGATGAAGAAACTTTGATGTACCACCCTCTCAGAGCAGAGCAATCTTAGTCATACAATATTAGTCTGCAAAATCCGAGCTTTTCAGCTTCATAAATACAAGTGGTAAACAAAACTAAAGCTTCACTTCAGGAAGCAATTTCCGAGCTGTGAGGAAAATTAATCACTAGAACAGCTTATCAGGGTAGGTGGTTGACTCACCATTGCTCGAAGTTTTTAAGATAAGATTAGATCTTTATTTTTTTTAAAGTCATGATTCAATCATGTTTCTGGGAGAAACTGAGAGTAGGACATTAGGCAGTATAATGGCAAGGTCCTCTCTGACCTTGGAGCCTGTGAATCTTCTTTGTTTATCTGCCTACCTTCTTGAGCTAAAAGGAAAACTGAATGGGCTTTGGTCCATCAACCAACCCCTGCCACACAGTTCTGCATTAAGAAAATTGCTGTAATCAGATCTCATGCTTCACGGCTTCAGCCATTTGCCTGAAGAGGGCAGGAAAAAAGTTTCTCCCTCTTGCCTGCCCAGCTAATGGCTAAATACATGTTATGTTTATTTGGTTGTTGCTTCGTGTTTATAACATCAGACAGTGAACCCGAATGGCTGTGGGCAGAGATGAAGTCAAATGCAGCAACACAGAAAATGCTCCCTGGCTATTTTCTATTCAGTTAGCCATTCCTGCTCACACCTCAGATCTGTGATAGTCATCTACTCTGACGACTATCAGTGTTTACAGAAAAGACATTTTGGTTATTAGGGCGCAGCCCACAGAAGGTAGAAGGCACTGATAGAGAATTGGGACTGATACTAACCCCACCTACAAGGGCAATGTTTGTTTGATGAGAACACCTTAACCTTCTCATATGATCAGATCCTTGCCACTGCAAATCCTTGTTTGTTAGTGAAACCGTGGCCTCACCCACTTTTTGATTAAAACAGACCACAGAAGTTTCTTTAAGCCAGAAATGTTTCGGTCCAACCAAACTCTATAGCAAATAGACCCGAGGGCAATATAAATGAAGTTTTTAAGAAATTATGAACAAAAGGAAGATAAAGAACACAAAATGAATGGCCTGCCCCAGTCTTCAACTCTATAAACTATAGCAGTTTGTTTAATAATAACATTATTACCCAAACCTGTAAGAAACTAAGCACACAGGCAGATCCATCGATAGTGCCCAAGACTCTTGATTTCAATGCAAAGTTCAGGGGCCTTATCACCTATGTTTCATGTAAAGGCAAGATATAATTCTACACCTATAGATGCCTAAGATAATTATACTCTATACCATTTAAGAAGGAAATTAGATGCTTATCTTTTTCCAGGCAAGGAAGATGACACCGTTATGAACCAATCAGTCCAGATTTGTCTTACTTGCATTTGTTGGACCCAGTTCTGGGTCCCCATGTATAACCAACCTGATTGACTCAAAATGAATTTCCTTTTAATCTGTGCCAGCACACAGAAAATGAAAATCCATGCTTTGGAAGCACAGCGCATTTACACTGCCAGATTTTTTTGCAGCTGCAATGAGAAGGGATGGGGCAGGCAGGCACGACAGCGACCGCACCTGAATTCAGACTGGTAGCCTGGAAGCTGGGGACAGATGGTGTGAAAATGAACCAGACACTGAAAAATTCAACTTTATATCCAGAAAGACTATAAACATACAGTGAGTGAGCATGAGATTTATGCTGAAATTACAGAGGAATTCCTATGGATGATTACACTTCCAGCCCAAGCATGGAAAGCACATCCATCAACACGAGTGTCACTACGTTACCAGTGCAGCTGTCAGGCCTCCCATTACTGAACCCAGTAAATACAGAAGAGGGCCGTAGACAGTTGTGACATGGCTCACCAAAGTAGTCATCAGAGGGAGGATTCTCCATATCATACAGCATTTTCTTGGTCAGGTGTTCCAGCTCATCTTCAGGCCTGAAGGCAGGAGTGCTTGATGCAGGTCCAGAGCTTGGATACCCACTCTGAAAAAGAAAAGAACAGCCTGTGATGTGATATAAAAGCATTCACACACAGTAAGAGGGTATATTGGCTGTTCAGTGTTGAACTTAATTCTTTGTCTTATTTTTCTTTTCTTTAAGACCAAAGGAATTCAAGCAAGTAAGCACCTCACTTAATGTAATGAAAATGGACTCTGAAGAACCTCCAGTGAAGTGCTATATATTCTCCTAGAATGGGAAGGATCCTGTGCTTCAATTAGGTATCTACTGGGTAGCACAAAATAATAAATAAAGGAGAAGGTTATTCCAAGAATAACTTGATACAAATGTTCTCCAAAACTGAAAAAGGCTTTGGAAGCATTTAAGTTCGGACTTGGTAAAAGTTTCCATTACTTAACACAACACAACATAAAAGATAATCCTACAGTGGTAGAGTATATGGACAAAGACAGATCATCCCAAGCTGCTAGTTATGTTCTCTTCTTGTTTGTTTTGACACAAATCCTGCTGTTAACATTAGTGAGGTCAGGAGCTGGTCCACAGATTTTTAGTACTAGAGATACAACGGTTTTAATATGTGTGTAGAAACTGAGATCTCTTGGCCTTCATAAACTAACAGCTGCATACAGTATTTGCAGCCTGTCTCAGAGAGTCTTCTCCCTGGAAAACACCAAAAGTATGTCATATTTTGGGAAGCACATAAATAGTCTTATGCCTAGAAGTTTCTTAGAAGAAGCTAAGTTTGGTGTCCATAAGGAGAAACTCGGTCATTTCAGGATTAAAAAGTGCTGACACCAGCTCTCCTTGTGTGCACTGCTTTCTTGAAAGACTTGCACATGAAAACTAACTTATTTATAAAACATATCATTTCAGTAAAGCAAGTGATTTCATTGATTAATTGCTGCTTACATCAAGGACTGGACCTTTGATAGGAAACAAGGAAGCATTTTTCCATGCTCCATAACTACTTAAATGGCAAGAAAATGTAAAATCACTGGAGAAACAATATACTGACCACTTATAGAGACTACATCTGACATGATGAATCTTTATTGAGCCAGTGATGTTCAACAGAGAATGGCAGCTTTAAAGCACTGCACTTCAAGAGAATTAACTATTTGCTTTCATGCTTTTTTCTTTCAGGCAAGAAGGAGGTTTCGAATGAGACATCAATTAATGCAGAGAAGGTCTCAGAATGACACTTTGGGATAATACTTCGATCATCCACTCCCAAAACCCAAACACCTGCATGTTCCTGACCCTGTCATACTTACTTCTCTAAGGTCCATGCTAAGCTGTACCATCACCCTTCCCACTTGTTGGCCTCAGTAGGTGCCTGTGCTCCCTGGAAGGGCTGGATTTGCTGTGCACACACTCAGTGCAGCAGCTGAACCCACTGCCTGCCCAAACCCCACTCTGTAGCACAGTAGCACAGTTCACAAGGGAGAGGAGTGGCATGGTCCCCTAGGAAAAAAAGTGTACCTGGAGTAAGGCCCAGGCTGGATGAATTTCCCTGAAGGGCTATGCAAGGTCTGTTTGCCATACATTCAGCCTCCTTGACTGAGAATACAGATTGGACCTAACATAAATTCAGGTTTTCCCACAGATGTTTTCTTTTTTTTTTTGCTTATGAATTTTTTTCTGAACAACATTGAAGGATTTTGTGCATTTCTCCAGGAATTCTAGTTGCCTAGCGGTTGTTCTGAGGAAGCTGTTGAACATCTGGAAGTGCTGAATGTCCACATACAGAGCAGTAAACTTTTCTGTACAAATGCAACCATGCTGATGTGTTCGGGTTTCCAGAACTTACTTTTTCATAGGGGGAGGCAGGCAGTATGGTGCACCTGCATTTGACTTGTAAGTCATGTAAGTGTCATCTCTGTGGGATACATAATTTTGGTGTGGATAAGGCCATTCATATGACTAGAGATTCTAGAAGCCAGTATTTGACCCAGAACACCCAGACTCCCTTGGCCAGAGCTTTGTGGCTGTTTTTAGAAGGGCTAGCCTACAACTACATCATTAGAAATAATATATAGCATAATCCTAAAAAAAAAAAAAAAGGTTTATTAATAAGTCAATTAAAGGTGTCAAATGTAAAACATTTAATCTTGGAACAACCTGTTTTTTCCCTTTGCTCTCCTGTTCCTAAGAGCTGATCACGAATCTTGCCTGAATATATATTTTAACACAGCAAGTGCAGCCAAGGATTTATTAGCTTGAGAAATCAATCTGGCAACTGAGCTTCTCAAGGTTTTATTCCAGGTATTGTATCTATTTCAGTTTCCATGCAGAAAAGAATGACCACTGCCATTCCATCAACAGAGACTCCTTTCCTAGACTTTGCATGGAGGAGACAGCACAGTCTGAAGCTGATGATAGCCCCCATCCCTGTATTTCCCCTGTTAGTCATCACCAGCCTCTTCTGCTGGGCTCCATCCACACATCATCCGAAACGCTGCCTTTACCCTTGGGCCCTGTAATATAAATGCACCAAAACAGAAGGCACAAGCCACAGTCTGTTCACAGAAAAGGGCAGTGAGATACATGGAGCTGGAGCAATTTGCCCAGCATCACGCATGGGCTCTAGGGCAAAGACAAATCCTGCATCCAGGCTGCTGGGAGCCCTCCACTTTGCAGTCTCACACACAGCCCACTGGTGCTGTACCCAGTGCTGCAGACCTACACTGAACACTCTGCAACCCAAAGCCACTGCACCTGCGGGCCACCACCAGCCAGGCTTTGGCAGGAGGCGCGTGAAGCCTCTCCCTCTTCTCCATGCTGGCTTCCCACACCTCCCGACTGAGGAGCCCTCCATGCCTGATTCATAAGGGCTTGGACCAGGCCCTTTAAAATTAAAGACCAAAATCTGCAGCTTTTCAGTTTTGTCTGACTCTGGTTTTGGAGGCCACACTGCCTCATACACACAATAAATCGGCTGCTCTCGTATTTTATCTACATTGCACTTTTCCAAACCAGGCAGATTTCTTATCCAGTACCCAATGTCAGCAGAAATAAAAAATACCAACCACAATGTTATGAGACACTTTAAATTATTTTGACTAAAATGCTATGCCTTTTTGACCAGCATTTAAGTAGTGCTAGGCACATCTTTTTCCTCCTCCCATGGCACATGCTGACTTCATGCCTCCAGGAAAATGCATTTCATGCATATGAACATGCTGTTGAGTTTGCTGGGACATGCACACAGACAAATATAGAGAGGAAAGTGTATCCTTAGTCCAACAGAAAATGCTTGTTTCAGCAAAACAGTTTCCTTCCTCCTCCTTTGTTAGGTCAGGGTAAAAATATAACTCTGGCTTTTCTTACAAAACAGAGTTGTGGTGTTGTTGTTTATATTAAACTTCCTCTATTTTCTCCTGATCTCTACAGTAATCAAGGCTGTCTAGAAATTCAATTTGCTGTCTGATCTACCAGTTAACTTCATGCATTCTCTTTTCTCCATGGCACCTCAATGCACACAAATATCCACTTCCTTAGCTAGACACAGCTCAAAGATGGGGACTGCACTGACTTGCAGACCCTGAGCACCACTCTGTCTGGCTAACCACGGAAGCATCAGGAATGATAAACTGACCCGTGAAAATGGAAAAGAGCTCAGCCAACAGCTGGCAGGAGGGACTATGCTTTGGAAGCACAGGCACCTGAGTCCCTCCTTTGCTACTGTCATCAAACACCGAGCAACTTGAGGGAAGAAGAGAAGATTGCAGGAGCAACCTCAGGAAGAGAAGAGGATTTGCAGTAGCATGTGCAGATGCAAAAGCACTCCTGAATAAACACCGTCCTGCGTACTTAGTTGGGATGTTAAGGAAAACACCAGCCCTTCCAGGGTTAAGCCCTGTAGCAGAAAATATCCTCATGCTACAAAGGAAGTGAGCTAATTGCTTGTGCCACTATCAAAATGCTGCAACAACATCTGGCTCATCTTCCTTATTAAAGTTCAGTTCCTGAAAAGCCAGGTCAAAAGAAGCAGTCGTGTGGAATCACTGCATAATTGTTTTGGTACATGAAGCTGATACTTGTTTCAGTGCTTCCCTGGCACATGTCTTCTACTCCAGACCTGTCTCAGGTGTAAGGGCTGCCCAAAAAAGGGAGCCGTACAGTCAGTGTGGTACATTCACCAACCAGAACCTTCCTCATCCCCACATAAATATTTACCTAAATGGGTAAAAACTGCAGTGCAAAGTCTGCAAAGACTTCTGAAGATGATGCTGTGATGAATTCACCACCATGCAGAATACACTGTATGTGGTCATTTTTCTTGTCCTTTTGCAAACATTGTAGAAGAAGCTTATTCTCTCTGGGAGAAAATAACTTCAATTACATGTTCCCAGTTACAGAAACGTGGAAATTATGTTCTTTTCATAAGGTAGAGTTAGCCGAATTTGGAATTGAAAGGCAGCCAGAAATATCTTTCACTGATAGTTGCTTTCTCTTCATTTTTTTCCTCCGGCTTCATCTGCATAAAGTTAGTCCTTTCACTTCACTTACCAAAACTAATCGTCAGTTAAATAGTATTGCAGCACAATTTTTTATTCAATGGTTTGACAAAGACCACACTTTTTTTTTAAGTTATTGACTGTCCAAAACAATTGCAAACTTTTAGAGCAAGAAATCCAGCACAGTGCCACATCTCTCATGAGCTGAGCTCCCAAGGAAGTATCAAGATTGCCTACAGCTGTAATTCAGTTTATAATTAAGGCCAACTCTTACAGAGGAGATGCACTAGAAAAAATATTTTAATTCTTGATTTATTTTCCCAGTGAAAGGTTACAGCTGCCAGAGTACATAAAGATTCCTGAAAAGACGATTCTGCCTGGAATCCCTGCAGCACGCACATTCCTGGGTTTACTCCTGGTCAGGGGATAACTCATCGAGATCCTCTGAAGAAGCTGCCCTGCATGAGGAGATACCCACCAACAGCCAGTGCCCTCCAGCCCACACCAGAAGACCAAAATCTCAAGTGTTGGGCTGCCAGGAGAGAGGGCTCTTCTGGGACATGCCAGAGTGGAACAAATCACCGGTTCCCTCGCTGCCTACCTGCCCTGCCATCCCCCAGCAAACCGGCAACCAGAACGTGCAGTTCTGCCAGCAGAGCCCTCATTTGTTTAACACTGCCTGCCTTTGAAATGGGACAGTTTTGTAACTGCTTCAAAGCTCTAGAGGATATTTTTCTTTATTTTTAAACTTCATTATTGCAACTGTAGCCTCACTTAGCTATCCATGCACACTGCCTGTCCTAATCCTGCTAAGCTCTTAGTTTCAGTGATCTCTTGTGGCATTAAGCTACACAGAATTTGAGTAATAATAATAAAAGTATTTTCCTCCGTTTTAACTTCACAGCCTGCAATTTTGCACAATTGTCTCTTTTTTTTTACACTGTGAAACTGGGATGCAGACAGGTAGGAAGGGGAGGTATCTTGTTGATAGTTTTAAAAGCCAATAGAGCCAGAGCCAGAATGCAAAATCACTATAGAATTGAGAAGTTTCCTGGACTTCTGAAAATCAGGCTGCTCATACAGATGTTTATTTTGACTCACCAGAGCAGAGCTTCTAGCTTACAGTCACGAACCCAAAATCTTGGTCTTTATGTACTGATACTGACTTCAAAAGGCTCACCATACATGCACCCTAATTACTCTGTAAAATGGGTTTAACAATATTTCTGTCTTAATTAATCAGTGCTGCAGACCTGTCCAAGCTTCTGCAATGTAAGTGACTACACAGAGACAGAGCATTTTATTAAACATCAAGCATGGTAACAAATGAACAAATGTTTTGTCCTTGGATTGTTTTATGCTATTATATGTAAACAGACTAAGTAGCTTTTCTTGCTATTCTTCATATTCTTACTAATGTTTTGACTCTGGAAGGACTGGTTATTTTCCCTAGGTTCTATAAAAACTGGATACTCTGTAAACACCACCATCTGCTTCTGCACTGAGCATGACTGTGTTAAATGACACCTTCCACTGCTATTCTGGCGAGTCCTTGCTTCTGCTGGACACTGTGGACTGTTTATATATTCAGGGTTAACAGCAGATGTGCTAGATTTTTATGGAGCAACACTGACCATTTCTCATTAGAAAAAACAAAACAGTGGCTGGTTCTCCAAGTAATAAATTTTTTACATGTTATCTCAGGAAACAGCAGATTTAAGCTATATTTCACATATAAAATACTACATTTTAATGTCTCTTTGGTGCTTAAATGTATATACAGAAACAAATGCAGCAGAGTCTGAGCTTGCCTGGGGCCTCTTGGCCCTATCATTACACAAATATGCTTTACTTGTCAAGGCTTATCTCATATGAAAAGGGGAGCAGGCTGTTTAGTTTTGTGTTTTTCCATTAACCCCACTTATTTTGGTAACAGACATTAGGCACTTTAACAAAAAGCCAGGAACTCAAGGAACAGCTGGATGGTACTACTGAGAGGGAGAATGAGGCACCGTTATTGTACCCATACGCAAATAAAGAGATTGCACCATTTTAGCCCTATGTTTTTGGCTGGAAGAGCTCAGCCTGCTCCATAAAATTACATCAGGAGGTCCTATGCCTACTCGTCTATTTGTTTCAAGATCAAAGGCTTTATTCTGCTCTAAGCTGCTTGCCTTGCCACATCTCTCTGGGCTCAGAGTCAAGCACTCTCTTGCTCCCATGGATCATCACAATCAGTAAAGACCCTACAGGCTGCTTATCAACTCCCCTCCTCTTCCCATCATAATACTGTGGGCTTCCAGGATGGCCTTCAAAACACTAATTAAGTAAGCATTATATTTACTGCTATCAATAGGTCAAAATCTGCATTTCAGAGTAGGAGCCATAAGCTTCCATAGGAGATAACAGTCTCACAGCTTTGATCTCGAGCTGAACAGCAAACTGCCATACAACAGCTTGAATTCACTTCTTGACATCTTGGCTATAGATCCTGGGGTGCACAGTGCATCTAGGGCTCCTTTCCTGGGCAGGTGATCAGCCTCAAGGACAGTACAGGGCTCGCTTGTGCCAGTCCAAGGTGGCACTTCTGAAGGACATCAAGCTGTGGGGGGCTCCAGCTGCAGTGATTGGCACTCCAAGGTGGGGCTCACGGTCTCACCACCAACCAAGCCATATCCCCATCTAATAGGACAAGCACAGAGGCAAACCTAACAAAAATGGGAATGCTTTAATATTCATACTGATGAAAAGAGATGTGTTTGCTGACACAGTACTCAACTCGCTCAGGTGATTCATTGCCACAGTGAAGCAACCGAAAGAAGCACCTTCCTTCCAAAGCCTACCCTCCCAGAAGCACTCTGAAAATCCAAGGATATAACTGAGCTTTGCCCTTTCTTAAGTTTTTCATTTGTGAAGCACTTCAGAAGGGCAGAGCTGAACCATTTGCAGAGACAACGAGGAGTGGCACGGCGTGACGGGCTCACACGCACGTCCGGCGCGGCGACCGCAGCGCCCAGGGAGCTCCCCAGCACTCCCTCACCACCATTCACCCCCGGAGCTGGGGCTGGACCCGGCGCCTCTGCCACCAGCACCACCTGCCCTGCGGTTCAGCTTCGGCACCCAGTGAAAAAACAGGCGGCCCCAGCTGCGGCGCCTTAGCAGGTAACAAAAACAGAAGTGCCGGGGCATCACTCGTTTCAAAAGAAAAATAAATCTCACCATTTTAATGGTACTAATTTTGCATGTGAAACTCGCATTCATACTGTATTAACAGTTTAAATATAGCTTTCTTGCCAGATGCCTGAATAGGCTAGAAAAGATACTTAAAACATGCAAATTGTGTTTCTGTTTTAATACACAAAGAAACCTAAAATCACATCACTTTCCATCACCAAGGCAGGTTTTAATAAAAGGTTTTTTCATGTGAAAACTGTAACAGCAAACAAATGGTTAACCAAGTGTGTTTAACCCACTATCTGTAGTCTCACTTTTAGTCAACTGTGACATGGGCCATTACACTTCCCAGGACACCAATGACTTAAATGAAGACTACATATTTTGCTTAACATTAAAAGATTATATATATAAATGACAGTAAAAAAAAAAATGCTTCTCAGGCTGGATCGGCTGCTTGGTACAACATCCATAGCATTGGAGGGCCGGATTCCTGAGCTTTAATCTCAGCAATATTCTTAACCAGTCTGATCCTGCACCCTGCTGTTATAAATGGTGTTCATAATGCTTGGCTGTCTCAAGAGAGTTTGAGAGTCTCAATGAACTCTTCATTACAAAATGCTTTGAGATGCTTGAATGAAAGATGCTGAATTAGTACAAATCATGACTATTATTAATTACCTTTACTAGCCAAAATTGTGCCTCCATTCACTCACATGTGCCTACCTTTTGTCTTTAAGATTATAACATCTTCAAAACAAACACTGGTCTCCCAACATGCCCTCAGTGGTCTTGTATAAATAAAAGTGATAAGAATAATATTTGGGGAAACAATGTTGTGGCAAAAGGAAATTACATTCCTGCCAGACTCAAGAAGCTTTTTCCTTATTTCACAACTGGGAGATTTCTCCATTTTACTCATGTTCTGACCCTAGAATCACCTGTTTTCTTTTCCTTATGTGTAGCTGCTTTCATTCTAAGAGCTTTCCAGTTTTTCCTTTAACTTTGCACAGGCCATGTTTCTTGAAGAGGTTACTGGAGGGTGCCAATGCCTTTTAACAAAATGGGCACAAGTTCCTTTGGAAAGAAGATAGGGAGCTCCAAACGTGTCAGAGAGCGTAAGCACTGAGTACGATCCTTCCTTTGACTTTGGGGCTTTCAGGTGACTGAGACAGGGAGAAGGAGGCAGAAATTTAAGAGACAGTCCAGACATCTGGATTCTGGTCAGGCCATCTTATTGTGCTCACCTCTCAGCCAAGGTGTGCTTCAAAGGTGACAAAAAGTTTTCAAAGTGACACCTTTTCCAGTGATGCAAGAGAAAAGAGAACTTACAAATAATAATGAGAGGATTGCTACTCATAGAAGTCAGAGGGAGACCTCATTTGCTTGCACTTCCAGGTCTTGTGGTGAAAGACAGTAGAGAAGATTATTAAAAGGATACTGACACAGCTCAAGACAATATGTAAGCAGTAAAGATCAGAGTTCACCTCATCTCTACCTCAATTAAAGCATCTCTATATTTTACACCATCTATATGGATGGTTTTGTTGCTGAATTGCTTTATTCACCTTTAAGAGACTGAAGCTTTACCACATTTAAAATAACTAATTCTCTTCATGAAGAGCCCTCTGCAGGTATCTGTAGGTCGCCTGGATCTCAGCTCAGTCATGTCAAGTACCATTTGCAAACAAGTGTTATTTAATTCATGAGGAGCAATCACCCGGCCCGTCAGTGTTGAGCAGACCACACTGCTACCAGCAAGCTCTGGCCTCTCTATCTCCAGCCCAAGCAAGGACAATGGCCTCTTCCCAAAATTACCAGGCTGGAGTTGGTGATTAAAAAGTTAGAGAACCCTTCACCTTCTGTTATATGGAGGTCCCCACCAAAAGCAGGCAGTTTGCTCACAGACCTGATGCTGCTCGCTCACATCAGAGTCTGGGGAAGGGTTTGGCAGCCACACCCACGAGGCATTACCTGCACTTGCAGGTGCTACTGTGATGCTGAGCAACGTCAGGCAGAGGACAGGACACAATGGCAGTAAGGAAAGAGGTGGTGAAATTACACAGTGCCATCAGGAGCAGAGGGAGTAATACACAAAAAAAGAAGGAGGACAGAGTGAAGAGCTGCAGCCTTGAGTGAGTGTCATTGTGACAGCCTAAGCACTGCTGCTTTAGAAGAGACTTGTAGATGTTTCACTATCAATTACCTCAGGATAATCAGAAAAAATATTTTCAGAACAAAGCAGTGCCAAATTCCATACTGCACTTGGAGGAAAAAGGCCAGGGTAAATGCCCGTCATCTAGATTATAATTTATTTCACCCAATATACTTACAAAAATGATCTCTCATTTGGCTCACAGCAGTAGAAATTTCTCAACAAAGTCATAATTCTCCTGTAATAGAGTCCAGGGCAGTTAAGTATTACTCAAATAAAAGCTCCAAGTCTCCCTTGAAAAACTGTCCCTTCTCAGGAATTTCTCACAATCACAAGGGAGGTGGGAGCTGAGAAAAGAGCAGCATGAGAAGAGGAATGATTTTTCCTCTGAGAGAACCACAGGCTGAAGACCCAGCACATCCCAACCAGTGGCCAAACTCTGGCAGGGAGGCAAAGAAGCAGGGGTTATGGGCTATCAAAAAATGCTGCAGGAAGTTTCACCATGGCTATTCAATATTCAAAGGGTCTCAACCTTCCCCTTGCAACCTGCTGGAACAGGAGTGATTTGGCTGTTCTATTCCTGTTGTGGATCCTATGAATCCTGCTTAGGCAGAGGGCAGGAGATGGACCTTGGAGGAGAAGAGCCACAGGAGCAGAGAGGTGAAGGTCAGATCTGGAAAGAGGGCTCTGGCAACATGTGGAGGAAATTCAGGGGAAAGAGCAAATTAGCATTTAGCAACACAAATACAGCAATTAAAAAAGGCAGAACTACAAAGGCAAGAGAGAAGTGCTGGTAGGAAGAGGGGAAAACCACTCAGAAGGCAGCATGCAGTAGGTGATTTGACCCAGAGCCCAGCATCAAAGGGGAGGAAGGGATGAGGCAGACAGGAAGAAGAAAGTGCAGCCTGGCTAGGAGCTTCCAGAGCTGGCAAGAGTCCATGCAGAGAGGGCACATGGAGTTATGCACCCACCACAGGGAGAGTGGCTTAGAGACGACTAATGTGCAAAGGAGCTGTATGAAATAGAAGAATGGACCAATAGCACCCTTAGAGCAGGGAGCAAGCAGGAAAGCAAGACCAAAGGAGAGGTATCAGTGTCAGCTGATTTTACTGAATAATTTCCCTTGTAGAGGAACTATCCAGTGCTAATAAAAACCCAGCAGTTTCAGTCTATAGGACTGGTCAGATGCTTCCAGGCACACACATGCCTCTGTGTGTGTGGGTGTGTGTGTGTTCTTGGTGGGACATCAGTAAGGGTAGGCACCCAGAGCAGAGCACTACACTCTCAGTGTCACTTTTGATTCCCTCGTGGAAGTGGTATATGGGGTTTCAATGTCACATGATCCTCCCTTCCACTTCCCCTGCCACATGTAGTGTGTGGTCCCACATTTGTCACAGGCACGCTTTCCAGCCAAACGGAAAACTACTTTTATGGCCATGACGCTCAAGATGGTAAATGCATAGGGGCTTGTGCTGTGGCGACTGAGCTGTGTGCTACAGAAGTACCTATGGAATAAAAGGAAAGGAGAAGGAATTCCCTGCTTGGCACTAGAGAGAGAAGGGAATATGGGATTCTCTAGATTCAGAACTTTTCTATTGCTTTTCCTCATCCTCTGCTCTTCCATCAGCCTCTCAAAAAGCCCCAGGATCCTGGCAGCCAAACCAGGCTGTGTACTAAAGAAGGGAATCTAACTTCCCCAGCTGCAGCCTCTAAGGCTTCTGCCATCCTGAGGGCACAGTCACTGCACTGACATACAAACCTAATGATCTACACTGTTCAAGGCATCAAATGCTTGAAGAAAATCACCCTGCTCAGAAGGCCACACTCAAGTTGTATTTCTGTGCCATCTTTTGTGTGAGGCTGGGACTGACTCTGAGGAGGTCAGGAAGAGCCTGGTGGCTCAATAAATGAGACACTTGGGAGAGTTAGTCGAACTGACAGCTCAACAAGATCCATGTTTAGTTGTCAAAACATTCCTCCATGTACAGAGATGCAGCTAAGAAGGCTGTCCACATCCATCCTGGGCTGGAGACAGGCTTATCTCACTAATTGGTCGAGCAGTACTTTGTGGAGAATGGAGTGAACTGGCAAAGGTGGTGGCATGTGCAATTAGAGCTGAGGAGGCTGAGGGCTGTGGCTGGACACAACACTGTGCCTGGACCATTCTGATGTATTGGAAAGATCATTTTGTCCGTGAACCATTTTTGTGTCCTGTTCAGTCACAATACCAGCAGCCTCCTTCTGTATTTTAATGACTAAGCAGCTCGCAGGTTGACTGAGCAAAGGCTAAAGGGGAAAAACAAAGGTGTAAATATATAATTTTGCTGAATTTACTTGAAAAGGATGGGCTAGACATTTACATGGTGCAAATCAGAGTCGCTCCAGGGAACTCGCTGATTTACACAGCAGTGGAGAATCAAGCTCAACATGCCAAAGAGAGCAATGTACTCAGGTGTGCCTTGGCTGGTTGAGAGGCACTATTTGACTCAACAAGGCTGTCCAAGCCCAGACCAGACTAACTGCAGCCCCCTGAGCCCTCAGCTGCATTTGTCTCTCACAGAACATATGACACAGGAAGAAAACTGGCTCCCAGACTGCCAGACCAAGAGTGAACACCACAGACAAAGACCCCACTCTCTGAGGATATGGGTGATTGAAACCAGCTTCCTTGCAGGTGACACTCTAGGGCTTACTTAAAAAGTAAAATTAAAAGTGGGGCACGTGTCAGTCTGGCTTTCATGGTGTTAGCAACTCCCAGCTCAAGCTAACATGTTTTTCAGGGCCTCCTCTCTCCTGGCTCCTTTTGAGGAGCTGGCTCCCTCTTGAAGAGGACCTTCAGAGCAAGCATGCTTCCTCCACCTCCCTTCCAATCTACACTTGTTCCTAAGAGCCATGCAAATTTCAACAGCATGTCTAGAAAAACAGTTGAGAACACCAAACACTTTACAGACTCCTTCCTCTTCTTTCTCTCAATACAATGTATTCTCTCCATGCTCCTTTTCTGCCCTTCTGCATTAGTTTTACACTATTAAATAAGGGACTCAGGCCCCCTCATCTGAAAATCACTCACACACTTTAGAGGGTTTGCAACACAGAGGATGAGAAAGTGAGGCCAGCAAAGTGCTGGAAGGGATTGTCTGGGGAGAGTCTGTGATTTCCATCACTGAGGCTTTTCAGAGTAGGAACAAACAAATATTTGTGAAGAATAGCTTAGGCAGAGTTGATCCTGTCTCTGAGCAGCAGAGAGATCTTCAAGTCTGTTCCAGCTTTACTGTTTATGCTTCTGTGATTGTGATAGCAGTTGTGACATATTCTGCAACGGAGTTGAGCAAAGCCAGCTGAAAGCCCTATGGATCATCTTCAGGGCTGAAGCTGCTTACAGGAAAGGAAGCTCATATGCAGTGTTAAGTTACTTGATGGTTTTGTTCCAAACACTAAATCAAGGAAAGTTTGTTCATAAATGGTAAGACAAAGAAGCTGGGTCCTAAGTAGGCCCTGCCCTGCTTTTACCATCTCCAAAACGCTGTATCTCCAGCTTTGACTCCAGGTGCAAGAGGCAGCACATTCAGAGCACCCACTGTATGGGCAGTAAATATTTGTGTTAGACAAACAGCCGGCTTCTTTCGTCCTAGTCCTCAGGAATGCCCATCTGGCACTCTGTGCTGAATCTCTATTAAAACCTCTCAGAAGCTAGACAGGATGCAGTGAGTCTGGCCAGGAGCATGGAAATGGCAGGCAAAAAGCATTCAGAAAATCATCATAGGTGCCCCAGACTGCAAAATGCTCCACATGTCTGTTGTGCAAAAACCCACGTGCGTCCGCAGTGGATTGAAGGAAAGAAGTTACTCCAGAAACATCGATGCCAGCTCTCCCTGCAATACCACCTTCTGGGGAAAACAAATGGTAGGGGAGCTATCTAATCTACTCATCGCAAAGTCTTTATGCCACAAGACGGTATTTACTAGCTGGTACCAGACAACATTCAAGCAAGAACAGAAAGTCACTTTCCCAATGCTCCTTGTGAATTGCTCCCATCTGTGCAAGAGAGCAATCCAAAGCCCTTATGCCCATGACAGCGCTGCAATCACACGCTTCATGTTTTACACCCAAAATAGCGCCAGTCAGACCACGGTGAGGCTCGCACATCCCATGCAGCTGCGCTGATGAAGAAGAGCCACTGGAAGTGGTTCTGGGGGCGCGGGTTGCTAGGGAACGTGGCAAAGCCGCTGCAGATTTCCCCGCTGCTCGCTGGCTCTTTCCCCTCTTCCCATCTCGCTCACGCTGTGCCAGCGTCTTCGCCCCGAGAGTGCCGCTCTTCCTGTCTGAAGTGTGCAAAAACAAATCTGCCAGCAACAATGGAGCACGATTGCTTGGCATGTGTTCCCGAGGAAAGAAATCACTCTAGCCTTTGATTTTCAAAGGCAGCCAGCTGAAGGGTTGGGAAAAAATCCATTCTCACCATTTTCTCCATGTCTGTGTGTTATTTCATTCCACCTGTGCTACGGTTAAGGGTGGGTGGCAAGCCCAGGTGGCACAACTCAACAAGCTGAGCTTGTGGGAGCTGTATCAGCTTGAAGATGGCAAGACTGGTGCCCTGAGTGTCACTCTCTGTCCCTTGGACCCCCTCACTTCCCCTAACACGCTGCTCCTTGGGAGATGGCTGCAGGAGCCAGCACAGCTCTGCGAATGTGGCTGGGCACTGCATGGTGCTCCCACTGCTCCAGTGGCCAGCAGGGTTAATGGAAAAGGGCACACAACAAAGGGAGAGCTACCAGAGAGCTGGGAGGGAAGGGAAAAGAAACTTCTGCCTTCTTAAAAAGAGCTGGGAGAAGGAGACCAGTGACCAAGGTGGAAACATAAGGCTTTCCAGAATTAATCAATCTTTAAACAATTTGACTGAATGATTAGGAAATGCAATGCTCCCTACTGAGGCATTAGAGATTTATATTTAGATGTTAGGTGTTTTTTTCCCACCCTGCATTATTTTTAGCTACTCATTGATGCTAGGCTGGTGGTGGCTGCTGTAGGATCGATGAGGCTCTCCTGTGATGGCAGCTGGGTGAGATTTGCCAACAGGAAGTGGGATCTCATTCACCCCAGGATGCTGCCTGGAATCCCTGTCTGCACGAGGAGATAGTGGGACAGCACAGCAGTGGCTGGTTCCCCAGACTTGGTACTCACACACCGAGGCTGCAGGCCTGGACAAATGTTCTTCAGTACCAACAGGGACTTAATTAAACCCTAAAAGCAGCAGAGAGGAGACACGTAACAAGCCTGTATAACTAAGAAATAACAAGAGAGAAAAGATTTGGAAGTGATTTTGAGAGATTGCTTAATAAACCCCTTTATCCCAAGAAGGAATAAAATAAAGTACATGTTTGACCTATTAGACATGTTAATTCTGGAGACAGAGGAAGAAGCCTTTCATTTTCCTAGTAACAGCACACCACAAATCTTGGGTGTCCACAGTGCTTGTACTTATAACACCCTCTGGACAAGGGGAAACTCACATGATCCCCAGGGCAGACCAGAGCTGCAGTTTCTACCCACTGCAGGGTTGCATCTTCAAGAAGAACCACCACCTGATGACGAAGGGGTAAAAAAAATCCAAGAAATGTAAAACAATAAAATACTAAATATTATGTCAAAAGACTAATTTCTTCTTCACTCCAGGTAATTTGTAATTAGACTGCTTTGAGATAGGAGGATTTATGTTTCTTCCTAAGAAGAGAGCCTCTTACGCAGTGTGACAGCATGATCTCTTATCTCATGACAAGCCAGGCAAGGATAGTCAAGGTCTCATCTTGAACTTCGCTCAGCAGCACAGCAGCAGCACACCAATATGCAAATATCTTCCATGGAGTCGTGTTACCACGTGTCAACCTCTCCACAAACAAGGATGAGTCTCATTTTATGAGGGAATACAAAAAGCTGAATGGAAATGCATGCCTGTATATCAGCATTCCTATAGAGAAATTGCCTTGCACCACTGTGTCATCCTCTAGAGACCATGGAGCAAGACCTTAAAAATGAGAAATAGTGCCAGCATCTCCTACAGAAATTGTAGTAGTAGTGAACATTACTATCCCACCTTTATTTCCCCTTTAATCTACATTTCAAAAATTATATTCACCTGCAGACACATGCTAGGTTGATACATGTCAGGCACTCTTTATTCTTCAGTTCAAGCCATATGGTTCTAATAATAGTGGCTAATAAAGGAAGAGTATGTTTTCACTTGTAGTTTTTCAAATCTCATCGAAAAATGTACAACACAGAACACTGCAAACCGCAGCACAGCACATGTGCTCAGTCACATTTTGCACTGCTCTGCACTTGCTCTGCTAATGGCCCTTAATTAATATTCACAACCAACTCAGTATCAAGTGCAAAAATAAAGTGGTACAACTCTGTGTTTGCAGAAATGGTACCTTAAATTAAAGCAAACAATGCAACTGCAAGTTTATTAAAAGTGCATTTGGAATCAGAGCCCTGCAACAGACTTTGGAAATATGAAGGAACAGAGGACATCAAGTTATCTAATGGGCTTTTGGCAAACATTTTACATCCCAAATAAATTTTCCAGTAATACAGAGACAAATGCTCAAGGCCAAGCTTGACATCTTGGTCTTGGCATATCTCAGTAACCTCTGTAGTTAAAATCATCCATTGGGCACTTCCAGGAAAGACAAGGACTAGGTTTCTCACCGAGGAAAATCAGCAAATAGCAACCATAGCTAACTTAATCAAACTTAATGGAAACAAAGGGTTGTGACTGGTATTAACACCCTGGTCTAGCAGTAGGGGATTTCCAACTAGTTTATTGTGGAAAAAAGTATTATTCACAAAGTCATCCATAGAGTACATAGTGCAACAGAGCAGTTAATAGAATAGCCTGGCATCATCTGACCCCAGATAAAAGAGTAAGAGGATATATTTATACTGCACATGACTCCTGCCTCCAAGAATGCACCTCAAGGCAGTAGCAATGTGATCCTTTAGCCAGTGGTGTCCTTAGCCTGCCACAACTCCTGTGCCCAACTGCCACAAAAGCATAGGTGTGTGCAGGCAGGCTTGCTGAGGGGGGCTGGAGCAGGGATAGCAATCCAGCATGCCTTGTTCCACCACTGAGGCACTCGCTGCCTTTCAGCTGCCTCCCACAACTCTGAATGAGCCTAAGGGCCAAGCAAAGTCTTCCAGGTGACTTTCTGCTTATGGAAGAGAAACCCGACAAGCCACAGAGAGGCTGAGCTGGCAGCTGCACAACGAGCTGCGGCAGACGGGTGTCCTTGGAGAGCCCAGCAATGTGCACAGGGCCAGAGAGGACACACAGACTCCAGAGTCACAGCTGATCTCTAGGCTGAGCTAAAACCATGTTCCTTGAACCCAAGAAATCCTACAATGAAGACAGGCTTTCTCCAAGGGACAGAGGCAAGGCATAAGGCCATGTCAATGGCATAGTTTTCAATTAAAAGCTGAGACATCAAGCCTAACTCAGCACTTAGAGAGGTTATTCCAGGGGGCCTATGGGACACAATCTCCACTGAGGTCCATGTTATGCGTCTGACTTGACTGTATACAAACACACTTGAAGAGACAGTCTTTTTCTCTAGAGGCTTCAGAATAAATAGGATCAATTTTCTTAACAGGTATTTGTCTAATTGCTGAGGGTGACAAAAATTTCAGTGCAGCACTAAACATTAATTCCCACCTTACTGCCATGTTTATTGTCTCAGTTCTTTAGGAGCTGAAGTCTTATTTTTTACCAAAAGATAGGGGCAAGGGAAAGAATAAGATAACCATCTGCCTTCTCAAGCAACTGTCAGTTGTCTTTTCTCACTCAGGGAATCCAGCTGTTTGCTGTACATGCATATTCCTTTAAATACAGATAAGTTTCCATCTGTGGCAGAGATATTTTGCACAAAGTTAATGCCAGAAGCTTATACTCTTCTTTCAGGGGTCAGATCTCTTGATACACATGACCTCTACTGAAAAGCATCCAACTGGGGACACTTATTGTTAGCATCACAGAAAGAATCATTAAAAAACCAAGCCTTCTGAAATGGGAGGTGAAAAAAAAAAATCATGTTGCTAATAATCTAAACGCCTCATTTCAAATTACGCATTTTTAGTCCATGATCTATTTTTTCTCTTATCAGCAGCTTTTGAATTTTCAGACCAGATGCCCGCCAACACCTGCTCTCTCTGCTCAGTGAGTACTAGTGCTAGCACTACCTCCAGTACTAGCTGACGCACAGTTCACGGCTGCCTCCACTTTGCATCCCATGCACTCTCCCAAAGCTGGCTGCTGTGTTTTCAGCGACCTGAGAAGGAATACTTGTTCCCTTCGTAATTAGGATTCACAGTAAATGCAGGAAGCGAAGCAAAAAGAACACAATGTTCAAAGCTGCCACTCATGGTTAAATAATTAGTCAATATTACGCTCAAATGCTGCCTCCAGTGTTCATGCCAATCTGTACAGGGAGACATTTGTCCTTACATTACTTTGGCGCCTCGTTTCAGTAATTTCTATAAGCTGGCGGTCTGGCCTCAGCAGAGAATGGGTCACACCACTTCTAATTCAGATAGATTACTAAATACAAATAAGAATGGTGAGAGATTAAAGGTGGTGAGGTGTTAACAAAGCTTTGGTAAGTAATAGATGCAAGAAATCCTTTCACCTGATTTTTATAAAGTGGGCCTTGTCTAAAAACAAGGGGCTAATTAGCTGATAACTAATGCAGAGCCATAATCCTGTTTTGCCTACATGTTCTGCTATAGTTACACACAGAGAAGTGCTGTTGGTTCCCAATGAGAGGGATTTGGTTGCTTCTCCTCACTGCATAGGAACCCACTTCCTTTGCTTACCAGGCAGATACTGTGGGTCCTGGTGGGATTTTGAAATGCCTCCCCAGTCTGGAAACTGCAGTTTGATGGGACACTGCTCCGTCTCCATGTTCATGTTGTGCCTCCCAGTGCAACCTTTATCGTGGCTGCATTTTTCCCCGCAGCATTTGTGAGTGCTAGAAGGATTTCCTGACAAGAGGAGTTGTGATGGCTTATAGCTGATCTAGAGCTGAACTTGATTCTTTTGGAGTGCTAGGTGATGCCTGAATGAATGCTGCTGCTTGTCTAAATAGGCTAACTTAGAAAGAAAGCACAAAGGATTTCATGAGCAATAGGAACAAGTGCAGACCAACTCCTGGAAGGTTCCTGCGTCACCTGCACAGCCATTCTAAAACTCTTCCGTCAAAGGAATGGAGACTGCGTCAACATTTAGCTTAATTGCCTAGCAGCTGCCTGGCTCATACCTGGTTAGGCTGAGGAAGTTTCACTTCCACCTCATGCCACCCAAAGGTAGGAGTACTACAGACATGAATTTTCACTCTGTTGTAAAACAGAAGCAGGAAGAAAAGCCAGCACCCCTTCCAGCTCTGCTGAACCATGAGGCCTCTGCCGGGAAGCTGTCCACAGGGAACAACATTATGATCTTTGGAAAAATTTTCTTCCAATGCTTTTCACCAAGACTGAACTCAGTAAGGGTCAATGAAACAGCCACACACCACAGATGAGGCAACAACTGGTAATCTGCAGCATGAACAAGCCCAACCTAACATCAGCTCTTTTTCATAATATTGGCTGCCCCTGGAAAGGAGACACTTCTCCTTGATGTTTGCCTGGTGCAGAGATTACTCTGACTTGGGCTACTAAAAGTATCACTAACAAAACCAAGAGCATCACTGCTAAAACCAAGAGTGTGTCTCACAAGCAGGCCCTGCAAATGCATCCAGCCAGCTAAGTACAATTCCAATTTATCAGATGCCTGGATGTGGAGACTAAGGAGTACTGTGGCAGGGCCCAGACACTCTGCCCAGTCTTTAACACCATGTGAAAGAGGGGAGACAGCAGAAACACTGATAAGAGAACTCTAAAATGATTCATTTTGTCTGAGTTTTACTATGCATGCCTGACAGTGACTTTATTAATCAGATAGCTCACATCTGGATTGCCACCCTCCCCTGGCTGCTTCATCCATCCACACAGCTTTCTGGGGAAAAGACAAGGAGATAGGATCCAAATTAGAAACTGTTTATGACTATTGAAGTAGAAAATTAATTGCTTTTCTTTCCCCTCTTCCCCCATTCTGAAACACCCCTCCCAGGGAAATTTGTGCTAAGAAGTCCTTGTGCACATAGAGAGTAACAGAACAGGGTCCATATGTACCAGCAACCAAAAATAAACTGAAGTCTGAAATCCACACAGTCAAGTGGATTCACAATGTCTATCTCTACGCCACGGTAACAGATGGTCAGTGAACTGTTACAAGACAGACCAAGACTAGTTAAACAGATGGGCAGTATTATTTTTATACTGGTTTGTAAGTGAATATTTAAGTTTCCACTAGGTTATCTGAAATACCATCAAAGAAGCACACACAACACCCCTCCAGCCAAAACCAAATTCCATGACAGCTTCTGCCCAAGGAAGGTATTGAGCTTCTTATGGCTTTCTGCTGATGCTGCTAGGAACTTGCAAAACCTTTGGAGGTCAAGAAGGATGGCCTGAGGCTGCAGATCCCTGGAAGCCGTTCTGGGATGGCCCAAGGCTGCACACCTCTGGAAGCTCCTCTGGAAGCGCTGCTGCAGCCAAGGGCAGCTGGGGCATTTGCTGTGCCGCGGCAGCCCCGCAGAGCTCTGTCCAATGCTGAAAGAGCTGTGGCAGCAGCGGCGACATGTGAGCCACAGGGCTCCTGTGACTGCATCCTCTCATCTCTCTTCCTTTAGCAGATTTTGTCCCTGTAATTAATTCACAAAGCAGTTGGACTCCACAGCTCAACTCGTGCTGGGTGGACAGAAGGAGCAGCATTACAGAGGGGGAAAGGGAAATGGGGCATTTTAGAAAAGACATGCTTTTAGAGACTTGTCTGTGCTGAACGGATGCATGAGAAACACCAGAGACACAATCTGACTTTCCAGACTTCTCTCCATTTTTGCAGCTTGCATTACTTTTTTTGCAAATCTCTCACCTACAGACACATTGGGCAGGTGCACTATCCCCTTCTCTGGGTTTAAGCAGAACATCTGAGTTGACAAGAGGGCAGGACAGACTAAAAAAATAAGTTAATTAGCAGCTCGCAGTACCTTAAATCACACTCAAAAACCTAACCCAACATTTGCTTCAGACACTGACACATCTCACTGCTGGACATCTCAAAGGAACTGGGCTTTTAAAAAATTACTGAACACCTTTAGACAATCTGAGCAGCCCACTCTTTTCAGGGTGGGCAGAAGAATACTGGAGACTACCACATTCACCTACTTGCAAGAGGGGAAAGTTCTGTAAGTGCCCATAAACTGAAAGACTCATTCTCCTGTCCACAACATGCCTGGTTCACATTTGCCCTACATCTTTTTTTAGCAATTCCTGCACTGGGCAGGTGCAGATTAGTTAAATCCCACTTCAAACCCAATTTTTACAACCAGAGTGATGCACAAAGGCTTCAAGTGTGACTATGACTCAGGCCCCCCTTCAGCATGACTGCTGCAATCAGATGTGGTCACAATTGTTGGATCAGTGCTTGGTTTTGAAATTCACCATCCAAATCTATTTCTTACATTTCAAAGTGACCATTATCTTCTCACTGTTTGAAATATTGCTGACTACTGCTATGAAGCTGCAGGGGTTTGCCTGCAAGCCTCAGAAGAGCTTGTACTTGCACTTCTTTATAAAGAAGTTTCACTTCGTGGCTGCATTATCTGTCCAGCTGCCACCAGAAAATAGTGCTAAAGAAAAATGAAACTCTCTTTGCAAGTATTTATTCCTAATTTACTAAAGGCTAACAGTATCTAGTGACAAAACTCAAAAAAGTTGTCATTGAAACATTTCATTTACCTAACAGCTTGAAATCTCCAGGCTGAAGATTATGTGCACGCACACGTCTGTGTGCTAAGTGTTCAAATAAAGAAAATATAAAAGCTTTGCAGTTCAGCCACTGGGAGACTTTCAAGCATTCACAGCTTCATCTCTTTGCACATGAAATGTTAATGGGGCAACCACGCAGGGCTGGCTCCACAGATAATGGTTCACATAACAGCGGCTTTGTGATAAGTATCACTGGGCTCCAGAGGTGAGGGGGCCTGTCTTGCTTCGTAGTGGATGACTTCTTGTCAGCATGTCACCTTCTCCAGTCAGTTCAGAAGTTCATTACATCTAGATAACACCCTTTTTTCTCTCTGGCACTTGTTTATTAATGCCGCACACAATGTGGTGATTCATCAGAGAAGATGAAGTGGTGCTCTGCAGCAGGCAGACAGCCTCCAGTGGATCCACTGCCCTGGCTGAAGTTCACCACAGGGCTTTAATTTCATTCATTTATTTACTGCAATTCCTGAAAGTCCAGTGCTGTTATAGAACAATGTAATGGCACCTGACAAAGATTCACAGCTTGTCAAAATAGGTCGGATTTGTTCGTTGTGTAAACAACATTAGAAGTTTGGAAGTTTAGCATTAAGCCTTCAGTTATTAAAATGGCATTTTAAAATAGGCATGATTAGAGAGAAATTCACTGAACACGTTGCTGGTGTGCCTGACAGCCAGCACAGGGGAGCAGTCTACACTGTGTTGCTCTGTGCTGTACCATGCACAGGACAGCAGCCTACTGCAGCTCCCAGGCCAGGGGTCAGAATTCAGGGCTCTCTGCTGTGGCAATTAGTTTTCCAAGACCATTTAGCAATGACACAGAAAAGGCTTTGTAGTTTTGCTCAGTAGTTTAAAATAATACAACTGAGGAGTTGGCAATACCAAAACCACGTGCAAATGTAGTAAAGGCTTTAGGCCTGATGTACCAGAGGTCAACGTTGTGAAATGCTTTGCACTAAACTTACATTACTTCTTTCCCTTGGGCATGCTTGCAACATCCCAATTTCACTCCTCCAGTCTGAATCATTTTAACATATCCTCTCCATGCTCTGCTTTGGATACTAGAGAAAAGAGTTAGCGGGAGAACAAGACAAAGACTTTTCAAAAGTATAATCCCAGGTATATAGCATATGTATGCATAAGACATACAATATACACAAATATAGTATAGCTATAAAAACACACACCCACCTGTAAAGCATGTAGGTCATGAATCTGGGCAACTTCATGGAAGTGCCCCAACAACAGCGTTTAGAAGATGGAGTCACTTCTCTTTGAGCCCAATACAGGTGCAGGAAATTTCACCTTGGGCCTGCATGTCTGAACTCAGAGGACAAGAGCGTTCAGGCACTGGAGCTGTGATCCTCTGAGACAGCATGGCAAAGGGGAAAGGAAAGCTGGGCACTCTGGACACAGACAAGTCAGTGCTGCTGGGATTTTGACTAAGTGCATGCAAGTTTTATGGGAGCACTGGTCAAGTATCATCTGCAGGGAGATTGGAAAATACAAGGACACTTAGAGGACCTCTGATGCGACTCAATTTCACTTAAGGGGAAAAAAAAATGGTGCTTACTATATCATAGGTTAAATTTTGGCTCAGCCAGAGTCAGTGGGAGTTTAGCCAAGGCCAGGTTTTGAAAACGTAATTTCTCTTCAGAGACCAGCACAGCCTAGTATTGGATTTACCTCACAGTCTGATTTTATCTCTGCAGAATGGGGCTTTTTTGGTGGGTAATGCAAGACTGACTGTTCCACTGAATGAACAGTGGAACAAGATACACCAGGCAACTATTGTTATAGCAGAAGATATTAATACTACATTTAATACATTAACTTTGACTGATAAACATATAACTGCAGAACCACTGTGCCACAGTTTTAAGTAACATCAGTCTGCTGAAGCTTGGAGGATGAGTAAATCCCTGCTTTTCAAGAATAGGGAATGATACCTAAAATAACTTCAACAGTTAAAACCAGCTAAAATCCATTCCTCTCTGTTAAATAGAAGTTTATACCTGAGACATACTTTTTAGATACTATTTTCAATCCAATTTTGGAATTTTATGGACCAACCTGGTGTCAGGGTGGTTGCTAAAGCAGTTATATTAGTTGTTACAATTATATCTTCCTTCTACAGAAAACCATAAACCTTCCCACTTGTTGCATAATGCTGCAATTACTCCATAAACTCTGCCAGTCAGTTCGTTGACTGCAAAATAAAGTAAGTGTCAATGAGGCCTGTACAGAGGATGAGAATGCAAATGGCAACCAGGGAATTCACCAAACAGATTTATGGAGGAGAGTTTATGGGCTGTTATCAAAATGTCCACAAGATTCAAACTTTCCTCAGCAAATAAAATTTGTAATTGTAAAACAACAGTATTGCAATGGAACTTTCCACTGCAGGATGTGAAGGAGAGAAGGAAACACTGCTGCACTCAGGGCGGTGACGCTTGCCCCGACTGCCGCCCTCCAGGTCTTAATTCCCCTTCTCTAACTCCCGAGGTTAAAAACATCCCCTGCTTCATGTGGTGACTGGCCTCTTTTCCAGAGGGACTGCAAAATGCTCTGCCTCTCTCAGGGGTGTGAAGAGAAGCTCCTGCTCTGACCAGGAAGAAGGAATATGGACAGAATGCCAGCAAGATGGTTTCTATCTTCAATTTCTTGGACTACTGCACACTATCAAAAATCTTTTGCTTCTTCAAACCCTGCAGTTCCTCTTCAGCTGAGCTGTGAAGTTGTTTCATCAACAAACTCAATAAAAACTCTCAGTGACAAGCCTACAAGATTTATGATTTTTGTCATCTTTAAATAGACATCATAAAAAAAAAATATTGTCAAGTTGCTGAATTCATTTGCTGGGAATTGACACTTACTGATAGCTGCTACTAAGGGATAATGTAGTGACCTGCTACAGTAACGACCAGATAAGAGCTGGCAGTAAACCAAAAGGGGAAAAGGACTTTAGGTCAAACATTTTCAAACTCCCGTACCTGAAGTCAAGCTTTGAAATGCATCTGTAAACATTAAATGAGAGGTCACCTTTTCTTAACTGCAGCATCCCCTCAGCCCCTATTGAAGTCAAATGCATTGTACTATGGAAAATCATACCTTGGGCTGCTTCTTTAGCAGCCAAATACAGATGTACATTTCTAATGCTGGGTGCCAGAGAGAACAAATTGGCCTCAAAAGAAAGAAAAAGAAGAGCGATTGCAATGTGTTACAGCTGCAGTATCATACTCTCACTGCACAGTTAATTCTAATGAGAAAGATCAGGTGTTAACTTGTGTTTGCAACACTTGGGCCTGAGGCCTTGATTTTATATTGAAGGGGAAAAAAACCCACGCTTTGGCAAAAAAAATGAAGATTTCCTTGTTTTTGAGGAACAGAGAAGACAAGGCAGCTCAGGTCTCAAACCCTCCCAAATCCACTCCCCAAAGCAGCTCAACACTCCCATGCTAGGCCCACATTTCTGTTCATATCAAATTTAGCATGGAGGAAACACCTTGACAGGACTTGCTAAGCCTGGGCACCCTCTTACTACCACACCAGCAGGAATTCAGGCCAGGAGCCCAGCAGGTATTTGGTAGAAACACTGGGATTACCAACTAGAAATGGCCTTTGCCAGGAGAAGTGTCTGAAAGGTCATCCCTGAGATGTGCTCAATCCTGCTTTTCTGATGTGAATGGGATAGTCTCCACGGAGAGTCTCCATCCCTCCCAGACTTTACATTTCTAAGATTCAATGAACCAAGGCACCTGGCTGTTCCCTCAAGAATGTACATTTTTGGCAGACAGACATCCAAACTGCTCCTCTCTGCCAGCAGGAAAGACTTTTAGCATCCCCTGCTCCTCTCCATGCTAGAAATCAAGAGGGAAAGTGTAGCTAAAAAGGGAAGACAGCTGCAGTGACCTATTAATTACAACCCACTCTCAACAGGGAGTTTCTACTCCCTGTCCCTGCCTCTTTCCACACAGTCACTGAGTTCCCGCCATGTTCCCAAAACTGTTGGTCAGCATTACTCCAGTTGTCCCGTATTTCCCATTGCTGCTGAACACAAGAATCAGGAAATGGTGCCCTGTCCCTAACAAAGGTCACAGATGCACAGAGCTGGTCTACCACAAGCACCATGTCCAAGGCACCCTTTTTGTAACACCACCAAAAAGCAGGCAGGGCAGAGGCTGCCCAGCCTGGTTATTATGGAACTGCTGTCCTGTGATGGAGCAGAGTTAGGGTGGTGACCACACTGTTAAAATTTTGCTTCCAGCACACGAGTGGCATGTTGGGTGCTAAACGCTTCAGTCTGTCACCATAACATTACCTGAAACCCAAAAAAATCTGTTAGGTCTGAACCTTTCTGCTTAATTTGCTCAGATTTGCACCGAACTTTCTCAGCATGGCTGTCAGTGCGGGGCAGCAGTGACAGGGAGGGAGTGATGGATCCTCACCATGGACAAAAGCAGATGGTGGATATGTGAGGCTGAAGGTAAACACACAGGGCTGACCAGTGGTATCCCTGGTCCCAGTCATGACAGTCCACACAGACAGCTGAACAGAGGTGGTGGTGGTAAAAAGGAGGAGGGTGAGGACCAGAGCAAAGAAGCAAATGAAGCTGCAGACAAGTGAATAAATAATGGATCCTGGGTGTGCAAGCTCCAGCCAGATAATCAGGAAGGGAAAGTATAAATGCAGTAAGCAAAGCCAAACCTACTGTAATCAAGATCAAAGAGAGTATGCTTTGGTGTGATGGTTTTGGCTTAATCCATGACATTTGGACAGTTTCAGAGTAAATGAATTAAGGGGAAGGCAACAACTTTACAGGCTAACCCGAGGATACTGGGAAATTTGTGCCAGCACCAGCATGAGTTACTGGCTGAAGAACAGCCTGGCCATGTCAAAGCTCAGGGGTTGGGCAAGGGACACCTAGGAGGTTAATCTCTCTTGCAGATGGAACACAGGGCCTGCAAGGCACAGCGCTCACATATTTCAGCATGACCAACGTGGCCAACTGAAATCCCATAAGATTTAAACAAAATGTGGCTTTTAGCCAGTAGATTGAAGGTTGAGAAACCTGTGTGCAAGGCAGATGCCAGAGCCCACAGCCAGTGAAAGTTTTTATGCACCAGAAGACATGGCCAGACCCAGCTTTGGGCCTGAAATGACTGTGACAGGAGCAGAATATTTTCTCTTTTCAATGTATTGCTGTTTCCTGCATCATGTGGTTAGAACAGTGCAGGTGACAGTGCAGCTGAATGGTGACACCACATACCACAAAGATTAACTTCTCATAGCACTTCTTGGGGCTGAAGACGTGGAATCTGACCTTGGCTTTCATTTGGTCAGTCTCAGATAATTCAACAGGGTTGCTAAATGAGGTGCAGAAATAACAGAATGATCATCCCTTGCTTGAGACCACTGCAGTCCCTCGAGCTCAGGGCTCGGCTCTAGTAGCCAAACCAAAGTGCAAACCTCATGTCTGTAAAAACTGTCTCACGGGCAATAGGAAACTACGCTTCATTAAACAGCAACTCAGCAGCTTGCACATGTGCTGTGTTTTGTAATGTAACAGATTTAGGAATAACAGTGTCAAGTTTGGAAAAGTAAAAGTCAGGAAGATTTCTCAAAGCTTTTGACAAGGGGGTTTGCAGTCATTTCCCTGTGGTTTCTTGTTTCTCTCACACTTAACAGAGGAGATGCATCCGAGAGCTCTGTCAAAAGCCCTCACAGTCACTCTAGCCTAACTCTGAGCACTGGGGTTCCCAAGTGCTGCCCTATGCAATAACCATTCCAAAGCTGCTTTTGTTTGTGGTAGACATCTATCCTTAGTGCCCTGCTTTCTCTGTGTCTTCCATTCCTCAGCTTTGCTTTGCTCTGGAGCAAAGAGGGCTTCTGGGCTTTTTCAGAGCTTGCTCCTCTACTTTGGTCTGAGTTTCTGCTTTTTCCTGCTGAAACTTTCTGCCTTCTCTTCTTCATTCAGGAAATTTTATCAATGGTTCGGAGGACAACACATTAACCTCTAGAACGACTGCCAGACCAAGACCTTGCTGTCCTGTTAACATATGTCCACTTCACTTCTGTCTGTAGCCAAGGATTACAAAAAACTGAAAATGTGCAGGCTCTTCCATATGCAAGATTTCTCTGCCTTTAATTTGTGTCTTAGGTATTGTAAGGAAAAAAAGAGAGAGCGTTTCCTTTGTTCTTCTAAATGCTGCAGGCTCTGCAGAGTCTGTCTCATAGCCAGCCCTGCAAATGGTAGCAAACGCTGTTCATGTGTGCAGCTCTGGAGAAACTGTGCTCAGTAATGCATCCCTGAGAGGAGACTTTTCAAAGGGGATGCAAAACAAAGTGCTTGACCCCCTTGTTATCACCGGTGCCAATACTTCCTAATGTCACCCTCTAGGCCAAATCACAATTGTTAATTTTCATTACAGGGCACTGTCTCCTAAGCCCTGGACATCCCAAAACAGGCAAGAGCAGCTGGGTGTGCTTCTTTTGAAAAGCAGGTGCACAGGCACAACTTCTGAATGCTGCAAGTATGCAAGAGAAAAATAACATTCCCTTTCTTGGAACTTATTTTCAGCAGTCGAACAATTCACAAAGAGAAACTGTTAGTGCAAACACTCAAAAGGTCAATCTCTAAATAAACAGAGAGAGAGAGAGAGAGAGTGATGAAAGGGGTTAGTTGTTACTAATGAAGCTGAGATGATCACAAGTCAAAAAAAGCAAAGCAGCAATGAAGTCAGAGCACTGTGAGCATGCTAGAAATTTTGGCAAGATCACATTTGAAGATACGAAAAGCAGAAGTTAAATTCCCCAGTCTGAAATGGCACATGCCCCAAAAAATTCTTCTTTACTTTTCCGTGGAATTGTCAGCTACTTTTACCTAGTTTAGGAAGATCAACAACTGGTTTTGCACTAGAAATGAGCATCAGCTCTCCCCACCTAAATGCTATATTCATACTAAAACAAAGGATGAAAACAGATGTAATTTGCACCTACTACACAAATCTTGTTTTATATTCATGCCTGAACAGGATTTCCCTCCAAATCAGAAGAATATTTCTCCCTGACAAAATACCAGCAAAACATGGTGTGTAGTTCACATTAAAAGGAATCTGTACAAAGTCAATTAAGAAAAACAAAAAACAAACAAAAAAGATGATGGCAACATTAGACAAACAATAATAGTTAAAAATATTTAGGGAAACTTTGATGATGCAAATACTGTCCATAGGTTTTCTATTTTACAGTGTTTACTTTTGGGACTTGCTTGTTTACCAGTCATGTGGCAGTGTCACATTGACTATAAATATGTACTTTACAGAAAATGCAGAACTGTAGAAGTTAGAGATCAGTTCTTGGCTCTGAGGTGAAATTCAAATCTGATTATGCATCCAAGTTAAGGACTGGCTTTCCTATAATGGGCTAAGCTCCAAATATCAGCACAGTCAAAAGTTGGCTCTATAGTTTGTAGCTTGACCCTAGGTAAACCTCAGGCAGCACCACTTGTGGTTCAAAATAAACAAATAAAAAAATCCCTTGATGTTTCTGAGTCATTACATTGCATTAGTTCAATTTTCAAAGGTGAATTTGTCTCAGTCAGTCATAGAGCTTTCGGTGGGATTAATAAGTGCTTTGTGGCTCAAAGGTAATTTGGCACTAAGGACACCACTCCTGTGCAGGGAGGACCTGTGTGACAACAGCCATGTGCTCACATCACAGAGCCTTGTGCAAGGCTGAGAGGGCTGTTTGCAACTGCTGGGAGCCGGGCCCCAGCTCCTGAGAACAAGGAGAGCACTTTGGACATTCCTGTGAATATCAAACATTTGCTAAAAGGGCAGGATAAAATCTTTCCTCACACACCAGTAAAACCTCTCTGCCATCTCATATTGCGCTGTATGTCTTGTCCTTTTCCTGCTGGCAGCCATCCAGACCAGTGTAATTAGAGGACACATGGCGTGACAAAAGCAAACGATATGTCAAATATACACAGATCACCAGCCCCAGCTGAACAAGTGCCAGTGTCCCAGCACAAGCCAACAAAGGTGCTTAAGAAAGCCAGCAGCTCCCTAGACACTGAATGACAACAGAAAACTCTCCAAAGCAAAGACTGGGACCAAAACAGCTCATGCACTGATGGGGAAAACAGCAGGTCTCTCAAGAGGCTGATCTATGGACAAGGCACCAGCAGATTTGCAAATGACACAGATAAGGAGAGCACTGGATATATGCAATGGCCTTCCAGAACACAAGATTGCAGAAGGTGTGTCTAACAGTCTCTTGGTTTAGGCAAAAAAATTAAAAAAAGGAAGGACTACTGGTATTACTGATCAGGATGCTGGAGACACAGGAAAAGAAACAGCAATGAGCTTCTGGAATTCACTACTACAACAACAATATAACCAAGACAAATACTGCTGGACCAACAGAGCATCAGTCACGATGTAAGCTTGGCCCTGGTCTTGACCTGTCACTTTTAAGTAAAAACCCGCTCATGCTGCAACAAGGAAAACGCTGAAGGTCAGCTCTGCAAGGTGCTCAGTGCTTTCACCAGAAGCCAGACAGTTGTACAAACTCCTTGTTTGTTAGACCATGCAAGAGACATGTAGAGTGATAGGGAATATGTGTGTTCGTGAATCAGCAAGTACTAATGTGTGTTTTGGTGGCAAGAGAGTGAAAGCAGGGAGAGATCAAACAAGCAGGACTGGCTATGCCTTGAGCTACACTGAAAGATTTTCCTGAGGTTTGTTCTTTCAGTGTAATCCACAGGAGGAATTTTGGGCTTGCTGCATTGTCAGGCTGCCTTAGCCTTTTGACTAAGACAAGGTAGGGGATAAACTTACATGCTGTGTGGGCAGGGCTGTCCCCTAATAAACAACACAACCAAAGGATTAATTGAGATAATGTTTTACTAAAGGCGGCCGGTGACCGCTGGCTGTCCCCTTTCCCTTGTGCTCTGAAACAAGCAGACAAGGCAGCTGCGCTCTGCTGAGCAAACACACACACGCTCAAACCCACCCTGTTTGCTCTGCTCCCTGCCCTGTGCCTGTGCATCCCAGCCAGAGAGGCAATGTCACTCCAAAGCATCGCTTGAAAGACATCAGGACTTCAGCTCCTAGGCTTACCAGCGGTGCGCAGCAGCTAGCAGGAGGACACACAGACATGGCCCTTTCCCTCAGAGGTTCTCTGAGAACCCAGTGAAGCAGAAACAAAGGAAAACTGAGAGACTCACTGAAATTTGGATTTGGCGGTTTGGATGGTCTCACACAAAACCCCTCAAACCTTACAGGTGCCATTACAACTTCCCCTTTTCATGGGAAGCACAGACCACTGCGTGTCAAAAACTCTGGGTTCACTTCCCCCACTTCAACACCACTTTCTCTTTGGACCTGGGCATTTTAATTAACCCAAACAAGGTTTGGTTTTTGCATCTTCGTGATGAGTGCTGCCTGTTCAGAGGCATTTTTATGGTCCTTCACTGCTCTAACACAGTAATGTCCAGGCTTCTTCCCTTGGGGGAAGATTTAGTGATCCCACCACAGTTCCTATGAAAGGAGAATGAGCCACTTGAATTGCTCATGCCTGGGGCAAGCAGCTTGATGGGGGAATCCAGTGTGGAATAGCTCATCCACAGTAACCCCCAGGGGAAAGGAAGGTAATACTGGGTGAGCTGTAAAACCAAGCTGGTGAATTCTTTGATCAAGTGTGCTAAAGGCTGACATTAGGCCACTCAGATATCCTGCTTTCGTTGAAAACAACTCGCTGCACATGTTCAGCTGAAGGCTGTAAGAGTCAGTCCTCAGTGTTACTACTTTAAACTTCATGAATAGGAGGCACAAAAGAGCAGAAATCATGGATGATGAACCAACATTGAGGACATGGGTAGAGTTCCACAAGTGTTATTACCCAGCTGGTATTTGTCTATACACATGTGCATGCATCTGGGTGTTAATATTCCACACCAAATCTCTGATGTCTGTCAGCAATTGCCAAGATGCTTCTTTTTGTCAGGTAGGTTTTTGTATTCATTCTTGTAGTCCCACAATTTATGAGTCCTCATGGTTCTCCCAGCACTCAAATCTCTTGAGCTCCTCCCAATCTAGATCTACCCAGTGGCAATCACACAGGTCTGAGGAAAGCTATACACCTTGGCAGAGGAATTCCAGTCTCCTGCAACTCAAGTGAAAAATCAATGTTGAGAAAGAAAGGCATCTGCAGAACAGCTGAGGCAGATACGAGCTGATATGAAACCATGAGTAATAAACTCTCATCAGCAAAAGCTCAGTGTAGCTGCCTTGCTCACTGTCATCACAATGCTTTGGACCCTGTATACTGACCCTTGTATATATTCATCACTGAGGAGGAGTGAACAGCTGCCTATTGTGCAGAGTGTAAGAGAAGCAGGAAAAAAACCTCTGTCCAAGAAAAATAGGATGTGAGATTCAGAGAAATCCTTCTGGGAAAAAATCAGGAGTAGGGGGCTTGGAAAGAAAGCTTAAGAGGAAACATATCTGTAAAAATGGCCCAGGTTTTCAACATTATTTCTGCTTTGTATCTATGAGGATGCATGTTCACAACCAACCCCTCCTGATATCTACTTTTGCTCTCTACCTATACTGCCAACAGTCCTTTCTGATGAGTCTCACATCACTGGTGGTGTCTGTTCAGAAACAGCCCCAATCACTCACAGCCCACCCTGAACGGATGGGTTTCCACTGCAGGGTGTCATTTGAGCTGTTCTGTTACAGCATTCCTCTTCCTTCTTCCTTACAAGAACTCACACAGGGATATCTTCTTATAGGGAAAGTAAAATCTGTGTTTGCTTAGAAACAATGCCTCACGAAAGAAAGTATTGAAAATGTTAAGGCTGGTAACCAGCAGGGATAAGGCGTTGATTCCCCTAGAGCTAACCATAAAGTGTTGTACCAGAAACAGGTCCAATATGTAATTGTTTTAGTCAGGCAGGAAGTAAGAGAAGAGAAGAGGCTACTCTATGATTAACTCAGTCTCCTAGTTGGTGCTTGAGAACCTCAGATGACAACGCTATGTTAGCCTCTGAGCTATACTCCCAGCTGTTACTAAACCAACAGAGTTGCTCCAAAGTCAATACTGCTATAGCGACATCACTCTGGTCCAATACACATACCACAAAATGATAACCTGTGCATTACAACTCAAGAACCTTCATAGGATAGATCAAACTCACTGCTACAATGTTATTCTGTGCAAATGCTGTATATGTGCTTCATATATGTGGTGTCGTATCTGCTGCGGCTTTTTTGGATGTCTGCTTGTTTCCATTCCTGGTTTCTCATCTCATTCCAGCAACAGCTGGAATTACTGTACAGAGATAGCCTGACTCCAGCTGCAACACAGCTCCTTCCATAAATGAGTTTGTTTTAAAGCCTTCTAAAACCAAATGGGGCATAACGTGGCCACCAAATGTCTGATGAACCATCCCAGACAGAAGACCAAAGGAAACTGGTTGAACAATCCTGAACACTGGGCAAGAATGTCTATCCTCTTCCTCATTTCCCACATTCTTTGCATCCAGTTCCCCATAAAACATGCAGATGCTTCAGTAACAGGAAAGCCCAGGATGTCAGTAGTCATGCCTGGTCTCACTGGCTTTTCCCCATACTTGGCAACAAAATAAAACAGGGACTTAAGCCACAGTGAGGTACTCCATATTTCTGCTCTAAGCACACACTCAGCACATGGGAGAGTGGGGCACATTCGTCTTAAATCCCACCAAAGCCCTTAGATCCAGACAAGGTCACAGCTCTGCACTGCTCCTCAAGGAATGTACATACCTTACTCTCCTAATGTTGACTTATTCATAAAACAGTATGACTTGATTAAATAGCTCATTCTCCACCTCTGAGGGAACCTTTTTATCTGCCTGGAACAGGTCCTTGCTTTCTGTCTGTCACCAAGGGAGGAGAAAGCCGTGGGGCTGCTGCCTGTATGAGCCTGGCTGAGTTACTTTCTCCCTCTGTGAGTTTGGGGAAATGACCAGAATAGCAGGATATTGCCATAAGCTTTTCACAGGCTTTATGAAGAATTTAGTTGAGATTCATAAGACAGCTCTGATAATATAAAACACTGCATAAATGCTAAAAGTTAACTGTTTTTAATAGCCACAGATTTAAGAGATCTTTCTTTCATTTCCATACAAAGGTGCAGAAATATCCTTCATTTCAAATAACCACTGTGCCTGCTGTGAGAGGCTCTGCACATGATTTTCATTGCCTTTTACACAGAAAATAGGAATACTACTTTGCATTTATAGACTTTAAAACTAATTTGCAGACAATCAACTCTCAAAACCCCCACTGTGATACAGGAGGTAAACATTATACCTGTTTTAGAGAGGAAACTAAGAAGGAAAAAGGTTAAACCACCAAATCTAAAGCCAGAAAGGAGACATTTGAGAAATGAGGCGTGCTAGTAAGGTCTATCTAGACCCACAATTGCTCACTTGTTCTTCTTACTGAACAGTTAACTCTTCTGCTCTCGAGGTTCTAAACATCAGGGTGCACATGCCATAGGGTGAGAGTGGCCACTGGATTTATCTGTACTACCACCATATTTAATCTTCTGCAGATACTTCTGTTGACCACAGAGTGTGCCTGGAATTGCATGAGGCCATTTATTCCATTTTCTAACATGTGTGGCAGTAGAAAATTGTTGACGACTAAAAGTTAACCAAACATTTATTTTTAGAACCCAAGTCCAACGTTATAGCATCTGGACTCGTAACTACCCATTTCTCCAACATTAAGCTGAGCTACCACATGAGAAAATTGCTAGAATGATAGTATTTCTAGGGCATATTGAGTCACTGTCCAACATCTAAATTGGGAAATAAAATAATTTCTCAGCAACTGCCAGCACAGTGGGAGGCAAAGCTTGCAGGAACTCAGGTTGTGTTGAAAAATTCAGGTTTTTACTTTAAAACAGGTTCCTCATCACTAAACATGGGGTTTTTTTAATTTCCCAATGACAGAAAAACGATTAGGTTCCATGGCATTGAATTCTTGGCATTATCCAGTATTTAGAACAATTATTAAGCAACACTAGCAGAATTATAATGGTGATAACCAGGGAGCAGCAACAGCAGCATGGTGGAGACTCAGAAACAAGTATCACTTTTTGATCTGATCCATCCTAGAGATGTGCTATGGTCCCTACCTGGAGGCTCTTTCTGAGCAGTCTTAGGAGAAAGATGCCTGTGAACCTCAACTCTGCCTACAGCAGGAATTCCCAGCCCAAGTGAGACCCCCTTGGCTTGCTTCCTCAATGGCCCATGGGAATGCTAATGTGAAAGAGTAAAAATGTCTCTATGGCAGTGGGTTTTTTGCCTTTTTAAATTTGCATACAGTTTTTTTTCTCCCTTGAACGTGCAGGCTCCACATAATGAATTTAAGCTTCTGACAAAAGGCTTTCCTAGATCAGTGGAAGTACAGCTCAGAAGTAATTTGCTGATGCTTGGGATTTGCACGCTGAAAGCCACAGATCTCCTGTCCAGGATAGCCTCTCTCCTCGAGAGGAGGAGCTGCCTACTGTGCCTCACTTAATAATTAACTCCTAAATGGCAGCAGAAGGGTTGATGAGGGTGGTGAAGGTTTACGACTCCATGTCTTTGTATCCTTCCTAAAAGGAGAAACAGATGTTTCCAACCACCACAAACTTCCACAAATTTCTTGCTCTGGCTGTTACCTTGGGGCAGTGACTTCCAAATGCTGAATTAAGAAACAAACAAATTAATGGTTTTGCTGGAAGGTTCAAGAGAGAATCTGGGGCATAGTCAGAGGTTGAACACATTCCCTCACACAGCAGCTCAGAAGGCAGAAGACAGCATGGGAAAATCCTGTTCTAATACTGCTTTTTTGCCGGTAATCAGGGTCTCCACGACTGTCAGTTCGATTGGAGAAGAGCCCTGGAAATTCTTCTGCTTTGTCAGCGACATGGTCTCAAGCAAAGCCCCGTCTCATCTGTCATAGTACAGTCCGGATGCTTCCACTAGTGTTAATTTAAATTTCTAAACAAACACCAGACCTTATTAACTTGCGTAATGGCGAAGAAGTTAATTTTATCTGAGATGTTTGGGTTTCCTCCCCTCTTTTGTCTCCCACTTTAAATTGATGCCATCTTGATTTAAAAAAAAAAAAAAGAGGGTGGGGGGCATTTTTGAGTGCTGCCTGCAGATACGCATTTGTATGCATTTTCCATCTTTTAACTAACAAACAGGAGGGGAAAAAAAAGTTAATTTTGCTAGCAGCCTGCTGTGATATAAATAAAAATAATAGGTACATTCACAGATTTTGAACTTTTTACAGCCACTGCTGCAAAAAGCAATTTTAATTTATAACCACGGATTCTTGCAAAACATATAACGAAGACATAATAAAATGGAATGTTTATCCTGTGGCTCCCATTAGACCTCTTCCGTTCGATGGTTGTAACTAATGACTTGTTTTTCCACTTTTGTATTGGAAGCCTTATTATTGGGCTGCACAGAGCATACCTTATTTGATTTCCCTAGCAATGTCTGCACCTCTTGCTGAAGCCTGCAATTAGATGTTCATGAAGTAATATTAAAAAGCTGCATAATCACATCTGTGGTCAAAAATTAAAAAAAAAAAAGAAAAAAGCCAGTAACAAGCCAGCTCTGTTTGTATAATATTATACTGAGTACAATAGACTAATGTTCACTCCAGTGCATGTGTCCTTTTGACTAACCACTTCTATCTGACAACCTTTTTTTGGCAACAGAACACATTGTACTTTTTGGATAATTGACTGTGGAATATAATGTTGTTTATTCAAAAGCAGGTCACACAGAACTGAGCTTCCAGTTGTCTTTATCCTTCTACCTTTCTTATCTTCATGCTGTTTAAATTTATGCTGAATTTCTTTTAATTACACACATGGTTTTAATTGCTGTTCTGTATTTATTCAGTAGAAGGTGACCTGATCGTGAAATGGTACAGAAAGGTGGGTGGGAAGCTGAATTCAGATTTGAAAAGTATATTTGGACATATTTATTGGTGAGCAACCTCACGAAGAACCAAACACAAGCACATGCACTCCCAACACCCTCTGGTACCTACAGGGCCATGTTTGCCTGCAGTACAACTGCATTATTTCTCTGTACTGAAAAATCTACTAGAAAGACTCATCCACCACTTGCTCAGTGATCTGGAAATTCTACAGCAGCAAAAGGCCTAATTTTAAGCCTAAGCCTTGGAGGACAAGAACCCTCAGGGAAAACGATGTAGAAACACATAGAAGTTGTGAAAAATCTAGCTGATGGGAAATGCAGTTGAGAAAATGGGTTCAGGAGAAAGTTTTAACTGAAGTATTCAAATGAGGTCATGCAAGAATTGATGTGTTTCTAAAGCATGTTTTTAGGATGCAGCCTGTGGAAAGAGAGGTCACAAGTAAGTGTTGCATAATAGGAGGGGGAAAGGATTTTGATGCAGCAAGGAACATAAAAGCAGTCTTCTAACACAAGCTGGAGAAGGAGCAGCAGGGCACCTTTCTGATGCCGATCATCAGATCAGGAAAACACAATTGTCACCTGAAACTTTGAGTCTGCAAGATACACATGAAACAGAGGTTTACAGGACTACAAATGTTGCAGGGCACTTCCTCACGGAGATTTCTTCTGCTGGCTGACTTGGACCGCAAAGTAAAACCCACCAGGCTTCTTGGTGACAGCCTAGAAGGAATCCACCAGTGGCATATACTCGCAGGAGCTTCCCTGTCCACTTTGGCCATTTTTCTCCATGGAAAAGGCATGAGTTTTCACTTTAAGCTACATCACAGCAACAACAGAAAAGAGAGTGATTCATTTAATGAACAACCAGCTTTCACAAAGCTGGAGGAAACCCCTGAGAAAAAAATTCTTCAGGTGTTGGTAACGTAGAGTCTAACTAGGCAATAATAGGATGAAAATCATGATAGCTAATCTGCTGTATTATAGCCCAGGTGTGGTTCCATTTTACTGATGACTAAACTAATCCTAGTAAGTCAGGTTAAGTTACAGCCAACTCATTTGAGGAAATTTTGTTTGTTTGTTTAGAAAAATATTTAATTGGGAGGATGAGTGATACTGACACTAAGAATAATTCATCTGTCTGTGCTGGTGCTAAACCACACTGTGGAAAATCCTTGCTAATGCTACATTGATCAGCTAACACACAGCATGTCCACTCTTCTAATTTGTTTTGTGTAGCTGACTTTAGATGGCCCATTTCAATCTAGACTATTTTGAGGAGCCATGTGAAACTAAGTCACTGCCCTATTAGTGTGGATAAAGAGGCATATGAATATTACTCTGCTACAAGCAATACGTAGTTCATCTGATATTTTTTCCAGCAGAGAGAATACACCGCATCTGGAACAAAGAAGAAAATGTGACTGGAAAGTTTAGAGCCCTTAAATTAATTCCCTAGACAAAAAGTTGAGGCATCATACTCATAATATCATGTTATGTAACTTGCTGTGGAGCCAGGCAGCTACTAAGTGAAATAGTATGAGTTATAAAAACAAAAAATTGTTGTGAAAACAATTTTACAGCTTTATAATTCACTATTATTTTCATTTAAGAACAAAACTGTCAGTGTAATTGCAGATTCTGTTTGCCTTGCAGGAGTTCTTTCAGCCTGTGATAGGAAACCTCTTCTTTTTTTTTAAACTTTTTTCCCCCCCAAAGGCTGCTATTAAATTTACTATATTATGTTTCTTTATAGTTACTCAGAGGTAAATCTTAACAGGAAGCCCATTATGTGCAAGCTAAAGTTAGTTTAACACCAGAACATTTATGATCAGTAAATGTAACCATATATTAGCAACTGCTTCATACCATTATTCTTGGATGAAACAAATGTTATATCAGCAGTCATTACAGACTATTTTGTAGTCTTTACAACTGAATATCTGTTTTTGGTGGGATCCTACATGGCTGGCACTGCTCAATGTGCACCATGATAGTTTTCTTATTTGCCTGCTCATTCAAGTACTAGGCTCAAGAGCCTATCTATTCACAACCATCCCTATCCATGGAAAAATGATTCATCTTTTGAACTGTGCACAGCCCCCAACACAAAGTGGTGCTTCAGTAACAAACCATTACTATTTCATCTGTACATGTGCCCTTAAAAACTGGATTAAGACTGCAAATATGCTTCACAGTGGTCAGTGGGAGAACCACCCAAATATAGGAAGATCCACTCCAAATGACATGGCCAAAACAGGACATCACCCAAAGCATTATCTATGTTGTCACTGTGTTGTGAGCATAGTGACTTCTCCTAACGCTGGCATTACCATCAGGTCATAAGCCCAAAGAGTTTCACACCAACAGGGCAACCAGAGACCTCCTCATCGCAAACAGAAGAGCCACCCAATGACACCAGGATGCTCCATGTCTCCTTGTTCTGCTCAAGTCTCCTAAACAATTGGTGCCTAACCTTGGTCAAGTTTCTCTACCCATTCAGTTTCTGGTTTCATTGCAATAAACTTGACAATGACACAGAGGTTATCTGACAGAAGAACAGCTTCCTCACACGCTCTGCTGCTTTGGCTTTGAAAGAATTACAATGTGGTTGGACTCAAGTTTATTTTAAAATGGAAGGAGTCAGCTCCTTCAGTAATCAGCAGCACCATCACACACAACAGCCAGAGTCTGCCTGCAAATTAAGTGGCACTCACTTTTATGGGTGCTGCTTTCTGAAAGCTGGGTACTGAAAGCTGGAATACCCTTGCAAGGCCAACCATCCTTGTCTCATTATGCTACAGACCAGGCTGCCCCTTAGAGACCTGAGCTCAGGCAGCCTCAGGCAAGCCCCACTGCCTGGAAACCAGCCAGCCTCCCCGTCTGATGCTGTGTGAGTATACACTCACTGCATCTTATGCCCTCAGACCCAAAATTCTTATGTTAGCCTGTAGCACAGTCTGGCACTATCTCTCAAGGTAGATGCTTGGCTATCAAGAGTTAACCAGCACAGAAACAGAGCCCTTGATTAACTTCAAGGTTGCCCCACGCCTTATCATGTGTGCAGGCATTGTCCTCAGCTTATTTTAAGAAGGAGCAAGAAAGAACATCCAGGTATTATGCCAAAAGCCTCTTTCTCAATTATTCCTCTTATATTTCTAACCCATTGTGGCTGACTAAAGGCTAAAGCTGCAAAAGCTGCATCCTGAAGCTGTAAATTTAAGTTGGTTTTTCAGTATATGCTGACCTGACTTACTCCTGTAACTGCAGGCTCCCTGTTATCTTTAACTTCAAGGTAATTGTTTGGCAACTCTTTGTTTCACTATTTCAGGAAAACAATTAAAATATATGATTCCTAAGAGAAAAAACTGATTAATTGCTTTGTCATCAGCTGGTTCCTGCTAGTATATGGAGTGCTTAAATAATAAAAATATAATACAAAGAACAAAGAGTAAAGTTCTCAAATGAAAATGTTAAACACATTTTGAGCCAAGCATTGGCCTCTTTCAAAAGTTTAGGGTATCAACCAGACTGTGTCAGATTCCCGCAGTCAGGATAAGGACACTGTTCTGAAAACACCTCTTTGCATCTCTTGCCAGCACCTATTCACCTGAAAAAACCCACAAAGATTTTCATGCAGAGATTTATAATAACTTGAAGAGGAAAACATCATTCTCAATGCCACAGTACTACAAGTCCTGAGCTTCTCATCTTATTGTTAGACACCATTGCCTTCTTTCCCCTCCTCCTCATTTTAACAGAAGCAACAGTATTTAATTTAATCCACCCAGAAGCAATGACAGAGTCAGCAGCTGATATACAGCTAGTGCTGGTTAGAACTCTGAATTACTGTTTTGTGAAGAATGTCAACATTTTGACATTTGTTGCTATTCTCAGGGTAGAAAGGAACTGCATATTCATCTGGAAATTTTGAAATGTCACACTGAACTCGCAGATTCAACTCTGAATTTCAGAATTTCACCTTCTATTTCATTTTACGTTAGCTTTCAGTCTTTTTTAATTCATTAAATGCCAAAGTAGAATATTTTAAATAACTCCTTTTAATTTTACTGTGTTTTGCTTTATTTTAGCATATTAAAACTCTGGGAAGCCACTGTCCCACACTGACAGAAAACCAACTTCAATCATCATGTTACACTGTCTCCAGGTTCCATCCATTGAAAATTTTTGATACGTGATTTTCATGAAGAAGACACTTGGGTGAAGACAAAATTTTGGGTGAGAAGACACTTTGGGGGAGGCAAGCAATGCAAAGCAAGCTGTCTGCCTTTCTCCACAAGTCAAAAGCAACACTGGGAAGGAATATATCCCTGTGACAGCAGGAGGGAATCTGGCAGATTGCTTTTATTCATCTGCAGAGAGGGAAAAATTTCTAGTCGCTAAATTAACAGCAAACAGCAAGAGAATTAGTCTCAGTTCAAACGCAAGTGCCGGAGGTATCTCCTTTATGTGAGTGATGGCAGACTGTAAAAATTATTAAACCAGTACAAGAGAAGTGCATCAGTCGTAGCGAAGGGCACTGGTGAGCATATGTTTCTGAGGCAAAGATGAAACTTCCAAGCAAATGTCACCATCACAGGTATTAAATCAGTGGAACTGACAAAAGCTGTGTAAAACAAGAAAACAGCGAGCCATCACAGTCCATTCTGGGCACTGCAAGCTGTATGAGACCATGTCAGGGCTGGGTGCAGCGGGCAGCAAAGCAATCACCTCCAGCAGTGCGGAAACCACGCGGTGGCTGAGGTCTGCTAGTCATGAGCAGCCACCACCACCTAAACCACGTCACAAGCATGAGCTGCCTCATTCAATCCTCCTGGTTTTGAGACAGTTGTCTCCCCACTTTTCATGGCGCTCACCTGGAAAGGTGTGCAAAACTCAAGGGCTGTCTGAAGAGGAGGCCACGCTCCATATCCACTGATGTCTCTATAGGTGTGAATGGGGATACTGGGACTTGTGGCTGACCAGGTTAAGGAACTCCGGCACTTGTGCCATGTCTGGGACAGACACGGCTACTAAAGGGACACTGCTCCCTTTCTCCTTCCAGCAAATCTGCAGCAAAGGAACGTGGATTTGGATGCTGTACTAAATTAGAGCTACAAGACACTTCTGTCCTCACCAAATTGGTAAATCACTCTCAAGAGATCAATGTTTTTTAAGATTTCCACCATTTTGGAACAAAGCCACAAAGCTGTCTCAAATGGCTTCAGTTGTAGCTAGTCTGGATGTCGAAAACATGAAGGCCCCTTTATGAAGGAACGTGCTTCCCAAAGCCTATGAGTGGAATTAGGAGAACAGCTGGAATCTGAGCTCTAGGAAGAACAGACCTCCCAGAGCTACCCCTCAAATACACTAGGAGATACATGAGGTCCCTAAAAGGTCAACAAATTCACTTGGGAGATATGATCGCGTCTCAAAAATGTTCAAACATGACCAAAACCAGTGAAAGGACCTAGACCTATTTGGAGATACGAGAACTCAACGAGGGTTTTTGGTGTGTTAACCAGTCCAGCACAGAAAGATTTGGTGATAGATGAGCTGGTCAGTGGTGGGAGTTTACCAGTCCTGCTTTGGCCACAAGGGCAAAGTTCTGGGAATACTCCATGTCAGAAACTGGCTTTGTCATATGTCTACTGTGGACATCTTAGTGCCAGAAATGAGCATACCTAATGAGCCACCCTGGCCTTGTGCCCTCTGCTCTTTGGGAAAGGAGAAGTTAAGAGGGAGGCTTCATATTTTGACTTGGTTCGAGCAGGCACAGCATGAGCATGAGAGGAGCCAATTGTGTCACATGTTTCTGTGATGGTCTCATGAGAACTCTGCTACTGCTCCTACAGAAGTCCCCACCATCCACCATCCAGAAGAGAAAGCTCTGGAGGTTTTTCAGCTGTTGAAGCACATGAAGGCTTAAATGAGGAAATGCACTCCTACCAGACCATTTCCCAACTAGGACTTGGGCACCAATGCTAGATAGGGTGCTGCAAAAGACTAAAATGCCCAGAGGCTTCACGTGCATGACTTTCACTCCGTAAGTGGCCCAAGGACAGAATGCAACGTGCAATTGTGTGTGAGTAAAACTCATTGTTTTCACTAGGCTTTAAGAACCAGTACAGATTATTTGCTGTTCCCATACCAATCCAGATTTATTTTGGATCAGCAGCGACTTCAACATGATTAGTACACAGCAAAAAACACAGGGCCACAGTGTCATGAACCTCTTCCTAGCCAGAATGCCAAATATAAACCCTTTTTTTTTTACCCTTTAAAAACATGAAACAAATTTAATGAAAAATTTTGCCTCTCACAGTGATGGATCATGGTATATGTTAGAATTAAGGACCATGAACTTTTAATCTGAGATGGATTTGCTACAACATCCTCCGAAACTTGCACACGAACTGTGTTCAAGATTACGAATGCACTTTTCTGAATACATTTAGAAATTGTTTGATATTTTAAAATCATTCCCTTGCAAGAAGAAAAATTCCTAAAGGTCATCTTACATTTCATGTGATACGTATTAATGCTTCTTACCCTTTCTGTTTCCTTAACTGAAAGGTCTCAAACCAACAGTGAAAAGGCAAAACACAACCAAATGCAGAAGCATGCACGTGCGTAGGAAAAGACGCTAAAATTCACATGACAGCCAGGTCAAATTACAGTGACAATTCTCCCTAACAGATATCTGGCTCTAACACAGCCTTTTTTTTTCCTTTTAAATAAAATAATTCCCAAAGTTGATTTTATGAATGAGTTATTCTGCAAAGGAAGAGAACAGCACATGGTAAGAGTGGACAACAATGCTTTAAAGGCAAAGCCTGCCACCAATATGTTACAGAAGATTTGTAAGCTTGAAAGTGAAATAGGTAGGAAAACAGATATTTAGCAGGTTGGAAGAGACAGAAAGTTTCTGGAGGGATTTATCATCAAGCAGATGATAGTCTGTTCTGCAGAAGAACTGAAATTATTTTTTATAGAGATATTTATGAAGTATTTCTGCATGTGTATTTGCAAATGCCACGTGCACATACACCAACACGTATATATAAATATATATAGGCATACATGAAACCCCAAATTTGAGCTAAATTAAATTGTCCCTCCAGCTTTGTAATGCAAATGAGACTAACAGGCCTGTGCTGTTTGTGGTTCGAGATGATTTGCGTTTCCATAGAGATGCTGACTGAACTACGGTTTTTAAATTTTTTATATATATAAGCCTACTTGTATCTATAAAAGTCTAAATATGGATCTGCTGTACCTCAGCATTTCCTCAGTGACTCCACTGGAACCACAACAATTTACACCAGTTAAGGCTATGTGCAAATTTTGTGTCTTTCACTACTTTCCAGTCTAAGCTCTATACCAAGTACGAGCAGAGCTGGAAGTCTATTGCTTCTCTCCCTGCTTCAAAGCTTCTTGCTAAGGAAGGGGAAGAAAAGAGAAAAAGCAGTTTCTTAGCTGCTAGTAGATAATATTTCAAGGACTTCTGTAAGTTCTTGCCATCTCTAAACTGCCTCAAGAAACATCTTTGCCTTTCAAAGTTCCCACTGTTAGGAAACCTGGAATTCAGGGAAGACCATCTGTGTGCTGCTAGAGAAGGAAATGACGAAGGGACAGGCTTTCTGTCATGTATCAGAAGCATTTTCCCCTTTCCCTTGAGCACCCACAAACTCAAGAGCACAGACGTACTCAGACGTGCCAGGGTGGGCCTGGGCAGCAACAGCATCATTGCCTCCCTGCCTCACCCTACATGGAACCTCAGCTCGTCATACACAATGAGGGCCCCACAAAGCTAAAACACCTCTGTCCTCCCAGAGCCACATTAGAGACAGCCACCAGCAGAAGTGACAAAAGCCAGGCAAGATCAGCTTGGGCAGAGAAACCAGGCAGACCCACTTTAACTTTCTATTTCAAATTGACCTTTGTGAGGTCCAGGCACTGGTTGAAGTAGATGAGGGCCACCCGATATACCAACACTGGAGAGGAAAACCAGAGCCGAGCTCTGTGGGGACTCATTTCCATGTGGTTTCAGTGATAAGTGATCTTTGAACAGCGACACACCAGAGGACAACCTCCACAATCACTCTGAACCACAATCAAAACCAGCCTCTCATGTACCTCCCATCTGCCTGAGGACAGGCAGGATTAATTGTTGAACCAGGGATGTCCACAAGCACATGAAGCAGCTCACACCCAACCTCTCACTTCATCTTGGGAGTGCCCAGAAGAAAAGGCTCCAGTTCAACGATGCCTTACGGAGGCATGGCCAGGGAGCTCCTTGGGCAACAGCATGTCACACGGACAAAGCCTCCCTCCCGTGGGCTGACACCGTGCCTCCACATGTGACACCATCTCGCCCTTTGAGGTTGGCGGTTTTTCTAAGCCCCCACAGAGGCTCTTTTCAAACCAGATGAGAGTTCCCTATCTCCAGCTTTTAAGAAGCTGTATGTAGGGAGACCGCCCCACACCCCTGATAGCACTGCTTAACCCCCCACCACCTTTCAGGGACTGTCCCAGGCCATGTTCGGCCATGTGGCTCTCCCAGGAATGCTGGTGACCACCGGCATCTCTTACCTTCTGCTGCAGGGCGGGCGGCTGCGGGGCCAGCACCGGGTCGGTGATGTAGGTCTTCTTCGTGCCCGGTGGCTGGTAGAGCCCAGGGGGAGCCTGGCCCATGGCATTACTTGCAGGATACACCGGCTCCTGCACCTTCCAGGAGCTCTGCGGCACGTAGGGCGCTTCGGAGCCGTTCCTGCCGCCGTACCCCCCGTAGTAGGGGTCCTGGTAGCGGCCCTGCGGAGGCGCGTATCCATAGGCGGGCTCGGCGGGCCGGCCGGCCGGAGGGGCATAGCCGTAGTCGGGCCCGTGGGGCTGTGGCGCTCCGTACTGAGGGGCAGAGGGCTGGCGGGACGGCGCGGCGGCGTAGGGCTGGCCGGGCCCCAGGCTGCCGTAGTGCCCGGGCTGCGGGCCGGGCGGTTGGTAGTGCGGGCTGGGCTGCGCCGTCCTCACCTGCACGTTGAAGGCCGGGCGGCTCGGCGTGGAGGCCGTGGCGTAGGAGGCCGGCACCGGCTGCGGCTTCAGGGTGCCGACGGGAGTGACCGGGATGGGCGCCGGCTGTCCCGGACCCTTGGCGGTGGACTTCTTGGTGGCAGTGAGGGGAGGCTGGTTGGGGATGATCATCCGCTTGTGGCCAGTGACAGGGGTGGACACGGACGGGGTGGTGGCGGCGGAGCTGCTCGAGGTCCCAGATCCCTGGGGAGCAAAGAGAGAGACACTGGGTCAGCAGGAGGGGCCACTTGGGCACCGGGTTGAGCAACGAGGGTGGAAATGGGGGTTTACAGTAACATCTGTGCAGCAACTCAAACTGCTTAGGAAAGTAAGAATAACCTAAGGCCGTGCGTTATAAAATGGTAACCAGAAACCTTCCTCTGCTCTGACAGAAAAGGGACGGCATCGCAGCAGTTGAGCAGAACTGCTGTGCATGGCATTTAATCTCTCCTTGGAGGCTTCTCCTCCGCCTCCAAACAAACAAACAAATTAAAAAAACGACACATGCAAAAAAAAGGGAGACTCACTAGAGGATAATTAGGGGAAACCCCATCCATTCCTGTGAAAATGAGACTGTTTTGAAAAAGAGAAAAAATGAGATTATAGTCTCTATGGAGACATGAAATTCCTTGGGTCCCTAGAACACTTGCAGGGTTCTGAACCAATACAGGAGCTCCTTTAACTGTGCAGGAGGCAGCAGATTGGGATAGCCTACAAGCAGGTGCCAGGCTGTAAGAATGAACTCAGATCAAGGCAAGTCACTGAGGTGTCCCTACCCTGGCTGTACTGGTTGAAAACCTGGAGTGACCCCAGGAAAGTTAAATGCTACACATGCTTCATTAAAGGGCAGAAAGCAGGTCAGGATTTCCACGGGCTTCAGAAGTCAGCTCCTACCATAGCAGCCATGTAACCCTGCACCGGAGCCTCAGGCACAGCAATGCTGGGGCAGCCAGGGAAGAGGATCACAGCAAGTGCTGCCGCTTCCTGCAGCGTGGCCACGGAATGAAGCTTTGGTGCAGTGACGCTGTCTAACAGGCATCGTACACCCTTCAGTCTAATGTACTCGTTTGTCTGGCTTACGTCGCATTTAAATGTTCAAACACACCAGTGTGAAAAGACATCTTTGTTAAAGAGCTAACAATGTGAAATAGTTTCTGAAGAACATTGACAAACACTCTTTATGTCTTTTCACTAAATCAAAGAAGAGCAAACCTCAATTTCTCGATTTTAGGATTAGGTAAAACTTCTTGCTTCTCTGTTTTCCTTTATTCTAAAAGAGTACCTGAATTTTATGCCTTCTACAGAGAGATACATTCAAGTGAAGACATGCATTTGAGTGCACTTAACACCAAAGTTATATGAGGTTATATCTCATTCAAACTTCCTGTACCAGGCTTCATTTCATCCATGATCTGCTCAATAACCTACAAGTTCACAGGAGCCCAAAGCCAGAGCAGCTCAGCCTTCACCCACGGTTATGTTTACTCTAAGGCATGAACCACCTTTAAATGACCCATCTTGTATTTGTCCCCAGGTGTTCCTCCTTTATGCAGGCACCCTGACCTCCACCTACTGCTCCATCACCCTCCTGCAGGGAGAGCATGGTGGGGACTCTTCGAGACCCGCACGAGCTGTACTGGGGCCAGAGAAATCCTGTGCCTGGACAGCAGGTGGCGGCAATTAATTGCTGCCAAACCACCCAGAGGGGGCTGAGGGAACTTCAGCCGCCCTGACCCTCCAAGGGCTCCAAACTCATCCTCTGTACGGGGTGGAAGAAACTCATCCTCTGTACGGGGTGGTTGTGCGCCCCAACATTTGGTAACCACCTCATACAAAGAAAAAGAAGGTAAGTGCAAGCCACTCAGCTTCTAGTGCGCTGCCTACCAGCACGTCTACCCAAGGGATAAGGAAGCTCTACCACCCAACTGGCAGCTCTTCCCTGGTGATGTGCAAATACTTCTTTGCTGATGCACCGGTAAAGACCTTACTCCTGCAATCACACCTTCAGGGCAAACCTCCCACAAGGAAACACTATAAATCAGCAAAAAACCCCAGGCAAATAAGAGCATCAGTCTGTTCTGAGCGGTGTAAAAGGTGTGTATTCAGAGGTGGGGAATAATAAGGCAGCAAACTTCTGCTGGAGGAAAAACATCTCAATGTATTCACACCCTGACCTTGCTAACAGAACCATGACAGGGCAGCACATGGACAGACTGAAGAGATTTTGAAACTGAGAGCAAGGGAGGGCTGAAGTGTGTCTCAGTTGAACTGCAAGGGCAGAGACAGGCTAAGGGTCTGCAGCCCTCCATTAATACTGCCCGATTCTTCTGCTTCTGAAACACCTGAAGAGAAGCTAGCACTCCTCCATCCCCGCATCAGAACACAGCTGCACCAGCACTCATTGCTAGCAAGAAAACTTGTTTTCTGTCAGAATTGTTCTCCCATGTCAGGTTGGCATTTATGCCTGGGAGTGCCAGACACATTCCCATTTCCTCACCTATTTCATTCTTGTAAATTATAGTAGTTTGTCCACTTACTGTAATGGGATGAAAGGTCCACAATGCAGCACTGTGTAATTACCACCAGAAAAACATTTTTCTTTTCCATGTGAAGAGGTAGAAGGTAGATAATGTTATAAAGACAATGGCCTGTCTAGGGGAGGGGGAAAGACCAAATCAAAACAACATAAGTGAGCCCTGTTCATCACATCTCTATTTCTGAATGCAGACTCTGGAAGCAGGTCATGACAAACGCTACTAAAGCTCTTCTGATCCTATCTCAAGAACTGGGGGACTTTAATCTTACATATAAACATCCACACAACACTTCACTTAATGGGCTGATGCCAGTCTCCTGCCTGGACTGGAATACACCTTAAGAATGAATGATAAGCCCTTCTTCCAAAAAATCCCCAAACCTTCACAATCTGTGGACTGGCACTGAGCAGCTCCTGTGTTTGACACTACAAAGAGGATGAGCTGGGAGTGTCCCCTCCTGCACCAGAATCCAGAGAAGGAAGGTGACAATTTGGGGGAGCAGAGTCCAAACTTTGCTATCATCTTCACAGCGAAGGCCCAAGCTAACAAGTACCGGCTGCATTGTGGCATCAAACCACAGGCTGCCTTGAGGAGGAGGAAGTTTGCATCAGTAGGAGTCCCCAGAGGCGCCCTGAGTGACTCATTCTGAATTCCTCTGAGGGCACTGGGCAAGTGTGTGATGAAAGCTGGGGTTTGGGGCGGGGGGAGGTTAGCTGATGTGGTGTAGTAGAGAAATGGGACAGGCTACAGGGAATTTAACAGTACTGGAGCATTGATGATTTATGGGGACACAAATTGTTTGTAGCTCTTGTGCAAGGGCACAGGTGAGGTATCACCATAAATCCTCTGCCCTTTTGCCTGAGAGAGAGAAGGGTGGCCACAGTCCAGCCATGCACTCAAACATCACCCCAGGCTTGAACCTTAAGATTACTAATGGATTAAGAAAAAACTTTATAAATGAACAGTAACTATGGACAAGATTCCTGCTCTGAGGACAGGAATGTGTGGAAGGATGAGAAAAGGGTACTCAGATACCACTAGAAGAGAGACTTCAACAGCTGTCTGGAAAGCACTAGGAGGATAGGAGGGATGGATGAGGCTATAAAGATGCCAGGTAGATGGAGTAATGAACAGAAGGCTGGAAGGGGCTATCTATATCACTGGGTACAGTCTAGCAAAACAGATGACTGTCACAAATGTTTCATCCAAGTGAATCCACAGAACTTCTACCAATACAACAAGGTAGACTCATCCAAAAGCACATCAAAGTGACAGCCCAGAAACATGAAAACAAGTAGAAATAGGAGAAAGAAAGCGGAGAAAGACAAAGAGTGAATTCATAGGAGTACAGGCATCCCTTTCTCCAGCAGCTCCTGGACAGCTCATTTCAAAACCATACTGCATTTGCAAGTGATTATCGCAGCCAAACACGCTCTCTGACATCCTCTGAGGGCTGTTTTCAGAGGAAGACAGGCTTTCCTCTGCTCGCCATGCCCTGATGAAACTGTCTGACACACTTCGCAAGTGCAAATTAAAACCACGCTACTTACCATCAACCCCTTCTTGCAAATTCATATTTGCAAAGAGAGTAAACTAGAAACCCCAGGTGTTGATAACATAGAGTCGTTAAGAGAAACTAGAATAGGAAGGAGTTAAATTCAGAACCTCATCTACCACAAGCATTATAATACAAAATCTTTTTTTTTTAATGGGAAAGCACAAGAGCCTTGTTTAAACACAGATGGAAGTACCTAAATGTACTGCCTCTTCTACAAATGAATTATCCAGCAGTTCAAGTAAAGGTGAACTAATACGGACAAAATCAAGTAAAACTCAATCAATGTGGGAGGAAAAAACCCCGAAACACTTCTCCTAAAACAGTTTACCATATATAACCATGAGGGGAATAATTTTGCTTGGCAAATCCTGCCCTGTCTTCTTAAATGCAGAGGAGGTTTATAAACATTTTCAGGAGTTTCTCGTACCAACCATCATAGGAAAAGTCTATGGCATTGTGATAAAGCCACGCTGTCCAAGGGACCTGACTGTCAGAGCTGGGTGTCTGGATTCAAAGCTACCCTGGTGGGGAAACCCAAAATCCTGAGTATCATTGATTCTTCATCCTGTACAAATTATTTACAAAGATCTTAAATTAAATTCAATGACATCTACAACTAAAAAGTCACTGCATAGGTACTAGGGATGAAACCTGTTGTTCTACAGAAATTAACCTGTAATTCTTTACCATTTGTAAAGGTTAAATCTTAAAAAGAGTACTGAATAATCACAGTCTACAGCATGAGCATGATTCTATATGATCAGCTGGAATCCATATGAAAAGGACTTCATTCTTTTACTTTGCACATTTGTAGAATTATTTTTATAGAATCCCTTCAGTTACTCAAGTTTCAGAGACTGAATCAAAAATGCCAATACAAAGTTTAGCACATTCTACTCAATTCTCCAGACATTTTTTCATAAAGGTACAGCTGAATAGCTTTAGCCCTTTAGCTGTCAAATTATCACATATAAAGATACATTACTCCAGCTCAGTGATTTTCAACCTTTATGCTCGGCAGCCCCCAAATGTTTTTCAGAAGATACAAGCTCCTTTATGGAGAAAGTTAATCTATTGACAGTAAACACGGGTTTTTCAGTTACCTTTCATTGAATTCTTCTTAGTTACCTTAGGAGTGATCCATGGACCCCCAGGGTTTGCAGAGCAGAGGTTGAGAACCACGGCTCTAGCTGGGGCTGCCTTTTTTGGGCATTTCAATCACTAATTACTCCAGGATAGGAATGAAACAACTCTTCTTCCTCGAAAGGCAGCAACCTGGCAACTACCGGTGGGCTGAACCCAGGATGCAGCGTTCTCAGGGGGCTGCCAGTTCAAAGGGCCACTGCAGCATCTCTTCTTCTAACTCAGCCCCTCTCCTGCATGGTCCACTGACACAAGCTGGGCTGAAACACAGGGCCAGCTCAGGCCATCTGAAATCCTTTAAGTAGCACTCAATGGTGGCAGAAGTTGGAGGCCTGGGTAGGAAGGGCAGCAAATGGTGAAAAATTAACTTTGCTTTTCCTAACACCAATGATAGGCATTCACCTCGGCTAGCTGGAGGTGCTTAAAGCTCTCTTTCTGACCACAGGGTCATTTATCCCATTCTGATATTGAAGCATAAAACAGGGGAGATGAATCATCCACTGGGGGAATCTACTTCACTCTGCTGACTGTAAAAGAAGCGTAAAAACAGGCAAGACAAGTCACTGAATATTTAGACAGCACAAGTTAGTGGAGACAAATTCCACAATAAGCAGGTAATTTTGATGTGACTGTAAGAAGCACAGATCCTTTTTCCCTGCATTAAGTGCCTTGCCACTCAAGCTCAGCTACGGCAGCACACCAAAGGGATTTCTGAGTGCCAGCAGCTCAGACAATCTGCCGGGATTCTGCCACACCCCATAGCCAAGGCATGACCAAGAGGTTGTGCCGCAAGTTTATTTCTAGTGTATGAAGGGGGCTGACATGCATGGGACACCCTTCCCCACCTCCTCTTCCACCTCTGTGCTGAGCAGTGGCTCCTGCTGGAACTGGAGCTGCTGCTTTTCCAGGAGCAGCATCTGGGCTGAGCCTTCCTTCTGCCTGAGGTAGCCAATCTCAGCTCCCCCTCAGTGTGGGAAAGATAACCCCAGAGAAAAATAAAATGATCTGCTTTGAAACCTGGGCCTTTAGGTACTTGAAAATGTGAAAAGGCATTTTAGGGGGTTTCCTGATGTGCAGACACCTCTACCTCCCGCTTACTTCAAATTCTGTATTTGAACAAGCTGCCTTGCCAGTGATAACGTATGGCCAGGTTCCCCTGAACCTGTCTGAACCTTTTTCTGTCTGAAATAACATCTGGGTGAAAATGAGAAATCTGGCCTCTCATTTGGGACTTGCAGATGCCTGGAGTCCTGGTAGAGCTCCAGCTGGGCTGCTTCATGTCCAGAGATCTTGAGCGGATGGACTGCTCCCATTTAGCATACCTGATGCATTTTCAATATACAGCATTCCCTGGCCTTCTTTATTAGGTCCAAACAGTCCAAGCACACTGAGGACACATCTTTACAACTCTGCACCGCTGCTATGCCGTGCACACAGCTCAGTTGCTAACACGGATTTCTTTTAAGTGTCAAAATGTCCTTAGAATCCAATCCAAAGTTTTGAAGTCTGGTCCAAACCTTAAACCCCTCAGCCAAAACACGTTTATAATCAGACGAAGTTTTTCTTTACACTTTCATCATTCTCTCATTTCTAGTTTACAGCTGACAAGTGAGTGTCACGGATGTATGGGCTGTGCATGGATCAGCAGCCACACTCAGACTTCGCAGATGTGGAATTCAATTTGCTGGCTTAATCACCAGAAGCTATCAAGGTACTCAAACAGATTGCTCCCAGGCATTATACCAAAAGAGGAAGAGGAGAAATCTAATAAAGTGTTCATCTCTGGTTCTCAAATGAAGAGAATACCTTGCAAATGCCATAAAGTGTTACAAGAACACAACTGCTTCTGAGCTTTGATCTGTTTTTCAGCTGCTACCACAGGTGGAAAAGGAGTCAACACAGTTGTTAATGTTTCTGTCCATAACCTCTTTTGTACTCCTTGTGATGGCCCAGCCTGAAACCATGGGAGATGGTGCACAGAAGAAAAGGTGCTAAGAGTTGACCTCCAATATTTTATCACGGAAAACAGCCTTCCACAAGTGACGCGTGCAGTTATAGACACACACCTTGGTTCAGCTTTCAGTGCGGGTGTCAAGTGTTTTAGGCAATCTGGGTTTCCACTTTGCAACACTCCATTAATTCCAAACAGTCTGAACACATCTGAAAAGTTTGGTCTCCAAAACACAATAGTGTTATGCCAGGGAAGAATTTCCTTCTCGGTTTCATATTTACTTTTTTGTTTACCTAATACTATCGCTACGATGACTACTCTGAGCTTTTTTATTTGCCTTTCCTCTTCTGATGACTGATCATCTGGTATTTATGAGAAGGACTCCGTGAGAGACCAGTTTTAAAAGATGTGCAAACAATTGACCTAAATACTTTTAATGCTGGTGGACAGTCAAGGTCCATAATTCTAGCTTAATTCCTTGAAAGGGTTAGTTATGATTTAAACTCTTCTATTTAAGCAATTCCACTTGACCACTTCAAATGCAGTAGCAACTTTATCTACAAGAATATCAGATATCAGCATGAGACATAACTGTCAAAAAGTTACAGAAGATGCCAGTCAAGACAAGTTAAACATTTTCTAAATTCATCTTGGAATATTTCTGTAATTTCCCACTCTCATCGCTGAAATGACATTATTTGCATCCATCTGGATTTGACGACATGCAATGGCAGCCCCCTGCACAGGTTTAGTCAGTGGCACATGGACTCAGCAGTAAATTACATAAAGAGCTGTGCACCACGGCCCTCTGGCCACACCGAAAGGCAGAACTACCGAGGACAATCCCAGAAGCAAAGACCACAAGAAGAACTGCACTGCACCATGCGAAGACAAGACACCACGTGCATGGAGCATTGAAACAGAGCTCCTTAAGGAACATCTCCTCTAAGTCTTAGCAATGTGGGAATGTCCAAAGCATTTCCATTCACCAAATTAGGCCCTTCTAACGGGCTGAACAAATTCCCTTGCTTAACTTAGGCAAATATTGCTGAGCCCGACAATGGGGAAGCCCCCACCCCCCTATAAATAAGAACTTTGGGTAAGCAAAGTATTTTTATGACTATTGCTATTACTAAGCTAGTGAAACTTAAAGTATCATAATTACAGCATCCACAGACTTTTTTCCTTCCTTTTATAACTTGCTATTTGTAATGGAAAAGAAGTTCCTGTGCAGGACAAATATGGCCAGGTTTCAGGGTTATACAGGTTATGCCATTATCCGTGGATGTGCATCATGATTACAGAAAAGGGATTGAGAAGGTATAATGGAAGACGCTTGAGTGAGGGAAGAGGTCTGCACCTGTGAGTGACAGGACAAAATTAAGCATACATGAAGTCTTCTGGAGAAGTCTTCCACAATTTATATGGAAAAGTTATCATTTTCTATTGTGTGTTGAACAACAGATACAAAGAACAGCCCAAAACCTCGGTAAAAACTTCTCATTTCCTACTAAATTGCAAAGGACTTTTAGAGTGTTTATAGAGTATACAAGCTTTCTTCCTTTATTAATTCTAGAGAACACCAAAAAAGTGTGCATATGCACACATAAAATCACAGGAAATACCTATGTAGCCAGACACTACTTGGTTTACTTTGTGTTACTTGTAATTTGTTTACGATTCCATTTATTTGCTGCATTGCATTTATAACCTATTTATCTTTTCGAATTCCAAAACTCTATTAAACCAGATTTAAAACATTATCCTACTGGAGGGCATAAACATTTTTGAATGTATTGTCTCTACTTCCTGTGAAAACCATGTGTTTTTATTCTTCTTTTCCCCACATTTTAGAGCCTGTGCAAATAGCAGCACAGAAAAGCAGAAGCATCAGTGAACAATTCTGTGTTCATACAACATCTGCTTTCTTATGGTTCACTTGAGGTCCAGAACCCACTGTCATCTGCCAGTATTTTTAGTGGGCTACAAAATGGTTCAAGTTAATAAGTTGAGTGGTTAGCAGCAGGAAAAAACTATATAGCCACACCAAAAAAATTAGAGTCTAACCAAAAAAAAACCCAAAAAAACAAACCATAAAAGACAGGCATATGTGACAGAGAGGTTATTTTCCTATTAGGTTCAGTGTACACCTTTCCAAAAGGCTGTTGAGCTCCAACAACAGGTCAAATTTAACCGTTTTCCCAGATGGCTCCTTCTGGGAAGTGGAGTGGAACGTTCCCTCATTTATCCGTCTGCCTGGGTTATCACCACTGCCCAAAATACCTTAATCTTTCCACAGTATCACAGACTCCAAGCACGATGCTGAGAAATCTGATTGGAAAGGTTTTCTTTCACCTGCTGTACCTTTTAAAATTAGTCTCCAGACATATAAATACATACACCAAGACACACAGAAACCCCCTCCAGCGCTTCTAGTCAAAAGGCCAGGGCAGTACCACAACCAGCCAGAAAAAGTGAAAGAGAGAGCATTAATTTATAGCACAAGTAAAAAAGCCATCTGTACCACAGAAATACTTGAGTATGAAACAATACAGAAAGTTAAGATTATTTTTAAATTCAAGTATTAACTCAGAATAATCACTGTTTCTGCACTGTCTTCCTCTTTTCATAGAACATATAATTACATTAAATGTATGGTAAATAAAGTGTTTACTCAAATAACACACTGATAAAAATTTAGAATCATAACAGCATCAGTCTAAAAAGCCTGTGTAAAGGAATGTCAAATCCATTGCCTCGCCAGGCTTCGTTCTGTTGCAAATGGCATTATAAATTAATCCAGTTTTCCTAAATACGCCTTGAAGAAACAAGACCACAAATAGCCATTGTAAGTTTCAATATTAAAAACCCACAAAAAAAAAAATTAAAGAACAACCAAAACCCTTCTCTTCATTCTTAACCAGAATGCAAGAGCTGTGTTTTCAATGACTGATACTGCTGACTCGGTTATATACCTTGTCCAAAACTGTCAACCCTTTTTGATACGGCTAAGTACTATATCCTGGTTTAATACCAGGAGTTCTCCTTTGCCACACTCCTTTCTGCTCAGTGAGTTTTAGGAAGAAAGAAAAGAAGTTCCTAAGCTTCATCACTAATGACCTAATGAGCCCAATTAAATTATGATTTGTAATTTTTCCCACTTACACTGCTCTTGGATCAAGACAACGTTCCAAAACATTTGCTCCATGGCTTGCTGACTGGGTTATCAGAGTCACAGCTTAGAAATAAAATACTCTTCCATAACCCTTAGTATCTGAATTACATTTTTAAAGTGCTTTATATCAAGCCAGATTCTGATCTCGGTGACAGTGGTGCCAGCTCAAGCGTGTCTATTGACTCCAGCAGATTTACTCCGAACACACTGGCTGCTGCAGATCTGGATTTGGCCTTCTGCTGCCTCTGAATTCACTGGGTTTGTCTCCCCACTGGGAGCACAGCAGAGGTTTCTATGCAAACAGTAATGAATCCTACCAATCTGACCTCCTCCGGGTACTAATCATCCAGCTTTGCTCTAAACTCAACACGCTGGAGATCTTGGCAATTCATCCTGCTGCAGCCTGAATGAAAGCAAATGAAAATTCTAGTCGAGGTGAAACACAGCCTGCACTGGACTAAACCTGAGCACCTCCAAGGACTCAGCTCAGCCTGTCCCAGCAGCAGCACTTCCAGCTGTGCACCCTGACCTGTGCACCCAGCCACGAACCCTTCTGCACTAGGAATTGAACCCAAGCGTGCTAATTCAAAACAAACAGATGTATCCTCCCTCTCTCCTCACTTCTTTCCTTGTGGTGGATGTATAAATGCATACTGATGGCTACTGTGACTAGTAGTCTAACTGATTTTGACATTTTTAACTCCAGAATTTGAAACCGTGACTTCCTAGCCCTGGGGCAGAGGTACTAAACGCTAAAAAACTTTGGGACTGGGGAGTATTAATTTTAAATCTGAGAGCTTGGCTTCAACAATGTTTCTAACAAGGGCTCAACGCTCTCCAAAACTCAGCAGTGGATGCCCAAAAACTGCAAGGAATTTTGGATCCAAAATGGAGTTTTGTGGCTTTAATTCTTGTTTGTCACAGGTCAAATTAAGCTCTAGACCTGAAATTGAGTAAAGTGGGGAGAATTCAGGTCCTAGTCTGAATTTACCGTGGGATTAAATCCTATTTAATTTCTAGTTTGTAATGCATCCTTTTTTTTTTTCTTTTGCGGTTTATGATGTATTTGTATTTTAAGAGAAAAAAATTATGCACAGAGGAAACATCCTGGCATCACAAGTCACCAATAAATCTTTTTTCCATAACAACCCACAAAAATTCACTGCAGGACCCAATTGTTGAAACACAAAGCAATGACATTCTATAAGCTTTCAGAAGTATCATTCTAACCCTTGTGGACTCGATGAATTCTCTAAATGAGTCACTGGCCTCTCAATGGAATTGTCAAAACTTAGGTTAAGCCAGGTTAATTCCCTTCCCCCTTTAATTTAGAAGTCCAGCTGCAGTGCGTGGCTTTCCAGTGAAAAGATCTAAATGCAGAACCCGTTCACCCTGAACAGGAAATCTCACAGGGCCCAAAGCTAATTTTTTCCTAAAAGCTACAGATAAGCCACACTTACAGGAAAAAATGTGATTTTTGATGCCTCATGGGCCATGTGATGTAAAAATCAATATTCCTCTTACATGGCACAAATAATTTTCTGCTGAAGGTTAAAGGATCATGGTTGAAGCTATTATGGTGGTGGAAGGAGAAAGGGCAGCTGTGAGAATGGGAGATAAGGAGAGCAGAGACTTGAACCAGAGCAGAATAGGGGAGATGCTAAAAACAACACTTCTAACCAATGCAAGCGAGCAGATGTGGCATTGATCATACGGTGGTGGAAGTGTTTGGGTTGGACAGCGCCTTAACATTCATCCAGTTCCAGCCCTCTGCCATGGGCAGGGTACCTGCCACTGCACCAGGTTGCTCAAAGCCCCATTCAGCCTGGGTTTGAACACTTCAGGGATGAGGCAGTCACAGCTTCTCCAGGCAATCTGTGCCAGTGTCTCACCACACTCAGGGAAGAATTTCGTCATTGTATTTAATCTAAACCTGCTCTCTTTCAGTTTAAAGCCATTCCCCTTGTCCCGTCCCTACATGCCCTTGTCAAAAGTCCATTTGGGGTTGGTCTGAGGGTTTCAGCTAGGTGGGACAAAGAGGGACATCCTTTTGCCTCGCGAGCTGTCCTCGGGCATGATGGCTAGTGCTCCTCTCTGCCCGAGGCTACCTGTGACAGCTACAGCTCCCAGCACAGCACCCTGCTTTGCTGCCTTGCCTCCACCACAGTGTCAGCTCCACGGGAACTCCCAAAAGAGAGGTTTTCCTGGTCACATCATACTGTTCCATAATGGGATAAACTACGCTGCAAGTAGAGCGAGTTTTTATACTCTCACCCCTACTGTGCCAGAAGACCACTTGAAAACATCACTGCCTACTTTGTTAGGGACAAAACCACTCAACTTCCAGGCTAAATAGTTCACGTCCAGTTTGTCCTCAGGAACGGGTACAACAAACAAGAATCACAGTTGATCATGCCACTGATGTCAACGGTTGATAAGAATTTGGTTGAAACTGGTAAACTCTCTTCAGCCTTCCAACAGCACTACAGTTCTCAGCACTGAGAATATGTCCTAAGGAGGAAAGGATTTGTCTCAGCTGTAATTAACTCCTTTTTCTAATAAAAAAAGAAAAACATAATAGCAATTAGAAAAAAAAATTATGGCAAAGGAAAAAACTAGGAAAAGAGATGAAGGAAAAGAAAAGAAATAGTTTATCCTACTATTACTGCAGAAAAATATTTAACTGAGGGCTTCACTGTAAAAAATGCAGTTTTCAAGAGTGCAGAAAAAGCTTAACACAGAAAAACTGAATAGTCTGATGGAAAACTGAAGAGAAACTGAAATAAGTTTTCTTTAAAGAGAAAATAAAAATGATTTTAAACTGATCCCATGATATTTTTAACAGCTGGAATTGATAATACTGAGCTTGGCTGTAATTCTACTATATTTAGCTTTGTATCAAAGTTCACATGACTTTTCCATGAGACAGACAAATAGATATATAGGCTGACAGACAGATGGATAGATACATAAAAAGAAAAGAGAAAAATATAATTAGGAAAGGGAACATTTTCTTGTCTGTTGTTTCAGTATGCTTTTATTTTTATAATTTCAATTTCTACCTTATTATTTCCTATAAGTAGAAACAGATTTTTCTCTCTTTCAAAAAATTCTTAAACAGAAAACCTCCTTTGACAGCTTCAACAGCAGATTAATCACTTTTGTAACCCACAAAAAAAAGTTTTCTGGAAAGCATAACTGTCTGTAAATGTAAATGACAGTATTACTCTCTCTTATGCTAAGACGCCCACACATTCTCTCACTTCCATGACTCAGCACCAGATAAAAGCTTGTGAGATAATAAGCAGCAAACCTTCCTTTGGAAGAATAAAAATAGTTTAAAAATCCCAATTCTTGCTACCCCCCTAAAAAAAAAAATCCTTATAGTGTTAAAGCAAATTCTGCCAACAGATTCCTCTCCCACCCGAATAAGATACAAATATCCCAAGGACTTTAGAAAAGAGAGGGACCAGGCTCAAGCAACATCAAAATCCAAACACATGCAAACATGAGAGACTTTTCTTTTTCTCCAAATGAGCAAGAATGGGTCTGTTTCAACAAACAGGAATTTTATTACTGTTCATCTCCTGCCTTGCTCTAATTTGGTAGACAAATGAGTTGAAATTTTGCTCACCTATAATGAAAATTTCCAGGCACTCTTAAGGCAACGCACTCATGCCAAAAATCACAGAAACCCGTGGGGAAGGGAGGGGAATTTCAGTGGGACTTCCCCTCCTGGCCTGTGGTCCTTGTCTGACTTAAGCTTGTTAGAGTCCAAGTAACTTCTCCTTCAGCCAACCAAATCAGGGGCAGACCCTTCAGACCAAAATATTCTTATTTTGGATAAATCTTTAGGAAAAGAAAAAGCTGAAAAAGAGGGGCTCAGACCTCAGCTAGGCTCTTGTGATGTCCCTGAAATGAACAGGAATGGTTTTGATGCCAAAATATTGCCAGTCAGCTTGTGAATGCTGCTGAAACAGTCAGCCATCTCCTCTCCATGCGCTCCTGTCAGCCCCAGCACACAGGTTAATTAACCAAAGGGTGGTAATTAAAACAGGGCTGCTTATTTACTTATTGAGCAGAGATGCTGCACACTTGAGGAGGAAATGGACGATTTCCCAAGCCTCAGTACAGTCTGGAGTCCCTCTTGCTGAGCGCTGGACATTTCCTCTGAGAGCTTCCACCACCTCATGTGCTGGGTGGGAGCCCGTGAGTCTACGTCCCTCGGAGCAGCTCATTTTACCAGGAGGTGGAAGTTATCCAGGAAATAAATCAGGAAAATGCTGCTCATGCCTGTCGCTTCTGGAGGAAGCAGAGTCCAGCTAAGGAGTACCCACAGCCCCTCCCGAACACGCTGCTGCCTCTGACTTTCACATTTTTTACACTGAAAATAGTAAATTAATGGAATAAGCCACAGAAGTTTAAATTTAAAGGAAAGCCCCAGGGTAAGACATCCCAGGCCATGGGTGCAGGACTTCTTGACAGCAGATGCTTTGAACTGAGCCAGAGGTAGAATCAAACTCTCCAGAATACCTTCATTAATAGAGTGCACCTGCTCTGGCAGGAGGCTGGGGAGCAGAGCCGACCTCTCGGCGTGGTGCTGGCGAGGCTGCGGCTGGAGCACACGTGTCCCACGCAGTCCAAGGAATGAGCAGGAGCATCCCCAGCTCAGCTGCTCCCCATCACTGCCCAGGGAGCACAGAGCAAACGGAGCAGCGTCGGGATGCTCCGGCTCAGCTGGCTGCCAGGCAGGTGAAGCACTGCCTCCGACAAATTCAGTGCCCCTCATCTTTGTAGAGCTTCAGGTTCTGGGCAGGGTCCTTCAAGCACTGGATACGTCTCAAAGAGAGCAACCAGAGCTGGGAAAAGCATAGGCAGATGTCTCCCATGTACCCAAAGACCTTTATCCCAGTCTTACCAAGGAAAAGGCCTTTGAGCTCTAGGTAAGAATTTGCAGGCCCAGAAAATGACAGTACTGACATATTCACATTTGTGTCTCAAAACAATGCTCGTTATTTCACAAATAACAGATTTCCATGTCCAAATCCAACCAAAAGCAGGTGTAGTCCAGTGGTTTCTGTGCAACCACATGTGCTCATGCCAAACTATTTATTGCTACTTAAAATTTATTGCATTTTTAGTCCTCCATCTCGAAACTGCTTTTGTTCAAAAATTCCTTTTAAATCCTTCTATGCCAACTGGATAAATCAAATCTGACAATTAAAATGGCAAATTGTTCAGAACCTCAGAGTTTCCACCTGAGGATCTCCAAATACTTTTGGAACTTAAACACTCTTAATTACTCCCATGCTTCTTGCAAAAAGCAAAAAAAAATAAAAGCATCCTTTTAAATTCTCTTTTTACAGATGAAAAACTGAAGTCCTGGGAGCCCCAAATAGCCTGCTAGGAAGCTGCTTGCCCCGAAGACTCCTTATCCACTAAATCAGAGGCAGGGCTGGGAAGGGAAACCGGGAGTTTCAGCAACTCTCAGTCCTCTTGTTCTCACCACTTCATCAAACAACAGGCACAGCAATGTGATCATGCAGTTGTCAGTGTTTTCCCTCAAGGGGCTGGACAGAAGATGATGAAAGCATTTGATCCACATGTGAGCACTGAACGGTATTGTTCGACACTGAAAATTCAGACATAAATAACTGGCTTGTTTGGAGTGAGTAAAAGGATGTCTGTGTTTGCAGGAATCTCACAAGAGGGAGTAAAGAACCAGGGTGTTCCTTTTCTTTTATTATTACCTTTTTTATTTCTTTTGTAGCAGTGGCTGGAAATAACCCATCAGCCACAGGAGCTGCTCCCGCTGCTGCTGTGGCAGATGGCAAGCAGGGCTCGAGAGCAGGGCTCTGCCTCGGCGGGGCTGTGTGGGGAATTCTGCAGCGGGAAGAAACAAGGCGAAATGTGCAGGCTGCCGTCTGCATTCAGATCAAGCGCTGTCTGTTGCTAGCAGCACAAGTTGTTCTGAAAACAAGAGTCAATCATCTGTAGCCTTATTTCTGTACATTTCCTGCAGGGGTCTCATGAAATAAATGAGAATAAATGTAAGGGCGAGAGTTCCTATTAGGAGCAGCCTCATCAGCATCACCCAGCCAAGCATTTACGTCATCAGCATGCTAATTTAATCAGACCTGAGCAGTGATGCTATAAATGGATTACCATCCCAGCTAGTGTGGTTACCGAGGTAACTCAGCCCTTTGTGCCACAGATACAATCGGCTTAATGATAATAAAAACCTCAGCACAAATGAAACAGAAGGAAAAGCCTGACAGGGCTGACGCATACACGACCCTTTCTCTCCTCTCACCCCTCCCCTTCCCCAACCTCAGCCTCTCACTGCAATAAAATTAAGTGCTGCTGTGATCTGTATGCACAACATTCCCATAGGGAACACGCAAGTAAATAGAACCCGCGGAAATAATTAATACAGGCCAACAACTGATGTCGTCAGCACTACTTAGTCATTCCTCCAGCCCTGAATGGCAGAGGGACACGCAGACAGAAACGCTGCACGGGCAGATTCCAAAGATCCTGCAAAGGGCTTCAGAGAAGTGGCTGCTCCCCCCTGTGCAGCATTAATTATATCAATGGAGTGCTTGGACCAAGAGCTGACTGCAATGGTGAATCCAGCCATTGCCTGTCCCTGCCAAGGGAGAGCAGCTCCACACCATCTCCTGCTCTGCCAAAACTGGAGGTGACCTGGGACTGGGCATTCCAAAGGCCAGGGAGAAATTCAACTGCAGTGACACCAGTCCAGAAGCGGAGGTGACCTGGTCCTTTGCAGGAGCGTTGAAATGGGGCTCTGGGGTTTCCTGCATTCACCCAGTTCTGCAAAACCAGCAGCCTACTCACCTCCCAGCTTAGCTTGGGAAAGAACATTCCTTGGAAAATGCTAGCCTCAGTGGGCTAAAAGGCAGTGACCACGCCTTAAAATGGACAGCAGGTCATACTCTTCAGCTCCCCTAGCTCTTCTCCTGATGGAGCACCAAGTTCCCTGTGGATGCTGAATGCCAAACATTTTCCTACTCAGATGCCAAAGACCAAATTTCCCATAGCATTCAGGATTTGATTTTCTCTTCCTCCTACCCAATATCTCAGCAACTATGAGCAAAACCACCAGCATCTAAGTGCTCAGCTGCCACAGCAGCTCAGGCATTTCACCTGCCCTTACTGCAAGTCACCATATCCTCACCTAAAATGCTTCACCTGAAAGCACTGATCGCTTCAACCGGATCAGGAGCGCACACCATAACCTTAAGTCTATCAGGCTCCTGGTGGGTATTGCTCCAGTCCAGGCAGGATCTTAAGGGATTAGCATGAGATCAACAACTTTTGGTGGATCACCTGAAGTGCAATGAATTCTCCACTGCCAGTCACACAAACACATGCATCAGATTTGCTGGCCTTGCAAATATCAAAATGCAGCTCACACAATCTTTGGAAAAAATCCAGAGAGACTTCCCAACGTATACAACTGGACATGTACAGAAATAGCTGTGCCCTTGCCTTCGCTTCACAGATTAAAAGCATTCTGTGTGTGCTCATTCCTGAGGGCAGCTCATTTCACCTATGTGACACTATCTCAGCAGCCCAACCCAGCACTTCTCCACTGAGTGGAGGTACCCAAGTGTTTGGACTCAAGCATAAGTGAGATCAACGCTTCAGAAGAGAAAGCTCTTTCTGAAGTGGCAGAACCCCAGCAAAGTCAAAGCTGCTTCTGTGAACTGCAGCATGTCCCTGCAATGAGCAATAATAGCAGAAATGTCTACAGAAAAGACACATTCAGGCTCATCCCTTGAGAAATCTCACTAAATACTTTCTCACTCCTCCACCACGCAGAAGAGCACCAGTCCTCCCGGGAAATTTATTACATACTTCTAGAGAAATAGCTAAATAATTCCTTTAGGAGCCCTTTTAGATCAGATTACAGGAGTACACTTTTCCCTGGAAGGGAGAGAATCCTATGCAAATAACACCAAATTACTATGGAAAATTACGTTCTTGGCTGGAAACACCTGGCTTACTGAAAGCATGGAGCTGTGTGTCCTGATCTAACTGTGCCCTCGTGGTAGCCAGGCAGGTGAGATGCAAATAACCCCAGGAAAGAGTCTGGGGGGATAAAAACCCTCAAAGCAGAAGGCAGGCGGCAGAGCGCCAGAACGCACAGCTCTGGAAATGGCGCGGCTGTTGATGTGAGAAGGAAGCCATCACCTTTGCTTCGATTTAAAAGTCATCGTGACAGCTTGAGACATTGTAACATTTAAGTGACACAGTGACAGCTTGATCCAGTCAACAATCGCAATTCACAGACGTGCTCTAAACACAAACCCCGCTTCCCCGGGTGCAAAGCAGCCGCTCAGTTGGGAAAGGCATGCATCCAAAGGGAGACTTAACATTAAAAATGTTCTTCCAGGATCCTCACTTGGCCAGTTATTCTGCCTGCATGCACTGTGCTGGTGAGACTTAGACTCTTAGACACGGCTCTCTCCACCCCTGTGGCACAGAAAGGATATGAGCAGGCTGGTGGATAGAAAGAAAAGGAGAAGAATTGGCATCAGTGTCAAATGTTCCATTAGTTTCAATGGCAGCTAACAGGTGTGCAGAACTTCAGAGAAAGCCTTTCTGCCACAATCAGGTGAAAACTGGACCATGCAATGTCCCTTTACCCCTGCTCCTCTGACAGCCAGGTGGGCCCTGAGGTGGTTGTAGCGATGCAGGGCTATGCAGAACAGCCCCAGCTCACTGCAGGTGTCCCAGCCACATTAAAAAGAGAATTAGACGTTCACTAAAATTTACAGTACACTTCTAACCTCTTTATAGTTAGGTGTTTGTTCTCTTGGCCAGGGAGTTACAACTAATGGGATTTTGGGCCTAATAATGGCACCTTTTTTTTTTTATTTGGCCTGCCCAATGTCCTGCTTATACAATTTAGTGCTGTGGAACAATGCCAGAGTAACAATCCCCAGGCACCAACATCTTTCTTGGCAGATGCAGATCAGCCAGCGCTGGCATTTCTTTCCCTGAGGTGTGGCCTTTTAGGTCCCCACAGCACATCTGGGAGGGACTGTGCCGAGCCACTCTGGACATGACTTTTCAACATAGTAGGATTTCTGGGCATTTGCAAGTGAGTTCTAATCCATGGACCAGCTAGACAAATTACAAAAAAGGAAATACTGGAGAATATGCCCACAAAAAAATGAGTACTAGGCCAAACCCTTATTTCATCCCTTACAACTGTAATGGTAAAGCTCTATTGTGCCTCTTCCTGCTGCCCAAAGGTCTTGTCACCCACAGGCAACATTAAAAGAATGATTTTAGATGTTACTGTCATTAAGAACATGACTCTTCAGTGACCCACAGAAGTACAGCACCACAACACATGCTTACCAATGGTCACCCCTCCACATAGTCTAATGCATTTTAAAAACAAGTCTGCTCTCTGCAACCAAGCTTCTTTCACTGTTTCAGGTTGTCTTAAAAACAAATTAAATAAATAAAAAGCTGAAATACTTTCAGAGCTTTTGACTTCTTAAAAACGTATTTTATACTTAAGAAATATTAAGACATCCTGTAAAGAGAAACCAGCGGCTACAGAGCTCACTGCCTTTGGAACATCTGCTCTGATTTGCAAGTTCCTCAGATAGCAGAGGAAGCCAGAAAATGAAACCTTCGGTAATGGCTCCTTTCCAAGCCTTTATGGGCAGCGGCTGGGCACTGAATTTTCTTAGAGAGAAAGCAAGGCATCCCTAGCTGTGGCTGTGCACAAAGGCAGGCAGTGCCTGCAAGGCAGCTCAGGACCTGCTCAGACCAGGTGTCTGGGGGGACTGTGCACTGCCCCTGCCTGAGCCCCCCCAGACTCCAGCTCCCCTGGGAATGGGACCTGCTCAAGGCAACCCCTGACGATGCAGTATGACCTCTCTTGAGTAAATCTTAGTTTGAATGTGACCTCAGGCAAATGTTCAGTCCAGTCCTCTCCCTTAAGGCAGGACTGACCCTGCCGAAACCGCTCCAGAAAGACCTTTGCACAACCTGATCTAAAGTCCCTCCAGTAATCAATGACCTTCTGCTCTTCCATGCCATCTTCTTCTGGGGTTACCTATCCCTCCTACAGCCGTTTTACCCTAATGGCTAATCTAAATCTCTGGCTGGATTTTAAGTCCCAGACATTGTGCTTTCCAGTGCAGATGTGTGATTCCTTTCTTCTTTGCAGCTGGAAGCAGACAGACCCTGAACAATTAGGAGGCAAGAACACCCACAGGGAAGATGTTATTTACATAAACAGGATCACAATGTGTGCATGTTTATATATTTATTACTTATAAAAAAATACTGCAATCTCTTTTCTTTTCTAATTAAAAGACCCAGTTTGCCCTGCTGCACAATTGCTAAGCAGATTTAAAATGGGGACTTCAGTAGCTATTTTATGGCTAATCAAATGAGTAAATATAATGATCTGCTCCAATTCCCATTCTGATTACACAGTGTAGCTATTTCATTCCCTCAATAAGCTCCTTGCACCCAAAAAGAATAGTTTAACAAGCTTCAGAGCAGAATGTTAGGCTCAATTTCTCTAAAGGGTAATAGAGTGGGAGTGTCTGTATAATTAGCTTTGTTGGGCTCCCTCCCTCACTGTACGATACATTCTATACAGAGCTTTCACTGTCTCTCCAGGTCTTCATGCTGAAGCAGAAAAATAATGCAGAGCACATTAGAATCATACTGGTTGCACAGAGGAGTTTTGAAAGACAGAAAAAGAGCTGGATAAGTGCTGGCTAATTCAACCCAAAAGGGCTCAAGTTTTAATTTAGCTTTAGCAATAAAAGCACACATGTTCATGTACGTAGCTTATTCATCTCTAATGTATTGAACTCTTAGATGTTTCTGGAAGTTAAGATCTGCCAGACTACTAACACACTGATCAAATCAGAGTATAAATCACTGAAGTACACTCAACAATTTCTTCTCTGCATAGAACTTGAAATTAAATTAACAGCACACAATCTATAATGCAAAACATTACCTAACACATTTGGAAGAGTCTGATGCTGGATTTCCTTATACAAAATAAAAGTATTTGATACACTGATTTTTCATGGCAAGAAACAATTTTTTACATAAGCTAGCAAAACTGTAATATTTTTGTGCTTGCAGAAGAATTTTCAGCTGGAGATTTGAAAATCCTTTCTGAAGTCACTCAGCCAGGTGGGATATGTTATTATTACCACCTCTGTTTTACAGATGGAAAACTTAATGCTAGAAAAATTAAAAATCTTACTGAAAATAAAGAGACATGTCAGAGATCTGTGAGGAAAGAGAGAACAGCAGATCCCATCTTGTTCCAAAGTACTGTGGCTGCATCAGACCTCTCCCAAATCAGTCACCCTGTATCTCTCCTATCACATTGTACTGGCAAGCATCAGAGTGCCCATGGATACTGTCTTTGGAAACTATCCACAAAAAGTTTGGCAAACAGATCAAAATCCAGTCAAACTGTTTAATCCTGCAATGACTGGGAAAAAAAAACCCCGAACAAGTAAAACCACCAAAACAAATCAGAAAAAAGCAGGGCACTATGGAAATTGCTCTTAAAGTCCCACAGCCGAATCACAGACTTCACCTCTAATAAGTCAAATCCACAGTTAAGCCATTGCTTCCAACTAAGTCAACAGCAAATAAAAAATAAAAGAACACAGGTCCAATAGCCACTTCCATTTTTTCTAGCATATAAGATTACCAGTTTGCAGTTAAGACAGCAATACCTGATCAGAAACAAATGGATACTGCACCTAAATTTTTCACATTCCTCTGAAATAACTAAGTATCCCAGGAGCCTTGAGCCCTGAAAAGAGACAGCTAAGACTCTGATTGGTGCAAACAGGAGGAATGATTGTTCTCACTTCCAGTGCTAGAAAGAAGCAATGGGAAACCACCCTTGTGGGAGGCAAAAGGGAAAATATCAAGAATAAGGTGGGTCTGCCCCACCTCCATTGAACTTCTTTGCTATGGGATGTTTTAAATTCCAGAGATTTAGATGACCTCATAAAGCAATTGGATGATCTGATGGAGGAAAAATCCCTGACTGAATATTAAGGAAGACATAATTTAAATCAAGCCAGCTTTCTGTGAACGCCAAATTCTTAGATAAAGGGAAATATTCTGGGGCAGTGTAGATATGAATTTGCACCACTCTTGTCTTCTTCCTTTGGTATTTACGGGGAAGAACACTGAGCTGGGGTGACCATTCATCTGAAACAGGGTGGGCAAGGTCAGGTTCTCCATTTCAGGCCTATATACCCTGACATATGAGGGAATGATACTGAAAAGCAAAGGTTTAAATTCCAGTTTCTCATGCAGGCAGGTTTGTTTTCTAGAAACCAGACTTGTGCTACTTCTGTCTTTAAAAAAGCACCAGCAGCTGACCAACACTATAATGATATGAGTCTGGACCAAACGGATTTAAGTGAATACACTCCAGATTCAACTTCCCTCCAAGCTCAGTTGCAGACAACAAACCCTACAAGCGCATTTATCTGAGTCCAGGACACCAAAATGCTTTCATCAAATGAGCCAAGCCAGAGATGAAGTGGAGTCTTCACAACAGCCAGCATTTGAGACACTCAAGAAAACTTGACAGGTAAATAAGATACTAAAAATTCCCCAGAGGACAATCTTCCAACAGTGAAATTGCAGTGTCTTCTGCACAGAAGTCCAATTAATGGAGTCAAAAGCATGTGATGGAGCCAGTGCTGGATGCACTGGGACATCCCCACCCAATGCATCTCCAAAGGAGGTGACAGTTCTGAGCACTAATCTTTACTGTCTCCTTTTTACCATTCTGCACTTGTGTGCAGGAAAAATTCCCAGCTGTTGGGCACAACATTCCACTTGCAAAGCCAGTTCAAGCCTCTTTGCAGAACAAGAGGATCACCTTCAGGTTTCCTTGGGTCATTAGCTTACAGCTCCTCAGGGGTGTACAAGCAAATTGAGGGACCTGTTTTGGATGCATAGGGAGTTCTTAAGTTGTTCAGGCAGAGAACAGCTTAAAAACAGAGAACAGCACCTTGGTGCTGTTGACTCTGCCAACATAGCCACAGAGAAAGGTGGAACAGCTGCACAAACTTGCAAGGCTGTGCTCAACATAAGACTTGGAGAGAGACACCTTATCCCAATCCGCCCATGCTGCTGTCACAGAAGAGTGGACAGAATAAAACCCCAGTGGTCCAGATGAAAATACTAGAGGTCACAAGCAGTACATCACCTACACACCCCCCCTGCACCAGGTACGGGACATTCATCCAAACACCGCACACTGAGCAGGTGGGCAAAGAAATGGGAGTTTTCCCTACCTAACAGAAGAGCAGCCCAGAGGCAGAAGATGGCTCAGCCGAGGTTACACAACAGCAGGTAGAGGTCTGGCAGTCTCAGGGACATATCTATAGCACAGGACTGAGAACAACATACCTCCTTCTCAGGTTCAGGGTGGGACTTGGTTAAAAGAAAGTCCAGGTTAGTGAGAGATGCTTCAGACTGAGCACTTCTTTCCTCCCCGCTCTTTCCGTGTAGCCTTACTATCTTTAGTAAGCTAAAAGGAAACAATTATAAAGCTGATGCCAATCAGTCCAACCTGACTTTTCTCATAGTCAAAGTCCCAGATTCTTACCCAGCAAAGCTCTGAAAAATGTATCTGAGAACCCTGCAGGGTGCAGCAAGGAAAGCCCCTTCAGGACTCAAGCTGCTATTTTACATCAAGACACATTTTTAGCCTATAATTTTATCTCTTCCATCTCTCCCCATTGCTTGAAATTAAAATAAACATGGACCAGGGCCTAGGATTTTATTTTATCTGTCACATATTGCTATCATTAAACACACTTGAAATGAGTGGGTTTAGTTCAAATAAAACTGTCTCTTCCCTCTCCCTTTCTCAGCTCAACAAACATAAAATAGGAAACTGCACTCCAATACATTCAAGAAGCAACACACGTTACATCATGAGTAGATGATCCATCTGGCAGGCTGACATGGTAATAAGTTTGCTTAATTGTCAGGTCAGGCATATTACAGACCCAGTCTGTCAGTCCTTTTATTACAGCTCTGTCTGTACTGGGGAATTTCAGCCTCCTCGCACTCTGTATGTGCAGACGTGGAATGCATCCATATGGTACGAGGACATATGCATGGACACATATATGAAGTGTCACTCAGAACAAGGAGATTAAATTAAGAAAGGAAATGCTGAAGTCAAATAGCTCTTAGCAGCTGTATACATTTCAGTCTGGAATAATCACCCAAAGAAAGCAATGAGATATTTACATTTAATTTATTTGAAACTGGGCTGGCGAAAGCACTGATTATAGGGGATAATCCAGCACTGCCTCATAAGGAAAACAGCCAGAGATCCTCAGATGTTCCCTCCACTTATACTTTTTAAGCGATCAGCCCATCATTTTGGTTTTGGCTCCACGCAACTCCGACCATGCAGACAGTCTCCTGAGATTGTCCATATGTCCTCCTGAGAAATCACTGAGTACGTTCAGCAAGTGATTGAATTCATCAAATGGATGCTTTGCCTTTAAAAAGCCCACAAAACAAAACAAAAGCCACCTTTTTCCTCCTTTGTTTTTGTGCCTTACCTCATCTCCTTCTCTCCATTAATGAGCTCAATTCTGAAACTACTTCATTTACAGAAAGGCTTTAAGGTGTTCTGAAACACAATTTGTAGGAAAGATGCCAAAAATAAATTGTATTTTCTAGACCTGCCTGCATTTGTGATTTTACATGAGCACGCACACATATGTTCAATATCCAAACAGCAGGTGTTCCCTAAAGTTTTATTGCCATTAGTTAGAAATGACCACATTACTCAACAATGTCAAAGCCAAGTCTTGTCGAAGGCAAGTCTTGCCAGAAAGTCTGATGATTTCCAGTATTAAACAGTCCTGCTTTGGGGTGCTGGCTCTGGCTCTTCCAGATATCTCCAAAACCTAACAGTGATCTACATTTACCTGAAAGAACCACTTAACAATTCATCCTCTGTGTGGTATCTCTTTTCTCAGGAAGCAGACAGTGCTGTCTCCAATATGGTAGCAGCTGTCACTGGGGCCTCACAAAATACCATGATCTTTGTGGTAACCCTTTTCCACAGCCAGATCCCTTGTCTTGCACTTTGGACATGAGCTGCTGATGCAGATTCCAGTCAAAATCTTTCTAGAAAAAGATTAAATATAATTCAAAACAATATCTGTACTATCTCCCTGCTGAACTACACAGTGCTCAAAAAAATCCAGCTGAACAACTGTTCTTCTACCACTTTTTAGGACTGTAAAAGGGTCTTAACTGCACAGATATTCCATGTAATGCACAGTTGATCTTTCTGCAAACCAGCACAGTAATCAGCCCCAACATCTTCTCTTCCCCTCTTGCTAATCATAGCTTGAAGCTGCATGTGCATCCTGGTTTTCTGCTGGATGGAAAGAGAACTGTGCCTCTCATCTTTCTTGAATTCTCCTTGGATCACAAGTCAATGATATTGGAAGAAGGCATCAAAATTGCCTGAGACCCCAGGGTGACTGGAGTGATTGCTGGTACACAAGATGGCAATTCGTCATGGTTCTGAGCTGCCAGGGGCAGGAATGGGCTCTCATCCACATCTTACCAATCAGTCCAGAGGGGGTAACATACTTTGCTTCTTGTCAACCCAGAGAGAAACAACATACTTATGGCAAGACAGCAAAGTCTCTGACCTGGCTTATGCTGGCAGTCAGGTGAGATGATTGCAACAATCCTGCCTGGGAGGCACATAATGCCATGCAAACTGCACAACCTGCCCTTGCCCTTACTGTACTTATGCACACGAAACTACTTCCTTCTAAGTGAAGAATTCATTGTAAGACTCAAAATTATTTTGTTTGGACAGGGAGGAATCTGTATTAGACTGCAAACATTGGCAGAAGTATTTATAACTTCTTCAAAATCTCATTTTTCTGGCTGGGTTCTTTTTTTGTTTAGTTGTTTTGTTTTTGTTTTTTTTTAAATCTGTGGGGGAAGACAGTAATACCCATTGGACCAACACATTCTTGATTTCCCATAGAAACAGCAGTTAGTTAGAGTGCTCACTTTCAGCAGTGAAGCAGCATGTTAGTTTTATCTTACTGTAATATTTTTTTCCATTTCATCCTCTTTTACATACTCATAGAAGTTTCCTATTCACTACTGAAACACCATATGGTGATAATATATGCTAACACAGGCACAGTGACACAGTCCACAAGCCTGCTATTGAGCAAAAGTTGACAACATAAGGCTGAGAGAATTGTAAGTGCTTCCAAGCCACAATAAGTACGTCACCTAATTGCATTTTACTGTGATGCAAAGAAGTCTGAGTCAAGGAAGGAACTTCCTTACAATGAAACTGTAACAGCCTGGAGTAATTTACAGTTACTCGAAGAGCTATAGCAAGGATCTATCAATTCATGGCTTTCGGATACAGGCTAGATGTGGGCTGGGGTTTTTTTCAGCCTAGGCAGCTTTAATATACAGAAAGAGACAATGCATTTCAGCATCACAGTCATCTCTCAAAAGGTTCCAGACAGGAAGGTAAAAGGCCATCAACAAGAGAAAATAAAAACACTGCTTCTCAAACTGTTCACAGATGCCTCTGCCTCTTACTTTAATGAACTAGGTTTTGAACTAGAATATCTTGGAACAATCCTGAGATACATTCAGGCTACAAATGGATCAGGTTTATTTACACACTGGTAGCAGAGTCTGATGTAGAAACTACAGGGCCAGGTCTCACTTTTCTGTGGAGCTCTAGGTCCTTAGGGGAGGCCCTGCCTGAAATGAGGCTGTGAATGGGAATCTGACCTGATCTGCCTTCAGAATGGCCAGCAAGGGCTCCAGGGAGAGGTCCTCCCTCCCTGGCAGGGCAGACCCTTGGAAAAACAGACCATGGAGAACAGGATGGACCAGTGAGTGACAACACTATCCCAGAATGTCACTGATGTCTGTCCAAGGCCCAGTTTTACAATGAGCTGCGAGAAGTATCTCTGTGCCTCAGTTGTCCATCTGCAGAACAAAAGAACCAAACTTCTCCACCTCAGGGCACAACAAGGATAAACACATGGGAAGTTGCAAGCACTCTGCAAACAGGCAGCAGTAAGTAACAAGGACAAACTCACAAATGCCATACTTTAAATGCCAGGGCTTCCCAGTCTGTTTAAGCCTTTACTTTTCAAATTGTATTTAGAAACTACCACTGCAGAAGGCTGCTGCCCTCCTCTTCTAAAGAGAACAGTTCCACAGGAACTCCCATCAACAGGATCTATACCTGCCCTGCAATGGTGTCTGGATAGATTCGAAGCAATCTGAAGGCACACCAAGGCAATGCCCTCCTTGCTGTGAGTGTGATGCATGAATCACAAAGTCATCGCTCCCACTTTGGTGGAAATGGCCTGGGGAATACACCCAGCAGAGTCCACACAAGGAGCAAAGTCCCAAGTGATGTATTGCCATGCAGGTGTTTCTATAAGTTGCTGTGCTGTTCCCTTGGCTCTGAACTATTTCCTTTCCCTAGCAGGGAGGGAAACGCAGCTGGTTCCTCCTGTGTACAGAAGAGAAAAACACAACACAAAAGGAACAGAAACCATAGAGAGCAGAGCAAAGGAAGCCTGATTTCCTATGGACTTGTGTCTTGCGTCTTGAGCAGACTCTGACCCTTCCTGTTCTCATCTGTTACCTCTCCTGACCACCCCCCCGCTTCCCTTCTCCCCCTAGTATTAGCCTTGGCATTTGTCTGTGTGTGTCAGCCAAACAATCCATGTTCCAGGTCAGAGATCCTGGTTACAGCACAGTCTGGAAGAGCAAAAGTTCAGGCTGCCTGCAGGACACGCAGTAGGCTTGGAGCTCGCTGCGCACGCGTGCAGAAGGGCCACCCCACGGGCCAGGCAAGGACAGCCAGCAGCTCCCTGCAGCTCCCCAAGACAGGCATCTGGGTCCCTCCTCCCCAGCCACAGAGCTCTTCACACAGATACCCCTCCCACAGACACACTTAAAAGCGGTCACAGAAATCAAACCATACGTGGGGAGCAGCCAATTGCTGGACACCAATGGGTGCTGGGTAGGAAGAATTAATCAACTGTGCCTTCATTTCAAAACACTCCAGTTATTTCCTTGGCAGGCACTGGGCAGAAGAGTGGCTGCCACACATGGGGAAACCAACACCTTGTGCCAAAGGACTAAGTTCAACTTCCAGCCGTATGCAGGTGGGAAAAACAGATTTCCACTTCTGGAGTGCTGGGAGGTCAGAGAGTGATGATACCGACCCAGGAAACCACAACTTTCAGGGCCCGAGGCTTTGAATCCTTGTAGGTTTGCTGTCAAAGCATCACATCAAGAAAACTGTTGACTGGAAATCACGAAACTGTAGCTGAGTATCAAGCAACATCTTCCCACAGAAGAAACTTAAGGGTTTTTATTTTCCCTGCTTGGTTCACATACTCCAAGACAGAGATGGATGCATTTCCCCACACCTGAGACCTCTTTAAATCTTCCTGACAGGGGTGTTCTCACACATGCTCTGCCCATCTGTTCCCATGGGGCATGAGATGAAGATAAATCCATGACAGTGTGCCCATGGAGTGGCCTCAGCTCCTCTGGTGACTCAGGCACAAACCAAGTCATCTGATCTCCCAGTGCCTTGGTTCCTTCCCTGCCCATGAGACAGCCAGTGTACTTCCCCATTTCAGGGGACAGGGCTGCTGTCATGGTGGTGAATCTGATGCCACCGAAGCACTCAGATACATTGACCCATGCAAGAACAGGAGCAGAGGCTGTGTCCCAACAAAGCACAGGTTCCTGCCCCAGAGGCAGCTGCTCTTTGCTGGCTGGACACACGGACAGCTCGTGAAGTGCACCGCGGCCCTTTGAGGAGAGTGCCAAACCACAGCGAGTGCCAAAAGTCAAGGATGGGGAAATGATGACAGGCTTCCTGAGATGATGGCTTACAGTGGCTCGGTCTCATTGTGGGGAAAAAGACAGAAAACAAAACATAACAATAGGCAGAAGGCCTTGAAAAGCTTTAGAGAATAAGAGCCCTGCTCTCAACCACTCACAGCAAAACAATCACAAATGCAGAATGAGAAAAAGACCAAATTACGAAGTACTATTTGCTTTTTATCACTGTTCACAAAGTAAATGTTTATCTTTATCCATACACAAATTTGAGATGCCTGCACAGATTTTTAAGTCCAATATATCCAACACTAGTCGTCATCTAAAGCTTTAGCCAAACACATAGGCAGAAAACCAAAATGGATGCAGAAAAAGAGAAAGGGAAAAAGGGAAAAGAAAACCTTACTGATATTTCTGTGAACTTTCTTGATTATATATCAGAAAAAGAAACAGCAGGAGTAGTGCTGATTTATTTTCACTCTGATGATAGTACAAGAGGAAGAAATAATACCCTACAAAGGTCACTCTTATCCTGTTCATCTGTGACAGGCTGATAATCTGGGATCTCAGAAAACTTTCTTTAAAAATCTTCACGGACATGCTCTTATCAAAAGGATTAAGGTTTAATACATACCAGCAGATGCAACCGATTCAGGCATCTGCTAATCAGAGCAGCGTCAGTTTGCCGCACGCACCGGCTGGAACTGATGACTGCGGGAAGGTTTCCCTTCCTATAGAGAAAGACCAAATCCAAACATACATGAAATCATCTCTTGGCTATGCCTCCCAACTCACATGTTCGTGGCTGAACATCCCTCTCCTGTGCACGCTCCTGCCTGCAGACAAGTCAGGGATGGCAGGACAGACGTGCTGCTCACAGCCAGTGCACCCACAGTGATCCTTCCAGAAAGCTCCAGCCCTGGGACCACCTCAAACGCCACCCACATGGGGTAGGAAGTCACTCCGCCTTTGGAGAGGGGAACCACAGGAGGAAGGGTTTCTGGATGTGGAGGCTTTGCATTTTGGGTGCTGGGAGGAACCTACTGAAATTGCTCCAGATGGGATGTTTCCTTTCCTACTTTCAGTAATCCACTCGGATTTTCCAGACAGCACAAAGCCAGCGTGCTGCAGCCAGAAGCAGGAGCACAGCTCTCAGAACATCTTCAGAACAGCCCATGCAATTCCTGATATCCACGACTACGGCAAGAGTGTCACAGCCCACTGAGAACAGCCATAGTCAGCATCCTGCAGTGAGCCTGCACAAGCCCTCTGATGCTGCTACAAGGGCTGGAGCTCACCAGCTCAACGCCAGCTTGGGCACACCACTGTGAGAACATTTCTGTTCGTGTCATCCCTCTGTGACCACATGAGCCATCCAAGTCAGCATAACAGCAGCACTCACAGCCTTCAGGAAAAGCACTGTGTAGCACAAAAGCTCTGGAGTAGCTGGATGGTCCTACTAAAAGGTCATCAACCCCATAGGATGGACAGTGGATGCTTCTCAGTTTCAGGAGATGAGCTTATTTCCAATGAGCCCCTATGTCCTACAACAAAGAATTCAAAAGCCTACAAAACCCAAAACACACAGACCTCAAGAGAACAAATACAAAGAGCCTCTTGCAACTGGGAAAGCCCTGCATGGCTACCGTGCTGTGCTGCTGGACACTGAAGACTCTTTGGCAAAGCTGTGCAGGTGCCCAGCAGTTAGATGGGCTCAGACCAGCAGAATGAGGCCAGGAAACTTTTATTTACCTCAAATATCATATGTGAAGATGGCAGAAGCTAAGCCGTCCATTTCAGCCCAAAGTGAACATCTGAAAAAGCCATATCCCCCTGAGTCCTGTAACTGAGGAACCAAAAAACTTTCTGTCACGTAAATGCTACAGGAGGGAGGAATTCATTCTGAACCCACCAAATCAATCTCAATCTGCTTGTATCCCTAAATTTTCTTTCTTAAAAGAAATAAATACATTCCTGATAGCAACTGGGGTTCTGTAAAATGCCCTGTGGACTGCACTTCCAAAATCCTTTTGGTGCGAACCAACCCAAGCAGACAGGCTCAGGCAAGTACCAGGAAGAATGAAACTGACTCTGAGCCTGGACTAGAAAATTTGCACAGACTGTTTTGAGTTCAGATTCAGTGATCTGTTTTTCACAGAGCCTCAGAGCCCAACCCAAGAGCAATCATAAGGATCTTTCTCAAAGCTGGGGGAATGTGCTTCCCCTTGCTGGGCTGGAAGCTTTAATCATGGCTGGAGACACAGCTCTGCACAAACCAAGCTAAAACACCTGACCTCTCAGCTGTGCATTCCTGATGCAGCTATAAGTGGAGCACTACAATTAGAAATTCAGATGGAAGAGACCTCCTAGGAGTCTTCAGCACTCAATATTTTGCCTTATTTTGTGGTTTGCCATCGTACAGCTGAAACTGTTCAATCCTGTCCCACCACTCTGCAAGAAAATACATCCATTGCCTTTTCATTGCTTTTATTATCCCCAAATGGTTATCAAAAGAAGTGACGGAATAACAACCACCACTGTCAAATATTTAAATCCCTTTTAAATTCCAGTCATTACAAGACATTATTTCCCAGAATGCTTGAAACTTAATGAAAACGTATCACTGATTTTTTTATTTACTTTTTTTTACATTTTTATTGTTCTGTAGCTCACATTGAGAATGAGCCTCTTTTCCTTCAAAATACTGCTCACTTTGACTTAAAGTGTTGGATAGTGACAGATGTCTAGTACTGGGGGCAATGACACAGGCATGAATCCTTAGATATCTTGCCCAACTCTGCCTTCATGTTCCCCACCTGTTTGCACAGCCACGTCACCTAAAGGCCTTCAACCCAGACCAAGGTTCCACATCGCTACATGCCATACACACGGGGAGTAAGAGGCAAATCACGTTGAGGAGGTTGCCAAGCTACAAGGACAGAAGAGATTTTGAGAGGAAGACGAGGGGAAACACTACATTCAAGGTCATTTAGCACAGCAGTGGGTGCTGGGAATGAAACAGGTCTCCAGAGCGCCAGCCCAGCTCCCTCTGGGATCAAACTGACTCTGAGAGCTGTACACAAGTAGATTTCATCTTGACCATGGTGCATGGTCAAACGAGATTTTTTTGCTATTTAAATACTTCACAAATATTGGCCGCAGAGCATTTGCTTTTAGAAAAACCTTAAACACCATCAGACCAGGTACATCTTATTACCTGGTACACCTCCCACAAAGTGCTATTTTGCCAAACAGACATTCTGTTGGAAATTCGGGATAAAACTCAGGAGTTTCAGAAGGTAGGTGTCCAATTCCAGACAAAGCAATCATCATTCAATACATAATTCACAGCAGGGACAAAAAATCCTGAGCTTACGTGTACTGCTATTTCCAGTATTTCATTTTCACAGTCTCTGCTGGAAGCCGTTTCTCCAGAGTCACAAAGTTTTCTTGTTTTTAAAACATGCAAACATTTGTTTTATGGGCTGAAATTTGGCATGTTTGGTTTGGGCTTGTTTTTGGTTAAGGTCTTGCCGCACTGATCGCTTACTCAAGGATTTAAGCAGAACAGGCAAAAACTGGGGGAAATGCCCTTTAAAAGAGGAGTCAGATGACCACAGCACTCACTAGGCTTCTACTCAGGGGGTTCACACAATTTATGACTTGCCCCAGCTCCCATCCATGGAAATTATACACCTAATATCTTGTCTTTTACTAATGCCTCCTTTTACTAATGAAAGACACAGTGAGTTCTCTGCCTCTGAACTTTCCAAAGAGTTTCTGCAATTTAGAGGGTGTGATATGTACACAGAAGCACATTGCAGCTACACAAGAGGAGCTCTGTACTTTACTCATCACACTAGGACTTCCAAACTGCACCAAACAGGAGGAAAACATTAATTAGATTTTTTTCACAATGCATCTGCAGTTCTTCCAACAACACCCGAGGCAAGCTAAACCTCATATGCCACTGCAGTCATGGCAATTTTGAGATCATCTTGGTCATCTTGTCCATTTCAATTTACTGTACCAGAGGGATAGAACTGGTCATGCTGGTGAAGGTCATGCAGATCCTTTCTAAAACTTCAGTTCTAGCTGTCTTTAAATACAGTCTCTCGTACGCGACCTCTCATGACAGAAAACATTCTTAGATGCTGCTGCATTGAGGCTAAAGATGACAATTTAGTCTTGTAATTTTCTATACTTTTAGGTATGTGCAATTTTGAAAGGAAAAAACTTGCATTTAATCACTTCTGACTGCTTCTGTGATTCAGCCAGAGAGACTTTTGCTTGCAAGACATGGACTCAGCCCAGGTCACCTTTGCTTTCCTACTCAGCTGCCTTGAATTAGGCAGGACCACGAGGTACCAGGAGGGCACTACTGACCACAGGTGTCCAAACCCTCTCCCTGCCTTCTATTAATGGTGGTCAGTTTCAGCTTTTGGCAGTGTCCTTGTCACCTGCCCGGCACACAAAAAATGTTATCAGAGTGACACCCAGGTAAGCAATGCAGGGATGGTGCAGAGATTCATACTCACCCTCCTCAACACTCCTCACATTCACACTCCTCAACAGCAAGGGCTAAGGGATGATGTCTGAGGTTGATGCTGGCCCATCCTTTCTGAGAAACATTACATTCCTCTGTGTCAGAGGCACCCCCTGGTGCAGTGTGTGTCTTTTTAATCTTGAACTCATACCAAGGATCAAAAGAGCTTCCCTTTGTGTGAATTTATGCCAATGGGCAGCGTATGTTAAATAAACTGCTTGTCATTACCCTATCACTCCTACTCTAGAGAGAGAGCACTATGTTACGATTTATCTTACGTTGCTTTAAAACTGTCTTGAAGATAATATAAAAAAGAAATGTAACAATAAAATTTCTCTTATTCCAGAATAGGAGTATCCCCAAGGGCAAGGTATTCCTATAAAATTATTATAATGCTTTAACCGCGTAAGCACAACCGAAAACGTCTTCTCTGAAAACAAGTCGTAGCTCTTTTTTCCTATCTGCAGCCATTATCCTGATAAATTTGGGAAGGTCAGCTAAGGTGTAATCCAATAAATGTGCTGATGTTCTGAGTAAGTACCTTACAATTTGCAGCCTAATCTATTATCCTACTATAAGACCATCAAATGACTCACCAGTTTTAATACTTAGTACAGATCAAACAAAGGAAAATATCAAAGCTTTACGTTCTAGTTCCACCTTTCAAGGACTTGTTTGAGTACTCTTTAATTACAGCGGATAATACATCCAGCTCTGGCATTTTCCTCCTCTAACAGCTCTAGTTAGAAGTTGCTGTAGCAGTACTTTTCACAGGACATCATTACGTTAACCAAGAGATGCTGAAAAGTCAGATAACCTGAACAAACCAAGTTGGGATTTGATCCCAGAGGTGGAATTCAGCTTCTTCTGCCCACCAGATCACACAGTGTGTAGTGCACCTGGGAACCTCACCATCCAGCTGCTCCTGGGTGCAGGACACAAGTCTGCAGAGCCTCCACCCGAGATGTTGGCAAAAAGCCACGGAAACAAGCATGTGCGTGCTCATGGAAATGAGCACGTCATCTTGGAGGGTGATGAACTTCAGAAGTCATCAAGTCCCAAACTTGGGCTATGACTTCAAAACCTCCAGAAACTCAAGTGCACGTGCAGAAGTTTGCATTTGAATGCTGTGATTTTTTTTTTTTTTTTAAAATGGTAAAGGCGTAAAATAAAAGTGAAAAAACAACCTATTCACAGAATCCCAGATCCCAAAGGAAGAAGCATCAGGAAACAGTTGGCACCACTGTCATCAAACTGCAGATGCTCCGTGAAGTGGGTACAGAAGTTACATGTCCCTACAAAGGTGTTGGAGCTGACTGTGAACATTGCCGAGGAAAACGGGGAGCACAAATCTCTTTCACCCACCTCTGGCAGTGTTTTGAGTCTATGAAGCATTCCCCAGTAACACTGTGCATTGCTGTGTGTTTGGCCCATGCAAACAAACTGAACACGGGTTATTCACCACCATGCCTGAGCAGAACTCCTCTCATTTATGGCAACAACAAAAATCCACTGAGAAAAGGGCTGAATTGTATCTGGTTTACATTGTTGCTCTTTTTGACTGACTAACCCAAATTAGACTATTCTTCAAGGACAAGTCTGTAAGTTTATGCAGTAACTGTACACATGCCACTAAAATGAAAGATGAGTTTATAGGGAGGTCCCTGCAGAAAGGATGGAAACCAAGAGCCTCTGTGTGCAGGAGGACACTTCCAAAAGAGCACAAATCTGATTTTGCTCTGCTTTTGCTCCACTGGCAGACTTGAACAAGAGCAAATCTAAAGAGACTCCAATCACTAATTTAGTTCTGCTCCAAAAGTATCACTTCTCAGTTACTTAAAAGAAATGCAACAAAATAAAAAGCCAAAAAAGACACAAACCAAAGAGAAGGCTTGTATGGATAGTGGGTGTGCACTCATCACTCACCCAGCCCTTTGATACTTTTGCCTTTTGGGGCTTTACTGAGAGAAATACAGCATGCATATAGCTGCATACAGCCTACAGACCCACATACATGTAAGAAATGAGACCAGTCATGAGACTAGGAAGGAAAGACAAAGCACAAACATATCTAGGAAGATTTTATGAGATCTCAAGAATTGCCCTTTTTAAAGTGCCACTGGGGTGTCACCACTTCCTCTGATAAATAGATGACATCTCACCAGAACTTAAATAGCTCCACTCAAGCACTACCTAGATGAGTGACAAAAATTAGCCAAGTCGCTGTCACCCCTGCAGTCCTCGTCTAGACACAGCAGAGAAGTGCGAATTCCAGTCTGCCTTGCTGGGCTACAGCCACCCTGACAGCTGAGCTCCGATCCAAGCCACTTCGTGAGATGCGGCTATCTGGATCCTTCTGGCAGCGCGACAGACAAAAGTTAACAGAACAGAAAAACAACAAGAAAATAAAAGCACAAAAGTACTTGTGAATTGAGCAGGTTTTAATTCACAAGTCACTGTTGGTTGAAAGTTGAGGCGAATGAAATGCCATTTTTTGCAAGTATTTTTCAAACAATCTCTGTGGCAATCTGACAATCGGGATCAGAGGCCCTTTGCTCAGAGGTGCGGCAGCTTTTGAGCCGGTGCCCCCTCAGAGCAGCTGCGCCCTTCTCCCCATTGACAGCCACATCTGGATGCTATCAGGAGGAACTGGCAGGCCTGCTCGCAACAAATACCAAGCACTTAGCAAATTGACTCCAGAAGTCGACGCTGGCCCCTTTCCCACTGTGTGTTTACGCAATGTGCCACTAACCTGTTGAGTCCGAGGTTTGTATGGAGAGCTGCTCTCTAGGTCGGCCAGGATGCTGGTCAGAGAGTCGATTTCTGCATCTAAACTGGACCGCCTCTCCTCAAGTGTCTTGCCACCAGGATTCACCTTAAAGAAAAAAGAAAAGTTCCAGTTATTCAAACCACTTGGCCTGGCACATGGTTTCTTACTATCCTCACGGAGCTGCACCCATGCCCAGCAATAACTCTCGGGTTGCAGGGACAAACATGCTGAAATCCTATAGCTCTCTCCAGAACCAACAGCAAGCCTCCATCTCACAGGAATTTATGCTGCTTTGGGGCTTTTCTTCATGTATTTGCCACAAGGGTCCCATTGTGTTAAACTGACTTGGAGGATTAGCAATTCAGCAGTCTGCTGCCGAGCTGAAGAGGCAGGACAATCTCCATGCCGTAAGATGGAGAAGATGTGTTTTAGAAGGATACCTGCCTGGAAAGACAGAGCTGGGGACAGGCTTGGAGCACCTGGATCCTGAGAGTGTCTCTTCTGCCATGTTCTCATCCCAGGCAAAGCACAAACAGAACAGAGCTACAAGCCACAGTAGCCAGTGACGGGCCACATGCATCTATTCTTATTTTAAATCAATTCTTGGTAGGTGTACCTGTCTGATTCAATACCTCTTCACAAATTCCGTCTGAAAAATGAGTTCCTTCAAGGAGGAGTGAACAAGTTCAATCCATTTCTAGCAGATTGAAGGTGAAAGGTGTGATTTGCAACAAGCAGTCACAAAATAACATAAGTAAAGTCCTTGTGAAAAGGCTTTTATGCAGGAAAGCCCATGCCCAGAGCAAAGGCCAACATGCAGCCAGGACCCTTTCTAATTCAATACATTTTGCTTTCTTTCTGCTTTCAAAACAGCCCAGTCCCATTTGCACCCAGGCTGGTAGGGATGCTCACTTGGAAGGGAAGAGACGTGAATTTTCACCACCACCATCATCACCCATCCCAAAAAGCAAAACCCAGAACTCAGCACCACAGCAGAGTATGTGACCTTCAAGCCACTGTTTAAGGGCAGCACCGTAATCCCTCCTAGAATAAGCATTTTTAAAGAGGACTCATTCACATGTTTTGTTTTTGATAAATCAACCTAGCCCAAAACCTCTGGGAAGGACCTTTGTGCTGTACAGCCTAACCCAACAGCGGGACCTCTCAACAGGGCACAAAGGCAGGTAAAGGCTAGGAAACATCCTCCTCAATGTTTTCACTGCTTTGGGAATTAGGCAGCTCCATTGGGAATGGGAAATTTAAGAAAATCAGATGAAAATCCCTGCCATGGGCAAAGAACTTGCCAGGGGCTAGCCCTACTGAGCTAGCCCACCACCAGGGCACGCACAGAAACCAAAGCTCGTGAGCCAAGTGAAATATTACACTGAAAGTCTTTCCTCAACCTGAGCTGGTTTTCTTCTGTTCTTCCATGTCTTCCTTATCTGCAAATCCCCCGACAGGACAGAGTCTCTCTGCATACATGCAACCACAGAGCTCAGTGCAGAAGAGCTCATTCAGAACTTGATGACGTCAATAAGAAAAATACTAAAGAATTACCTAACAACTCATCTAATTTCAACTGCAAAACCCGTTCAGACCATACCAGCACCTTCCCACAGACAATCCAGCTCTGTTTGCCTTCACTCTCACCAAGTTACTTCAATTTTCCAAGCCAAAAATTTGCCTTTTCCTTTGGCTCACTGGCTGTTCCAGATAGTTTTTATTTAAATTTCATTTTAGGAGCAGTCGATCATTACCTGTTTTAAAGAATTCCCAAGTCACCAATCTGATACATAAATGGCAAGTTGGTCAAAGAGAGATAGGCTATGCAAAGTAGGCAGTCCCTGATCTGCCAAACTCCTACATATTGAGGCATTCATTACTTCTTAATGACTATTAAATCTTACTGGATTATAATAAATTTGGCTTGACTAATGAGAAAATGGAAGCTCCAGCGTGGTTTATGCAAGAATACACCATTTAAAACGCTGAGAGTCAGGTTAGAAAACACTTACAAACTCAACTCTTCTTGCCTATTTTTATTGTAACGTCAAAGTCTTTCCATCCAAACTATTGTTAAAAAAAAAGAAATATTTTTCACAGGAATTAGCCCAGACCATTACTCCTGGCTAACTGCAAGCACCTGGTTTTTTAAATCTGCAAAAACACAACTTCTTTTCCAGTTTGGGGCTCTTGTTTGGTTTTTCTCCATCTTCCAGTTGTTGGCCTGTAACTGCCACAGGCTTCTCAGACAGAAAATCTGTGATTGCTCCACTCCAGAGAATTTTGAAGCTAAGCAGCCAAAAGTGAGCCTGGAAAGGAGAGGGGAGATGCAAAGGGCATCCAAGGCCCCAACACGTGCGGTGATAAATCAAGCCAATGGCAGATCTAGAAATAACACTGGAGTCCACACAGGACCTGCTTGGTACCCTGACCCTGGAGAGAAGGGATGGTGGCAGATGAGAAGATCAGCCAATTTCATTTCTGCTTCTTAGCATTTCTGGGCCATATTATTCCCAGGTTCTCATTCTCCAGAACAATTATGCAATAGCTGCCTAGTAAATGCTGCAGAACAAGTTATAAGGTTGTAAAAGTTAAATGTCCTTAGGAAACCTAGAAAAATAAAATAGCATAGAAGCATCTCTATTGATTCTGGGCTCTGATTTATTTATTCAATTAAAACATAATCAACATAGATTAAGAGCCCAACTCTACAAATGCAGGAGCATAATGCAGTGCAACAGTGCCAACGAATGACACTACCAATGTGTGCCAGGGCCTACTGGGGCAGGAATAGATTTTAAAGACATTTAAGAAATGGTAATCCTCACAAAGACAGGTTTCTGCTTGCTCTTCCTTCCCCATCCTCACAAATGTTGAATTTCTCTCTCCCCACAGTGTTCCACATTCAACCGAAGGATTTGCTGCGTGGGCAAGCTGGAGCATTTGCAACACCAACTTTAGCAAGAGAGGGTAAAGTTACTCCTCTTCCCATGCTCTTTGTCATGATGTTGCTATAAAAGTTTTATGATATTGTTCTGGAACGAAACGCGAGCATCGGGTCCCAAGGCACAACAGGTTCGCACAGACGCGGCTCTGCTCCGAGGAGCCCAGGCTGGTTAAGCTCAGAGCCCCGCAGATACAAACACCGGAACCAGAGGGAACTGCTAATTCTATTTCTGTCTGGATTTATGGCATTGTTGCAGACATGTCGCTTGTGCGCCCCCTCTTCCAGCCAGCAGAATATGGAAAAATGGGTTTAAAAAGAAAAAGGATGCTATCTTTGGCTCAGCCAACGTGAGTTCGACAAAAAGCAAATGTAAGCCAACCCAGTCCAACAAATTACTCATGCCAGAGACTATCCATTCACGTGAACTTCTGCAACGCCTACACTCCTATCCCCTGGCTCACTCTCTGCTGTGAATCAAAAGAGAGAAAAACAGCAGAGAGCTTCACTGCTTGGCTTGTTTGTCTGCCCCTGAATTCCTGGTGTGCAGCTCAGAGCAGCTCTGATGGTAATCGACTCCCAAGCCCCATCAATCCACTCTGCTCTGATGAAAATTTGCTTTACTTTTGCTAATCCTACAACCCAGCAGCAGTCAGTGCCACAGGTCCCCCTGCACCACTCCAAGGAACATTCATTACAGATCATGCAGTGCAGAGGTCAACACAAGGTCTCAAATTTTGCCTCACTGTGCTAAAAGGGTTGTAAGACTATTCACCGAGCTAAAAGACATGAAAAGCACAATGATTTCCCTAGATGTCACCTCTTCCTACAACCCTAGATCACCTACTCTTATAATATTTTGCAGCTTTCAGCAGAGAAACAAGAATGTCTCTCATTTCATCAAGCCAGCTCCTTGCAGTGGGCTCAAAAAGAAGAATCTGGCTCCCAGATGTCCTTCCTAGCTCCTGCTCCAAATTCCTTTCCCTACCCAGGCCCAGCTGTCTCTCTTTTATTCTGTTTTCCCCTCTCTCCACGCCCTGTTTGCTGCCCTGCAGGGCTGTAGCTCAGGCCAGGCATTAGCCCCTGGGATGAGAGGTGCAACGTGGGCTGCCAGGTTGGCCTCTGAGCCAGTTTGCTGATGCCAGGTGGTGTTGCTGTGTCAGGAAAACATGGAGAGCGGCTTTGCAGCAGCGGCCTGCTGACATGGGCGGCAGGTTGCAAGTAACTCCAGAGCCCCAGCGTACATTTTCTACCAGCACAAGGCAATGGCCAAACTCCTGAATACTTTGAGAGCATCAGGACTTTGCTCACTGCAGTGCAATTTTCCAGCATCGATATCCACCATCTCTCCATCCACCTCAAAAGTCTTGTCTAACAGAGGTTGAGCTCAGCACATTTGCATGTTTCCTGAGTGCTGTGGCCAGCTCATCCTCTGAACTGTGTCCCAGGAACGTGAGCTGTCGTTAGTGGGAAATGTAGTGCTGGCTTATCTGTGCAGACACGTCCAAGACTGCAGAGCTGCAGCTCAACACACAACCTTTCTCGTAGCACCAGCTCGCTCCACACGCCGTGCTATCACAGGTCACTGATAACCTCCTAACTCACAAGTGGAAGACTGGAGGTGAACACCACAGTATTAGGAAAGGTCACGGCTAGTGACTCAAAACCAAGCTGGGGGCCCACAGTGCCTTCTGCTCCTGTTACATTGGTTTCACTGGGAGCCTGAGGTGCTTGGGAAATCTCTTTGAGCTGTAACACATCAACACTTTTTGCATTTACACATCCAAGAACAGGGAAGAGCAGAAAAGCCTTCTGGGGCAAAGGAAGGACAAAGGTAACAAGAGGAGCAAGCGGAATTTAGGCAAATCAGGAGTTGTGAGCAAGTTAATAGTACATAAAGACTTCTGCCCAGGAAGACTTTTACTGTCTTTTCCTCCAGTAAAAGCCGGTGAGCCACAGATGAGGTAGTAGATAAATTCAGTGCCCACCGCCTGCTTCCATCGGGCTGCACCCATGGCAGCCCCCCACCACGCTCTGCAGGCTGTTGTAATCCTGGGATAGGCACTGAGGTGGTGGGAAGAGCAAATAAAACAGGAGTGAGCCTCTCCTCATGCTCCATGGCCTTGGGCACTGGGCTTAGACAGAGATGCACACAGAGCAAGAAGGATGCGGCTCTTAGTTCCTATTTTAGCTGGGGACAGGTGAGGGACAGAAGAGTGTTTGATGTCAACAGTATGCACTGTATTGACAAGAAGAGACTGTGAGAAATATTAACCAGGAAGAAGAAAGGAAGTGATTCAGTCTTGATATACTTCAGGCTGGGAGTTGTGTTTAGTTTTTCCCTTTTTTTCTCTCCTTCTTTGCACTTTCTCTAACAATATCACTGCCAGAGGCAAGGTCCTTTTCAGACACACACCCCTGCTACCTCATCTCTTATTCATTCTTCTTTCCAAGGTCACAAAAGCCATCTAAAGCCCTAAAAGACATGGCAGTGGCAAAACAGATGCATACTGAAGGGCATCTATCAGGAATATGAAGCACCCTTAAGAGTTGCAGTGTCTATTCTCCCTCAAGCCTACAGACAAGTGTAAACATTTTCTTTCAAATTCCCAAATGTAAATTTGAACAGTCCCAAGAGGCTGCCCCCCACACACATGGAGACAAGAGCTGACTGCAGTATTCAAGGCAAGGGGCGTCTGAGATGCTTGATTGATGCCTAATCTCAGTTCCAGGCACCAAGGAAGGTTGGAAAAAAAGTTGTGCCCTTTAAAAACAGAAAGATTGAGTCTTTTGAAACAAATCTGAAATGATGGAAGATTTCAGCAGATGTGACTGCAGTGATTTCACCAGATGTGATTGTATCAAGGATCTAATAGAAAAGAACTTCCCTGCTGTTCCATCAGGCTGAAGCCAGGCCTGAAATATCCTTTTTAGTCTTTTGATGACATCAAGGATAAAAGCCAAAAGGAAGTTAGGTTTTGATTTATTTTTTCCCCTTGCTCTTTCTTTTTTTCAGGCACAGAATAGTTTTACCTGGTTTGTGTTGCTGGATATTAGCAGGACCAAAGGAAAACACTTCAAAAGTTTAAAGAGGGCTGTTCAAAGGCACCATTTGGTGTCTCTCAGATACCACTGTCATTTAACTGAGCAACGTTTCTTTAACTCTGGCCACTTTTGAAGATTTCCCTGTATGGAGGCAGGTTGGGTCTACCTGGAACAGGGCTTAAATGGGGTGGGGGTGATCACCTACTAAACACCAGCCTATACGGTCCCAAAAAGGGCCAATGAATGTGCCAAATATCTTCCCCTGGCAAAGTTCATACCAGCAGTTGTGCCACAGCAAACTGCAGGAGGCACAGCCGGGTAAAGGGAGCTGCGCTCAGCCACACCCACAGCAATTAGTCAGAGGTAGCCACAGTCCCACATTCGATTTCTCCACTCATGGAAAACACAAATAGCACTGGCTATCCAGACTGAACTCACTTCTGAAGCAACAAGGTGTGGTAAAGAACTGCACGGGCTTTCAGCTGGGGCAAACAAACAAGCAGATGAAGGAAAGTTATTTGTTATGCATTGCTAGGAGACACCTTGCAGAACCTTAACAACTGATTTAAAAACTCACTGTGGTGTAGGAAGCTTATGAAAAGGACAAATAATAAAAACATTTTTAAAAAGAAAAAATACAGAGAGAGCAGATAACAAGAAAGCATGAAACTAGGAGGCATCAGTCTCAAAACAAAGAAGAGGGGGTAGGTGTTTTGTCACACAACACACTGCTAAGCTGCAGAGCTACTTCTGCTGCAAGACACTGTGGCTGCTATGAGTTTACATGGATTTCAAAAGCAGCAGGAGAAACACATGGAAGAAAACTCCAAGATACATAATAAATATAAAATGTTCTGTGCTTCCCTTTTACATTTTTCTCTGGTCACTAGTGATTGATTTGGCTCTAGAGACACTCATATGAAGTCTCCACCTGTGTTTTCTATCCACCTGCTGACACCTGCCAGGAGTCACCTCTGCTGGTGGGTACATTCCAGTCTCTGCAGGTAAATAACTGACCACAGCCCTAGGTGCCAGGGGTTGGCCCAACACCTGGAAATCCATTTCTTCCTTTCTTTTAGCAAAGACAACAGAAATCACAGCCAACTGCACTCAGCCTCCTGGGATGCACAGACAAAAGAAAGCAAAGACTTTGTTGCAGTTATGAATCTGTATGATAATAAAGATTTATATTTCCCTAGAGATCAGTGTGACAGGCACTGCTCACACACAATACCTAGGAAACATCCGCATCCCAAGGAGCTTATTGTCAACGGGATACCAGCCCTGGGAAGGGAATGCAGGCAGAGGGGTGGGAGCGAGGTGCTGAAACTCAGAGATACAAACAAGCTCCTTCAGGCCACCTGATGAAGACCCTAATCCACTGGTCCAAGCCAGCTCTTTAAAGGACATTTCATTCTCTGTATTTGCCACCCGAGACCTGACAAAACATGCCAAAAGACAACAAACCCTGGTCCAAGCCATCCAAGCTCCAGCTGCAATTTTGTTGCAGGATGGCCCTGATTTCGCATGACCAGAAGGCTGGGTCTGAGCCACGGCCATGGCCAGCAACTGGACTGTGGGCCAGTGGGGCTAGTGGTCATCTTCCATCACTGTTCCATAAACTGTCACTCTCTGCTTATCATGAGCAGGGTCCCAGTCCTGACACCAGCACGTTGGTGGAGGCAGGATGCCACCAGTGTGGATAAGCAGTAGAGTCATCCAGGACTAAGTTCCCTTCCCAGCAGCTCCTGCCCCTAACACTGGAGGGAAGATTTAGTCACAAACACCAGTGGTTAGTCCAGAATTCTCAAGAGGGTTTGGCCATGGATATTAGATGAATGAGCAGGGATGATAAAAAAAGGATGGAAATGCATCATAGAAGTTTAGCCAACAGGATCCATGGCCTGGGGTACGCTCTGCTGAGGTCCCGGATCAAACATCAGCAGTGGATGACTGGTTAATTTGATGGGACATGGACAACAGACCACGAGAAGATCTGCAATACTCCATGTCCCTCTGCCACCCCTGAGGACAACAGAAGGCAATTATGCAACAGGAATAAAGAAGATGCAGCAAGCAGCACTCAGCAAGATCCTCCTTGCAGCCCAGGAGTGTGCTTGTAGGTGCCCTGAAACTGGAGACGCCGACACAGAGGTCCTGTGCTGTCTGCTCCCCTCAGCCCCTTCTGCTCTGGCTCAGTGTTACCCAGCTCCCTGCTGCACCACAGGCTGACACCTCCACCTTGGGCATAGAAACCTGCACCCAGCTTTTGTGGGTTTCTCACTGTTGTGTTTTGCTCGCAGAAGGAAGTCCTGGAAATGTCAAGGTTGGCTAAATGGGGTTTTTAAAAGTGCAGTGCTTCTCTGCGCCACTACGCCGAAAACCAGCAAAACAACAGATGCCCTTCAGCTGACCAGAGGATCTTCACGCTGTGGGCCAGAGAATAGGTGGGGAAAGGCACCACAATCCTCAGCACCCGAAAGCAACAGCATGGATTTGATGAGGAACAGCCAGGGGATGAAGAGAGAGGAGGAGTCCCATGAGCCAACATCTGCCACAGCAGCAGCCCTGACAGTCCTCAGAGTTTACTTAACATGTCTGATCAAAAGCTTTGGAAGTCTTGTCTGTGTTAAGTGCTACCAGATGCAAAATCAGCAGCAAGATGAGAAGTGTATTAATAAACTAAGGGGGCACATCAAGTTATTTGAAAACTGAATGGGGAAGGTGAGGAGAGAAGGGGGAGAATAAAACCAGCTTATTTTTCCATTAAGGCAATTTAATATTCTCCGGGTGGAGTTACAATTACTCGTCCTTGGGAATTAAATTGAATTTGTGAAACATTCCTGTTCATCAGCAGAATATACAACAAGAACTGGGATATATAATTTTTTTCTTTGCACTTTGGGCAGGACAGTACTACTTGTCTGTCCACAGGGCAAGAACAGCTGGCCATGAAATCTTTTTGACCCAGCATGACTTTCACTGACTTTAACTAACTTTACAGCAGCAGGGAATATATCCCTTTTCTTTTAATTAATGCAATTACATTAGGACTCATTATTGAAAATTATGGTGACTGTTAAAAGTTTCCTCTTTCTTTGCCCACTCCCCCACCAACTTAAAATCTGCTCCAATATCGTCACAAATTAATGTTTAATTAGCCATCAAGCAGAGCTGATGTTCCCCACAGAGTATTGCTGCTTACAGAAAAACTGAGAAATAGGAGAACATAGCAGATATTTCATCATCTGCCTCCAAGGGGAACTATAACCAAAGAGCAGCCAATTACCCCAATACAGTTGCAAAGTTTAATCAATGTAGAAACCAAAAGCTCATTAAGTGTCCACTGCAATAATGGAAGACCTTCCCACTGAGTCATATGACATGAATGTTACATTTTTAAAAGATCCAGGGGTGATGTCAAAGAGCAGAGACTCTCTTCATCTTCACATCCTGGCCAAGCCGTGATCTTCATCTTTCCTTTTCTGGCATGAGAAAAGAGGTAAGAAGAGGATGCCTCAGACAGCACGGGATGTGTCTGACAAGCCATGAATTACACACACCTGTGCACAAGGCAGTCTGTCACACCCAGCCCCACGACTCTGGATTTATTTCCCAGAGGGGAAAACCACACCAAACATCATCTCCTGCCAGGCACAGGGAAAGCACAGAGCTGAAGGTGATTTTACTTCTTTCAACACTTGTGGTGAGTCTGGCACTGACATATTGTGTCCAGTATGGGAGGTGGCAGTTTAAGAATTTGAGACGCCCCAAAAAAGCAGAAAACAGCTGAAAAGGAGACACACAGAAATCTCACTTGGTTTCACCTACAAAGGAGATTGAGTAGCTCGATAGCAATATCTGAACAGCTTCACAGAATGAAAATGCCAGATACCACAAGACTGTACAATCTAGCAAAACAGAAAAACACACAGCAGTTGGGAAGCCAGAGCTAGGGAAATTCCATTTAGAAATAACAGAGATACTCATTTATGTGCAATCCTGCAGGCAATTAAATGTTAAAACAAACTTCCAAGATTTCTCCACCTCTTGATCTCTGTGGATCAAGGCTGGATGCCTTTGGTCTCCCCGGGTGACCAGGCAAAGCTTTATGATCTGCAACAGGCAGAAGGGCACAGCTGACAATTTAATGGCTCTGCCTGGCCCCCACCTCGACAGCGGTGAGAAAGAAACAGCTCTGCCAGTCCATAAAGATCTATTGACATCACTTTGTGTTTGCACCACTTTAACTGGAAATTAAATTTCCATGAACAAACTATCCCACACAAGACTGCATATTGTGACAGTTAAATAAAGAGCTTTTTAAAAGGCACACATCTCAGGCAATTTAAATCAAAAAAGATAGGTTTTGTTAAAGCTACCAATTTCAGAAAATTAAGGTTGACTAAAACTGTTTTTAAAAACTCCTTTTGGAATTTAATCACATATTGGAAACCCATATGCAGCTGTTTGTGTCACCTGCAAAAAGACTGTATAAAACATGAGCATATGCTTAATTTTACACGTGTGCTTAAGTTCTATCAACTTTAATGAAGTTTAAGTGCACAGTCAAGCTTCTCTGAATTTGAGAAAGCATTCCTGAGCATGAGCTGTGAAGCTATTAGGAAATCGCCAATGAGAAAAAAAGTAAAATTAAAGCTGGCTGGTCAATTTTCACAGCCTGAGTAAGCACTAGGTCCAGAAATCAAACATATAACACACTTCTGAGTTTGTTTGCTTGTTTTGCTGTAATAGGAAGGGGTGAGTGCCAAAATGTTTGCAAGGATTCCCAGTGAAGCTGGCAAAATGTCAGCAAAATGGATGTATAAAACTACATGAAAGTCAATGGGTTGGGTTTGGCTTCGTCGGAAATGAATCATGTTAAAAATCTACTATATGTCTCAAAGCTGAGAAGAGGAAAGTCTGGACTCTGCCTCAGTCTACACACTTTTGGGGTGGTCAGTGGCTGCAGTTCATGGGGCAGGCAGGCCTCAGCTAGGCAAACTCCACAGTCTGATTCACTGAAGAAGGTTCTTGCCTTCAAGAAATTTACTACCTCATTTTCCAAACCATTAGGCCCACTTCTACATTCCCTTCAAGGCTGCCAGATGTGTGACTGGTATTGGATCTGGCTGGCTGACCATGGGTTTTTATTTCTTTTTAACAACTGCCTTGTTCGGACACGTTACGTTCTACACATCTCCTAAGTGGGAACCTCAGCTGAAGAAAAGGGACCCGAATTACACAGAAAGCTGAACAATGGATAATTTGTGCTGCCCTAAAATGGAATCCTCAATGTGCAGATCCCTCCTGGGTGAGCTCCAAAGTTTAATTTGATACTGTCCACGTGCAGATAAATGAATGTAAAGTGCTGTCTTTCAATTAGAATTCATGCATCAGAAAAGGTCGTGCCCCCAGCACACACCAGACCTCAGGAAAATAGCTTTTAACTCTATCTCTGCTTGGGGCCAACACAGCCACAGAAGCCAAACTTCTGCACTGAAAGTGTGTTCCTTACCTAAGTGTCTTTGAGAGGCTCACCCAACCTCAGAACTGACCACACGCTGCTCCCTGCGGGCAGCCCCAGCACCACCGGTGGCACACCTGGAGACCTCGGCAGAGGCATCCATCCTTTAGGAACGCACAGAGAGGGATTACAGGGCTGAACTGGAGGAATTTGCAGAGCCAGAGACAGGGGGAGGAAGGGGAGAGTGACTCAGGAGCTGAAGAGGAACTCCAGACCTTTAATGTGAGAAGACGTGAGACTGTTCCCATGGCGAAAGAGAAACAGGGAGATGGAGAGGGAAGGAGCTGTACCTCAGGACTGTTGAATGAAAGGAGTTTGTAAGGCACTTTTGTCACTTACTGGCTTCACCAACACTTTGGACTTGCTATATCTTTTCCAAACATTTATATTTTACTTCTCACACCATTAAAACCAATACTAAAACCACCACATGATGTTTTCCAGATGCTCTTCCTTACCTGTTGTGTGTTAAAGCTAATCAATATCCTGCATTTTAATCAGCATATCAAACTGAAAAATACAATTGTGGAGAATGGTCCTTCAAAGATAGAGTTTTACGTTAGCAGACACTTAAAATCATGTCTGGAACAAATTCCTTCGGCTCTGGCTGCAACATTTCTCATTGGTATTTCTACCACCTTTCAGCTTGCTCAATCATTGTGCCACACACTCCTCACAGAGGTGACATTTTCTAACAACAAAACCACCCTTCATGGCAGCTGAAACTGTTTTTCACCAGCAATGGAAACTGAAAAACAGAGACAGGAACCCGCATTTCAGCCACTTCCATTCTTGGAAATTAGATGTTCTCACAACTTCTCCATATCCACATGTCATTGCTGCCAGATAAAATTTTCATCAAAAATAGGATGAAGTTTGCCCTACTCTTTGAAAAACTCCAGGGCTCTAAAACTGAATTTAGGCCACAGCTGGATTCTCCAATCAGTAGAGTTCTATTTCCTTTTCTCTTGTTTGGCCACAGCTCTTTTCTGCACTGCACAGCATCATAGTACTTAAAGCACCAAACCCAAGGTGGGAATCTGACTCTGCTCTGTCACGTTCCAGACTACCACCATGCCCAAGATGCATGGAAAGACTTTGACCTTCTAAACCACATCTTCCAATCCCAGCCAGCTTCACAGAAGAGGCATAATGATTCGTCTGCTGCAGTTTTTAGCATTTGTTGTTGTTACTGACAGTCTGGTTGTTTCAGTCTAGCTACTGCATTATAGCTCCCTAATGCAACACAGGCTACCCAGGATCTGAGACAAGAGCAACCCGTCTTGCAAGAGATTTTTCCTAGGACCTGATAATCCAACAGCAAACTTGAATAGCACTCAGAAATGAGAAGAATGGAAACTTCTGCACTGGTTATGCTACCTCGCTCTGTCCCATCACACAGCTCATCTGCTTTGATAGGAGAATTCCCACATCTTCATTATCTTTTTATTTTCCCTCTGCTTAAATAATTCTACCTTAGATACAATGATGTATTTGCTTGGTTTTTGTCTGTCACCAGCCAAGCTCTGACAGAATAAAATCGCCTGCTTTTTCTGCATGCTCTCCATGCCTCCACTATTACTTTCCACATTCATGTCTCTATCATTCATGGGTATAATCCAGGTTACAGATTAACCTCTCTGCAGGTGCCAGCTGTGGCTGACTCCATCATTTGCAGTGTGACAGCATCCACAGAGATGTGTTCACAGGACCAAGGAGATGCCCACCAGGGTTTGTAGCCTTGGGCACAGCACTGGGACAGCACAGCCTTCTGTTTGGACCCAAGCTGGCATATGTGCTGTGTCTTAACCTGGGATGGATTTACCTTGATCAGCTCTGACCATCATAAGCAGCAACATTTCTGACCTTTCTGTTTCCTCTCATGAGTTTTTAGTAGCTCCCATACTCATATTTACATATGATCTGTACCAGGCTTTTGCTTTGCTCTGTTCCTTCACCTCATCCCCTGCTGTATGGCAGATTATCAGAAGCTGCCCTGTTTCATCTCTGAAAGCATCTCCCAGCCACAGCCACAGAGCTCTCCTCCCAAAGAAGGCACAAGTGTGCAGGTCCTGGCACATCCTGTGTGCTGGGTGACTGTATTAAACATTAACATAACAAATACATTAAATAACACAGTAATAAGCATGACGAAAATAATGAGCACAGTTAACTGTTTGTGTCCTTGCTTACTTTGTAGTCCTTGCTGAGAGGTTCAGCTATTAAAGGCTGTGTTGCATTGTAACATTGCCAAGATATTAATAGCCAGGCAGGGAGATGAATGGCAGGCTTACACTGCACAATTAAAACTTTTCCAGTTTACCCTTTCAGTAAAATCTGTGGTTTATAATAAGCATCTTTGTCTATTCTGAAGAGAGTAAGGATTGGAAAGTTACGTGGATGGGAACAGAGGTTCATTAAAGATTTAAAATAGAATGTGGTTTGGCATTGTAAAATAAACATGCGTATAAGATGGGATGCATCAAGAGCTGCCTGAAAGAAGTGCTCAGTGTTCCTCTTCTCTTGTGATCCTGGATCTACTGGTCATGCTACCCACAAAAAGGGATGAAAAAGCAGCAGAGATAAGATGTGCGTGCTTGCTCCCAATAATGTGAAGGTCTGCTCTATATCCCCACTCATGATTCATTTCTCGTATGTATATCTCTAGGGTGTAAATATACATACGCACACACGTATAAGAAATGTGTGCATTTAATCTTTCATGCATGCCAATATTCATCAACATATACAGATGTTATATTGCTGATTTTTCTCACCCCAGAACCTAGAAACCCCTATTATAGAGCAAACACTTATTGACCTGTAGAGACCCAGTGAGCATTTAAATATTCAAAGAACATACATGTTATTCGTTTAAGTCTAACAGAGCAGAGCACATTCCTGTTTCTCAAACACACGAGGAAGGCAGGAAGAAAACAGATAAAAAGCATTCCTGCAAAGCCAAGGTTTGAGTAAGAGGGTTAACATTACCAGGTAATTTATTTATACTGTTGGACACAGCCTCAGTTTAGATAAAAGGCAGATGCTTATCACATGAGTTTTAATAAATCAGGATAGAAGTCAGAGAAATCTGCAAAGGCTGGATCTCGAATGGCAAGCAATGCACACAGGCTATGGCTGCATTTACAGAGTTTCTGGGAGTTACTGATCCCTCCTGGAGTCGGGCAGCCCCGCCAGCAGCGAGAGCTGCCCTGTGGTACCAACATTCCTTGCCAGCAAGCACCTACAACCAGGCCAATAATCCCGATGATTAACAAAATCTAGCACTAGAGGGAGGCTGAACACATGTTCTGCTCTCTTTGGCCTTTTCAGCTTCTCCAGACATTAAAAGGCAGGTGATTTAAAGCAAGCCCAGCACCAACAGGCAGAGCCCAGCTTCTGAACAGGAGTGAGCTATTTAAGGCAGCAACCCCCACTGGCAAAATTCATGCTCTTTCTTCCCCAGCTATTTGCCAAGATGCGCACCCAAAATTAAGAAATAAATCTTAAAAAAAAACCAAAAACAATCCCTCTGTCCCGGCTGTTCCTTCAGCCAGTGAGTCAGAGCCCACAGAGGCACCGCTGCCCGCGGGGAGCGGAGTCAGACAGCGAAACACCTGGCAGCCTCTTCCCTAACAAGGATGAGGCTCTCGCTTCTCACATCTATCAACACATTCCCACCTTCTCCCAGGCGCGAGCACTAAGGAGAAGTGAGACAGGTCCCCTCAGAACAGCCTTGCGGAGGAAGGCACACACCTCCAGAACGCGCTTCAGCTTTTCTCCTTCCAAAATTCCTTGGCAATAGGAATTCGAGCCCTTTGGCTGATTTTCTGCACATCACAACAGGATGATAAGACCAGTGAGTTCAGTAGGTCTGAATGTGGGAGTAGTTCCCTGCCCATGTAGCTGCAGCCCTGAAGCCCCTCCAACCACAGATGGTTATAACAAGAACTGGCATATTAAAATTCTTTATATTGCACTTCATGCAACTGTTCAAACTCTGATTGTTTCTTCACTTTAACCCCCAGCCTAAAGCCACTTCTTCACATCTGCTTTGATATATCCCAAATTCTTCCTATGTTCAGGCACTGGTGATGTTTAGTCATTAATTCGCCGTTATTACAGTAATGGGGCTCTGGGATGTAGCAGGCAGAATTGCTCTGGGACACAGGAGATCTCGGTCTTATTTTTAGCCTGCTACTGGTCAGCCTGGTGACCCAGGCAAAGCACTTTCCCTGCTCCAGCTTCCTTATCAAGAACAGAGTGGTAATTCTTTTGTAAAGTGTTTTGTGGCCTGTCAATAAAATCCACACTGATATCAGCTGGGGGTTGCTGGGAAAGAGGTGCCATCCCAGCTCAACACAATCCTCTCCTTCCCGTGCTGTGGTGGCATCTCAGATCTCCAGAGAAAATCAGACCCATCTGCAGATGCAGCACGTGCAGGTAATTAGTAAAGATTTGTAAACGGATGTTTTCCCAAGGTGGCCCTTGGCAAGTTGGCAGCCGAGGGTTACATCTGCTTTGAGCCACCCAGATCCTGTCCCAACATGAACTGCTGGGCTCTGACCCTCCCCTTTAAAGAGAACTGGTCATTCCAAAGCCAGCAGCACCCATGACTCCCGAGACAGCCTTCACGAGGATGGGGCACGGGGCAGAGACTGGCTTTTCACACAGCTCTGCAGCTCTCATCCCCGCGCAGCCCTGCCTGGCAAGGAAGGAAGAAATTGCCAGAGCCACGAGTGAGGGTCCCTGTCTGGGAGCAAAGAGGGTACTTGAGAGGTGGCTGATGAGAGTTTTTCACTTTTGCTTTCCCCGGCCTGGGCAGAATGCCTGTTTTGAAACTAGAAGGCAAAAACATAATAAAAATCTGCCTCCCTCCCTCCCAGATCTATCTATTTCCCTTTGACAAACAGTGATTTCATTTTTCTTCCCGTCCAGAATATTTTTTTCTTTCTCTTTTAAACTGAGCCCAGGCCAACGTGGCAAAAGGCTCTTTGCTCATGTCCTTATTTGTCAAACACGCCATCGCCGCGCCCTCACCACCATTCTGGGAACAAGTCCTCGCCTTCCCCGGCTGCAGCCGAAGGGGAACTTCCCAACACAACTCTCCTCCAGCCCAAACACACTCTTTTAAAAATAAATGTTTCCTTTTCTCTCCTTTTTTTTTTTCTCTAAATAAAAAGGCATTCCCGTTAATAAGAAAAGAGTTTAAAGTTCCTTCCCTTTTCCTCCCTACAGCCCTGCTGTGAATCAGAATATGACGGATCTAGATGGGAAAACAGAAATTACAAGAAAATGCCAGATCTATCACAAAGGTATTTCATGACCCAGCCCTCCTGTGATTTCCATGAGAGCCTAAGTCAGATACTGAAGTACCTTTTTGGATCTGATCCTAAGTGGCCAGTTCCACTGTCCAAATAGAGATCCAGAGATAAACAGGCCTATGAAAACTGGGTATTATTATTTTAACTGCTGCTCTTAAGCTACAACTTAAACTGTAATAAGCTGTGCAGCTTTCAGCCCTCTGGTAGCAGTAACACACAAACTGATAATAAACTAAACATTTATCCTGCTGTCCTCATCAACTTAACGCCTAGTATAAAAAGCTTTACCTGGAGCCCCACAGCACAAATACTTCATAAGCTGTCATCAGCACTGTGCCAGAGAGAAATTTCTGATGTAAAATGGCTGATTTGATGGAACAGCTGAATTTCAAACTCTGGAGCAGATCTGGAGGGCTCTAACCAGGTCCACATGGGCCCAATGACCCCAGACAGCAGCCTCAGGTCTGGTCAAGGCTCGGGAACTGGGTCTGCTGCTCCAGTGTTTACATTTAGCAACAGGGAAACTGAGGCATGGAAATTAAATGGCCTGGCATCGGAGAGCAAAATCAGCCTCTTGGAACTCCATACAACACATGTTCATGAGATCCCTGATTTCAGACAACTATGTCCTCCCAGGAGAAGGAACACAGCCATCATTCTTTCTGCTCCTTTAACACAAGCATGTCTGTCCAGAGTTGTGAAAATTACTGTGTTTGATGCACAAAGGCATTGAGCAGTTTTCTCCAGCACCACCTGCCCTTTTCCTCCTCTCTTGGGTTTTACATCTTGCTTCAGCATGACATTTGCTGCTCCTGAAAGATAAGAAGCTGATCTTGCAACACAAAACCCTGCTGGCTCCTGACTTCAGCCCTGACTTTTCTCCTGATCTACAGAAAATGGAAGGGAAGAGGAAGGGGAATCAGTGACCAGAGAGCACAGATTAAAGGCAGGGAGCCGTGTTTGCTGCATAAGAGTACGTTTGGGGTGGTGACAGGCAGGACTGCTCAGGTACAACTGGTAGGCTCACCTTCCTCTGAGCAGGATACCATGCAAAGGAATCCTGCTCTAACCAAGCTCTTGCTAAAACCCAACACTGAATACAGCTCCAGCCCCAGTTTCCCAAAGCCAGAGAGCAAGGGCATGACAAATAGCAATTCCATGAGCTCAGAGAGAAGAGTTGTCCTGTCGAGTGGTTCTACCAAGGGGCACATGCCCAGGACAGCCTGGAGTGGCTCAGGGACACTTTTGGAGCTATGGCAGGAGCGAGCTCCTTTCAATAAACATGCGAAGTCCTCTCCTTGGGTGACATGGGAAGGGGGAAGCCTGACCCTGAGGAATCCTGTGAGGCACAACGACCCCTTCCTGCTACCCAGGCTCCTGTGCAGGCCCCATGCAGGCAGTGCCCTGCCTTTGCCAGGAGCCTGCTGCTCCACGGCCTTCCAGGGCGCTCTGGAAGCTCCCCTGCTCCCACAGGGGCCACTCTTCTCAGAGAGATAAAAGACAGAACAACACTTGCTGGGGAATTACTTCATTCCCCCAAGGCTGGGAAAAGCCATGCTCTGCACTTGGCAATGTCCCTGACGGCTGCAGCCTTTCCTGGCAAGGGAGAACGCAGTCCCCATTAACCCCTTCCTGCTCAAAGGCTGCTTCCAACACTGAGCCCATTGCAGGAAAGGCTGAGGCTTTGCCATAGCACCTGAACAGCTCGCCACAGGCAAGAGATCCCAGTAAGCCCACGAGAGAGGAGAACGTTTTGTTTTTACCAAGGCACAAAGTAGATGAATTGACTCTAGAGTTGGTGAGAGGATCAGGAACGAAGTCAGGTCCTTTGAATCCTGTTTAATGCCTGCCTGCTGGCCTACTCTCATGTTCAAACCCACCAAGGGATACAGGACTGCCACAATCTTCCAGGGCCATCAAGGGCAGCCCCATGCCTGTGGATATGTGGTTACACAACTCTCAACAGCCCCAAACCTAGACCATGCTCTCTTTGCTCTTGCTATTTCTCACAGAAGGCTCTTCCACACCTTTGGACCCCCAGTGCTTAGAAAATTTCTAAACACCAGCATGCAGGTACTTCTGGCAAGCTCAGCCTCTCCTGTTCCTGCACCAACACCCACACAGAGCTGAAATATGGGCTTATTCCCCAAGTGTATTTCAAATTTGCAACCAGACCCATTCTCAGCCTTCTTTTTGCTCAGCTAACAAAAAAACTCTTCTGGTCTCCACTGGGAAGATCAGCTCCTCACTCCTTGATGACCTTCACTGCCTTGTCCCTGAAGTCTGAGTGCACCTCTCCAGAATGTGCCTGGCAAACACAAACCTGGCACCTCAGGCAAACCTGGAATACCTGCACAAAAGTGTTCGTATTTCTGAAAGGTGTTCAAGGCTTGTCCATATCCACTTTGGACATGCCATCATCACCTGATGCATCTTAGAAGTTGCATTTTCATCCAGGTGGCCAATCTAGAAGATCCAAGCCAGCAAAAAGAGGGTGAAAAAGGTCTCAATTACATCACTGGAACCTGGGCCAGGGTTTATTTGCTTCACTTAATTTTAGGCATCTAAACAAAGCACTTTTAGGATCAGATTACTGCCCTAAAGTCTCTCCACAGTCCATGGAAAGAGATGGCCATTCCAGAAAACAATTCATTCTGGGAAGGTTTCATTCCCATCAGCCATCACAAGGACATAAGGCAATTAGTCTTCTAATTCAAGCCGGATGGGAAAAATCCTTTAATAGCCCAGCAAGTTTTGAATGGAAATATTCCCTGCTTGGGAAACACAGCTTGCTAAAGCTGACTTGGTTATTCCTGACCCATGATTTTTAACTAGAACTTTGCCACCTCGTTTTATCATCATTCATTCATTTTCCCAATTTCTGGATCAGTTCTGCACAAATGATAAAACTCTTGTCTTCTTACCTGCACATTGTAAGTGACGTCATCCAGAGGGGGTGGGGGTGGAAAGGCACCTTGTGATGATGTGACATTCCCAAGGTCATCCACAGGAGGGGGCGGGGGAGGAAGAAAGTCCCCTAGGAGAGAGAATGGGAGAATTTAGACTCAGCAGCATTCCCCTACATCATGACATGGATGATCAGGATGAACTCTGCAATACTTTCAGCTCTGCCCGTCGGTTTTGTGGCACAGGACATAACACGTTATCTGACCATTAAATGCTCAGCTTCACCCCTCACTGCTTCAGGAGATGGCGACACAGCTCAGCAACACTGGCAGATGGCTCAGGGGAGCTCAGGCTCCACAGCAAAAGGTGATGTGCCACAAAGCCTGAAGGCACCAACAGGCAGCTCCACAGATCCAAGTCGCATCTCAAATCTGCCACAGGCAGCTACAAAACTTGCACTAATGCACACCCTGTGTCTAACCTTGCAATGGATCCCATCCAATTCACTTCCCTCATGTGCTAAACTATTGCCAGCTCTTCTTGATCCCTATAAAGACAGCATCAGATGCTGTCCAAAAGCAGGGATTCCCTGCTGCAGAAGTCACACGGAGGGCTGGACCTGGAGCCCAGAATCTAGACCAGCCCATCTCCTGCATCCCAGCTGCCAGCTGGCAGCCACACTCTTTGCATCTCCCTCTTCCTGTAGGGACTTCATAGCTTCATGTAAAGAACTGCTGGGAAGATCACAGGCTCTTCTCAGTGACAACAGCCACATGATGGGCCAGGTGCAAGCACACAAGAATCCACCTCACTTAACTCTGGATTTTTACAAGGGGGCTGATGTACAAAATTTCTAGAATTCAATTTGCTCATGTTAGCCTTCCAAAAGTGCTGATGGGAAGACAAAGCAGCATATACCAGCTGTGAAGCCATCCAGCTCAGCACAGAGATGGGAGGCGGGAGCAGAGAGAAGTTCTCCTTGAGAATTTCATGGGATGTGGGACCACAAAGGAGAAAGAAAACAATGACAGAGCAGTGCAGGCAGCAGGACACCAGGCTCTGAAAGCACCTCCTAATGGTGGAAAAAGAGCATTTGCCATCAGCACTGGATTTGTCTCCAGGGAAGGCAGCTGCCTGCAATTTGGAGCACTTTGGTATGTTTTTATTTCTTCTTATGAAGATTGATGCTGCAAGTAGAGCTGTTTGCTGTTGACTCTCGTGTGTGCAGCATCTGGGATGGAAGGTTTCAGATTAATAAAAGTGTGATATTTCACATATACAGGAACTGTTGCTTTTGGAAGGAAATATGAGCTCCCTACTTGACCCTCCAGATCTCCATGCAGCATCACACTGCATTCAGGCCAGAGGCACTCAGCACCACCCCTAAATGCCAAGGAGCAGGCTCCAAACTGCTCAAGAAGGTGTTGAGCCAAACCCCTGTGACCTGCAGCCCTCTGGGCCACCTGTGCCCAGGTTCAGAGCCCCAGGCTCAGCCCAGACCAGGCACAAGCATGGGCACCAGCTGGGCAGCACTGCCAGCACAGCACCTTCATGCTCTCTGCCACGGGAAGCAGATGGGTCTGCAGCCCTGGAAAGTTTTTCTCCTCTATTTCGAATCACTATCCGAAAGACACAAACTTCCCCTAGGACTTTCAGAGATGTTATTTCCCAGGAAAGTAACTTCTTCCCATTTTCCCCAAAGCGAGCATGGATGGGACTCAAAAACCCTCTTCTGAATCCCTAAGAAAGTATCATCCTAAATACAGATGGTCAAAGACAGCTCAAAAACAACACACTGAAAATTAATTTAAGACAATCATGTTGCTCCAATACATAAAATCCCATGAAACCCACTGGCTCAGGCTATTATAGAGTTCAGGATTGATTTTTAAAAAGCTTATGTCCAATAATACCTGCAGTATCCTCCTCACTGCCCTATAATTAATCCAATCTTTTATTTCAAATCATGTGAAATACAATATGAAATAAAAAGAAAAGTAGAAAGATTTTGAAATTAATATCTAAGAGTTTAGTTCTATAAAATGTTGGGATGTTTGAGTGCTTCATAAACTTTTCTCCTTTGCTCTGCAAATGACCCTCCAACCAGTCAACATGATTTTGCAAACAAATTCAACTCCAGCGGACACAGACTTCTCAAGATTATGCTTCAGGTGATATTTCTCCAGTTAGTCTTGGCTCCAACGCCAAAGACCGATCTCCCTGCACAGCACATTAGTCAGATACTCTTGCTTTATTACAACCCTTCAAAACACCTAAGGAAAATCAAGGTAGAGAATGTTTTGGGGGGGATGAGACAGGGAAAGGGGCAGGGTTTCTGCAAGACAGAAGTCTGCATCTAACAATAACCATTAGAACAAACATAAACCAAATACCATTTTTGCCCCTTTGGAAGACCCATTCCTCCTGAAAGAAAAAAAAAACATTGGCAAGATTTTTCAGAAAAGGAGCAAAGGACAGAAAAAGAGTTCTCTCCTAGAGTTTGGAAGAAAACACTTTGCAGTAGGAGACAGCTGGCTCTACCACATCCCAGCCCAGCTCTGCTGACTCCATCCTGTGTTAGATAAGCTGCTGGCTCCACTCTCCCCACAAGTGGGAAGGTTTTTAGACTGGGAAGCAGAGAGCAGATGCCTGATGAACTGGGGGGACCTTGCAGATGTTTGGCCTTTTCCTGGTCCTCTGCGAACAGATGGACCTTTCTCCTTCACAGCTTTAGTTATTTATTCTGCCACTGCGCCTTCCTCTTTCCCACACACAGCCACAGGACCCGATGATGTTCCCACTGCACTCACGGGGGAGTATTCCCTTGGATGCAGAAGGGAAAGCTGTCACTGCATTATTATTACTGGCATTGCTGGAAGTCTCCCTCTGGCAGGGAGGGAAGCATGCAAAGACTAAAATCCGTGTCCTCAGCAGCATATGATTCTAGATGATGTGGGGAAGAAACAGGTCTACGCTTGAGGGAGTAAGAGGAAAAGAACCTGAAAGCCAGCTTACACTCCCTTTAAGCACAATGTCCCTACAGCGCACCTTTGGGACCTTCTCTCACCCCCAGAGCTTTGCAAGTCAGATTTCACTTACTTAGAGCTGGGCAAGCTGTGGGAGGAGGCAGGAAAGTCCATGTCCAGGCAGAGCATATCACTGCCACCCACTGCTGACCACCTTCAGTGCCACAGAGCGAGGTGGGAGCCGTCCGGGCAAGAGACCGCCCCTGGTCTGCACGGATGCACCGGCAGCCACAGCGGAATGGGGCTCTGGGGTTGCCAGTTAACCATGGGCTGGTGGAGGACACATCCCACCCTCAACAGTCACCCTCTCCTGACTGATTTAAACAGGCTGTCCCTCTGTGAATAAGGCTCATTAGTACTGATTACTGTTCAGCACCAAGACCAGCATTTTGGTTGACTTTCACCTGACACCAACCCGAACGCTTGGATGTACTTCAAGTTATGAAAGTCACTGCACTGAGTTCTGTCAGAGAGACCTCAAGACACGTCCAGAAAGCAATTTGTACTTCAAGGCAGGTGAAGAGACTTGCCTTCCAATGGCAAGTGTCTCCATGGAGGCAGCCTGGGCCAGGCATGTTTGGAGGTAGGAAATCACACCGTGACACAGCTTGCCTTCAGCTCCTACAATGACAAATCTCTACGCATTACAACACGTTTAAGCAGGGAAAACAAACACTCCTTGTGGCACCAGCTACTCATTCCCCCTTCGTACAGCTGTGAAGACCGTGAGTCAACCTACGAAGGGGCTGTGCAGTGAGACAATGCCCAGCTCGGTTATTTCAGATACGGCGGCGCAACGTGCCGTGAAACCACAGCTCTGAGCTCTTCCCTCAGCACCCGTGCAGCTCCTGCGCCGGAGCATCACCCGCTGCAGCCACCAGAGACGGGACTGCCAGCCCGTCCCGAGCAATATAACACTTGTGTACTGTAAATACAAGTAATTAGGCAGAAATTGGGTGAGTCCATCATGGTTATGTTGGGAAGCAATAGCAGAGCTGTAGGCAGAAGGGATGCGTCCCAGGCCCCAGCCTGGCTTCCAGCTTTCATTGAATCCGTGCAATTGCAGATGCACTTGCAAGGTTTTACCCCTCTCTGCCCCGAAATTTCCCCTCTTACACTTTCTAAGGAGCTTTAAACATTTCACTATTACACTTCTAAGTATACAAATATAAAATTGTTCAAAGCCCTAATAGACACCTGCATCAGCACAAACCTGTCAGGGTGAATAGAAACTCATAAAACTTTTGCCACTGGCTGCCTGATGCCTTCTGGGTACAAGTACGAGCTGAGAAAAACATCCTGTCTCATGCAGCAAACACAATTCTCACTTACAGGCTAACCTTTAAAATTTTAAGTGCACCTCATTTTTTGCTGGATCAGGCTCATGTCTTATGTCTTTGTTTTCAGGAGATATATCTGCCAGCCAACAAATGAACTGTAGCACAGTAATTGCCTCCCCCCTCGACATACACAGTTCTTTAGACATGAAGATTTGCGGCCTTGAAACTCCTAGACTTGAAGAAGGTCTCACATGTTGAGTAAAAGAGATTCTTTGGGGGAAAAACACAGAGAAACACAAAAAAGCAAACCACCACATTTTTCACGGAAACAATAAGTTAATGAAACCTATTAAAGAAAAAACTGGGCATACACTGGTCTTCCCAGATCTCTAGCTGACATCTGAGGACTATATCTCAGATGCTGATTTCAATTTTCTTCTGCCAAGCAAAAATAACCCTTTCTGATTATCATCTTGATAATTTCTGATTCTGAAGCTGCTTCAGAATCAGTTTGAATCACCCGAGAAACACAGTTCAGCCCTGACTCAGAGACCAGACTAAGGACAGCGATGGAGCGAACCCCCACTGATGTGTTTCCATCCTGATCCAGACAGACTGCGTTTGGCAAAGTCCTGAGCAGAAAGAGGCACTGCTCAGTCAAGTATTTACTTTCTACTGCAGAAAGCCAAAGCTTTCTACATTAAAACAATTAAGATTTACACCTAAACCCTAATTCATTGAGCACTAGGCTAAAATCCTGTTGATTGAGGCTACCATGAACCTGTATTCCACAGTGACCATTGCAGCAGCCTGCAGAATATCACAGTATTGCCAAGTGGTCTGGGAAACTTCCTACTGCAAAGTGACACCACAGCATTTTCATAGAAAACTTCAGCTGGGTGTGACCTGGTGCCTCCTAGGTGTGAACATACATCTTACTAAGTTTCCCAAAGTGAACATTTGCCTGTAGCATCTGTACTTAACACACATCCCTAGGCAAGGAAAGCACACAATTAAAATCATGTTTTGGCCACAACCATGCTGTGAGGAGTCACTGACACCACGTCAGTGCAGGGGAAACTGTTGCATGATGACACACTAGCTCCACAATCCACCTAAATATACCACATTGGCCTGTGATTCCTAAAATAAAGCAGCTCCAACAACCCAAAGCACTATTTAAATTACCACTCTTACCAATCACTAATCCTACCATTTGAACTACTTGTGCTAATCAGCTACTGTATTAATAAGCATGAGGAAGAAAAAAAACTCCACACTGGCTAATTTCATCCTCAGCATTTAAAAAAGGAATACTGAGTCTGTCAGGTAGTTGCACTGAAAATTTACTTCACCACCTGCTAGCTGAAATATTACTTTTATGGACTTATATTGTATTAAAAGGTCACTGGCTGTTTAAGTCTTAAGCAGTTTTAATCATTCTAAAAGTCTCTTAACAGTAAGAAAAGGAAGCTCAGAACAAACAGCAGCAGGGATTCTAATTAAAAGGACCAATTCATCTAATTTTATTTGGGGTTAATTATTCAGGATTCACTCTCTGATGTGTAAGGAATAGCAATTAGTAATTTTAGTGATTTGAGGAACATTGGAGGTGTAATCAGTTAAAATGAGTGAGTGTTTACAACACAAGATGTTGAATTAGTTTCTCCCAGCTGGAGAACAGGAACATTAGTCCCCTACAGTTCAGGACTATGAATCGCAGTCCTGCTTAAAATACTCTCTTTAAATTAAAAAAAAACAACAAACCCACCACACGCCAACAATCATCTGGTAATTTTGTTTACTACATGGAAAGTCAATAGGAAACGTGTACCATGGCAGCTTATGCATCCTCACCTCCACCTTCACCCTGCCATCCAACTATTTAAACCCCTGGGATTCACTGGAAACAATTCCCAGCAATTTTCCTATCTACACAACTCCAGTCAGACTACCACCCTCTTGCCACACTGCCTTTCACCACAACTGGCTGAGATAATGGAAGAAGCAGCCTGTGAAACTTTGAAATGTTAATTAACCTCAGTGGTTAAATATACAGAGGAAAAATGACCGTTCGATTAACTTAAAACCTCTAGGTACAATCCCTCCTGCAAATGCAAATCCAAAATAGCTCTGCTGGAATCGCTCTGGACTTCTTCCAGTGTTACTAGAGCCAGAATAAGGTACTAAAGCTTTCAGGAGAAGCAGACGAGACCCTGGTGGGGACAGAGGAGCCGTGTGGGACAGTGCCAGCGGGGAGATCCAGCGCTGCGTGCTTTGACTTTGGGTCTGAGCTGAGGCAGCAGTTCAAAAGCCATTTTTTATTCCCTCTCGAGAGGTAACTGGGTTTTACCACCATTCAGGCATAGCCAGTGGGACTGGAGCTGGACCCCTTGCAAGTTTGTGCCCACAAGTTTGTGACTGTTAAAAGGAGTGGCACTGGCACACCATGTCAGGCTCATTGCAAGTGATACAGCTTTTAACGAGCAACTTAATTTAGTACCAACAGATGCTGTCTTTAGTGTCCTGCACACAGAGCTTTCACTCCAGCTCTGGTCACCAACGTGGGAAATCCCCTCCACCCCAGCATTCACATCAGAACTCACTGACCTCCCTCTCGCAACACCCCAAAGGCAGTAATTAGCATGAGGGTAGGAGATAAGGGTTCAGTTCCCCAAATTATGCAAAATCTCAGCTGCTTCACCACAGTGGACGCCCCTCATTGTGAAAACAGTGGGTTTTTCTGATGAGGCTGTGCTTCCATTCAGCTGGTGGCTGTACACACCAAGTGCCACCCTTCCTAGCAAATCCCAGCCAATTCTCCTGCACCCCAGTGGTGGCAGGGAGGGGCAGGCACGTACAACCCGGTGCTGGACTGTCCTCCCACATGCACATCAGCTGAGCTTCCTACACATCAGGCTTACAACACACAAAACCATCGACAGAAGGCTGCACTTTGATCCTCAGCTTATTTTTCCATATAACTCTGGGGCAGAGCACTCCATCTAATGCCCCACGCCAACCTCTCTGCCATAGATATGACTCATGGAAAACACAAAAGTCCTCTACGAAAGCTTAGCAAAGGATTAAAGTTGAGCTGATGCAAGAAACAGTCCATGGAACTTTCGAACTTCAATAAAAATCTGTGCTAAAACAGAAGGTGGAAGAAGAACCATAAGATTTAACAAAAAAGCTCTAAGCACTCTTCCCTGTCATAGACTTCTTTAGGATGCTGGGAATGTCACTTGACCCCACTGTGTCTCTGTCCACCGGCATGAAAAGCTTTCCTTTGCCTTCTCTGGAGTGTTTATTTGTAGAAGTGAGCATGAAGTTCATCTTACTTGTGCAGCAATTAGTACAATGAGATCTCACTTTCAGCTGCAGTTGCTCAGATCCAATAATGGGGAAAAAAGTACTTCTGAATGATTTTTTTTAAAAATTACAGAAAACAGCCTGCTAAGGCAGAGAGACTTCCACGTAAACAAGTGAAAATCAGGGCAGGTAAGTCAGAAGAGCAAGCCCTGTCCTGGAGAGGAAACGGGCTGCATCCCCACGTACCATTCTTCTCCTCTTAGAGTGAAGGGTCCATGAAACGACTCAATGACGGAAACACCGCCTCAGTCAGAACAAAACTGGAACAGGTTATCTATTTGTTTATTAGATTATGGTGTTGAACTCATTTATTCATTGCTAAGAGCTTCTGACAAGAGTTGACATATGCATTAATTTACTAAAGAGGGCTGTTGTGAAGGAGTTGAAGAAAATGAGCTATGCCACTGGATTAGAACCTCATTTTCCCTGGCTGCTGCTGCAAAGCACAGTGAAAGTGAGTCTGTTTATTTGGTCAGCCTTCTCCCCTGAGGCAGCAGATGGGGAAGATGGGGAACATGTCTTTCAGACACAACCTATCTTATCTTCAACCAAACCCTTTCTGTCTCTAGTGATGAAATACAAAACACTGCACAGATCACAAAAAAAAAAATATCTCTCAGAGCTCTTCCCTGCCAAGGGACTTCCTCAGGTTTTGGAAGCTGCAGCCAACAGTTTTAAGCAATGCTGGATTTATCTTTGCCTATGCCTGTTTTTGTATTGTTTTCCCATTTTGGGGGCAAGTTGAAATCTGAGCAGTCAGAGGAAACCCATGTGCTGCAGCCTTGGCTTGAGCCTCAGAGTCAGCAGTGGCCTGCACTGCAGAACATCTGGAAGTGCTGGATCCATTCTCTTTGCCCAGGTCTCAAAGGACAGGGACAGCAAAACCCACTGCCATAAGCAGACCATCCCTGGAGGAGGGGGTCAACCTCCCGGCAAGGTGTTCTCTTCACTGAGTCTTCTGCTCCTGGTTTGAGAGACGGGAGCAAAACCACCAAGCGGGAAAGGCAGGAGCAGTGCTCAGATGAGCTGATCAAACAAATCCCCACGGACTGGTTTTCAAACTGGGTCATTCAGTTCCTCCCATCCTCTTTGCCACCCCTCCCTATGTCACACTTACAAACATCCAGACTTGGAAGATGAAAGCAGAATGTGTCTCCATCAGATGTATCTCAGCTCACTGTTTACACCAATACAAACAGCACTGGCTTTCTTCCTTCCACTGCAGTTAGTCAGTGCTACTAGGGAGCAGAAAAGCATCTAGATTTTCTTTCTGCTTTAAAATTAATTGCCTTCTAATTCACTGGTGTAACAGTTGAATAGTAAATTACATCCTTAATCCCTGAAGATAATTGAAGATAAAATTAAATGTTAGATACATAGAATTCACCTCTACCATATTTTTTTCAAAATAAATAGCAATACTCCATATCCAAATTTTAGTGGTGGACTCGGCAGTGTTAGGTTAACAGCTGGACTTGATGATATTAAAGATCTTTTCCAGCCTAAACAACTCTATGTTTCTACCTCCACATATAATTGTATATAAATATATATTTATATGGACTGGTGGTGGTTTGGTTCCTTTTGCTGGTACCTACTAGAAATGTCCCACATGACTTGGGTAGAACACGGAACAAAAATGAGATTAAAATCAAAAGAAAATAAAAGAGCAGGGTTTTATCTTTCCCTAGGTGGTGCTGCCTGGAGATGCTCTACATCCTCTGTACTGTACTTGATAACAGAGAAAGTAGAGGAGAAAAACAAATGATGCAGACTTTCTCTTCTTTGAGATGAACTGCACCCTGAAACACTGACTCACAAGCTTTCTGTACCAAAGACCATTTTCCAACACGCCAAAGTTACTATACACACTTATATGTGCAGTTACTGCCACATTTTGAGCAGAAATGCTTTAAAATTTATACTTTTGCATAATTCAACAAAGTAACTGGTTAAAAAAAAAAAAACACGCTAAACTGACTTTTTAGACAAGTAACTACATGTATTTTTCCATATTCCACAAAATCTCCTACCAAGAACCACCCCATTCTTCTGTCTAGTCAGAGCCCAGAGCACTGTGGTGGGGAAAACAAGAGGAGAGACAGCATTGCCATCAGGAGCACCTTAAAATGGGCAAGGAAGAGGTACAAAAATAACAGAGGTACAAAAAGAACTTCCCAAGGATGAGAATCATATTCCCATTCAGGACACTGGTGATAACAGAATTCACTCCCTAAAGTGACCCGGGCAGACTGCCTATCCTCAGAATACAAGCAGGGATAAACAGTGGCAGCGTGGTGCCTGTGCTGGCTTTGGGGGAAACGTGGCTCCCACCTTGCACTCCCAGCAGGAATGGTCACGACATCGCAGTTACCCAAGCACACATTTTAACCTTCTGACCATTCTGAGAAAGCAATCAAACCAGCAGTTTTACTGTAACTCTGCTCAGCATATGGTGCCTCCCTTCCAGAGAAAAAATATTAGGGTCTGGCACCAGCCCAGAGCAACTGAGAGGGTGCCCTTGCCATAAAACACACCACACCAAAAGCAGGGTCAACTATTTGGTGTAGAGAAACGTGGGTGAGATTGCTCCCAGAGTGAATTAAAACTTTTCTATTTAACCAACAGAAAACAAATTACTGAAATATTTGTGGATATTGTTAAAAGGAATAATGCGGAAGAAAATTAAAATCCTCCGCTAAGATTGTGGTTTTGTTTGAAACGCCAGGGATTTTATTCTTAAAATAAAATGTTGTGGAAAAAAATGGTAACAAATTGTAGTAACATTGCTACAGTTTCTAGGCTGGACTTTGGAAATCTTCAGTCTGAGGTTTGGTTTTCCCTCACAACTGCTATTTGAACAATTTTAGTTATAGAAAAAAATTCTTTAATTCTTAAGGCTAGGTGGGGAACCTCTCGATTTTCTTTTGTTCTAACTTCTTTTCCAGCTTTGCTGCAGGAGAGTGCAAATCTATCCTTTTCAGATTAATGATTGATCTTCATTCTAAATCTCCACTCCAATATTAATAACCTCTCAGAAAACAATTAAAATGGATATATTGTTTGAGTGTGTGCTAAAGGAGGAAGAGAAGAGGATAAATCTTCTCTGACAACAAAAGCCTCTGTCATACTTGGAGGGCTGCTGATGCCTGTGGTGATGGACAATGGTTATCCACTGCCACAAACACATCTCCTCGTGCTCCACGAGCAGGAGCCTGGAGCAGTGAAGGGGAAGGAGGGAGTGCTTAGCAGCACAGAAGAGGTGATGGTCCATCTCACCACCTAACAAGAACTCCTTCATCAGTGAGGTGGAAAGAGCAGGCCTTTTCTCCATCAGATAGAAGGTTATGCAGAAGAATTACTTCCAAGCTGGCATTATCAGCAAGTGCAAACAGCCAGAGAGACACCAGGCAGGTTCATTGCTTGGAAATCATTTTCATGCACAGAAATGCCTGGTGTGCTGAGGCTTTATGATGAATCAGGAAGCCTACATCAGTCAGAGTTGCTTATCAGCTCCGAGAATTTTCTACCCAACGTCTCTACCTTCTTCATGAATCACAGCAAAGACAGAAGTGTCTCCCCCACAGCCTAAGCAGTGCCCTGGAGCTGAGGACTACAATCACTCCCTTGCCTTTTTCCAGTCCCAAGTGAAGCAATGGGAAGGTTGTGGTGCTGCTTGCCAGTGGGGTGTTTTTACAGCATGGCAAGGGGAAAACACATTCTCTGCCCTGGCAAGAGCGCACACAGAGAAATTTAAGGGTGCAGTTTTCTTAGAGGATGGTCAGAGAGCTGGGAACACCCTTCTTATGAAGACAGGCTTAGCTGTTCAGCCTGGAGAAGAGAAAGCTCCAGGGAGAGCTCAGAACACATTACAGAACCTAAAGGGGGCCTACAGGAAGGCTGGAGAGGGACTTTTAACAGGAGCATGTAGCAGTAGGACAAGGGGGAAGGGCCTTAAGTGGAAAGATTTGAGTATGTTTACATTCCAAATACTGAAGAAATTCTTTACGGTGAGGGTGGTGAGGCACTGGCACAACTTGCTGTAGCCTCCCCATCCCTGGAAGTGTTCCAGGCCAGGTTGGATGGGGCTTTGAGCAACCTGGTCTAGTGGAAGGTATCTCTGCCTGTGGCAGAGGAAGTGGAATGAGATGATCTTTAAGGTCCCTTCCAACCCAAACCATTTGATGATTCTGTGAGATGTTTCTATGACCGTCTTCAGCACAGTGAGACAAACCTGAGTCATGGCCTGAGTGTTCTCCTAGAGAACAGCAGAAACACCTTCCTTTGGTGTTTACATAAAACCCATCAGAAGCAGGTTTTGAAAACTCACACTGCAATTTTGTAATGCATGACTTGCTGCATGCAGTCATCCAAGGTGACTGCTTTATGCAAAAGCAAAGCTCATTCCTAGAGGATTTAAACAATGACAGCCAGGTTTCCCTGATGAAAGACACTCAAGTGAGTAACAATTTCATTTAAAGAGAAAACATGGTATTTTCGGGCACCTGGGCTGTCAAGAAAACAAAAGGCAATTGAGAATGCATCTGAGAATGTTCTGAAATTGGCCACTATTTATATTTCTACACAAAGGACAAATTTTAGATTTAAAAATACAGGCATAACCTAGCTTTAAAATCCAGTAATACATCTGGGCAAAACCGAAATGTGGATGTTGATGATCTTTTGAAGAACAGGATTCTCTGCTTTCACAAGACTGTGAGATTTCCTCCATAGCCTTATCAGGCAGTACGTACCACATCATGTCAGGGTGATTAGCATCTTGATTGATTAAAATCTTTAATTCCACTGGATTTAAAAGGCTAGTTTGAGATCTGCTCATACAAAGGACCTCAGCTGGAGCTGATCACATGCACAGAATGGGACACTATGACTGCAACATTGATATCTGCTCCCCTCATTCTTCAAAATGCTGCAGCTAAAATCATCTAGCCAAGAGAGGTGAACAAAGGTGTGGGTCAGGTCAGCCAGCAAAACCTTTCAAGGCTCCACAGTCATCATGAGAAAGCAAATAAAACCTACTTTGGCTCTTGTTTACTATATATATATATATATAACATTTGCAAGAGAAAAATCAGATGACTGCTTAAAGCTTGGGATGATGCACGCCATATTCAAGCTACTCTTGAGCTTGAAATGTTTAATGTTTTATGTGGTTTGGAAATGGTTTAAATTCCCTGATGAATTTTTCATGCCCATACACAATTTAGCCTTTATCAAAAAAATCCCCTTCAATTCTGTACTCTGCTGAAATTCTTTGGAAGGATTCTAGACACTTTTTTCCCTTTTTTATTTACTGTTTTCGGTTTGCTAAGGTCTGTAGAAAATACCCTCACTTGCTTATGCCTACTGAAGTTATCTGCACTTCACCTTTTGTGCTGCTCACAGAAAATCAACTCTGCTTTCTTCCCCTCTCTCTCTCTCCATGAGTTTATCTTAACTGCAGAGAACGGGAAGAGATAAGAGCACTGGGGTGAGGCTAAAACGTTGCAGATCTTTGGATGGACCCAGCTTTTTGCCGTGATGCACCATCGGGAGCAGTAACTCGGCAGCAGCCGTGGAGCAAAGCCGGGAGAGGGGCATCCTCTGGGCAGCAGAGCTGGCAGCAGGCACATCATTCCCAGCGCAGGAGACGCGGCAGGAAAACAAGCCTAATTAGAGCGCTGCCATGTGCCAGCTATTCTTGGAGGCAGAACAGCCCCTCCGGAGCTGTGCAGGAGAGCAAAGAGAGGACAGCCCTCAGACCACTCCAGCCCACGTCAGAGGCATCCCCAGGAACACAAAACCATCCTCCCCTGCTCCGTCCTGCCCTGCCCCGCAGCCCAGGCTACAGGTACCGAACCGCTGCGGCTTTTGTTCTCTGAACACCTCCGTTACGCTGAGTACACACATCCCTTAAGGTTCTGGGAACATTAACATAAGCCACCCACAAATATTATTTTAAAGAAGTGATTCCCATAGTCCTCCTATTTTTGGAGCAGCATCTTAAAAAAGCTTCCCTAATATACTGGAACAGGCCCCATATTATCTCTTCATGAAAGGAATCCAACTGCTACGCTTCTAAATTCACTGGTAAGCAGTTCAGACTTCCTTTTATATTGTAAGATTTCCTTCCCATAAGACGCAAGATATATGGCCTCAAGGGAAGAACAGCTTTATGAAGAGGAAGCTACGTGTGCCAGAATTGTTCTCTTCCATTATCTGTAACATCCTTTCTCCCTCCCATTGTTTTAATAAAGTCGGTCACCAGAAGAACCTGCAGCAAAAATGCCAATACCCTCAGCAGAGTATCTACCTGCCAAGAGCCCCAAAGCACATCTGCTGTTCTGCAGCTTTCTTGATGCTCGGAAAACCTGTTTTCTATGCATGCCACATATGCAATGCTGATAGAAATGTGACTTTGCTAACAGACTTACTTTTGGCTGTTCCCACCAAAAAAATGTTTGAGGAATGGATGGCTCACCAGTAATCTCCCACCTACATGTATTTTTGTAGCATTTTCATTGAATAGAAGGATGAAAAGGAAAAAAACCCAAACAAACAAACAAACCCCAAAAAAACAGAGAGAGGAAACACATTCAGTGGCAATCAGCATGACAAGGAAGAAAAATTTTAAAAAAAATTAAATCTGCTGTCTGATGTTCCTACATGTGATCCAGAGAAACATTCCCCTCCTGCACACACGTGCTTGCATGCAGCAGGGGCTCAGTTACACTCTTAAGTTCAAGTGCATTCTTAAATGTTATGTCCCACGGGCCTTCACAAAGCATGTATCAAATTAGGCATTTGCTGGAATGCTTTGCTAAGCAAAAGGATCAGTTTACGTACTTTCCCCAAAGATTCTGCTGAAATGAGGCTAAATGGTTGCAGTGGTAGCTCTCAGGAGATCCCCAATTCTTCCCTGAAGCATTCATTTTGATAGGATTTCCCTCTTGTACACTCAGCTTTGGGGAATCACTATGGGAAACTGGGAGCAGGGAATTCTCAGCGTTAGAAATGACAGTATTGCCCAGGGTAGCTAAAGTAACCACAAATCCCTCCCCACTGATTCAGATCCCACCAGAGTCACCGACATCTCTTCAATTTCCATTAAAAATCTCCTCTAGAGCGTATAATCTCCCCAATTTAAGCAGAGGGAAATCCAGGGTTCCCTCAAATCAGAATCCACTTTATTTGGGACAAAAGGAATCTGCTCTCAGGAGGAATGGAGTTGCTAAAAATAAGCAAATATTCCCAGTGTTTCTGCACTCCTCTCCCTGAAGTGAAATGATCAAGAGGATTAATTTTAGAGTATGTACAGTTTTTATGTGAAAAAACCCAAGCTGCATCTTAGCTTTTAAGCAAAGACCAGATGGGAAGTCTATCATTAGAAATGCCAAAGGGAGAATACACTCAAAGTTCGCTTCAGGATGGAAAGGTCATTTCTAGTCATCCTTGTTTTAAATGTTCTCAGAAGCACTCAAGCTTTTTGTAATAAGATGGCTTTCTTTTAGTTTATCAACTTGATTTCCTTCAAAATAAAATATAAAAAGATCTCCAAAATAAAACAAAAATCACCAAACAATACAAGACAGAAACTTTAAAGGCAGGCGCCAGCTCTCTTTTTTTTCCTCTCCAGAGCAAAATAGTCATTAAATTTTTAATGAATTATTGTTTAGTTGAGAAGAAATGCCAAGAAAATGACCTGCTGATTCCACCCGCGGGTGTTTACTTAGAGCTTCACAGGGAGATCTATGAGATGACAGACAACAGACGACGTGTCGATGGCATGTGAGAAGCAATGGTTCGTCCATCAGGTACCAATGGCAATGAAGAACGTGCCAAGATGATGAGGAATGGATCAGGTTTCTCCACTATGTTCAAAGCAACATCCCAAGCCCCAGGGAAGGCCATGTGCAGCTGCCCCATACAAATGCACCAGCCCACCTGCAATGAAATCACCATGCTCCTGGTCCTAAGATCTGAGCGGTTCAGTAAGGACCCCCTTTGGGCTTAGGATGCCTTCTTAACATTACTAGGACACACAGGATGACTAGGAAGTGACAAAATCGTGATCAGTGACATTCACTGGAGTCAACAGGGTGACCTGAAGATAATGCAGTGCTTCCAGCTTTACTCCACTTGCTAACTCCTATGAGAGCTACAAACACACAGCTCCCGCTGAGATTCCAGCAGTCCCTCATCTCCACGTGCCAGCCAACCATGAAACAAATCCCTGCCCATGAAGATCAGCCCACAGCTGAAGTACAGGACACGAAGAAGCCTCTTGGGACACAGCTTCCAAACCTTAACAGGAAAATATTTAATCAAAGACAGAAAACTCCATTCTTCTGTTTTCCAACAAATATTTAGAAAGTACATCTCTATGGCGATAAAAAATTGACATTTTCACAGTAAACACGTTTGTGTCCTGGTGCAGATTTTTCCCTATAAAAACTGGAGCTACTGGCTAAAGCTAAAAGTCTTTTATTTCCTTGCAGGCTGTGCTTTTTCTCAGCTCTAGTGGGCCACCCCTGACAAGAAGTATCTGGCTTCAGGTCTTCCTCTATACAAATCCTCTCAGAGGAGCCATCACTGTCCTAACCGAGCAGCAAATGGGCTGTGCAAGTGTCAGAGGGAAATGTGCCCTGCAGTACCACTGAATGAGGGACAGCCAGACAAAACCAAGATTCCATTCCCAAACAGCACGCTAAAGCATTGGGAGCGGCAAACAAATGCTTTGTTGTTTCTTGGCCACTTGCGAATGGTGATTATTCCATATGAAATAATTAACAAACAAGGACAGAATCCTCCAAGCTCTCTTTAGAAATCTTCTTTTCAAAACACGCCCTCATTTTAATCATTTACCGTTTGCAATAGAGAAGGAAAAACAAGGAGGTAAGAAATCTGACACGATCAAACCTTCCCTAGTTCCCACAAATAGACATTCACTGCCTTCCAATAGTCTTGACTAATCATTTTAATAAGTAGTGAAAAGATTTTGCAATTAAATGCTTAGAGAAATAAGATGCATCTTCCTGCTCCTTCTGATGCCTCATGAGTTTTCCATCTCCTCTCATAAAGAGCTTTCATTACTCTGGGCATGACAGAGCTAGAACAAGAGAAAGCTCTGATTTCAGTTTCATCTCAGTCACTGTCCAACTGCCCAGAAACTTCTTCACAGCTCTTGGACCACGGGGGGGAAAAAGCCAAAAAAAACCCAAAATCAAACAAAAAAAAAAAAAAATCACTCCTAAGATCAGAACCACATTTGCCAGACAGGTTTGTCAAAAAAAACCTCTCTGGACTTAGTGTAAACTAAGCAAAGCATATTTGGTCAAGTAGCAGTAGATTAAATAGACTGGGAGCCTCACAATGCCCTTCCTGCAGCCCCACATTTGCGGTGACAACTGCACTTTGCTCTGATGAAAAGTGACCTTTAGGCCCTGACATTTAGGTCCAGATTCTCCAACTTGTGTCACCTCCGCCTCCAGTTTCACAGGTCGAATTCAAAGCACTTTAAATACTTGGCAACATTCATCAAACATGAGCCCATGTCTTGCCCAACAGTCTTAAAATGGAATATTCCTGCTCCACGGTCTCATGCCATGCTGGATGGTCAACTTACATGAGGTACTGGATGTGCCATATCTCTCTGGAAAATCAACATACCAAGCAAATGCTCATCTCCCAAAATAGTCACCCTGCTACTTTATTTCTCTTTTATTTGTTTCCCTACTGCAGTTACAAAACACATTCTCACTGAGGCAAAAGGGATCATTAGCCAGAGCACTTTTGGATTCAAAGAGACAGTGCTAAATGTGCACCAGAAATAGGAATATTATAATGGTCTTCCGACATGAGAAGACATAAAAAGGTAAGTGGGCCCTCCATCAGCTTGTCTCCATGATATCTCAGGAAAACACCATATACTCAGAATGGAATCATGGTGATTCAGAGATTTCTTGTTTAAAAAGTCCAACTCTGTTTGCAGGGAAATATCTCAGCTGTCGTCACGCATCACATCCCTTGTGTTGGATTAGCTGCTAAATTTAAACTATTTTCTGTCTATCTGTCTATCCAATAAGAATGATTTACTGGCATGGACAAATGTTTTAAATATCACGAGTTATCAGGTTCAGCCAAACCAATAGCTCAGGCAGCTAAATCTGAAAGACTATTGACCCTAATGAGGGATGTAAACAGTTGAACAAAACCTAGAGATCTGGCAGCTGGAGATCCACCAGCCCAATGCCCTCCTGCTGCTACAAGGTGATCTCTCCCTCTTGAGGGCCTATGTCCCATTTTTTGCACACACAGGCTGAGCGCCCGATGCACCAAGAGAAGTCGGTCAAGTATTCTCCTGTTAACAAACCCAACTGATTTTTCATCTGTAGAAAAGGGTTACAGTGTCAGACTCTGCAGGATCACTGTTGGCAGGGATGGGTTCACAAGAAAAGATCAACCGTGAATTTAATTCAAATCTAAGGCATAGAATGGACTAAGCAGAAGATGAGGAAGATACTGCAACGCTTCATGCACTATCTGGTATGACTGCATGGTATCCTATCCATGCTGAGACCAGAGGAGATGCAGACCAGCTGTGATTTTACGCAACTCACACGTCCCTGATGCGCTGCCTCTTGTCTTTACAAATTGATTTTTACGTAAGACAGCTGTGTCAGACCTGAGCTCCCAGTGTAATTTTCCTTCTATGCCTGCAGAATTAATTCAGTCAGCCAGGTTCTATTTCTCCTTGGGCACCACACGAAGAATTACAAATGGCTCTATTTGTGTCCAGCTGGTACAAAAGTGATGTCAAAAGAGTAACGGGAAGGAAGAAAGGACCCAATTACAAAAGCAAGGTCTGTGAGATAATTTTGGTCTCAGGACAGTGAGATATGGCAATTAGGAACATCTCACCTATCTGTCAGTTGGGGTCATTCAATGAGCTTGTTATCGAGAGAAAAGGTGGCACCTCAAAATACCAATGACAACTTTCCAGACTCAAACTGTGCTTCAGCCTCTTCTGCCCCCTGTGCCATCATCTCTAACATGACAGGAGGGTCAGAATGAGCAACAGGAATTCAGTTTTCAAGAAGAAGCCTAAGCGTACTGCAGATTAACAACCAATTAGCAGTTTTGCAGAAGTTGTGCGGTCCGGCTGGGGGACTGCCAGGCTGTGCTAGGGAAGTGCATGGTGTTGACTTCCCAAACTGAGTCACTTCTGTAAGCCCTGGGGTGGTATTTATAGAGTTGGGGGAAAATTTCCAGGAAACATCACTTACTGGTACTCACAAAAATAGCAAGGAAAGTCTTCAATTACTAAACTTTTAAGGAAGAAAGCCTTTCTTCTTTATGACAGGACAGCAAAGCAGCAGCCTCTATGATTTTCTTGGAAAAAGTCACAATTAATAGTGTTCCTTATCTCACTTTTCTTTGACAGTAGTAGATGTTGCTCCCAAGATATTCATTCCATACAGCTGCAAGGTCAGGGATTTTCTCCTCTCTTCTACAGATTATTTCCAGGATAAGACATTGAAGTCAGTCTTGTCTCCAAAAACTTTAGCAAGACTTGAATGAACCCAGATACCAATAACTCAACCACAGCAGTTCAGGTCAGCCTGAACCTTTTACGCAACTGTCCAGGATCCCAATTTGGGGGAATGGCTGTACCCTTCAGTAAACCCCATGAATCTGCAAGTAGACCTGTTACTGATAGTCAAACTATCACCTGCAGAGGTGAGCTTGTCCCCCTGCACAATCTAAATGTGCCCTGGTATCACAGAGCACACAAAAGCAGAGGAATGGCACAGACCAGTAGCTGGATCAGTGCCTGTTCCCCTCCACACATGCAACAGCGCCCTTATGGCTCCTCAAAGCCAGGGTCTAAGCCAGGCTTTCAGAAACATTTTGTCCCTGCAACAGTTTTAAGAATGCAACCACAAATCTGGGCACTCTCAACCGTTTTAGAGTATTTCCCTTTCATTCCATTAAACACACACAGATTTACGTTCTTGCTTAGCAAGGGTGGGCAGACCACTCCAGGCTTGGTCCCCTTCCCTAAGCAGCCAGCATACCCTGTTGGGGAGGATGCAGACTAGCTGACCACAGAAGTGCAACTTTTGGAATGAAAAAGAAATTTTTTAAAGTATAAGCGCACAAACTTGTCCCCATCCCATACACAAACTGCAAATGCTTCTATTTATTACTATGACTTCCAGACTGCTCCTACCACTGCCCTCCCTCCGAGACCTGGGGCCAACATTGGCCAAATGGTCTTTGAGAAGGCCTCAGAGATGTTTCCCTACGTCTTACACAAACCAGTAGCTTAGATGAGGATGAAAAACCAGGATAATGAGAAAAAGGCTGCTGACAGGAACTCAACCAGTACCTGCTCTGCCTGGCCTCTCCGCCGGGCTGTCCTGGCACAGCCACTGGGAGGGCAGGTCGGGTCCAGCTTTCTGCCAGGCTGTCAATCATCACAGCTCACAGTCTGTGACACTCATGAGACTTGACACCCTCTGTATTGCAATGGAGACCCAACAAGTTTGTTTTGCACATGCCACTGCAGTGCTGACAGATAGAGCAACGTCCTTTGGCTCGCGCTGACATGGGAAGCATTCAAAGCACTCATGCAGAGATAAGAGGCTCCCCTCGTCTCCTGCCTGAGACACACTGACCTCCCCTCCCTCCCTTCTCCTTGGCATTGCCAAAAATACAAAAATCTGTCCCTTATGTTTTCAAAATGTCTCTTTTTCACAGGGTTCTCCCCCTTCTTTTTTCCTGAGGCTAATTAAAAATAAAAGTTTACCAGAATGACAACAAGGAAAAAAAAAAGCGTCTGATACCATAGGATCCAGTCTGTAAGGATCTCACACATAAAAGAATTATGTCCCTGAGCACTTTCCAACAGACTTTTTCAGAAAATTTCATCTTTCTACTTCCCTGGCTGGATAGTCTGTTTGAGTAATTTTCTCTTTCTCCTGGGGCTGGTTGCTAAGAGACGCGCTATTACTTCTCCCTCTCTTATGACCCGATTACTGTGATCAGCAAAGACAGCGTGCAGACAACAGCCTGACACGGCTCATACAAGAACATCGGGCTCGTTACAAAATGATGGACTGTATTAACACTCCGCAGCCCCTTTGCTCGCCATGGCCTTTGGAGAGTCTCCAGGCACAACTGGGGGCTTTTACTTCCTCAGCTTCTGAAGAGCATGTTCAAACATTTTAAATCACAGGACTGGGAAGGGAGAAGAATGGACTTTTACCTCCTGTGCTTCACTGTCTGACAGCCAGAACGGTGTTAATGGATCCTCACTGAGCAACCTTCCTTTTCTTACCCTTCCCAAGAAGTGGCCCAGGAACTATGATTATTCCTTTTAACGCTCTTGAAAAAATAAACTTTGCAGATACGCAGCACAGTTTGGGTCAGAACATTCCCTTGAAGGGTCTGATAGCACCTTGTAAAACTGATGATGACACTTGAAGGGCCAAGACATGTCCTGGTCCTGCAAAGAGCTGAGATAGATTGCTCTAGATAAGGAAAGCAGCTGGAAATAGATCCAACTGTAGGTGTCCAGTGGTCCCAAGGAAGCTACTGGGATGCCCAACAGGCTCCCAGCTCATGTAGAAGCAGCCACAGCCTGACACTGTGTCCTCTGCAAAAAAGAGCCAGTGGAGGAGATAGGAAACTTGGAGCACAGATTGAGAGCTTGCCCTGAGGGGTAAATGGGGCAAAAAGTTGAGGAAAGATGATTTTGTTGATGTTATTACCAAAGAACTGGTCTTCTAAGAATGGGGCCACCAACCTCAGAGACCATCAGTCTCCACTTAGTAAGAATTCAACCCTCATCACATTCACTTTTTATAACACAAATTTCAAACTTCTATACTTTCATCTATTAAACCCACTTCTGAAAGATTGTGTTTACCCACACTATTTTGGTACCATTTTCATACTCTTGAGGGCCTCCTCTCCTCCCACCAGCTCACTCAGGCCAAGTCCCGTGGCAGGACCCCTGGGCAGACCCTCACACCACAGGTAGTGCAGAGTATTTAGAAGCATCAGTTGATAAAACTTCTCAAGTGGGCCTTGTAACAGAGATGACCCAGAGCACAGGCACCTTCCTCATCTCCATGTCATTTCCCATAAATTCAGTGCTTGGCACAACAAATGCCAGCTGTCATGACAGTGCAATTTCTACCCACCAGCCCTTAACACCAGGCTCAGCTTTATGATTTGGGTCATGTCTAGATGAAACCAAAACCTTTCCTTAGTCATTGTCATCACAGGAATTAAGAGTTGGAAGATACACGTGAATCTTTTGCAGTTCAGCTCCTCAAATAGTTTGGGTAAATCCCCAGTCGAGCGCCTGCACTTTCTTCCACGGCTGTGACTTTGCAGTGTGTGTGCTGGTTAAAGAAGAAGACAGAAGGGGAATTTTCAGATAGTGAGAAACTAACTCTCTGCTTATTAGGAACTAGAGCAGATCCCTGCTCATCTCCTGCAAAATCACCCTCCCTGGGCCAAGCAGAGCCACAGGACTCTCAGTCCTGCTCACAGACCCTCAGTTCCTGTGCCAAGTCCATCTAAACATGCTTTGCTTAGCAACAAACATTTCAGGCCTTATATATTTAGTCCAAATTGTAATTGTGTAGGATTCACTGCCAGAAATGCCTGCTCTTTGGCCACAAGTACAGCTTCTGTGGCTTCAAGAGTTGCTCATTCACTCTTCCAAACTTTTATTACACCAACCTGTAATATAATCCAATAGACATTTACTGGTTGCCCTGATTTAGCAGGACACAGCCTGGCAAAATAAAAAAGCTTTAGGCAGAGCAAAGGAAAAGCATATGTGTAATCCTTTACTATAATGGTTAGTTTTCAGCGTGTAGAAGAGCAGCATTGTGTGAAGAAGGGCAAAAAAATAAAAAAATATTACTCGACTGTTAACCGTCATATAACAATTGTTATTATTTAACAGACTAGCATCTGGAGGATGTTAACATTTCAGATTAAAATAAAAGGGACAAGTGCTGCCTGCTTGAATTCAAGCTATTTCTGCATTAGCATTGCTTTGACTGGGCACTACAATCCTGCAAAACTACATACAGGACAAACATTATCTTTTTAACAGAAGGTTTGATATGGTTGATGACAGATGTTTGCAATTCAAGTTATAAAACGATGGTTCCTTTCCATTTCAGTGTGTCAGAAACGTCTTTTCTTTCTCTTTTTCCCTTCCCTTTTTTGCCCTTTTTCTTTATTCTACCCAAATTATTGTGGTTCACAGAACAGGCCACTGCTAAGATGAATCACTATTCAATGTTTGAAATAATGAAGTGGAAAAATTAAATATAGTATCTTGGAAGAACAGACAGACAGGAGAAAGAGAAAATGAGAAAAAATAGGGCAGAAAAAAATTAAGAATCTACCTGCTGAGAAGTGCAATGTTTGCTTTATGTACCAAATAACTGAGAAAATACAAGCTCACTCTCCAGAATGAAACCCAAGGCTAGGCACTACTTCAAGTAGTTCCCAAATAAGAGGCAATGTGTTCCAGAGCCTGTGAAAATTTAATATTTGTAATTCTAACAAAACACAGTCAGAATACTTAATAAAACCTGGTGGCTTGACTTGACATTTTGTGAACTACAGATAAGTATACTGGTTCAATAACAGTTTTTATGCACTTGTTTTACACTGAATTTTTCCCAAGGCCTTTTTCTGAGGTGGTATTTCAAAAAAGAAAATGCTCATCCTGAGAGCAAAGCCAAGACACAGCTCTATGGATTTGTCTCTGGCAAAGAAAAAAACCGCAGATGCGGACACTGTTATCCAGCACGACAACTTTTGGGGTGACTGCTATCAAGGCAGAAGGCCCCACACAGCGCCAGTTTATTCACACTGGTGAGAATCACAGGTCCTGCACTGGTCACTGTGCTGTAGATAACTGGGCAAATATCCCTGTCCCCGTAGCTCTGAAGTTACTGAGTGAGGAATGCTGCCCAGGCACAAAGGCACCAGCTTGGTCTCACGCCTCTTCAACACAGCCCAGCTTGCTTGGGGCAGTTTAAATCCAACTTTCCACAAAGGAGAAGCGCTACTCATTTCCAACTGGCTTCACTTGGTTCTTAACCAACAGGAGAGAGGATGTCCTTAGAGAGAAATCAATGGACACTTCCAAAAGGGTGCCCCGAACTGGTTCACAGCTACTCCTTAAAAAGGGACCCCTGCCTTCCCGCTCGTTCTGCGGTGTTCAGCGGCTGCGGTGTTCGTGCTTTAAACGCTCTTGTGTGGAGGCAGCAAGCCCACCACAAAGAGGCCTGGAGCTTCGAGATCATTTTCACTGGCTGCATTCTGTAAGAGCCTGTGGATGATGCCGTTCTGACACTAATGAATAAAGTATTGCTTCATCCGCTGTGTCTCATTCAGCACAAGAAACACATGGAAAAATGAGGGAAGGATCAAGAAAAGCTTTATAAGTTTATAATACGCACTTTAAAAAAGGTTTTTTTAAGAAACAAGCACTAACATGGGGGCTGTGCTCAGGCACAGTCAGGATGATTTGCAACAGTAAGGTCACCTCTTTATTCACACCACATTTTTCAACTCCGTGAGCTGAGTCCTGTGAGGGATGAGACCACAGCATCCATTGCAATTGATGAGACCAGAAAAGTGTCAGAGCACTTCTCAGACTATCTTTTTGTCCCACTACTGAGACACTGCCTCCCTCATGAAGCATCAATGGTTTTTTTTCAGCTAGTGGCAGAGATGAGGAGCAAGAGAGGGACAAGCAGATCCCACCGGAAGTACTCTGGTACTCACGGGACTCAGTTCAGAGTAACAACGTGTTCCCATGCCTCATCTGGGCAGCAGCAATGCTCTACAGGCATAACTCCTAACGTGCAGGACAGGCAGCTCCTGCTGGCTGTCCAATTCTGGATAATTGCATTATCTCACGTTAGTGTTGAACAATGCACACACAAAACCACCACAGGAGCATGGCTGAGACAGCTCACTGTGCCTGCACCCCAGCCTCCCTCCAAAAACCAGCACAGCACTGCAGGAGCTCCTGAGGTACTCCAAGGAGCAGGTACAACACCCTTCTGCCTCTCAGCCAACACAGCCCTTCCACCAGTGAGAATTCCTCCTGCTATGGAACAGAACCAGCACAGGCAATCAGGGGGAAAAAAAACAAAAAAACAAAAAAACAAAAAAAAAACCACAGAATCTTTCAGGTCAGCCTGAATTTATTCTTTCAGGGCTCTCAATACAAGTAATGAATAGACTCTGGACCTTGTTGGCTTCTATGAACTGTCAAAGATTGTAGAGCAGGGAACAGCACAGCTACAACACAGGGTGTCTAGTCCAATAAATCCATACCCAAGCTTCAAAAATTAAGACAGAGCTACTGATAGCAGCTGCTGTAAACAAAACCCACTAGGTATATCTGCCTGGAAAAAAAGAAAACCCACAACAGCAAAACAACAAACAGTCTGATAGTTCATGCTCCCAGTCCCCTACAGACATAGCAGAACATAACTTGCCAGTGCTCAAAAGCCTCCACACACATGAAAAAGAGGAGGGCACAGAGAGTCAGGCTCTGGGAAACCTGGATCAGCTGGGTTCAAGAACACACACTGGAGTCCACGACATAGCCTTGCCCTGGAGCTGGTCCTGCTGATTTGCCTTGTCTCATGAGTCACTTGCGCACCCCTCCAGCCAAGGTAAATGGAAGGAGACAGATTACTTTCTTAAAAAGGATTACTTTTTTTAAAAAAACGTAATTAAAACCTCAAAGACTTTCACATAAGACCTGTTGTTCACTATATCTGAAAGGTGCCCAAGGAATGGAAGGAGAAAGGAGGAGCTTGCTTTAGTCTCATCCCTTTGTTTAGTTTCCATTATTAAATCCATATTAACTGTTTCTGCAGATACTGTATTCACCAAGGATGGCAATTACAAGAAAAGACATCAGCAGTAATAAATACTGAATTTAGAAGTACTCAACAGCATAGACTAAAGCGGCTCATTTTGTAAAGCACGTCCTGAGAGCCCCAGAGTGAGACAGAGAAGCACCTCCGAGCACTGGGCAGCCCCGCAGAGTGACTGCCCTGTGAGGGATGTTGCCTGCACATCCCTTTCTGACCAGGGCTGGCACTGCAGCATCTCCGTCTGTCTCAGGCAGCTTGAGAAAAACACATGGTCCTGTTCATATGAACAAAAGACATTGCAAGAATACGACAGATTTGGGTTTTTGGGAGTGGAAAGAGTCATCTTTGCAGGAGTAGGAGACCTCCTGGGAGCCATTCAATGATCTGGCACTTCCCAGTAGGCAAGGATGGACGCATTTCCTTCCCTACCACCATGAAATCATCCTTCAAGTGACTGCACACATGGCAGAGGAGGTGTATTCAATCCCCAGGGAGCTGCACTAGTGCTCACAAATGCTGGACTGGAAAGCCCAACCCTGCAATCCAGCTGAGCCTCCCCAGCTCACCACTGTACTCCACCTGTTTCAGCATAGTCTTGTTTCTGCTGGACTTGCAGAGCTTTATTTGGAGGCAAGGGGGAAAAGAATTTTTGTGGTTACCAAAACAAGATTGAAACCAAAAGGATCCAAACCAAAATGCAACTCACACTGTAAAGTTTGTCACTCAGTGCTCTCAAGCCATCCAGTGGCCCTGACTCAGGCTCTTCTGAGTACCTCTGACTGACAACAGACTTTTACACATTTTTGAAGCCCCCAATCCTGGCCTTACAATGCCCAGTGCCACCCCAGCAGCACCAGCCCCACGGTAGCAGGCGCAAAGCCAGCAGATCAGCTATCACCAGCCTCACCCCACACCAGATGCCTCCTTAGTCTGCCCCGCAGGGTGAGGCCCCATTTTCTGGAACTAAGGCAAAGATGGAATTTGCTTCATCTGCAAGCTATAAATCCTTTCCATCTTCCTGAGCCCAGCATAGACAGGAACAGCTGTGTGGCAGTGTTTCCCTAAGGCTCCAGCTCTGTTGAAGATGCTGAAATACCAATTTAAGTCTAAAAGCTGGAGAGCAAGAGAGAATTAAGTGGCAGGGAAAGGAGGACAGGCAACCACAGAAAGGTTTGGACTGGAAAGACCTTGAAAAATAATCCAATCCAAAGCCCCTGCCATCAGCTGGGATATCTTTCACTAGATAGGTTGCTCAAAGGCCCGTCCAACCTGACCCTGAGCACTTTAAATGATAGGGCATCCAATGCTTTTAAAGGAAACAAAACTAATACCAACTCCTTAGAAAAAATATTAGTTTCTTTAAGAGATTTTTCCTGTAGGACAAAACCCATTGTGCAAACTGCTGGACAGGGTCTGCTGAGGAAAAGAGGGAGGGGGTGGCCAACACCAAACACATGAGCATGGAGAAAGAAACCAAACATATAAGAAGCAGACTGTCAGGACCCATGGCTGGTTGATGCCTCATCCATCTCAGGACTCATCTTCTCCCAGCATGAAGAGAAGACACTCTCAAACTTTAAACAAATCTAGCTCCATCCAAGGACCACCCTTGACCCCAGTTAAACTCTTAGAGCTACTGCTCAAATGTCTGGACATCTAATTTTGATTTCCAGCCTCATTCCTCAGAAGCTACACATCCTCCCAATGCACAATTGTGCACCTTGTAGATAAACATCTTCCCCAAGCTTGAACAGTTCTGCTCTCTGTGGGGTAAATACAGAGTTCTGTAAGATGATGAGCACCTGCACTTCCCAGGAACTATGGTGCTCACACCTCCCGGGATCAGGCAAGGTTAATCCCTGGCAAACGGTCACAGTGGGGAGTGGCAGCACTAATTCCTCCAGAAACCAGCCCAGACCACAGCAGGTGTTTGTAGGACCTATAAAAACAGGCTGTGCCTCCCTCTTGGGCTGGCTGCACGGCAGAGACCTGTGCAGAAAGCTAAGCAGGGCTCAGCTCTTATTGATGATGATTACAACTATGATCATTACTTCTACCACTACTGCAGTCATACCCAGGAGCCCCCAAACAGATCCCTGCAAGAGCAAGACACAGTCTCTGCCTTGATGAGTTGATAAATCTGGTTTGAAACAAGCTGCAGCAACTCAGCATGGCAAACAGCGAGGAGGGGGGCTGGCAGCACCAGGAAAATTGCTACTTCACTGGTCTAAACACATGCCTTGAGTGCTTCAAGTCACAGTAAAATGCTTCTGGTTTATAAACTGTTGGCTGTTGCCATTTCACTTTTCTTCAGTCATGTAACCATTTCTAACTTCTGTTAAAATTCCATTAAGTAGCTTTTAATCAGTGCCTTCTGGCTGAGCTTTGTGCAGGTGTCAGGAAATAAAAAATAAAATCGAAGTCAAGGTGAGACTGAGGAAATGCTTTGGTAGGAGATGGGAGGGTGAGGGGGGTACACACAGCACCTGCTCCAGTCTGTCACTCCAGTGTCTTTTCCCCCTGCTTTCAATATGATCAAGAAATAAAACCACAAGTGTGATCAGCTGGACAGAGCCTCTACATAGGAGCAATATACATATAAAATAATAAGAAGAACCACAAGGCCAGAGGGTGTACATTCCTAAACATTAAAAGCAACGAGCTGAAGAAATTACCAGGAACAGAATTTGCAAGTCTCCCAGAGAGATTCCAGATACTACAAAGGCTGCAGGGAGCCAACTCCAGTGATACTGTTGGGGCAAGCAAGACTCTGATGAGCACAGCCACTTCCTGACACATAACAGCCCCAGGCCAGCCCCTCCCCAGAGCAGTGCTGTTGCCCCCACTCATCTCCAGCAGAAGGATGCATGGGAAGCCCATGTGCCTCCAGATAAGCAGCTTTGGCAGGGTAGGAGGGATGAAAACACATCAGGGTTCAAGAGGATGTTGCCGCTCCCCTACCTACAGACTCACAGCTAACCAGGTGGGAAAGACCTGTGTCCAACAGAGGACAAATTTAGGCATAATGACAGTGCCCCTGTAAGGAGGGAACCAGTGGGGCCTGGAGCCATCTCCCAGGCTGAATTATTGCTGCAAAAATCAGGGCAGTCATTGAAAAATCAATTAGGGAGCCTGGAAGAGAGAAGGAAGTCATCGAAAGTGAATGAAGCACATTGGGCTAAATATTTCTCACTGCTCCCCCACCCCTCGCGTGCCAGATCCCAGAAGCCTCATGTTCTCAGGGTTATATATGGATGGGTAATGGCTTTGCACGGGCTGCTGACAGCGACCAGCAGTGTGTCACCTCCTGAAAGTGGATTAGCTTAAGCTGCAGGCATGTTGTCACATCACTAAGCCTACCCCTGCCCAGGTCTTGGCCAAGCCTTAGCTCTTCCAGGCCTGTCAGATAATGATGGGATCTCTAAAAGCCCAGCATCAGACATGGCAAGGGACTGGACCTGACAAAGTCCCCTGGGAGCTCCCGACTGTCTCCTGGTTTCCAGCGGACCCAGAGATGCCTGGCTGCTTGCAGGACCAGGTACTCTGGGTTGCATGAAAAATGTTTGAGTGTCTTGTCTCCCCTTCTCAGCCTGCAGTGCCTGCTCTGCTCTTTGGGAAAACCTCCTTCCCCAAAGGCCAAGAAACACAGAATTTTTTTAAAAGGTGATAATGTTCCTGAGTCACATATAATCAGACCTACAATCACTAACGCACTGACAACTAAGACATACTGACCTTTCTCACAAAAAATACTGACTGATCAAGAATAGATTTCCTAGGAAAAAAAGGGTCATTTTCCATTATTATTTTTTAATTGCAAGAGAATTAGAAAAATAAGAACTTCCACTTGACTTGAAGGCGACATTTTCTTTGCATTTCAGAAATGGATTATTTTTTACTTTTTAAATTCCAAATGTCTTTCTCTTCCTATTTCTCACTAAGTTTTGTTACTGAAGGCAGCAGAACAGGTGCATATGACTTTGCTTTTCCCCCTCCAACACATTTTCTTTTTTCGTTCTGAATTCTCCGAAGTTAGAGCAGCAAAGGAAAAAAACCCAAAACACTCATCAGGCTTTTCCAACTTTCCTATAAAATGTCCTTAACTTTAGAAAATCACTCAAGTGTAAGATTTAATATGCTGCTTTGTTTTTCTTACTCTTTTCTATTACTCTGTAGTCTTCCTGAAAATGCATACGCTTTCAAAAGATAGAGCAGAAAGAGGAAAAAATATACAGGTGATATTTATCTTATTGTACTCAACACAAAAGAGGAAAAAGTGGTGAAGGAACAACGTAGAGCATCCAAAACCAAATACAAAAGCTGGTTTGGCAATTTTCTTGAATACAACTGAGCTTTTCTTTGGAGAAAGGTTGGAGAGGAGGAGGGGAAGAACTTCCTCCCATTTCTACCCACAGTAAATCACCAGGAATAGAAATGTCATGCTCTACCAAGACAGCTACCACTCTCTCCTAAAATCCTTGGCCTTCACCGGTTTCTGCTGCAGTTCCATCACAAACTCTCCACTGTCAGCCACAGGCATTCCAAGTGCTCCAACGTGCACATTTCCAGTTGCAGGTTCCACAGGTGCTCCCAGCCTTGCACTCTTGCTGCTGGGAACTCCTTCCCTCCACGTGTCCACAAGCCAGGAACCCAAATCCCATGCTTGCTGCTCAACTGCATCAAGAGAGGAGGACTTTCACAGCAAGAGGTAGAGGAAGGCTGACACACACTGACTGGCAGGCATTTGTTTTGCCGACATAACAACTTCAAGGCCATTGCAATGGTCATCTAAATACCTTCCCAATTATTTCATACTCAAGAGTGCTCCATAGTAAAAGCAAAGAACAGAAGTAAAACAATCCAGCCAGCTGGAGAGAAAACACTTCTAGACTCATTGGCCAAATTTATGCCCTCCCACCCTCAATTATATTCCCACAGATCAATCCCTTGTTTGTAAAGCATTCCCACTGTGTTGGGGTGAAAGAACCAATACTGAAAAGGGTTGTTTGAGCCCAAGCTCCTTGAATCATCATGTGATATCAGGGACCAAACAAGCAAACCCCCTTAGAAAGTACCAGTCTTGGACACAGGACATCTGCTTTCAATTAAAACCAGAAAAGGTCTGTCCCTGTGTCTTCTCCCAGCCCTGCACCTCTCAGGAGGGTAGCTAACCAGAGCAAGGGGAGATATACCTTCACATTCTCCTTGATTTGAATGATCTGAGAAAGGGAGGCTACCACAAACTCACCAACAAAGAGCAAATCAAGAGCAGCCTGTGTTAGCAGTCAGTTCCTCTGAACTAGGCAGTTGTGGTTGCTTCTTAAAAAATAAATACTCACCATCACCTCCTGGTTGCTTGTACGGGTTGTACTTCGGTTTGGGGGCAACCACAGGAGCAAACTTCTTTGGGGTCTGCTGGGTGGACACGGAGATGCTGGGAGTCCCAAAGGTGTGCGTGGTCTCCATCCTTGCAGTAACGTGACCAACAGGCTCGTTGGTGCTCTTGGGTGGCAGCCAGGATGGGTGGGACATGGTTCAGGTCTGAGAGAAGACACAAAGAGAGTCACACATACATTAGGAATTTAGGCTGGGGAAATAACAGTTGCAATCCTACTATTTTGCTGGTTTATGAAATTAAACCTATAAAACCCTTTCAAACATGTTTAACTGGCACACGCTTAACTTTAAATATGCTGCTCCTAATGTACAGGACTTTAGATACAAACTTGTCTTTCTCTCCCCAGCAGCTCAGAACTACTGACCAGGTTATTGTTGGTACCTGTAAAAATCATAGCTATTTTCTTATTCAAACCAGAGCAGAGACAGGCTGATACCCTGAAGCAGCCCATCAATCCCACCCTGCATTCAGCACAGTAGTCATATATTTGCCTTTCCCTGTTAGGCCTTTTTGGGTTCGTTAATGTACAACAGTGCAGGTGCTCTGGGGACAAGTCTAGTCACAGGTAGGCACACTCACTTCCAAAACACACTTTTAGCACTTTTTCACATGTCATTTAGGACCCCATGCCCCAGTGATTTTCATTCAGACTTTTATGAAAACAGATTTCAAAAGCAGCTAATCATTCTTGATGCTTCCATTTCTGAATGCCCAGCTTAAGACATTTTAAAAGCATGTCAATTTTGAATAAATGCCAGAATCTCACAACCCCTGACAACTAGGCTCCTTTTAGGCTTGTGTAACAAAAAACAGAGGCAGCCCAAATCATTACTTATTTATGAAAATCTTGGCTTTGGCCTCTTAAAAGCCTACATCACTTTTGAGAACTGGGTTCAGATGCTGCTGAAAATGTTGTCCATAAAAATCCTGTTCAATCCAATGAACAAGTGCTTTTCACCACACACAAACCATACTCGCTGGGTAGCCATGATAGTCCTATTGCACCATCAGATAGTCCTACGGAGCTGAATTTGAGATTTGATGGAAGAAATGAAGATCCCACACAGACAAAAGTTAATGCTAATTTTGCAGCTCTTGAGCACCCTGTCACTTCAGTCTGTGCACTGCTTTGGTGTCAGAATCCTTAAGGCTACCAAAACCAGCAGGCACCTGTGATGCAATCAGGAAAGATTTGTTTTCATCATGGAAAAGGATCAGTGCAAGAGACAGGATCAAGGTCTCCACAGGATAGTGCAGGGCTGGTACCTCCAGCTAAGAGTAATGACTGTTAAAACTGATGGACATGCAAGTGCTTATTCCAACCAGTAAATTTACTTCAGGAAACAGTTCCCTGCTTGAGGAGTAATTTCTACTTTAAGCCCCAATGCCTGACCCAATACTAGGAGGCAGACAATTTTTGGTCATCTTCCACCTGCATCACTCCTTGTGCGAGAGAGGAACTGGCAAGTGCCAAACATCAGTCCTGACACTTGTGTCTCTTCCTGGCCATGCGGTCTGACTGCTTGATGTGCAGACAGTGGTTTCACAGTTCCTACCACTAGGAAGTGAGCCCGCTGCACCAGGAATCCAACAGCAGCGAAAGGAAGACACTGGAGCTGGCTAGAAATGAGGCCGACAGGAGCTTGGCAGGAGCAGCCTGGAGATGTATCCAAGGCTGAGATGCAAGGACATGACTTTCCTCCCTCACAGGCCTGCTGTCCAACCCCTCACTACGAGTGCAGAGCATTATTCTGAAAGCAAGAAGTGAAAGGCAGATCCTCCCCGCAGGGCTGGAGAGGAAACCAGTCCCAACGGGTGGGGGCTGAGGGCACACGAACCACGGTCCCACCGCCTGGTACTTCCCATTACCAACACCAGCCCCGATGGACCTGGAAAATGACTGTCACTCCAGCAGTAAGATTCACCTACACTGCTGTCTCCTCCTCCTCCATCCTTCAAAACTGCACAAGCAGCAATAAAACTCAGGCAACTATCTAGGTTTTAAGAGCAGAAAGCAATGAGGGCAGTCAGCCTTAAGAGCTAAACAGGATGAGCCTGCACTCTGCAGAGTTATTACATCCAAAGATGACTGTTCCTTACCCATTGCTAAAAGCATCCTGGAGTTTAATTCTGACAGGTTTTCAGCCTGTGGCTTGACATCTCATATGAAAGCCTCCTGCTGCAATGAAGCAGCCTCAGACCCTGGACATTACCTCCATACTGATTCAAAGCAAAAGAAAAAAACATCTCAGTACTGACTAGATTATCACCATTCCTGTTCTGGAATGTTCCTTAACCACCCCCAGGCAGCATGCCTTGGTCCCACTGAACTCTCCTGGTCTGCTAGGCTGATAACAAGGATGGGCTGTGTGATGCACAAACCAAGAACGTCTGCTTCAGTAGCCAGGTTGCACAGCACTGAGGACGGCTGAATACAATGAGAGAATTTCAATGAATGAGCTTAAAAAGCAGACTGCTCCTACGGACAGCTTGGGAGCAGGGAGACCACACTGCTGTAACTCAGCTGCCGACTGCAAGCTGGCACACAGCTCCCTCTTGGCTAACCCCTAACGCCTTTGTTTTGGCCATGGTGGTATTCTCTAATTGTTTCCCTGTTAGCCTTTTCTCTTCCTCTTTCTCCCCATCTCATTTTCTGTTATGCATTTACTGCCACTCGTTTTTGCTATCTGTGCCCTGACAGTGTTTTCAGCAAGTTCCCTTTTCCTTGTCTGTTCCAGCCCCAGCTCCCCAGCCTCAATTAAATTTAGCCTAACTACTCTGCAAGATCACAGAAAAGAAAACGAATTAATTTATTTTAAAAGCTGAAGCTAAACTTCTGAGTTTGCCATTATTTTCCCTCCATTTTGTCAGCTGGTAAAAGGCCAAAAGCAAGGAAAAATGTAAGGGACAGTGGCTTGCAGACAGGCACAGCTCCTCACCTCTCAGCAGACTTCTCCATGGTGGAGTACCCTGGCTAATTCAGACAAAGCAATCAGTGCTCCCTCTCCACTCCCTACAATACTGCCTGGTTTTCCATCAGAAGCTTCTTTGGACCCAAACATTTTGTGATGTGGACAAGTAATCAAAACAGCACAGGAAAACTTGGGCCTATGATGAACTCCCTTACTCTAAACTTACTCTTACATGTGTCACTGCCTGTGTGTCATTGTGGTGCCTGCACTTGGACAGGAACCCCAACAGGTAACAGTAGTGCTTTTCTGGCTAGCCAGCAACACAGCCAGAAAACACACATTTCACTTCTGAGGTATTTCCTTCCATTAAAAATTATTTTTCACTGGAAAGTTAACCTATAGCTTAAATCTACACACTTCTGCTCCAAGCAAATAATTCTTCAGGCACTGTTTGCATTCAACAAGCCCCTTCCTGGCAAACCTGAGTAGATCTAGCCACACAACAGTTAACACAGCAAGGCTGGAAAAACCTTTGTCAGCAGAGCCCATGCCCCTGGGAGTCCTCCCAGAGGGACAGCCACCTCCTGGCTCCCTGTCAGTGACACACCTCCCTCTGTCTCAGCTGAAGCCTTCTGCATGTCCGCCTGCCACCCTCCACGGCCATCCTTGGTCAGCCGTAACTCACAGCTCCATTCCTGATCCGACTGCTACGAGCTTTTCCTGTGACTCCTTACTCACTGATCACTTTGGCAACACCCCCTTCCCAAATTCACCGCCTCATCCTCCCCAGAAAATCCCTTAAATCTTTGTTATGTCACTGCTTTGAAAGCCTCTCACTGATCATCTTGACTAACCCTGAACCATCCCCAAGCACTGCTCCGCAAAGCTTCTGCTGAGCTAAAGAATATTTGTTACAAAGCACACGTAGTCTCACCTGAAACAATGCAAGTGTTGGAGAACCCAACACAGCATTAGGCAAATTGTTTGGACAAGCAATTAAGCATCATAATTACAGCTTCTCCTTTATGTCTGGCTTAAAATTTAGCTAGCTCCACTTCCAACCATTGCCTTTTGTTATACTCCTGTCATCTGCATTACAGACTTGCCCCTCTTCCTTATGTAGATCCTTTCAGAATGCAGTCAGATCATTGCTTAAATCAAACCAAAACAGTTAAATCGAGTATCAGTTAAACTCCCTGTGAAGGGCAGATTTTTCTTCATTCTTTCATGTTTGTTTATTCTGAACTCTCTTCAGTTTTCCAGCTACCTTTTCTGAAATGGTGGCTGATAGCATAAGACCATTTTTAAGAACAGTAACTTAGAAGAGGTAAAATGATGAATATCAAAAACGAAAACCTGACCGAAATCAGCTGTGGATGCCTGAGGTTCTGTTATCCTTCCTTCCTTGGAAGCATTAGTCATCACCTACTTTTGGAGGCAGAGGATAAGACCAGACTAACCATGATAAATAGCATTAAGAGCAAAGAGTGAAATCACACTGCATAAATAAGGCAAACAGTGTGCTCTGGTTCTATCATTAGGACGATCTTAATGCTGTAAGTTCAGAAAATTCTAACCATGAAAGAATACACCACAGCAGAGAAACTGAAATCCACGAATCCCAAGCTGAGACTGCATTATCTAAAAATGTCAGACCAGGAATATCAATAGCAGATAATACCATGCAGTAATAACAGCCTGACAAAGTTTTTTCATTGCCTTTTTCTTATTTCAAATGTGTGGGCATAAGAGCTTGTTTTTGCTTTTAATTACAGGATGTCATTCACCTTTGAGAAGCAAAGGTAAAACACTGAGGGTTCCAAGTCAATTTATCCTTACAACCTGATAAGCACTGGAAGGGTAGAGTACCAATTTGTCTGCTTTTGAAATTGTTAGTACATTCATCTCTGAGACAGGCTGGCTTTTCTGTGATTAGACTGTACCCAAATAAATCTTCCTTTCATTTTCATATTTGTAACATGGACCAAATACTCCTTGGATGTTGATGGACTTCGCCAAGACAGAAGATTTTGTCCCTGAGTTAATTAAGCTAATGCTTCGTAGCGGGTAGCAACAGTATTTAACAAAAAATGAGCAACAACCGTCTGTGCTTCCAGACTGTCTGCTCTGTCTTCCATCCCACGCCTTCCTAAATTCACTGGCTTCATGGAGGTCTGTGATGTTCTGTCTTAGTATCACCCATGCACAGGGAATCATCACTCCTAAGGCCAAGAGACTGACCAGACAGAAGGAATTAGGACCTTCTGTGTTGGCAGTAGATGCGACTGAAAGCTGTGTTGGGGCTTTTCTCTGATACACAATACAAGCATCACCTTCCCTTGATAACTCAAGTTTGTCTCTAAGTGTCGAAAGGCAAACTGCATCCTCCCCACTCTCTCTTCTCTTCCATCCATGTAAAAGAACTCAAAAGAGAAAACTTTTGACTTTACATCACCTTCCAAATGAATTTTACAGATCAGCTCTAGAACTAAACCAAGGGGACATCCTTCACAATGCAAAAATCATGCCACCCATTGTCCCTTCCTGTTAGAGGTGCAACCTACATGTCTGGATGTCTCTCCTCTAAGCCATTTTGTCTTCATTTTTCTGCCTGAAATTCCCCAAATCGCAAACCCCAAATGTCCTGCTAAAATACAGTTCTTTGCTTTGTCCTCATCACCTCCAGTATTCTAATTAGTCAAATGCAGTGACTGAGGCTGACCAGAGAGATTTGCTCTTTACAAACTCCCAAAGCTGCTTGTTTTTCTTGGCACTGTTCCCCTCTGAAGGTTAAATGAATTTATTTCTTCATTTACAGCAGATGATCTCTAGCTATGAAGCTCTTCTACTTCTTGTGGCCTTCAAAAGAGGGTACAATGTCAAAATTCGGGTCTCATTAGAGGTCTTTAACCAAACATAGGAAGTGCCATAGGTACTTATAAACTCAGCACAAGCTCTCCTGGGATGCCTTTCCCATATGGTACTACTTATTCTCATTAATTTTACATCATATGGCAAATTATGTGATTTGGGGAATTGGGAGTCCTTTGAAACTCACTCAATCATTGCTGATCTGCACAACATCTCTCCAAATTTAACTTCCACAATATTAACCAGTCCAATAAAACTCCTCCCTCAAACACCCCATTCAGCAAATTGACTCCGGCCCTTCGTCACAAAGCTTCAAGAACAACTCTGAGCCCTGGGAATGCTGTGCATGGTGCTGACATGACCTCTACCACCAGTGAGCAGTGAAGCTCTAGGAAGAGTCAACTGAGCCACCAAGAGACTTTGAGAGGTGACAAATAGGAATGGAAAACACTATCACCGTCCAGTGACTGCCTTCCTGACCCTAGGCAAACTTGATGCATGTGGACTCCAAGTCCTTGTGGCAAATACCTCCCCAAGATTAGGTTTCTTTGCTTACATCCATTTTACATGGTTTATGGACATTTCCTAATGCTTTGCTGTAGTCTTTCACAGCAGGTATCAGCTGGAGCAAGTTTAACTCTGCCTCTTCCTCTCAGATTCATAGCTTACTTCGATTGTCTGGATAAGGCAAGGTTTTGTATCTTCATCCCAATTCCCTCTAAGTAAAATAAATAAATAAGTAAATGAAATCAAAGTCACTTCTTCAGTTAAACAGGACTGAGAGCATTCACCTATTTCCTGCTGTGGGACGTCACTAATGTAATCACAGGAATTAAAGGAGAAAGAAACCTAATTAGAGCACTGATGAATTATTCCTCGAAGAGTATAGTCTGGTAATATTTCATTCTGGCTTTAACTGCTTCAATCAAACTTCCATGGGATCCTCTAGAAGAACTGACTTAAATTCAAAGTGTACCCTGGTTTGAGTAAGGTGCTGGCCCAGATGACCTCCAGAGATCCCTTGAGGGATCAAAACCAATTATTCTGTGACTCAAAAACCCCAGACTGCCACCTGTGACTTCATCTGCACTCAGATGGGTTTCACGGAATCACAAATCTGCTGAGTTGGGAGGCACCTGCAAGGATCAATGAGTCCAACTCCTGGCCCTGCACAGCGCCATCCCCAAGAGTCACACCGTGTCCCTCAGAGCGTTGTCCCAACACTTCTCGAGCTCTGTCAGGCTTGCTGCTGTGATCACTTCCCTGGGGAGCCTGTTCCAGAGCCCAACCACCCTCTGCGGGAAGAATCCTTGCCTAATATTCAACCTAAACCTCTCCTGACTCAGCTTCAGGCCATTCCCTGGCGTCCTGTCACTGGTCACCACAGAGAACCGATTAGTGCCTGCCCCTCCTCTTCCCTTCACAAGGAAGCTGTGACTGCAGTGAGGTCTCCCCTCAGTCTCCTCTTCCCCAGGCTGAACAGACCGAGTGCCCTCAGCTGCTCCTCACATGGCTTCCCCTCAAGGCCCTTCACCATTCCTAGCCCTCCTTTGGACATTCTCTAATAGTTTAATGTCTTTCTTACATTGTGGTGCCCAAAACTGTCCACGATATTCAAGGTGAGGCTGCCCCAGTGTAGAGCAGAGTGGGACAATCCCCTCCCTTGCCCAGCTGGCAATGCTGTGCCAGATGTCCTCCAGGACACAGGTGGCCCTCCTGGCAGCCAGGGCACTGCAGACTCATGTTCAACCTGTCACTGACCAGGACCCCCGGGTCCCTTTCCATGGCACTGCTCTCCAGCCTCTCATTCCCAGTCTGTCTGTACACCCAGGGTTGCCCCACGCCCAGTGCAGAATCCAGCACTTTTCCTTGTTGAACTTCACATGGCTGGTGATTGCTCCATCCTCTAATTTATCAAGGTCTCTCTACAGGGCCTCCCTGCCTTCGAGGGACTCAACAGCTCCTTCCAGTTTGCAGCAATATATTGTATCCCATTAAGATATGCCAGCAATATCAGCTACTGGCAATGCAACATTATATTCCTTATTCTCTGGTTGCAATGGTTTGCAAATGAACAGAGCTTGTGTTCATTCTTTTAAGTAAATTATCAGTACTCGGAAAGTAACTTTTTTTTCCTAGCTGCATCCACAGTTCATCAGTTTTTCAGCAGAACCACACCAGTTTGGGATGTGACCCTCGTTGTACACATTTAAGTCACTATGACTTCTAAAGCATTACTGAGATGTAACAGGAAGACAGCAAGTCTGTAGTGGCAATTGCAAAGATGTGATGGTAAAGAATAGTCTCACTGGTACAAAGATGCTTGACAAAAGTTAATGCCATCATGAAAATAATTCATCAGATACCAGCCCAATGTCACAATCATTCTTACTTCAAAACCCCGCTTCTGGGACAATTTTGATATCAACCAAGAACCCACCCTTAGGTTTCCCTCTTAGCTCATTTTTCTTGTATCAGCTTCAGTAGTGGAAAAGGTAGAAGGGCAAACTAAACACAAAACTTCTTTTCTTTCCCAATATAATTGCATTAGGAGTTTTGGGATTCAATGTTGGCTATTTGAATTTGGCTGCTGCTGCGAAACACATGCATAAAAGCTGATGAATGAGATCTTCATTTTACAGCCATGTCACATCCTGGTGTCAGATGACAAACTAGGCTTTAAAATCCCAATAAATTGAACTTGACTTGTCCATGTGAACTGAAACAAAGAGATCATACTGGCTCCCTGGAGACAAATAGATCTATCTAATCTAATACAGCTCTAATGACTGCATTGCAATTTCACCAGAGAGCAAGCTGATTCTTGGCTTCTGTGGCATGAGACAATCCTCAGCTACTCCAAACATAATCATATTGGATAAAACATCAATCCAAGGCCTCAGCTACCTGTGATCACAACAAACCCCAAGGCAATTGTAACGGAGGAGGCAGACCTGCTGGCTTACTCAAATACAGTTTATTCCTGAACCTAAGGACCTACGCCAGGAGGTAGCTCTGAGCCAGCCAAATTTCTTCCAATTGTTATAGCCTCTTTTCCTGATAACTTGACCCACAAGTTTGTGAGGTTGTTGCTGTACAACAAAGAAAAGTTTGAGAGAGATGTTTCAGAAATTTGTATACAAAGTAAGAGAGGAAATGTATTAGAAGAGACAGCAAAACCGGGAATGATGCAGAAAGGTTATTCTGGGAGTCTCAGATCATGAGCTCCCTTTCACAAATACTATTTTCCTGCATACAATTTATTTTCAAGACCTCTCTGCCAAAAAAAGCTGCCTTTATTCCTTCTCTGCCCATATTCAATGTCTTGCCTATAGCACAGCTCAGTACTTGGCTTCCTACTTCAGCAAGGGACTGCCAAGCAACAGAGAGCTTATCCATCAAATAAAATTATTAAGGGACTGGACTTCTCAGCTGATGGAGATGTACTGGAATCAGGCATATCAAGAGTCTCACTTAAGTGAAAAGAAAACAGGACAACAAGAAATGGCAAGGTTAAGGCTGTTGGAACAAACTCAGGTACTTTGGATGCTGATGCTGGCTGTAAACAAGGAGGAACTGTGCAGAACTAACATTCAGCTCAGCTGTGAGATATCAACAAGACCCCAGTGGGACCAAATGGGACCATGGCAGCATATTGACACAGAGATAATTGTATTAGCTTTGCAGAGCTGTGTGTGTGGCTCAGCCTGGGGAGAAACAGCAGGGATCTGAGCTCAGTGGAAGCTGATGGAGTGAACAAGGAAACAGTGCTGAGCTTGAGGTCCTATCCAGCAAGGCTGGCGTGGGTTTTGTATTTATGATGGGGTTCCCTGCACTTCACTCCTCTTCTAAAATAGCTGTGACTGCAGGAGGGGTCAGATGCTGCCCTCCCTGGAAGAAAACACATCTGTTACTGGCAGTTTGAACCCCAAGCCATCAAGAGGATTTCTGTGAATGGAAACGGAGCTGCAGCTCAGAACATGGGTACAGCACAGGCCCCACTCAGGAAGGAAGGGTGTGTGGGTCCATCATCACCATAACCATCTTTTGACAGCTCATGGAGCTGGCAGTAGAATCCAGACTTTGACACAGTACTGCCTAAAAATCAAGTAATTAAATCAATTAATGGGCAGGAACTCTGTCCAGGATCAAAACCTTTAATCTCTGATTCTCTTCCTCCCACCTGATCCACTTAACTTTTCTTCCCTCAGATCCCAAGCCATCCTGGAAGTCACAGCTTCAAGCACGACAAATCCCTGGATCACCTCTTCCTGAGCACTGCACCAAGCTGTGTCTTGGTTTTGGTAGCTCAGCTCACAGCACTTTGCAAATAATCAGGGGAAAATAGCCTTTTTCCTATGGAAAATCCTGTATCTTAAAACACAGAAGAGTGATTGCTGCCAGATGACTGGAAATTGATGCTGCAGAGAGATTGCTAATGGAAGTAAGATATTTGAGTGTATGAAAACTGTAAGAAAGAAAGTACACAAACCCCTTTGTATAAACAGTCAGGAAAAAGACTACATTTCTCTGAGTTTCATGACAACAGGTGACTTGACATTATCAACACATGAGCACCCCAATGCCTTCTTGTCTCCCTTCTGCAACACAAAGCCAAAATTGCTTCCTCCTTAAAGAAGCTGAAAGCCTGCAGTACTGTCAGGAAAGACGGAGGATCTCTGCAGGCTACCAAGTCCTGCTTTTAGCAGGAGACGAAACTATCACCAACTCTAGGTAAGGCTTGCTGTGGCTTTGTCCTGGAAAATCTCCAAAATGAAGAATCCCTTGCTACCTGCTAACTTGTACTAGTGTTACACTACTTTTCCAATGAAAATGCTTTTCCAAATCTCCAGCTGAATCTCCCAATCCATTATGCATGTTCATGGCACTTTATTTTGCCATCTGGACGGAAGCATTTGGCTCTGACATGTTCAGAAGGCCCCTGGCAGTAGTCACAGGCTGCTATTGGATCACTCCTTCGCCTCCTTTCCATCAGAGACAGAAGCCAAAGCTCTCTCAGCCTCATCTTGTAGGCCATGTGCTCTCAGCCCCTGACTGACCCTCCTCTGGACTCTCTCCACCTCTTCAACATCCCATTTCAACTGGTGGACTCAAGACTGGATAACAGCTTTGGCAGTAGGGAGGAAAGGTGAGCAATAACTCATCTCAGTCTACAGTCCAGGCTCCTCCTGAAGCAGCCCCGTATCTAGTTTGCCTTATTGACAATCACAGCACGCATTGGACTCATATTCAACTGGGTGTTCACTGTCTGCTCCATGTCCTTTTGTCAAGAAATAAAGAAGAATAAAAGGCATATTTTGAGATGGTGCCTAAGCTGGAGGAGCTCCACAATGCCATAGGCACATGGACGGGAGGGTAGGTCTCAAGGTGGTGTTAGCTAACCCTACGCTATTGGCAATAAACATGACACACAGCTCATTTAGAAGACACGGTTCTTAAAGCACAGGAAAATGGCTGAAGAGGAATATTAAAAGCAAAGGCAAAGCTGATCATGACACTGTGGAGTGCATGAAGATAAACTCTGGTTTAGTATCCATAGGGCATTAGTTCTGCTCTGAATAGAAACTTGTGACAGAAGACAAGTGCTTGAAATTTGATTTTCAATTCTACTTTGAAACTCATAAAAGCACCAAGCACCAGCCCAAGAAACTGCTGCTCTTCCCTTTTAACTCTGTGTCCATTCATTCAAGAACAGTGATAAACAAAGTTCTGGGAAATAATTCCCCAGCTGGTGCAAACCACAGTACCAGCAATGAAGTTAACCCAGCCAGGCATCCACACTGGCCCTGCGAGTTTGCTAAACAAGCTCATCCTATTAAAAAGCTGACTCCAGTTGCTCCACCACTATTGCATTGCTGTGTTCTGGTTTTGACCACCCAAATTAATCATTTGTTCCCCTTTCCAGAAATCAGTAGGAAGTTCTGTTGTGACAAAAGAGTTTTCATACTAGACTGGCCACATCAGTTCCCTAGATAGGGAACAGCTCAAATCTGACAGTCTCCAGGAAAACATTCCAATGCTCTTTTACCTTCACTGCACTTTCTCAGAAAAGACTGGCAGGGGGTGATGAAAGAGAAGAAATGAATCACGAGCAGAGGGTACTTTTAGAGGGAAAGAAGAATCAAACTTTTAATATATCCAGAGATATTTATATGCTGCTGCATTTTAGCCACTGCTGGCAACCACTTGTTTTTGAGCTGTGCTAGGGCAGGCAGCTGGGTCCTGCAGCTGGTACACACACAGCTCCATTTATCAAATGCCCTTCAATACTTGCTACCACTATCTCACAGGTCTGAGGCAAAGCATGTTCCCACACACAGCCAAGCCTCTGAAAGGCATTTCAGCATGCCTCTGCTGTGTAATGCACATATTTCTCTTTCAAAGTAACACAGTTGCCAACACCTTAATCATTCCTTGGGGACCTTCAACACATCAGCCCTTAAGTGCTTCATTACCTCCAGCAGCTCCTGCAGAGCTCACATCCCAGGTGAGCTGTACACAGCTCTCTGTCAGCTACAGAGAGCAGGCCGAGCTGCAGGAGAACACGATCTCTGCAAATCAGGTCTAAGAGCCTATCTTCTGCCACTCTTTGTTTCCACAAGTTTGGCCTCGTTTGCTGCAAAATATCTAGGACAAAAGGCAAGGCAGCATCAAGAAACCACATTTGAGACTAAAATCACCGCATGTTTCTCTTCATGAGGTCCTGTGGGAGAGAAGATGCTTGCTCCTCTGCGTGGACATTCTAACAGGCTATGGAGACCAGTCAAATAACCTTCACTGAGGCACCTGAGCTGTGTGTACCTCCCCAAAGCTTTCTGGTTTTTAAGTCAGAAACTGCTGCCTCAAGTCACAAAAAAATAGCGTTTTGAAATTGTATTGATATGTTCTTGGCACAAAAGAAAAATAAACTGCAAATGCAACCAATACAGAAACTTGAGCTGCCCTTTGTTTCTGCAGGGCTTAAAACACTAAGCGGAAAACCTAAGCAACAAATTTCATTGATCCATGGAAAGATGCAGTCTGTCAGGACTGGTACGTAGATACCTATTTTGAAATTAGCTTGAGCACATGAAGGCATAACCTACCATTTGAAGCTTCTAGATTGCTCCATCAGGTTCCTTGAGATGACACTGCTGGAGACAAGGAATCACTTCCAAGTTAATTTCCTTTTTAAAACAAGCTACCTCAGGGCCATTTGTTGTGAAGCACCTCCACTAGGGAACAGCTTCACTTGCTCTCTTCATGTCAGCCCCACTGTCCCTTCTCTGCAGTTCCTCCACCATCCAGAGCCCTTCCAATTGAAGTTATGATCTAATGGCTCAAAACAACATAGGAAGGTTAATATGAATGAATACAATGAATGCAAACTTACACACGTAAGTATGCACAGACATGTGCACATCCCTGATTTTTTGATTCTGCATCATTATTTCAGGAAACTGGTAGAGGGAAAGACTAAGGAGAGAAACCAACAGTTGCTCACATGGATCAACACTTCCAGGCTCTCTCTTTTATCAACACTTCCAGGCTCTCTCTTTTGCAGCTCATCTCACTCATACTTGTGGTTTCAACATGTGATTCACATTAGGCCCCTCTGCTCGCCATTTGATGGTTCTGCTAAACAGATGTGAATTTATTTAGTCACAGAGCCTGCTCTTTACACTGCCTCTTTGTAGAGCAGATGGGTTTTTTTTTCCCTGTTCAACAGTGTTCAGATAACGATTATACCCAGTGCACAGGTTTGCTTGGCAGTTTCACAGGAAAAGGAACAACACATGAACATAGACACGTTCTCACAGGAGTTCTTTTCAGCAGCCTGGACACATCACAGGAGGCGATGGCCCTGATGGAGAATGCCAGACTGCAACACCAGGAACGCCCAGGCAGGACCAAGATCCTTAGGGATCTCCAAGATCAGCCCCAAAACTTCAGGCAAATGAGTGATGCACGCTGCACCTGGCATGGTCCAGAAGACACAACTCCACCACACACCCACCACAAAGCTCTCCTGTGAAATCTTGAGTGGAGAGTGAGCTGAATGAACGGTAGGCTCCTGCAACATTCATGGGGACATGAAAACATGGCATCTCCTGGGACTCTTCAGCATGGTGAAATAGCCTGGAAAAGCTATCCGCTCCCTGTGTGGGCATTCTTCTTTCTGCACTGAGAGTGCCTTTGGCACTGGATGAAGCAGAACTGCACAAAGGCCCTCTCAGAGCAGAATAAGACTGCCCACATGAGAAGTACGCCTGGAACAGCTATTGCACTTTAAATTCACACCCTGGCTTTGTTTTGCAATGGTTTCCCTGTGCAGAAGGGCCTTGGGCTTCAGATTCAATTTCTCCTCATATTATCAATAGCTGAGCACTGCTCCCATCTGAGGGTAGGATGTGGCCCGTACAAGAGGCCAAAGTACAGTTTTGGAGAAGAAGGATGAGCTTCCCTTTTACTTTGCACTATCCTGTATATGGATGCACCTCTCTATTGCTTCAGGAACTGAACACTGATGACTTCACCCTAGCAAATGGCCCTGCTATGTGGGTAAATCATCTCTGCTCTACCACAGAAACCAAGGATGTGTATACGTGGCACACATGAATGCCATGCCCACACTTGTGCAAACATCTAATCCCTCTCCAAAAGCTGCAGTCCTGTCCCTCAGACACAGCTTTGCTCTCCATGCACTGCCCACCTGTTACAAAGAAGACCTCAGTTTCTACCAGAATACACTGAGGACTCAGCTTTAAAAATAATTAGTTTTATATATATACACACACGCATTTTAAATGTGGTTATATTAAAATTTGGTTATCTGGAGAATGAAACTTCAAATTTCATAAGGAAAGTAAAAGTGGAATTCTCTGCCTGAAAGGCAACCGGGACACAGCCATTAACACCCTCCCTGGGGGCCCTAAAGCTGAACATTTACAAGGGCAGAAAAATATGTGTGGCTTTCTTTTGGGGGGGCGTGCATACAATTAAGCAGTATTAAAAAGCTAGTAGGTATTAGGCAGCAAAATATTTTCAATAATAGAAGACTGAGACTGAAAAGGACAGCTGAGTCCTTGCAGGGCAACAGGCACTTCCAGCTACGAAGCACTTTGTGTCTTCTGAGAGTTTTTCCTTTCTTTTTTTCTTGGCAAGCTCTGAGGCACCACAGTATAATTTTCATTCCTATTAATGACCATGCCATCCAAATACCCTGTGTATGGACCATACACCAGCACTTCATTCTTTTCTACATCTTAAGGAGAAGCAACAAAGCAAAACACTGTGAAAGAGACTTTCATAAGCATAAAGCAAATTTATGTGCCCAATTCCCAGAGGCTGGTTGCTTAACCTTCAATATGAGCCTGCAATAACTTTGAGCAGTCAAACAATGTACTTTCTTTCCTCCAGGTGAGAGAAAAGAAATTCCCTCCCGCTTTGTCCCATCTGCTCTGCAGACCTAGTGGGGCTGGTGCTCCTGCTGGGGCAGCACCAGTAACCAGACAGAACGTGGCATCAGGAACAGGGCTCCCCTGCCATCCCTTCGAGAAGTGTGGAAAACCTTTCCAGGCATCACTCTCCATCTGCATCCCACCTTCCCTGTCACCTCCACCAAGGCACTGGGGACAACATTTAGCCCCTCCTGTACCACATTTTGAGGAGATAAGGTGTTGTCTGTAAGAGCTGTCCCACCACAAACTGCGTGGAGCCGAAAGGTCTCCAAAAATTCTAAGTACGGATATAGAGGTCTCAGTGGAGGGTTAAAACTGAGGGGGAGCAGAGCTGGCAAAGGCTCATGATGGATAGCAGTGAGCTGTTCAGAAGAAAATTAAGAAAACATTTTGAATCCCCTCCTAAAAGGGAACAAATAGGTCCAACACTCCAACAGAAGGGGATTTTTTGCATCTCTGAATGATAGTGCTTCGCTTTCATGGCCTGCGGCTGCTTGGGAAATTCAAAACTATTTCTCTGAAGAATTCACTTGGACAAGCTTTATGGCTTTGATCAGTTAACTATTTTTTAATGCTAATCCACCCCAGTGATATTTGTCCTCCTTTTCCCCATGTGCACAGAAACACAGACACAGACAAATACTACACAAAAGCAAACATTAGCCAGATGAACAGTCAGGAACAATGACATCCAGAGCCCATAACCAAACACCAACTCCATTCTGTTTTATTCCTTTCTATTCTAGAAGTTCAAGATCCTTTGGCTCAGTATGACCCACTAATGGAAATTTAGGAATCAAATTTCAGAGCCCAGCAGGTATAATGCTCAGGCAGTGATTTGGCCACAACTACACTCACTCAAAAAATTTAAATAATTTCCCCTAAAAGAATAAAAAACATGGTTGAAAGGCCTTATTAGAAACACAAATCCCAGCAAGTAGCCCAAGTGCTGCCCCCTCCTCTAGATTAACAAATAAAGGTGCAGAAGTAGTGATTTGCTTACATTTATGAAACGAAGATTAAAATGAGCCAAGAGCAGGAAATTATCAGAATTGCTCTAAGCTCCCCCACAATCTCAGGTGTAGAACCCGAGCATCAGGCTAAGCAAATCTCCATTTACAACCTCAGCATACAAATCTTGTTTAGGGCACCAAAGTCTAACTATGCACCAGAACACGGTGGCTGCCTAAGCCACTGTTCAATTATCTGCCATATTAGTTGCACCATTGTGACATCCCACAACATATACAGCAAAAAAATGACACTACACAAAAAAAATATAAACCCTGAGTAAGGGACAGTCCCTGCTCTGCAGCACCTTTGGTATTCAGGCTGCTATCTGAACTTTGCTTGCTGTCTTTGAGTAACAGATTCAGGCACTATTTCCTGTGGCAGAGAATTACACAGGCTGATTATTCTCTGTGGAAAAGTGAAGAAATCCTGGAAGCAATTTTCTGTCTCAATTGTTCCCAGAGCACAGGAACAATCTCTTAGCCTTCTTTCTATTTTCTGTTCAATGCCATCCAGGCTCGGCAGGCAGAATCCATCACGATGATGCTGTGGGTCTGGGTCCTGCAAGCTCTCACCCAGGTGAAACTTCACACATGAGCAGCCCAACAGGCTTCAACCAGCGTCAGCCTTGAACTTGGCCACAAAGGTTTTAGAGGACAAAGAATGAGATAGGTGAGAAATCTAGAGTACCTGGGAAATGTTCAGTCCTAGGTAGGACCAGGCTTATCTCAACAGCGCAACACAAATGAAGTGTTTCTGATGCACACTTCTTAACCTCGCTCTTTTAAAATTCACTGCCAGATACTCTCAGGCACATGATGTGAAATTCTTGGGGTGTCCTGTGCAGGGCCAGGACTTGGACCTCATGATTCTGATCCAGCCTTCCAACTCAGCATATTCTATGATATTTTTAAAAAATCAAGGAACATCAGCTGTACTTGAGAACTGTGCATCACAGGCAAAGCTCCTAAGGAAAAAAGATCATTTTCTCAAACTAAAATTTCATTATCATGGGGGGGAAAAGTAGAAAAGGACAGATATTTTCTATAGGACTAAACCCCCACACTTCTAAGACAAAAATCTAAGAGCTCATGGCTTTCCACTAGAGCCTGAAACCATTCCCATGCAAAACCACTACAAGACTGACCCACAAAGCAGGGGAAGAACTGAGTACCACATACCAACCTGCACCCCTCTGCATATGCTGCAGCAGCAACTCCAAATATGAATTTTTCAACATTTTGGCAACAAGTACTATTCACCCAGGTACACGCCCACACTCAGAATTATTCAACCAGAACCTTATTTTCCACCCAAATGAATTTCGATATAAAATATTCAATTTGGCCTAATCAGTGGGGCTTAAACATCAGTCAAAATATTTTCTTGAATTGACTCCATCAGTGCCAGAGCACAAGAACAACCTCTTTAGATAATCTGCCTCCAAAGGCAGGTACTGACTTTTCACTTGAGTTATTATTTTTTTAATAGAAGTAACATTAAAAATATTACTTTTCAGCCAACACTGCTGAGGGAGGGATGGAAAAGGACTGGGGGCCTGCTGTAGAATCACATGGCTAATCTTCGTATCACTTCATTTTCAAATGAGGAATTTGGTAGTAAACAACCTTTTCCTTGTACACAAACATTTTTAATTTCATGCCCTGCTAATCATACATCTGTTAGAGCTCCTTTTCCATCCATTGCACTAACGATAATAAAAGAAAAATCATCGCACTAACAATGTGGTTTGTCTAAAATGAAAATTGAGTAATAATCAATGTTCCTGTGTGGGATGAGGAAAGGCGGCAGCGCTGGCCTGATGGAGGTGACAAAGACATGGTTTGAAAAGTGACACCTCCACACACGCCTTGCCACTGGCCCCTGCTGCTGGCAGTCCCTCTGCACCCCCACGTTTGTGTAAGAGCCCTTTAGGGACTGGTTCACCCAACAGCTTCTCTCGGGCTTCCTGGTGGTCCACACCAGGCACCACCACCAGCAAAGCCTCTCCTGCTGTCATCGCCTCACTCACCAGCACCTCCTTCCCCTGCTTTCTTCTCCTCTGTTTATTCCTCACCTCCTCTATCAGCAGGATATTAATGTGACAAACGCTACAGCACTGCCCTCACCTTCCCAAATCTCCTTCCAGCAGTGAGACCCAATGGGCCTCAGCATATCAGACCTCAGATGTGTGCAGTGCCTTTACCTGGGCCTTCCACACACCTGAGCTGGCTGATGAGCTGCTCAAAAGTGCACTTAAATATGTGACTACTCCCCTGAAAACAAGTTCTTATCATCTCTTCGGTAACATTAGTGCAAGTGCGGAAGTTGTTATTTAATAGACATGCCCAGATGAAATTCCAAGTTAATTAGGCCCCCAGAAACACCTACAATCAAGACCATCTGATTTGGCCTCAGAAATAATTTTTTTATGATACAACACCAGAATGAATTGCCCAGAGAAGCTGTGGGTGCACCATTCCTGGAAGTGCTCTAAACCAGGTTGGACGGGGCTTGGAACAACCTGATCTAGTGGAAGATGTCCCTACCCATGGCAGGGGAGTTCAAACTAAAGGGTCTTCAAAGTTCCCTTCCAACCCAAACCTTTCTATGATTTTGGATTCTAAGATTTATTGTCTTGCAGTGCCCACGCTCCTCTTTTCTGGACTGCTGACACACAGCTTTTGCCTTTTTAGACTCCTCCTATTCCCGTAGCTGTGCTGGGCCAACTCCAACTCAGAAATATTGCACTTGTAAGACCTACGCAATGGTAACTGAGAGTTTTAACAAGCAATAAGAATCCATCTGAAGCCTCAGGCAATGTGGCACAAAGACATTCTGGGCAGAGGTACACGACTCTGCTACACCTGGGACTCCTCTCTGGCCTCCAGTCCTCACATTAGCATGCTGAAACCTCTGCTCCTTCCAGAGGCTGTTTTCTACAGCACGATTATCTACATAAGCTCTCCCTTGTCTTCACCAGAAGTGCAGTTGTTTGGCTAATCGGCTTTAAGGAGACTTGTGAGTTAACTAATATCAATTAATTACTCCCATTTTGCAGATAAGCAAACAAAAGAATAAAAAAAGCGAAGCATTCTGGACTAATGGAAGGGAAATCAGGGCCCAAACCCTCTCCTTGACCTGTGTCCAGAGTAATCAAAGGCAGTGGGGAGAGAACCTTGGCATCCCCAGCCCCCTGCCTCCTCCTCAAGAAGCAACACCAGTCCTGCCCTGCACAACCAGCCCTTCAGATCATCGAGGATGCACAGGCAGCCTCGTGTTCTTTCTTTTATTTGTGCCTTCATGCTAAAGCTACAGGGATTAGAAATGCTACTGTACAGGCCAGCTTTTTATTACTCCGGAGAGAGTTTTAGCCCAGTTGCCCCAAATGCAGTTACCCCAGAGGCATCAGCACTGCTCCACCATGCTCTCAAGGGAGACATGATCCAAACCAGGCTGTACCTAAGATTAGGTGACCATGACCAGCACGAACACAGGCACTGACACATCCCTTCTCTCCATAAACAAAAGTATTCAGCTCTGGATTCTTCTGACCTCTGATCAGAGTGCATTCAGTCAAACAACCCTGCCAGAATTAACAGGGAAAAGGGAGGGGAAAAGAATAAAAAAAGACTTTGTTGAGCAAAAGTACTCTTAAGACACATTTGATGTAATAGTCATATGATTAACAAACTGTCACATCAAAGTTTTCTGCAAAGTAGGAACACTCTGACAGTTCATATTTTAAAAACTGACATTTTGATTCATTACTGTAAATAGCACTCTGTATTAAATATTGTGACAAGGCATACAGTGTATTTTTTGAGCTCTATAACATTTAGGAAGTACTGGATTTTTTTAGCTTTTTTTCTTTTAAGCACGTATAATATCAAAAGCAGTTAAAGCAGAACTCCAAGAAAGCGTCTAGAGGAGAGAATCATGATTTCTGAAATAACCTACTTCTCTGCCGTCATCTCAAGCACTGTTGGGAACTTGGGCCCACAAGGATCTTAATGTACTGTTTGCATAATAAAATAGAGAATTGTCTCACAGAACAAAAGAGCTTTAAGGAAAGTGGCTACATTAAATAATGTAAAATTACTCACTAGCAAGTCATCCTGAAGCTGGCATAACAGGGAGAGCACTGAAAGGTGCCGAATTACCACTCAGAATTTTTATCTGAGTGCCGCTTCACAACTGAGATAAACAACACAGTGTCCAAATGACTGCCCAGATGTGCATCTTGCTTGTCCCCTCAGTCTTTAGCCACGTGTTTTGCCCCTTTCTGCAGCCAGCATGGCCGTGCCCATCCCAGACAGAGGCAGCACTGCCTCACTGCCAGGGTGGGCAGGAAGGGCTGCCCCATCAGAGCTACCAAGGACTTCACGGACAGGGGTCCACAGCAGGGCAGCTCACACTGAGGGATGCTGTGAGCCACCAGAACCCACCAGCCAAGACAACTGAATCCCCTTATAGCTCCCTGCCAAGTTCCTCCCTGCTTATGGATCCCTTTCCCTGGATCACCAATATCAGGGCAAACAGGACTGGGACCAGAAACAATACTGCCAATGTTCTGCATTTCCTGAAAAGCAAACCACTCGATAGAGAAATTAAAAATAACAGCCCAAGCTAACACAAAGATCTTGCTAGAGCAGCAGAGGAAAACCAGAGGCTGCCTAGCTGTTTGCAAGAAGCTCAGGTGTTACAAGGACTGCAGTCCAGCGCTTTGGAAAGAAAAGTGATTACCATTATCATTGCTTGCAGCCAGCTGCAAGTGGAGCTCTGAGCTCAGTCTACTGACAGAATGGATATACTGCCATAAACATGAGCCCGGAGCCTACCCCAGGACATGATGAGGCTGTCACACACCCCAACGATGGATCACAGCACTGTTTCAGCAGGGGCTTGATCCAGCACAGCCTGCCTCTCCCCAGAAGCAGCTACACGCTCCTCACATGCTGGAAATCTTGTGGATGTGTCTGCATGCCAGCAAGTGTGGTAGTAGTAGTGGTCTAGCCAGACATACAAAACATATTGGCACCACTATAATTTGTCCATTCACCAATATGTTTTCCTAAAAACGCCCATATGCTTTTCCTGCAGTTCCCATATGCTTTTTCAAAGAGGAACAAAAACATTTTGTTAGTCGCGAGCGATTGATCGCCACATATTTCACAGAAGTCAAGTAGAAAAACAAAAACAACAACAAAAAAAAGCAGTCAGCTGCTTCGCCCTCCTCCTCCTCTCTGTTCACGGAGGGAACTGTGAAGAGCAGGAAAAAATTCAGCCCACAGCAAAATACACACACCGCTCATTTTTTTTGCGCTGCAAGATATTCGAGGAATTACAGGAGGAATCTTCATTAAAAACAAGCTATCAAGGATCTGGCAGCCAGTGGCATTCCAGACAGTAATTCAGCACTGGGTGCTCGGCGCTCGCTCGGGTCCTCGCCGCAGGCAGCGCAGCCCACAGGAATCCACGCTCCTGGAGACGCACTTTAAACAAGCCAGGGGGTGGGAGGACAGGGTGGTAAAGAGGTTACAGCCCTTCCAATTCGCAGGACAGCTCATTTGAGGCCAAGTCTATCCCTCTGTGCAGGTATAAAGCCCCCTCTCACACGCAGGGCTTCCCAGGGAGGTGCTGCCTGGCAAACGCAAATCCCAAAGCAGCGGGCGGGCGAGGGGAGCGGGCAGGCTTGGTTCAACTGGGAGCAGGCACGTGGGTGTGCAAGTATGTGTGTGTCAAGGCTGGAGCATGTGGGAACCGTAGCTGTTTAGTTAAAGACTCATTAAGAAACAGCAGACCCAGGGCCAACGTTCAAAGAGGAGCAAAGCAAAACATTTCTCTGGAGAAAGATTAGCGTGTGTTCTTCTTTACACAAATAAAATTAAAGAGAGAATCATAATATAGACAAATCAATTAACTTCTGAAAAGCCAAGGGCACTGCATGCAAGAGCAGACAAGAGGGGAAAAGCTTTGTTACAGGGCCACCAAAGCAGTGCATAGGCTTTCTTCCCTGGAAAAGAAATTCGGCTGTTGCTGCATGAAGTTCTGATGTTAGTCCCAGCTGCACCACGCTCATTGTACAAGGACACAGCTGCTTCCTTCCCAACATGGCCATACCCATACCAATAGATCACCATAACCTTATGCACCAAGGGCCGGGGATCATCTTTGCAGAGACTCTGGGAAATACCTGAGGGCAGAGGTCAAAAGACTACAGGAGTGCTTGAATCAACAGTTCCAGCCTAAAAAGAAAGAGTTGGAAGCTGACTTTCTATGTAGGATACCCAGAACAGCACACACCCTTCTATCACAATAAAACTTGCTGTGATGCAGTCCCATGTTCTACAGTTCTCCCACAAATTTAACCAGGAATGCTCTTTGCAAAGCTAGTGTTTTCTCGCAATGATCTATCTCACACTAAACCTAACGAGAGACCAGATGCAACAGGTCAAGAGCCCAGTTTTCCACAGAAATGAAGCTGAAAACCCAGTCAAGAGAAGAGAAATCAATCTCTTGCACAGGACACAGTAAAAAACCAATTTTTCAGACACAGCTTGCTTGGCAAGATACATTTTATGATATGTTTTTGTCTTGAGAGGAGTTGTAAGCACCTGAAAATCTGACTTCACCACTCGCAAATGCATTGTTGCTCAAGCACTGACTAGAAAGCAAAACTAATACTGTCTCATTTAGTTAACATAAGGACATATTTAGTTAATGTAACGATGGGCTTCTTCCTAGATTTCATATTTACAGAAACCCACTGGGATGGTTTATTAAACTTAGTCAGGAAAGCTACCACAGAAAGAGTGAGACTAACAGAAGAGCTGCCATTAATCTTCCACAGCCCAGCAACTGGGAAGATCAGGCCTTGAACCAGATTCTATGCTCTTGCTATTAATCTCCTGTCCTCTACTTATTAATCCCTGGTCTGTCTTTGTCTGTCAACATTTATTAATGGCCCCAACTGTTTGGAGTAAACAGGATACTGAAATCTCATCTCCAGCTAGACATAATTTACACACACAAAAAAAAAAAACCAACACAAAAATTAGACTCAGGAAGAGGGTAAAGGAAGAAAGGAGGGATATACATTGTGTATCAAAAGAGAAGAATGAAAGTGCAATTAAATTCAGTGACACAACAGATTGAAGATTCACTGTTCCTGATTTTGGCCCGCCACACAGACATCTCATGGTCCTAAAGTCAGGTAACATCAAGGCAAACAAAGAAACTCCACTAGTCAAAACCACCAGGGTAGCGGTTCACTCCTTATCTGCTCCTCAGCAGGGCTACACACGATGCTTTCTTCCCCCAGTTGCCACGGCTTTCAGCACCCCCAGCACCCTTCTGCTTCCTGGGGTGGCACAACTGAGAGAGGCTTGAGGACAGACCCAGTGCCTTACGCTGGTCCTGTTCTCCAATTTTACCCTCCCTGCAATCAAACCATTACATCATGGCATGGGCACAAAGGACAGTTTATGTCCTACACATAATCCAGCAAGGGACTCCTACAATACTTTGGGGTGGTTCATCATGGTGATCCCTAAGTCTGAGCTAAATATCTCCATTAAATTTGACAGAATTGGCAACTCCGAAGAATGAATTAATTTGCTCCTCACATAAATTTCTATTTGTCCACTGAAACACAGTTAGATTCAGCTAATAATACAGCCAGCTCTCCATCACCAGCTGGGAGCATCTACAGCCTGCAGAGAGCCATGTCACAGATGGGGAACGAGCTCAGGTCCACAAGCAGGAAAGCTTTGTTCAAAAAAGAGGTCAAAGCAACATGACCCACATGACCAAGCAATTGTTCCCATGCAACACTCCCATTTGCAGGAGGGCCTGCATGTTTGCTGCTTCCAAACTTGGACCCAAAAACAGTAAAACCACCTCAAGCCTCCTGGGCAGGCTGGCCTCCCGCCACCCCAGGCTTTGGAGAAACGCCCATCAGTTGCTGAACATCCGAATGTGGTACCGAGGCCTTGCCACTCTCCCTAAACTCAGCAGTTGTCAAAAGCCCTGGGAGCTGATCCATTTCTCACCTGGAAGCAAGGCAGCCCCGTCAGGCACCCAGTCAGACGTACAGACAGGCTCTTCCAAGGGACCTCTGTGGGTGCAAACAGAAAAGTCAGTTTTGCGCATCGTAAAAGCAGAAAGTAAATCAAGCTGGCTCTAATGCCTCACCAAGAAAACAGCCCCAAAAGGGCATGTGAGGCCAGCTACCCTCCTGTACAGAGCAGACCATAGCCTTTTTCCCTCCCCTCTGACACAACTCATGTGTCAGTCTGCCCCTGTTTTGACCCATATAGGGGTTTTTCACACGTTGGCAGCACAGATTACATCTGAGCAAGTGTTGGAGTAGCTGAGGTTTATTTGGAAGAGAAGCTACTTGTTTTAAATCACTGCAGAGCTGGTGAAAGGCACTGACGTAAGGGCTGCAGGTAACAAAGTCCCTTTCAAAGCCTGACCAGACGCCCTTCTGCCGCTCATGCTTAAAGGGCCTCTTCTTCCCAAGCCTCAGTCACCGCTCAAGGCCAAGGGTGAGTCACTCCCACAGCACTGGCTTTGCCATGCAAGCATCAAGGAGCACCAAAGCAGAGATGGGATGCATTAAACACACAGCCATTGTGGAAAAAGAGTCAGGGTGAGACAGCCCAAACCCTACCTCCACCTCCAGCCCTGGTTTCCTTTCTAGGTGCCTCCAAAGACACCCAATTAAAGAGAAAACACAGTTTTTTAAAGTTACCACAAGCTATTTTCCACCAGCAGTCTTTAATACTTCCAGATTATTGATATCTGAGCTTACTCTGATGTTTTTTATTTCCTTTAATCTCAGTACTGGGAAGAAATGAGCAAGTTTAAAAAATACTAGTGTTGATTAGTGAAAGGTCCACCTCAGCCTACCCCAGGTCTCCCAGCCCATCACGCTCCTGGTGCCACCCAGTGACTCCCAGCTCCTCCTAACTGCATCCTCACCCCTATTTTCCTGAGATCAGCCAAGGATTAAAAGTCATTAAAGAGAAGGAGAGACACATCTAGCCAGTTGCATATATTATTTTTTTAACAAAGCCAGGCTAAAACTCATCAGCCCCACCACCAGCTCTCTTGCTCAGGAGAACCAGGTCTGGCAGGGCAGCAGCTTTGCCCTCCTGGTCTGTGGTGAAGGAAGGGGAGCAGAATTTCAGCAGTTGCTTCAGATCCACACTGAAGTGCAAAAAGCAGAGAAAAATTTGCTGAGAACCTGCCCACACAGACACTGGATATTCTTTTCATATTTGCCATGACAAAAAATTCACGTTAACATTTTTGCAAGCACTGTAAGCCTGTATCAAGTGTCAGCAAAGAGGCAGACAGGTGTCCTGACCACAGAGGAGACAGCATATGCAAACAGTTTGGAATTTATTAGTATTATTTTTTAAAGGGAGAAGCAAATCCCAGAGATTTTTCTGTGCATGATACATTTTCTGCTCCCTGTTTGATGTTGCTTTCAGACTTCAGACTTCAAATAGCTAACACGAACCTATGTCTCAAGCCTGCTTTAAACTGATGCCCCTTATGTGACCAGAAATGAATGCATGGTGAATCACTTATGCCACACACAGTGGGGGTGATGAGCAGTGGTCCATGTCTCCTGACTGCTGCCTGGCCACGGATAAGTTGGGGGAAAGGAGATCCCAGCACTCTCTACATCAGAGCCAGATAACTCAGCATAATGCCTTTGCATTTTTGGAGCTGAGAGCACAAGCTTCAGGTCAACAGCCCAACCACAAGTCAGAGAGAGCAACCCAAGCACTGGCAAAGTGTGGAGAGAGGAACATAATCTGCAAAGTGTGGAGAGAGACATAATCTGCATAGGCTGCACTTCCACTCTCTCGTGCCTGCCTTTAGGAGATGCTTAAGAGAAGCTGCATTTTAATTAGTAGCCCCAACCAAGGGAATCTGATCTTGACAGTAAGGGAGGGGGAGCAACCCAAAGTTACAGACTTCAGGCTATGTGGGTCCCAGCTCTTCGCTTCTCTGCTGACATTACTGCTTCCAGAAATTAAATCAAAACTCTGCTTAACTTCACAGAGGTTGCAATTTGCATCTAAAGCACTGCCTAAGCCTCAGTTGTAATAAACAAATACAGCTCCACTGAAATCCAAGGAGTTATTCTGAGTTTGTCTGGTTACAGATCTGCAGACCCATAAACACTACAGCTCATCCAACCTCCAGCTAAGTATCTTCTAATAGAAGACCATTATCCTTGTCAGATGGATTGGGATAACTTGTTTAAAGCACTCTTGAATAGTCATTAGGATCGTTGGGTTTTGGTGGTTATATTTTAAGAATAAACCCCAGCAGCTATTAAACACGGGCACAAGGCATGTTAACAGTCCACAAACAGAGCTGGAGTGGAAATATAACTATGGTTTGGGATTTTCATTGGGAAATTGGTAAAATGGAGAGAAGAAAGAAAATACAAAAACTAAACGGAGCTGTGCATACACACTTTGTGAAATCAACCACAAATTATTTGACAGGTAATGAATGAAAAAGAAACACAGGGCAGAAGGAAGGAAAATCATGCAATTCTGTCCTCCTTTTGAGCCTTATTAATATTTTGGGTATAGTGCATAGACAAGATGTTGTGCAGCCAAGGAAATACAGATACATTTTGCTGGCTATCACTGTCCCTAACAGCTGACCTCAGGGTGGACTCCTCTCCCTGGAGCCTTCCTCACCTCCTTGTAATAAACCACCCCAGTGGCAAACTTGTGCTGGCTGTGCTCCCCAGGAGCAGAGCAGCACTCCTGACCAGTTTTACAGATCTCTGCCCAGGGATGAACACCACTACATCCATGCCATGGACACACCACTATCTTCTTTAAATCATCTCACCAAATGAACTGGTTCCCTCCAGCAAAAGGCCACTCCATCTGCTGTAACCAATCTCCTGTTCAGATTGCTGCTTTGCCACAGCTTTGCTGATAAAGGAGAATTCTGTTTTGTTTGCGTTTTTTCACTTCTCCTGACCAAATTATATTGCCAAGAATCAATTAACAGCCAAGCCTAAGACACCAAGAAATTGAAAAGTCTGGTTTCACATTTTGCAGAAAATACACAAACATCCCAGGCCCTGCCATGGGATGCAGGTGCTAATTATGAAAGCCCACCTCACCACAAAGAAGTCCCTTTTAGCAGCTCCTCAACCTGGAGCCTTCTGAAGAGACAGCCCTGACCAGGACAACTCTGGGTCAGCCAGGTAGAGGGGCAGCAGGAGTATTTGAGCTATTTCCTCATCTGACTTTCATTTTATTCATTTACCACTCAAGCCAGGGAAGTACTCTGATCCACACGTGTTCAGACACGGATTTGAAGCCAGCACGTCAAGCAAGGCAGTGGCAGCGCCGGGTCCTGTGCTCCAAGTGGAACAAGGGCACTGCGGTGCCAGCCCCATCTCACAGCCTTTGGGCTGGTGGCAGCACATGGGGGCCACACATCCCAGCTGCTCTTCTGGGCTGGCACGTCACCGCGCTTGCAGGTATGGCTGTCACACCCACACAGGTGCCTGCACCGGCCACAGCTCTCTCCTGGCTCAAAAGGAAAAGGGCAGAGAGTAACACAGACACTCCACACCCACCCACCATCAGTGTGTGCACAGGGGTGCTGGGAGACAGGCTTATTTAGAGCTCCACACAGTGCACTCCATCGTAATTCCCTCTTTCTCTTCCAGCTCTGATTGCAGCCTTAAAAATCCATAGCTCCAGACAGCTAGCCCACACGCTGCTATTCCAGCTCAGCGGGGAGAGGATGAGCTCAATTTTGCCAGTCAAATTGGAAGGAACCAAAAAAAAATTTAGTAGTAGTATTTCGTTAAAATCAAAGAAACACGCCCCCATCAAATCAAAGACAAAACAGAAGAAATTACATGGAGAAACAGTCTCTGCTATTGCTTCCATGGCCCAGAGTTGCTTCCAGTTGTAACCAAAGCTTAGGTAGCTCAGGGGCAGGAGGAGCGCCATCACAGTCTGCCAGTGTCACACAATATGGCACTGTCCCCCTGTACCAAAGTTCCACTGAACCTTGACAGCAGCTTCTCTGGGAGAGGCTGCTCATGGCTCCCCAGCCCAATTTGCTGAGCTGGATCTGCAGGGACAAACATCTGGGACAAGAACCACGCACGTTCTTCTTGCACTGCACAGCAATAGCCAAACCACAAGTACACAGGAGCACCCAGCTCAGCACATCCAGAACCCAAGTAGGAAGTGGCTGCCAGTCCCTCACCCAAGCCCCTGCTACATGCAGCGGGCAGGTTTGCTCCCTGCTTGACAAGGACGTTCTTTCCCCCAGCAAGTGTAGGAGCTTCCCAGAGAGACCAAAGAGAAAGTCAGGCATAGCTCAAATAAGCACCTGGATCTACAAACAACAGATTAAATTCTCAAGCTACAAAACTATGTTTTAGCAAAAGTGCAATTGAACTCCATGTACTTGTTACATTTCTAAATATACTCTGGTTGTCAAGACAACAAAGAGACTGATGGATCTCTAAAGTGTACTGTATCCATTTAATTGTCAGCATTTCAAACTGACTCAAGGAGGGAAAAAAAATGCTGCGTGATAAGTCTAATTGTCATGGTTACCACTGGCTAACCCCATAATAAAAATATATATATTCTGGCTAAATGTGCCAAGCCATGTGAGGAGCAGATGGGAGACATTCTCATTACTGCAACAGCCTCCACTGGAAAACTAAACTTGAGGAAAGATGCGAGAGACTTTACAGAGATCTCAGACACAACAGACACCGTGGGCTGCATCTTCCCAGTCGTTTGGCAGCAGTTCCTCAGGCTTTTCCGCTGTGCTTATCCGCCCCAAGCGTGTTGGGACAACCCATAGGGCTGGGGCTGCCTCACTTGTGAACATTCTGGTTTGGGGATGTCATCCCTCAGCAAAGAAAGCCTGAGATGAGAGTTGTTACTCCTTAAAAGCCTCTGACATCTGATGCGCAACCACCTGGGCTTTGCACTCCCACCCTCGTCCCCTTGCTCTCCTCTCTCCTGATGCCAATACTCAAGCCCACAGGAATGGCTGCGCCAGGAGGCTGCTTCAGCCTGGATCTTCTGCTCCCACACTGTTAATACTTAAAGCAAGGGTTCTGTCCAGGCTTGGGGATGAGAAAACAAGTGGAAAGAAACAGGCCACTACTGCAAATACACCAGCCTGAGGCTGCTTGGGAAGCGTCAACAACCCCCAGCCAGCCCGTGCAACCCATCTGATAACTGTGATTCAGCAGTGTGAAGAGCCCCACTACTCACATGAGGTCCCTCCTGAAAGGGATGCTTTCCACAAAGAACTCTCAAACATTGGCTTTTTACATGGATCACCTCCAAAACAATATCTGAGTTATCTACCTGGATATACAATGATTGTGGCTTTCCTTCACTGATCAGAACTCCTTCCCTACACTCAGTTCTCACTTTTCTTTCATTAAACCAAAGTTTAAGTTGCAGGAGAAAGGCATCAGTGTCACCCAGGTATGAGAACCAATTGAAAACTATTTACATTCACCTGGTGAGCACTGACTTAAGATTTGGACTCAGTGAGTCCCTTCCAAATCAAAATATGCTGTGATTCTGTGATTTCAATGAAAGGGGAGGTTTCCAATTAGTCTGAAGCTTACCCAACATTTTTGACAGAAGCCATCTCAAAGTTGAATCATCCTTAAAAATCTCCTCCAAACTGTTGCACTCCTTCACACAGATAAAAGCTCTGCATCTCTGCTGTCAGACACTTTCAGAGAAACCATAAGGTGTTGCCTAAAACCATCTCCAAGAGAGCCACAAAGTAAAATCTGGTTGGAAAACACTGCTTAAGAGAAACGCCACTTTCCAGGCGCCTCAAGCAACACATTTGAGTTCGTGATATTCTCCCTGGAGCTTGCCCCTGCTCATTACCAAGATGAACAATTTCTGAATTCCAAAGATGAGATTCTCAGTGATGTAAAATGAACTTTCATGCCTACCAATACAGACACTGTGTGGTTCACCTCTTGTACTGCTTCACAGAGTAGTCTGTGCGTGGAGATGGGCAGTGAATGTCAAAACAGAAGTAGCACAGAAGGGTCATTTCCAGGGCTTGTGTGAGAATTATTTCAAATACTACTTAAATTAGGAGATTAAAAGGAGTCTTGGGCACAAAGAAGCCTATGGTCCAATGAAAGTCAAAGGGACCTAGAAGCAACTGGTTTTTATAAGAATTTAGGTACACCCAAGCCAATGCAGCATCAGCATTTTGTCCCTAGATAATTTCAAATCTAAGCATTACCCATAAGGAACTTCAAAGAGATTACAGTCCTGAAAGCTGCATCCACATCTTAACCGAGCTGAAATCTCAAACAACCAAAAGCTTAAAGTTATGCTTCTATTTCAACACCATGCAGGTGCAGGAACCTAAGTTTGGTTTTCCTGTTACTGAAAGTGCTCGCCTAAGGCACCACGCTTTTACAGTTATGGCTTTGGGACAACTGTTACATTCTGTACCAATAAAGTATGTGCTCTCTGGAGCAAACTCCTCAGGATGACTCCTTTGCTTTGGCACAAATGGACTCATTTGGTTTAGATAAAAGGATGTTCCCTCGCATCGTTTTCTTTTTTTTTGGTAAGATAGAGAAACAGTTAATTTTGCTAAATGAGTTCTCTGTTGCCATGACTTCACTGCAGACAAACACAAAGCCATCAAGCTTCTTTTCCTTGGGTGCTGTTTTTTTTAAACAGGTATTTGATTCTCTTGCTTCTTTTCTCAACATCTGGATTCCCAGCAATATCCTGCAGTCAGACAGATACATAATGGCTATAGCTACTCAGTAAATTACAAAGATATTCCTGCACATACTCATCCCCTCACAATCCACTTCTGCCAGCTGTGTCAATGCACCCTCTGTGACTCCACAAGCAGGGCAGCACTGCCTGCAAGAGCAGGCAGCAAATCTCTCAAAAGGAAACCCTAAATTTATGGGATTAGACTCCAAAAGTCGTAATTCCCATGCTCCCACCAAGGACCAGCCAGCAAGTGCCTACTCGCCATCAAGCCAGCCTGTTGCCCAGGATTTTGCCCCAGTCCAAACCCAGAAGCCTAAATTCCTTCCCACTGCCTCAGTTCCTCTGGTGGATGAAAAATGCTGCACGTGCATCATCTGCCTCCATGGGGCGTTATGACATTGGCTGAGTTAATATTCATGGAGTACAGTGGAGATTAAGAGTATTATAGACTTCACTGAGGGAGAGAACTTTTTCTTTTTTAATGTTTGCATTGAATAGAGAGAGTAAGTAGAAACAGCATTTGTAGCCTACAGCCATTATCCTAGTAAATGGCTTATTACAGCATGCAGCCTACCAGCTCACCTCCAACCCAGTCTCGCTTAAACGCATGTAGGTGGAAGTGCTGCTCATTCCAAAGAACTTTCGTTTTTCACTGTCTCTGTCTGATGGAGACTCTGGATAGCTGGGCTCACAAGACAGGGCTTAGGATATAAATATTTCAGTATGAGCTTGTTGTTCAGTACCTATTTACGGCAATCACAGAACAATTAATTACCTCCCATCTAAGACTAATTCCCGTCTCTTCCAAAAAGACTGAAGGGGGGTGAGTTTTGTCTCAAGACTTTCAATTTCCTGATGAGTCACAGCAGACACACTACAATAAGCTCAATACTTCAATCAGACTGTTTCTTATCCAGATATATTCAATACATTACTAAGATGTGGAGTGTGCTATTTTAAGGGCTGATTTCAGGCATTGTATGCATAGTGCTTTCTCATCTGAACACGCACTTTCTCCTGGATGAGACAGATGGACCTCCTACACCCCCATCCCTTCTGCCCCCCCAAATCCTATAGGTATATAAACACTGCAAAAGCAGAAAGTAAAGAATTGCACATTTGGTGCACTGATGTCTACAACATGCAGCCCTCTCTCCCACTTCACTAGTTCATTCCCTGCCCTTTGGCAATAAAATAACTTATGTGACAGCAGCATCTGACAAGAAGAAAACATTCACAGACTGCACGGGTTGCAACAAGTCCACAGCGTCTTGCTTTCTTCATTCTAGGGCCAAGAATCATACGTTTCTTGTTCTGCCCCAAGGAGCAACTCTGTATCCCTGTACGAATCCTCAGTTGTCCCCCGTTCCCACGCCACCCACTCACGAGCTCCCAGGCTCCATCAGGCAGGCAGGAGACACTTTGCCCAACCTCCGGCAACACAGGTTATGGGGATCAACAGGTACCTGTGGTCCTCATTATTTACTTAATTTAACAGACTTAGATATAATTTATTGTGTCAATTGGGCAATTGTTCCCAGCTGGATCATTTGAGCCTACAACAGGCTGCACTCAGCCTCAGCCTGACCACAGCCAGCTGAGGAAACTGCTTCATACAAGCAGGATGTCAAAAGCAGAGCCATGGTCACATCTCCCTGGACCACAAGCATGCCTAGGTTCTCACAAGCAATTCAGTTAAAAGCTCCCAGACACTAATAGCTACCTAAAAAATGTGTGGCTATGACGACAAATAGGTTAAAGACCACAATGTTTGGGTGACAGACTGGGTACAAGTGACAGACAGCTGTGCTTTTAGTTGTGGAGTTGCTGCTATGCCATCAAGGACATCAGCTGCTCTAGGAGCAGCCACAGCACAGACAAGACACCTCAAGACTACCCCGTGCTAATTGCTAACAGCAGTTTCCCCCCTGGCACAACTGGACTGTGCAAGCAATTTCTGCACAAACAGCAGCAGTGCCAGTTTCTGCCAAGCCCATGCTAATTGCAAGTGATTCCAGCTCAAATGCTCTTAAGTCAGAAAGTATTTAGGTGACGTGTAACCAAGGTCTCACATTTGTCTCACCAGCTCTCCTGTGGTGAATGAACCTACCATCAGCTATGAAGATCTGTCACAGTCTCTTCTCCTTCTTCCTCCTTGGAAAAACTTTCTTGTAAATTCTTATTTTATGCCAACAAAAATGCAGAACATTTTCGATCCTCACAATGCTCTCAGCCTGTTGGTGTAATTGAACTGTCACAGCAGCACAGAGGACATAGTCACCAATATTCCATTCAAGGCAGCAGATCCTTCAAGGCTTAGCAGATCCTCAGGTGCTACTTTAAAAGTGTCAGTGTCTCCTCATTTATCTCAAAACCTGAAGGCACCTTAGGGACGTTCAAATAGTTTCACAAACTCTGTGAAAACGAAAAGGGTGAGTGGGGAAGGATCATTTCACCTGCCTAAGCCCAGCTTGAAAAAAATAGACTGAGCTGTGTTTTAAGTTAAAAATATGGTAAATATCCTCTTGAGTATGCTCCATTAGGTCACTTTAACTAAGGTGAGAATACTCACCTATATTTTATTGATTTCCATTAAATACACTATTATCTCAGTCTGGGTGCTTATTGGACAGGCACCAGGCTCCACAAGATCTACAGTGACATTCACTTTGAGCTGCAGGTGACAGAGCAACACACCCTGAATACACACAAGACCCCAGCTGGAATCTCAGCATCTCTTCTCTCCATTTTTGAGTACCTGTGGTAAAGCTTCTTGAGGAAGTTTGTACTGTGCTATCCCTTTCTAACAAGAACAGGAACATGTGCTACACTCTGCAGTTTTCCTCTCCCATGGATGGCAAACAGCTCCCATGGAGAAAGCATCAGGCAGGAGCAGAGACCATGAGCTGATGGCTTTGGCCATGCTGCAGAAGGTGCCTGTGGAGTCACTGCCGCAAAACTAGTGCAAGGAACTTTCTTAAAACCAGTGTTATGAACAAAGAGAAAATATAGGACGACAAAAAAAATCCTTAACTTAAAAGGGATCATAAATTATCTTTTTGGTTTTTTGGAGAACAATGCTGGTAGCGTACGGGTCTGCAGCCTAAAGAGATAACTGATGAGATTCAAGCTCATCTGATATTCTTAAAATATACAAGACCAGGATTCTCCCATGCCAGGCAGTTAAGTCCACATGTCTTCCTGAAAAGCCATTTGGAAAGTTTCTAAATGCAGTAGGAGAAAAATAATCCTGCTTGGTCCACGCCTGTTTCTCCCTCTCCTCCCATTAGCACATGGGGAGAAGGTTGTCTTAGAGCAATACAACATTTCAATTTGAATATGAATCACTCCTCTGGTGAGAAAACAAAACAGAAGCCCATTTCATATGAGCCTTATCTGAAGATACAATGAAAATCAACACATAACAGGAGCAATCGAAATAAACCATGGTGAAAATACTGCCTCAGACAAACAAACAACAACACTTTCCATTTTAGAAGATCCCAAAGTGCTAGAGAAACTCAGAGAGCCAGGAATAACTTCATCTGCCACTGAAACATGACTATCTCTGGATGTGTACTCAGCACCATGCTTTAGTTCATGATGGAGGGAAGAACATCATCAAGCAGGAACTGTGAGAGAGTTCAGGACAGCATGATCCTTCAGTGGGAACTGCACCATTCTTCTGGAAAGTGGAAGTTTGGTTTAATTTTGATTCTCACAATTCAAAGTGCCACTATGTGGACCAAGCACCTGAACAGGCAAAAGATGTACTTAGAATTTAAGTGCCTGGATGTAAAAAGATGGAAATCCAACTCATGTATGCTGGTATTCTCCAGCTTCTGACTCAAAAGCAAGAAAATAGGTAGAGGATTAAAATTTCTGAACCTGCCTGGGGATTACAAATTAATTTCTTATCATCCCACAAAGCTGAAAGGTCAGGATTTCCTCCCCCTGGTTCAGCTGCTCTCTCCAGATGGAGTTTAGAGTAAAATGCTTCTCCTCTCCCCAGCTTCCCTCCAGCAGGCACAGAAATATTCAAGTACTCTTAGGAACAGGCTGGAAGCAAGCACAGCACCACCATTCATCACTGCTAATGAACATCAGTCTTGTGCTTCAGCTTTACTGAAACACTGACAGAAACACCATTTTCACCCTCTCTCCTTTGCCCCTTGGCTCTCCCCATCCACCTGCTGTGACTGAGGTTCACCTCACTGACAGTCATGGCCTGCTGTCACAGAGTTGGCCAACAGAGAACAGCTCCAACCTGAGGCCTTTCTCGTGCTACTGGAACATCAACAAACAAGAACAGAAGTCCTTCAAGGGCAGGGGACCTGAGCAAGTGATCTGCACATTTCCAGAGCTAAATGTTTACTTCTCATCTTGGCAGCATCTGGAAGCCTGCAGACTGTTTATCTGCATCTTAGAAACAGCTATTTAGTCCTGCCAACACATCAACAATTCACCTTGACTCAAAAGAATGGTTTGCTGAGCTCTGAGGAAACAATGAAAAAATCATCTTTTTCTTAGTTTTTTGCCAAATGTCTGTTAAAGCTTTTCTGAAAGGAGTTTACTTAATCTTTTCCCACGTTACATTATATATATACAGCTGCTATTCCAGAAAAAAACAAAACAAAACAAAACTTGGTGCACAAATGCAAACAAATCTGGTTTTGGCCTGATCTGCCTAAACCAAAAGCCAGCTTCCTCTTCTACTGGCTCAGAAGCAGAGACCCAAAGCCAGAGAGTTCCTAAGATTTCTGAGAGGCTGAGTTTTGGATAAGCTTGTTTGTCTTCAGTACCTTGGGACTGTGTGACAATTCAAGGGAAAACACCCTTAAAAGGAACATGGATTTGAACACCAATTTACTACCAAGCCGTTTTGCTCTGTAGCAGTGACATCTCGCCAACCATGCAATCATATTCTTGCCAGTTGGAGACTTGTCCTCATCTTGATTTGCAGACCTAATTAATTTCAGTTTTGTTGGGGAGGGGGAAAAAATATCAATAAACAAGAAAGGAAAATTACAATGCGCTTAACATGCCACACAGGTAAAGCGAATTGCCAGGAGATTCAGGAAAAAAAAAATTCATCACTGATTCATCAAACGAGTCATTGAGATGTCTTAAAAACAAACTATTAAGAAAAGTCACTCTTCCTCTTCACCTTTTATTATTAGCTACTGCTGGAAGTGATCTTTTCTGCAAATCTCAAGACCATTTTGAAGTGCTGGAGATTTTAGGAAGTGAAAGGTAGTTCTCAAAATGAACTAAACTGCTTCAAAAATCTTCTATTAAAGGTTGTAGCGTGCTCTTTTTCTCACCATTGGGTATTTCAGATGAACTAACCTCTACCAAAAAAAAAAGCCACTGTGCAATACTAATTGAGGGTCCAGGTTGGATGGGGCTTTAAACACTCTGCTCTAGTGGAAAGTGTCCCTGCCCAGGGAAGGGTTGGACGATGATCTTTAAGGTTCCTTCAAACCCAGATCATTCTATGAGAGTCCCAAGTTTGGTGATACAGATGCTTTTAAGTTGTAGAAACCAAATGAGAGAGAAGTTGCTGAAACAAGGGAAAGAAAAGATGTCCAGTGCCACTGGAGAAAGCCACTTCCAAAACCCAGGAGAACAAAGGATCCCCTTGTCTCAGCTCTGCCACAGCCTCGAGAAGGGCTCTGTCAGGGAGCTGGCATTGCCTGCAGCCAGCAGACTCCAGAATCTGCTCAGCCTGGCAGAAGAGTAGGAGGTGAGACTGCTGGCAGGAGCAGGCGGAGCAGCAGAGCTGGTGGAGATCATAAATGGAGGAGTGTTGTAAAACACGGAGGTGAGCACAGACTGACGCTCACCTTCACAGCTCCCCCCAGAAAAGCACGGCTCGTCAGACTCTCACAGCCCTGAACCACGTCCAGACTTCGCTGGATCAATCCAGGAACCTCATTCCTATGCATGTTTGTTCTCACACGCAAACACAGCGAGGTTTTAACCACACACATTTTGCACAAGTCCCGCAGGCCCAAACTTTCAGGTTACTCAGGAAACTTGGTATTAAATGGGATTGTAAACCAAAGGAAAGAGATTATAGATAAAGGCAACAACCACAAAGGACTGCAGAGCAATTTGGGTTAGAAGGGAGCTTTAAAGCACTCCAACACTGAGGTACTCCAGAAAGAGGACCTTTTCTTGGAACAGGACTTACTTAAAAGGATTGCACCAACAGATCTTCCAAAACTGATTTAATCATGTGAAAATACAGGCTGGGCTCTCTCCATTTAATATCGGTCCCGAGTGGAAAGCGCTCATCAAAGCTATAATGTATTCAGTTCCAGTAGAACAATTAGGTGACATCAGGTAGGCAGTTGTGACTCTCAGAAATAAATGACCTTGCTATTTACCAGTATGTGCTGGGCCTTTAAAAGTTTCCAAAAGTAATGGTCTGTTTCTGTGCGTACTGGAATATTCAAGAGCATTTCATATCGTTTCTCATATCAAGAAAAGAGCAATTAGATCAATAATGAAACAGGAGAGCTCCCTTTTACTTTCTGCGGTTTGCAAAGAGGTTCATGTTTCTGTGTGAGCACAGCTCTTGTTTTAGTGATGTGAAAGTGTGTGGTTTGTGCGATACCCAGTTTCTTCTAATATTCAAGTTTCTGTTGTTATCTACCTACAATTTACAGTAAAGCATCCTTTATTCTCACACCTCTCAATCTCAAAATTAGATCAATTTTCCCAACAAGATTTTATTACCCGTGCAAACCTTTAACAAATACTGGAAAACTTGCCAACAACACACTCCTCGTTAATACAGCATGAAACCACCCAAGACATCACTATTGCTACCAAGTCTACCTATGCATGTGTCAGTCTATACAGACATGAGGCAGCAAACACCAATTTTACTTTGGGGAAAAGGGCTATTTTTATGTTTGGAAAAGCAACTAGAATCCCATTGAAATTCATGCTGACAGGCCCAAGGCACCACATGCAGTGGGTAAAGATTATTAAGCAATACTTGAACCACTGTGTATACATCACTATTGTGCTATTTGTTGTGATTACTACGATTTTCAAAAGATTTCAAAATATTTAGAACTTCCCTCCACCTTTGCAAAGCATGAATCTAATTCTAGCAAAACTTTCTGAAGAACCCTCCAAATAGGAAGGATACTGCCATTACTGGGAATGGGTAATCTAATGGCTCTAGCATCAAACCAAACTAAGCCATTTATAGCATTTTGGCCCTCTCCACAACAGACAAGAGCACTTATATTTTAGCCAGAAATGTTAATTTCCAGAGAGTTGTTTCTGGCCATGTGCTCTACTCCACAATCCTTGACTGTGCTCTCTGAGAAATGCGTCTTTGTCAAATATACTGAAGGTCCCAAAGAGAAAATTCCCCTGCTGCTACAATACAAACATCAATTCAACAAAAAAAATCTAAAACCAGCTAGAATACTAAATATTTCTGAAGCAAAGTAAATCAGCAACAGCAAGGTTTTTCAACCCTTTGCTGAGTCATTTGGTCAGCTCCATAGCCTGAACCTACGAAATGCACACACTAACGAGTTTCCACTTCTCAGTGATGCCCCATTCTGCGTCTCTCTGGGCCAGCCTTGCAGTTTGCATACAAATACTGTTAATGGTCATAAAATCATCATGCCCTATCCAGCATTAATTTAATAATGATGGCATTACACTGCACTACCCAGTCACTCAGCTGCCTCAACTTAGATTAATTCAGGCAAGACAGGACACAAATGTTCAAACTCCTTGATGCATCCTGCACCCACCCAGGGAGGACTTGACTTTCAGCCAGTCTGCATAAATCCCAGTGGGATTAGTCAATGTTCAAGAGACTCCTTTATGGGATAAGTAAGGAGGTCAAGTGCTGAGATCTAAAAAAAAGGACATGACAGGATATAATCCCTCACAAGACACATCCCTCCAATCCTACACAGCCAGCAACAGGAATGACTAAAGGCACACAGCAAAAACCAGTCTAACCAAGGCCATGGAAATGAAACTGGCAAATGTACCATTTATTGTGTCATCTTAACATGAAATCTGATTAGACCACCAAACATGCCAAAAAGGACACGTTTGGAAGAGATGTACAGAGAGGACCATGAGACTACTGCTTACCTGGTTCTAACTGAAACAGAACTGCTGAAACCTTTTAGTTTCCCTGCAGACAGCCCTGATGCTCTTGGAAAATACCAGCAGCTAAATCCAGACTAACACAAGACTCTTTAAAACATCCTTCTCAACTATTTGGGCAATACTCAATAAAACTAAGGTACACCACACTCTGCTGTAAAAGTGCCCCAGTTAGGTGTTGCCACCGTGGGCAGCTGCAGGTCAGAAAGTGCTGTTCAACCAAAATGTAATCATGGGCAAGCCAAAAATATTCTTCTAAATCATGGTCACAATTGATCATGGTGAGCATGGGGCTCAAGCACGCCAAATTTCAGAGGCACTTGGTTTTCCCACTGCTATCTTCATGCAGGAGACCTGACTGCATCCTGCATCCCTCCAGCCTCAGGTATTTCTCGAATTTGGATGACATTATGGGATCTGTCTTTGGAATACAGGTAAACCCGGACTTGACACAGCAAACAGACCAAGGGAACAGCTTTGTTTATTTTAACATGAACTCTTGATACACCTTAGGAGAGCCATCAGCTACCCTACCCTTCACCAAAACACCAGAAAGGAAATCAAGCTGCTGCTGCAGCTAAATCAAACACTGGGAACAGCTCCAAACATCTCTCTGGAAACTAGCATGATAATAAAACTTCTGCTGAAGTCACATGGCTCTCAGGCAGCTTGAGATGGGCTATCAGGAAGTGGGATCCATCTCAAACCAACCACAAGCTCCTCGCCAACAGATTCCCATCAGCAACACAGCACCAGTCATTGCCCTCATCTGGGCGCTTGGCCATGAGAAAATGTTGGAAAAGCCTCTTCCGTTTTTCTCCTCCCTCGGACAAGTTCACTAATCACCACCACTGCACATCAACTGCCTTCCTCATCAATAACCTGAGTAGGATTTGGACCACTGACAAGTTTCTCCTCATCCTCCAGACCAGCTTGTGCACCCTCTCCCCCATCCCAACGCTAACAGAATTTGTCACTGGCTCTGAGTGACCTTGGCACAAACAGTAATTCTTGTCTCTCTAAGCAAGAATTTGGGAAAGCAGCTTTTATTGGACAGGTATGCCTGGCTGAGATTTGTGATCAGATGCAATGCACGGTAAAGTGTGTGACCTGGAGAGATATTACCATCAGCTAACAGCAGCACAGATTTCTTTCTTCCCTGTCCCTCATTAGCCTCAGAAGCTGGCCTTGCCAGCAGCAGTAATGCAAGCTGAGACAACAAAGCATATTAATGATGGGCCCCATCATGTTCCATATTAATTACTGTAGCTAGTAGTAAACTGTTGGTTATAAATCATATTTTGATAACCTGCCCTTTCTTTGACAAGCGAGCTCCAATGTTTAATGTTGCACTTAATCCTCAGATAATACCCCAGGAGTCCTCACTGTGCTCAGCAACAAATCAAAGCAACCTTCAAAAGGCTGGCACGGGTCTCCTTTTCCTACACACCCCAACCTGAAACTATCCCGTTGCACCAGCTTTGTTATAGGTCAGCTCTAAAGGCTGAGTTGCCAAAAGCAGCAGCACACTCAGTTCTCGAGTGTCCGACAGGGCTGCCCCAGCACTCCTCTGGGCTGGCAAAAGCCATGTACATGTTATACACTCATTCCCAGCCTTCCAGAAATGCTGCAGTATCACAGTGCTCTGCAGGGTAAAATAGCAGGGTAGTAATCCCCAGAATATCTCCGCATTCAGAGGAGAGCAGGATTACTTCTACCTAGGACCGAAATAGTCAACTAAAATCTATCCAAAGCCATCATATTCTTATTTTTGTTTCTTTTTAATTCAGTGACATTTAGCTAGCAGAACAGCTGTTAGCAAAGGTCTAGGAGAGGTGGAATCCCATTTTCTATATAAAGAATTATGTTTTGGAGGAAACTGCAATTTGACAAAAATACCTATTTAGCAAAGTACATTTTAAAAAGTGGAAAAATATGCTCTGCTTTTTCTAAGGTAGCAAAAGATCCACCACAGCTCATGAAAATGAGCCCAAATCTTAGGAACAAAGATATAAAATTGTTTTGCAATGTACATCCAGGAAAATAAGGAGGAGGGATGTGGCCTCTAAGAAGCAGCACGGGGAGAGACTCTTCTTCGTGTCAGGCAGATGTGCCCATCACCTCCCACCACCATCAAAACACGTGAAAAAACTCATCTTGGTCTTCCCACAGAGATGCTCCAGCCTTTATTGGTAACAACTGGCTGGTTTCGCAAAGAGCTGGGTCAAGCCTGGCATAGTCAACACCCTCTTTATTTTACTCTGAAGGCACAACTTACTACACCAAGCAAGAACAAAATGTTGCACCTGCAATTACAGAGCTAAAATCCCGACAGCTCAGAAAGAGAATCAGCAGTGGTAACAAAGAATCTCATCCTCTCCTCCACGGAAGGATGTGAAGCCCTGCGACCTCACTCCAAGCTGCAAATTAAAAGTGCTTACAGCAGTCAAGGGTTCAGTCTTGTTCTTCCACCACTGGTGGCAGATGGTACGTGCTATTATTAAATCTTGATTTCCAGCTTATAATAGTAGTCGTATGAAACCTTCTGCACTAAGACAAAAATTCACTATTTTTATTTTGGGGAAAAAAGCAGAAGTCTTACAGTTAAGTAACTTTTCTCTTTTAACAATTTCTCTTAAAAATTCACAGCATACTTCTCCTAATTGGAAACACACAGAAAATAGGATATGGCCTATTAGTTAAAGGTCAATGCACATTTAGCCACCTCTTTTGAAACTGACAGTATTGTCATGACAGCCATAAAAGCTGCTTTGAATTTTAGTTCCCTAGAAAGTAAATATAAGGAGTCCCAAGGCCGTAACCACAAGTGCCACAGCTCTTAACACTGATGTCATATTCAGCTGAATGCGTGCTGCAAAAGTCAGGATGGTAAAGCTTCAAAATCAGCTCATCTAAGGGAAGGACAGCAATGATCCCCCCGCCCATTGCCCCAGGCATGTTCCACAAGGCTTTCATTTGATGCAGTATTAACAGCAGAAGTGTTTATCCCCAAGCATTTAGCGTGGGGCACGGTGGGGTTGGTGAGACCATTCGGGGGGCTGCTGCAACCAAGTACCTCACACTGCTGTACCTGGTACTTCGGTTTGCAACTGCTCCTTCCACTTCCAACCACCAAACACTCTCTTTTTTTTTTTAGGAACCAGTTCAATTCATTTGTATCAATTTGTTTCTGTATCAATTAGCCAGGGCATAGGGGGCTGACTTTCAGACCCTATTCTAGTGCGTGAGATGTAAGGGGACAATGTAATTAATAGATGTCAGGCACAGTCCCCCTTGATGCATTGATTTCCTCCTACTTAGGAAACACTCAGGGAGAACACGATCACCCCTGGCTGTCAGGGGTCTTCATAAAATCCATAGGCTTGGATTCCCAGGAACTGCTAATCATTTTGGATGCTGAGAAGGGGGAAGGCAGAGTCTGATCTTTGTAAAATAGAGGAAATTTCTTATTAACTGCAACACCTGAGTGTACGTCAAAGGGAGCTTACAAGAACAGAAAAGCTTTCAGAGCAAGAAGCAACTAAGGAAAACCCTTTTGGTCCCAAGCTGCATCAAGGGAGATGGGAACACTCTCCCTGAGCTCAGAGCATCTGCATCTCTGAGGCACCCAAACCAGGGATTGCTGCAGCCACTCCAGTTTGCTCCCCCACTGTCACACCACATCTCAGTCACCCCTTCCTGTCACAGGCAATATGAGTTTCATCAAGGTGTCTATATATAAAGCTGAACTTCAAGAAAAAGCAGCATTTTATGACTGTACACATTGGTTATTTCCTTTTAAGGTTTAATTTTTCCATCTCTTACATAAAGTCCTCAAAAAAACAAAAACAAAAACAAAAAGCTCAAGGTATTTGATTATTTCCACTACCCCGCAGTTCTGCCCAGGAATGCACAGCTAACAAACCACGCAGGACCAGTATTTGTGCAAAGCTGGTTAAAATATCCTCATTTTGCAAATGCTAAACCTCGCTGTACATACCACACAAATAAAAAGCACAGAAAGAAGACAATCCACAAGCATATCAGGCAGTCTTGCTGGATATTATGCTTACCTTTGCACAAGCAATAAAGCATTTTTCACTGTACACAGAGACTCAAACCCAAAAATGCCTACCCAGAACTGCTCACTCTTACCTACCCCACAAGGCACAGGAGACCAATTCTACTTTAAAAGAAAAAATTACCCTTTCTTCTATTTGCTGAGTCTCTCTGGAGACATAATGGCACTTTGGCAGGGCCACATGTTTAATAAGAGATGATGGGGAGAGAGAGGTTCTCCAAGAAAGGAGATGTCCGTGCCATGCAGCCAGCACACTGCAGATGTCATGTTTCAAACCAATACAAATAACAAATTATTACATCTCTCTCTTTAGAAGTCTGAAAATACTCCTTATGCAGTCTTTTCCTTAAAATACTGCCCTATGTAGGCATCTAGACAATCCAGTGACCTGACCTATGACACAGAGAGAGCTGCACAGGGGAGAACAGACAGAAGTAAAAGCTGGTCTGAAACAATACCACATGCATGTGGTCCTGCAGCAGCACCCACCAGAGCACACATCTGCTGGCAGCTCCACCCTGCAGCCTGCAACGGCTCAGTGCCTTTCCCACTGGAAACCTTTCCGTGATGCTAATCTACTACAGAAGGAAGATCACTAGAGGAGGACACCCAATAGCTTCCAGCCAGAACACAACACGCCTTCAGCAAGACCTTTGATTTTCACAGGCACACACTGAAGTTGTTCTTCACAACAAAGAACAGCCTGTCTGTTGCGTAACTAACCTTAGGCTGCATTAGATAAGTTGTGCCTTCTCACAGATCAACTGACCTTAAATAATGTCCCCAGTGTATTCAGAGCCAATAGGTTTCTCTTTTCGAGCTCAACTGACAGGTCTTCTCCTTCCAGCTATTTCTTCAGAAAGGCACACAAAGAAGGTTTCAAGAGAAATCTCATGCTTACTGTTCCAAGAGCAGCTTTCCAGGCCAAAAATGAAGGCCAAGATCTCAGCTCCAGAGCTGCATCTCCCTTTGAAGGCTTCTTCAGCACTTCACTGCAACAGCACAAGTGAGAGCCTTGGCAGGACAGCACTAGAGTTGAAGCAGATGATAACTGGAAAACTCAGTCTGTCTCTGGAAAGCGTGCTGCTGTTCTGCCATCCAGTCAAGACAGAAGGGAAACAGCCAGTCATGTCAATGAAACACTGCTTTGTATTCTGGGTAAGGCAAAACAAAGGTCTGGTGATGAGGAGCTCTCGCATGTCATGCAAGGGTCAGCAGCAAAGGCAAATTCCACCAAGGCATTTCCGTTCTGTCGCCCAGCTGTGAGTGGATACAGCAGGATCTTTCATTGCTTGTCCAAAAATGGCATTTAACATAGCTGTGCAGCATCACACCACTGCCACATTCCACTCTGGAGGTGGGATATCAGTCCCTGCACAAGCTGAAGTCACAGGGCACTGAACAAGGAGCAGGTGAGATCTTTTAATGTCATTTCTCCAATCCCCATCCTGAGTGCAAGATTATGCAGGAGCTCTGCAGCTGCCTCAAAGACAGAAACATGTGAGAAGAGATGGAGACAGTGTCAAAGTAAGCAAGCCTCTGCACCCCTCCTGGTAGGTCATTTCATTGTCCACACAGATGTCTGTGCGTTCCCTGTGATGTTACAAGCAAAATGCTCTGCAAAGCAGGCCCATATCCCAATGAACCCATGGAAAAGGCAGGGGCACTAAAAGCCTGGCTGTTTTCTGCCACCAGCTTAGCTGTCATACAGACTCCTCTTGAGCATCAGTTTCCTGCTTAAAAACCAAGGCCCGTGGGGCTTCCCTTCTTGATATGTGTTGCTCCACTCATCCAGCTGATACCAGGACAGATACAGCACACACATCCAGCAATTCCCTGATCTTTTCCCATGGAGCACAATAGGCCAGAAGCCCTGCCTCACCTCTTGCAATCAGCCAAGCTGGGCTTCATTGATAAGGCTGTGCCCTACAAAAGAGCTGTGCTATTCCACATTCAGGACATCATCACCTCTCGCTGTAAGCACAAGAGCGCAGGCTTGCGAGGATTGCTCGTGCCAGGAGAGGTCCACAGCTGCTGAGGAGCTTTCTAGTAAATCCAGCCCTGATGGCAAAGGAAAAGGCTTGCAGAGCAGAGTTACAGGAATCTATTCCTCCTGCATTAGTCAGCATATACGAATACATACTCTTGCTTCATTAAATTTTAATTGGAGTACATATGAATAGGCTTCGCTGGTTACTTAATCAAAGGGAGTCTGATTACAAGGTGTTCACATGAAAAGCTAGAAAGCAACATCCTTCCTAGCTCTTCTTTTGGATTTTTTTAGGCATCCATTGTCGATTTCTTCAGGTCAGTTGACATTTTAGGGCTGCTGCAAAGAACCATGAAAAGCAGCCACAAAGAGTGAATAAAGCACTTTGAAGGGAAACAGGACACAGCTCATTAGCCCTGCATTCCTCTTTATTATCCAGACAAAAATTAAATGCAAAATCCCAGAGCAGATGTTGCATTAGTGAGCTGATCAGCAGTGCTAAACACAAGGACGGCTTTGCTGCTGTGTGTCATGCATGTGTGGCTGGACTGTCTGGAGTTTCATTATTCTAAGTGTCCTTAAGTGTCTGAAACCACAGCAGATCTGAACCTATAAAAAAATCCTACTCGTAAACTTTGGGATTTCCTCAGTAATCACATTCTCTGCAACACAGATGCTTATTTGTTCACACACATTTTCCCTGAGGTTAGAGAAACTTTGCATGTACTTTCTTGCCTGCCTAGAACAGGACAACCATCTCCCAAACGCCTTCCTCACTAACCACAAGCTGTATGACCAGATCCTCAACTTCCATAAAATCCATACAGTTGATACAGCTTGAATTGACTTACAGCAGTTTGCACTGGCTGAAAATCTACCAGCAAAGCAACTCCAGTTGCAAGAGGCACAGCTGGGGATGGGAGCTCAGTGACTGACTGCGTGAGAAATAAAAAGCAGCTATGTTGTTCTGCACAGCACTGTTTGCTAAGCGAATCAACAAAAACAACCAAAAGCAAACAGACAAGGGAGGAAAAAAAAAAACCAACTTTCAGCAATTTAAAACCACAACAGACAACTTACTGGCCTGCTCCTGCCCACTTGCTCAGAAGTGTACATATTCTGTACACTGACAGATTCTGGCAGCCTGGGACTGACACACTTTCTATGGCAATGTCCTAATATTAGAAAAATTTGGTCATAAGCTAAAAATGTTACAGAAATAGCATAAGATCATAAGTTACAAGCTGAGTCAGAACTCTATCTGCTACTTGACTTTTATACTATTTTATTCTTTAAAAAAAAGCCCATCATGCTGTGGGGTTTTTTTTTAAAAACAGTTTGCTGCTGCCATCACTTATGAAGAAGAATGAGCCTTTGTCGAGGGGGAAGAAAGTAATTTAAAATGGCAAAAATTGATCTGCAAGGAAGCAAAGGACACAGCTCCCCTCATATACCACAGTTCTGTATGTAGTAAGCCCTTCACTAACACCACAGCCCCTCTGAGTGCCAGTTCTGGAGGGCAAGGGGCTGCCTCTTCCTCAGGTACATACAAGGACTCCTCCATCAGAAGTCCAGGGATGTTGACAGAACTGTACACAGTAGTACAGTGTCCTAATTCCCAGGAATTCTGGGTGTACAGTGCAGTCTCCTGCATAAAATCATTTTATTTGCACTCTGTACACAGTAGTACAGTGTCCTAATTCCCAGGAATCCTGGGTGTACAATGCAGTCTCCTGCATAAAAGCATTTTATTTGCACTCTGTACTTGTAAATCACTGGTAAATAATTAACAGACAGCATAAGTATGCAACAGAACTAAGTCACAGGTGTTAGCAAAGGAAAACTGCTATAAATGGATATGTCACAGCAATAAGCCGCCTGTTCACCTGTTGGGTGCTGGAGGAATTAAACAATTTAGTTCTCGTAAATTAACCCCTGACACCCAGAACCTTACTAGAAAGCCCATCCATATTCCTTCTCTGCTATTTATGACCATAACTCTTCCTCCTTTCACAGCTTGGACAGTCTTTAAATGACGAAACAATTAAGTGTCCCAGGCTTCTGATTGCTGGGTAGGGCCGTGGGGTCACACACAGGTCCATTCATCCATCTCAGGGAGGGAAGGGGACATGGGAGCAGGAAGCCTTGCCCCAGCATCCCCCTGGGAGCTGCCAGACTTGTGGGCTGCAGCAGTGTGAAAGGATTTCTCAAGTAGGAACACACAAATGTAGCACAGGAGGAGACCCACCCTTGTTCCACCTCTCTCCACTTTCTCCCTCCTTCTTGCTGCCCCTCACGTCCTACAGGCTGGTTCTGCAAATATCCCAGGAGATACTCTTTTCCCGACATGTAGCAGGAAGGCAGGGGAGCAGAAATCCTCCTGCCAGGTGGGAGGCTGCAAAGAACTGCCACGGGGGCTCTCAGCGCTCCTTAGCTCACCAAAGATGTTTGGCATCACAACATGTCAGCCCCAAATACGCAGCTGCTGGAAGGGCAGGAGGCAGAAGCCTGCTAAAACAACCAGGAATGGGGAAAGCACAAGTCCTCAGAGAAAAGCAAATGACCAGAAGCTGCTCAATCCATGGCAGTGCACTGAGGAAAGTAAATCATCAGTGTCTCGCCATTCTTTGTTGAGGGTCCTTCAGAAAACACACAGATCCTCTGCCTCGTCTGCAGCTCTGCCTGGAAACAAAACCCAAAAAGGACCTTTTCTGACAACAACTTCAAAATGTTTAAGCTCATTTCACCATGTTTGGTTTGGTTTTGAATACAGCAACATACAAGCAATGAATTCTTGAATTTTTTTTATTTTTTTTTTCAAAGTACAGCTCCCATAAGCTAAAAAAGTAAATGGGAGTGCTTTGCTTCCTGGGGTATGGAACTGGAACATTTTTCTAGCACCTAATAAAACATTGTTTGGTTGATACTAACCATTAAAATATGTGTTTCAAGTCATGTAATGTTCCCTGTGAAATTTGCCTTTTTGCTCCATGAAAAAAAGGGCACTGAAAGGAATCCTGCAGCCATAAGGATCTCACTTAATTCGTGGAAGTATCATTTTAAAAGCCTCACAACGTGATCAAAGCACTGCTGAGAGCAGATGTTCCAGGCTTTACAAATTCCAGCATAAGTATTTTTTATGACATTTATCACTGCTAAGTTCTTTCAGCCATATTTTTCCCCACCAGAAGCATGCAGGCACTTCCCTCCTCGGGGAGGACGTGTTCACATGTGGACTGGTCTCCAGCCACAGACCCTCTCCTCCCAGCATCCCTCCCCATCCACAGTGAGGAGGGCTGTGCTGGTAGCCACATTCCAGCAGAGCTGGGCATGGTGTTCCCCACTCCACAAGGGGAATTTAATGGAGGAATCACTGTGGCAATGCTCAGAGTGTCTCTCAACCCTTCACACAGACCCTCTCACAGAAAAGTCATTGCTCCACTACCCTGACACCAGAGGACAGCCTACAGAGCCCTCCATAAGGCGTCTTTGTTACCAGGGCATGCACTATCACCATCCCTCAAGGCCACAGCAGGCCACCAGTGCCTTGACAAGCTCTGAGCAACCTCATCCCACCTTAAAGCTAACCCTGCTTTGAGCCAGGAGCTGCACAACAGACCTGCATGATCCTTTCTGCCTAAAATGTTGGGTGATTATAGATCTCAGGTAGGAGCCACACGGAAATGCCCTTGGCCACGTCAACACCCCAAGAAAACACCTTCCCTGGTCCCTCAGCTCCTCGTGTGGATGTGGAACCCTCTGGCTGTGCACAGGAGCTGGAAGGGTGCTTCCCTGGCTGCAGCAGAAGATACTCAGCACTGCCCAGCTGCAAGCAGGAGATGCTCAGGTGCCCTGGGCGATACTAAAGCCAGATGAGCTGAGCTAGAAGGAGCAACAACGGGGAGTTGTGCAGGAACCTGCTTGTTCCTAAGACAGCAGCAACGGGTCCCCATTCCTAGAGGTGATCATGGAGGCAGAGAGCACATATTTCAACTACAATTCAAATGACAGTCAAATTTCCACCAAGAGCGAAGTTCCCAGAAAGTTTAGCTCTCCACAGTCAGTTTCTGTGTATTCACAGTCTAAGGAGCATCACCAAGTTCTCTGTTAACAGAAAGTCTAAACGCCATGCAGTGCTGGGCAGTTTCATGAGAGTGAGCTGTGTACCAACCAAAGTCTCACAACTACCTCAGAATCTGAAACATACAATTTATCTCTGAATAACATTGGGTTTTTTACCCCTTTCAAAAAAAAGGGATCTGAAACAACCAGCTCCTTTCAAATTTCACACATTCGCAGAAGAGGGTGTTTGTGAAGAGGACCCCACAACCACATCACTTCTCTAATATGTGCCCAATTTAGTTTCACCTGTCTCCATGTGCTCCCTTCCCAATTCCTACAACCTGCTTGCACATCCTGTTTCACTATGAACACAAGCTTCTTCCCTGGGGCAGCAGCACTGCCTTCACTTCTCTTCACAGTGAGCTTAGACAGCAGTCAAAATGGGAGCAAAAAAAACCAGACAAGTTTACCCTTCTTGCTTATCCAGACTGTGAGCCCAATCAAGGCTTCACCAGGGCTGTGGCAGCTCTTCACCCTGGGCTTTGGGTACCACCAAGATGACAGAGCAACAGGCCCACAGTAAAGTCATGCATCAAGAAGATGGGAGAGCGACCTCTGAAAATGCAGCACAAGGCAAAGGAGGTCTCCCAGAAGAAGGAAAAATTAGGAAAACACATGAGAGGAGAGAGGCACCAAGGCTGCAGTGACAGAGAGGATGATGAAGGTGAGCACAGCTCTGGGGAAAAAGGACAACAACTCAAGCAAAGGCTGAAGGATGTTGGAAGAGCAGAGAGAGGGTCCTTAAAAAGCCTCTACCAGCAAAGGAATCACAAGCAATCACAGCAACAGTCCTCCTCTTGCCAATTCCATGCGCTTTTCTTGATGGACCTCCTAGTCTAAGGACTTCTCGTGTTGTTTAAAACTCATTTACTACTTCATTTATGAGGTGCAACTTTGTATTTTAAATACACACAGAAAATGTGCTGAAAATTTAAACGCTCACACAAAATCTTGCCATGCTGGCAACAGGGACTTTGTACGTGCACGAGCAAGTGCTAGCACACAAACACACGCGCATTCACACCTACAGTACAGCTTTTCAGGAAAAGGACTGTTCCCCTAAGAGTCCTCCAAGCGAGAAAAGAAACACAAGGGCTGTACAGCCCTGTCACAGACAGGCCATGCTCCTCTGCTCCAGCCTCAGAGACAACCAGCACTGATATCAAAGTCTGTTTTCCTGCAGGTGCTGTCCAGTCCCTCCCCTCGTCTGTGGCAGCATCACCCCAACAGCTGCATTGCATCCTGGGCTGCAGCCACCTCTGGGGTGTGAGCCTGGGCCACCCCTGCCCTTGCACTGCCCCAGTGACAGTGCCATCAGCCATGGACCAACGACAGTGAATCTTCAGAGCCCGGGATGCAACGAGGGAATTTTATAATGGCACTCCAGTCAGCATCAGAATTTAACAGAATTGTTCTGCTGAGTTATTAACGTCACAGCCCTGCTCCAGACCTGAGCTTGTTTTGTTAACTTGCCTCCCCACTCCAAGTGAATTTGCTGGGTGATTTTAAGAAAGAGAAGAAGGAGGTGACCAATTCTCAGGCCTTCTGATGCAGACATTAAAAGAGAAAAAATATTCCTACATTGCTTCCCTCTTGTTTTTCTAAATAAAAATAATGTATAGCCCTAACTGGATAATAAATATGCTCAAAAGCTGTCCTTAAGTAAAAGCTTTTGATAACAAATTGCCTGTGCTAACCGCTATTTTACTGTTGAATTTTTTATTGTTGCTTAAGCACTGCAATTATGCTAATAAGCCTGAGAGGATGGTACACTAAAGCATTGAATGTGACAGATATAATACTCAATAAAATGTTAATCTTACCTGAAAATTGGAATCAAACAGCCTTATTAGTATTTATGGATATGGCACCTCCAACATGTTTCTCTTAAGAGGAATATATATATGCAATAGATATTTCCAAATATACCCTACTATTTCTCATGCCTCCATAGAATTTAATTCCAGGTGGCTATTACCCCTGCTGCTAATTGCCAGTACCTTTTGGAATAGGAAAAAGGAGTGTTGCCTTCTGGGACATGCAAAACCCCTGCACATTGGAGGGCTTTTCCCTTTGTCACCTGGAGGATGGCAGCTGTCTGTGGGGATGGGGACAGCTCTCCCCAGCTCTCAGCACGGCCACCAGGCTTGTGAGGGTGTGGCACCACACAACAAAGGCTCTGCTCTGCCACCCTCTTACCTATTTTTCCCATATCCTCTCCTTTTATGTGCAAGGCAGAAAAAAACAGCGAAGAGTTCAGTTATTTACAGGTGCTGGAGAAATGACCTCTGGATTTTAAGATGGGCCTAAGGACAAATTTATTTATTTTACTCTAAAACTTTTCAGTCAGTGCTGACAGGGAACCAGACCCATCTGCTTCACTGCAAGTTACAGCACTGCTGATCTGGACCAAGAGCTGCTGAGCTGTTGCAGGGGTCTGGCATGGAGGTGCTCTGTCACTTTCCACAAGTTGCATTGCTTTTTGCACCTTTATTTCACCACCTAGTCCCAGTCTGCTTTTTCAGTTGATGGCATAGTTTTTTTCACCACATGTGGACTTTTTTTAGGGGGATTTTTCGGCCAAACCCATGGCTTTCATACCCAGCCTCGGGATTCCACTGCCATGAACTTCCTGTGAATAAAATGCAAGTGGTCTTCAGCACCTTGACTTTCTCATCTACAGAAGGAAGAAAACAAACTCAGAAGAGCCACATGCTTCCGACAAACTATACCTACATCCATGACCAGGCTCTGAAGAGACCATTTGGACACAATGGACTGTGTAGCTTTCAAGTGCTACAGGTTAATGCCTAAATAGCAGCTGCTGGTTTCCAGCTTCACTCCTCATACTGCTCTCACCCACAGGAGTCAATTCTGCTGACAGGACAGCAGAAACATCAATAACCACCATGATATTTCCTGACAGTAAAGCTAGATTCTTACCACTGGATGATGCATGCTTCCGTGGTGGCAAACATTAGGTGGGAGATGTCTAGGAACTGTTTTCATAAATAGTCACAGGAGGGAAAACCCAACTGGCTTTCCATTGAAATCTGGGATTCCCAAAGGACTCAGAGATCACAGCAGGTAACCCACAGGACACAACTTAAAGCACCACAGGACACTCATGGGCTCTCTTCAGCCACACTTGCAACCCACGCTGGCTTGCTGGAGTGCAAGGATGGGAACTTTGGATGGGCTTTGCAGGACAGAGCTTATACCAGCTCCACAAACCCTCATTTGCATTGCAAGGAGCACAGCATCTGGGAAAAAAAAATTCAGTTGCTAAATCAAGGGAAGCTACCAATTGACTGAGCTGGCACCTCAAAGAGCCAGGAGATGCATCCAGGGCTCCTCCAACCCAAGCAAGCCCCAGCACGAGATGCCAGACACCAAATTTCAGGAGCAGACAACCAGGCACAGAGCTACAAAGTGCTGCAAGACCACACAGCAGCCACTCCCTCAGAGGTGGCAGGACTCATCCCTGCCATGTTAAGTGAGTCTTGTCATTATTTTCAACCCTGCAGGGAAATCTAAATTGAACTTTGGCATATTGCTTTCTTTTGCTAAGTAGCAACGCTCGAATGTTAACTCCAGTCCTGACAGGCATATTTATGGACTATTCTTTGCAAATAATCTTACCCTGACCAGTCCGAAAGGTCAGGACCATAAAAAAGAATAACAACAATAAAAAAAAAGAACAAGGCTGGAAAACCATCACTACCATTGGCACAACCCCTCAACTTATTAACTGTCCTTGCAACAAGGTGAACTGCAAGGTCTTGGATTTATTTGATTGATTGAGATCAAAAGATCATGGGGGAACACAGTAAATTGTATCTTTCCACGAACACATTTTGCTTTCAAGATTGGAGCAGATAGTTGCAGGAATTGAAAAGCTCAAGAGGAGGAAAAAAGAAAAGAGAAAAAATAAAAAAACATGTACAAAGGTGACTTCGGAAAGGCATTCCTTATTTTCTTCTTGACACCATCTGCATTTCTTAGAGCTATTTGCAAGTTTCCTCCTTGTCCCCATACCCCTGGGATACAACAGCTTATCTCTGCTAAGCAGAAGATAAGGAACAATAAGACACTGGTATAACTCCAGGGCAGACACCAATGTTTGTTGACATCACAGATGAAATGTAAATTTTAGAGAAACCTAAGTCCAACAAGAGGTTGAAGAACTTCCCATTGAAATCCAGATGTCCTACAAGATAAGACAGGTATCCCACTGATCTTCTTAACTGGACCAAGGAAGACAAAGCACCTGAATGCCCCTCTTGTCATGCAATGGCCCAGGCTCCATTTGTCATTGGCATCTCCCAGGGAAGGGAGGAAGGAGGAAGAAACAAGGGAACTAAAGGAGCAGCCATCTTCAGGACATAATTTCAAGATCTAGCTGGTGAGCCAGCATTTTTAAACTCAGGAAAAGCCTGCTGTGTTTGCTGTCAAGACAAGACAAAGAAACACAATAGAGAACAAGAACAGAAGAGCAAGAGAAGAAAAATGAAACTCTCCTCCACTTCATCGGCCCTGGAAACAGAGAGGAAAAGTAATCACTTGGTTCTTCTCTCTGTGTTCCATATGATATTTTTCTCACTATACCTATATCTGTAGCATTGTGTTCTCATGTCACAATAAAACAGATGAGATTACACCCCTGAAAGTAAGAGAAAGTCCCTTACATGGACCATAGAAAAGACCCAAACTCCCAGAAACGTACTACAAAGGAGCCAGAATTGATACCACTTCCTGTTTTTACCACAAGTTTACACTGCATGCAAACAACAGAGGATTAAACATCATCTTTTCCCTGAGCTTATACTTCCCTCCAGAATAACATCACCATTCAGGTAACAAAGACACTGAGCACCAGTGTTAATTGCTGCTGCATCAATTCTTCACCAAACCATGCAGCTCATTCTGCACAGATTCCTCAGCTTTGCCTTTCACTTTATCAGCTTTGAATAAGGTTGTTAAGATAAGAATTTCACACATTCCCATTTCTAATCATCAGTGGGTTAGAAGGACACTCCAGAAGTCACCTAGTCTGTTTTTCCACCACATGGAAGAATCTGTGCTCCTAAAAGCACATCTGCTACTGCTTTTCCAACTTGTTCTTAAACCTTTCCATGACTGAAACTGCCTAACCTTCTGGGGAGATCCACTCCAGCACTCAGCTATCCTCAATGCATATCATTCCCTGACACCTCAGCTAAATTTCTCTTGCTGCAACTTAAGTTTATCACTTGTTTTATTTACAGTGAACAAATTTTGTTTATTCCCTCTCTGAAGACAAGTTCACTATTTCCAAAATTTACAAGCTGAGGCAGTGCTGCTTGCCCTCTCTGTGCCCATTCTGCTTCTGCTCACAGCACATTCTCAATCTCAACATGTGTGTGTCTTTCCTTACCCCAAGAGAGCAGGCACTTGGATATCACGAGGCTGTTTCAAGGGAAGACGCTCACCTCCAAAGGCTGATGCATTCAGGCACACCCAGTTACAAAGTACTCTGAAACAAGAAAAATAAAAGATTTGTCTTCAGGATGGCAGGCAGAGTCCAGTCCAGGAGTAAAGGAAAAACCAGCATCTCTGCAGTGCAATTTTCCCCACCCCATTATTTAACATGCAAACAGATCTTCAAAAGCAACATCACTGACTGTCGATACATCATGCACCGCCACTCAGAGTTGGCCACATTTTCGCTGACAACCGCCGTAAGGGTTTGATAAATTTGTGTTCTAGGAAACAAAGTGTTCATGGACTTTGCAGAAAGTTCTGCCAAGGTATAAGCCATACCCAGCACATGTCAAAATCAGGTGGCTCTGACTCCAAACCTTTAAGCTCTGTGACAGAGGACAAATTTTAATCTTACCACTGGTGATTTTATTTACAGTGTCACTGAAACCAAGAGAGGCAAGATTTCCAGTCTACTCTGAGATATAAATGTGTGTAATTATGGGATAGATCCAGGTCTGATGAATGGCTTTTGTATTCACAACATACTCCTTACCTCCTGATCTTCAGGATGTTCTACCTAGCCAAATGAAATCTCTCATGGACCCAAGTATTTGGTGACAATGTAGAAAGGTAAAGAAAGCATTTACATGAACAGTGTTCAGAAACACAGGGGAGAGTTCTGAATGACAAAAACATCCCAAATTTCATGAAAGATAACAAGCAACAAGGGAGAGCAGCAATGATACATTTGCCATCTTACTTCTGGAGGCTCTCAGAAAAACAGTTAGATGGTAGCAGACAATTCACAACAACAGCACCTTTCAGCAGTAGATCACCTTCTGCACCCCATCTCATCTAAATTCCTGTCTCCCCTCAGCAGGAGCTGCTCCTGCCCCCAAAGGATCAAGTGACTTTGTAACAAATACGCCTTTTCCGATGGCTGAAGCCAAGAAACACTCAATTTGTCACCTGCTGTGAAAACAAGATGCTTGCTGTACATCTAAGGATGTGCCAAGGCAAGAACTCAGTGTCTTCTCTTTTGCGTGGATCATCCATCTGACTGTCCCTTTGGCTACCGCACTTTGTCCATCTCCAAGTTTCTGCTTGGGATGGTTTTCTTCATCCTTTGTAATCCTACCCAGCTGTCCTGGGCTTTTGCTTTTCCTCATCACTTGCACTCTCAGCAATGCCAACACTTACAGCCAGCCAGCCCAACTGCTGTCAGCACAGGAAGGCAACACACTCCTGTTCAGCACTGATTGGGTAACAGAAGTGCTGTTTCCAAGGCTGAAGAGGAATACCTGCACCAATAACGTCCCTAAAGCAGCACACAGTAGCTGAGGAGACTGAACAATAAATGCCTGAAGGTGAAAAACTCAAACTAATCTCAAAATGTATGTTGGACAACTGATAAAAGACTCTAAATGCATGCCCATCTTTAAGGGTGAAAGTAGCTCCAAGGACTCCAGCAAGATCATCTGCAGCATCAGACATGTTACCTCCCAAATTACTAGTGAGATAAGGATGTTTAGCAAGGGATAGAGATATGAGGAATGCCTCCACAAAGAAAATACACCCAATTCTACAGCTGAATTACAACAGCTGTTGAAAACCATGGAGTAGCATTGAATGGCAGCCCAGGACAGGGAGCCAAGACGACTACCACATGCAATTGAAACTGCCAAGGGATTAAGTTAGGTCAAATGTAATTACACAAATTGGATCCTGGCCAGAGTACTGGCTTATTTAAGAAAATTAAAAGAGGTGTTCAAAAGTTTCAGAGATTGAGTCCTCCTCCTGTTAATTATTTGGTGAGTCAGTCAGTGAAGTCTCAGTACTCTGGGAGGCCATCTGAAAAAGGGGAAAAAATGAGGCATAAACTTGAAAGGCATTAGAAGCGATTAGCAAAAGCCTTTGTTCTCTATGGCAATCCTGGCTGCACCAGTGCGCGAAAGCCTTTCATGTCCATGCTGAAAAGTGGCCTCCGTTCCTTTGATACTTCTGGGAGGAAGCGTTTAAATTTACAAATATCCCGCTGACAGAAGTTACAGACAACAGTCGAGGAACTTCTGCATAACCCAGCCAGATCATACCCAGCTCTCGGGCAGAGAGCACGCCTGCTGAAGGGAGGAATGACAACAAGACACAAAGAAGTTCACTGACACCTGGAGCAGTGTCCACTCTGCGTGGTAGTGGTGTATGAAAGCCAAGTCATGTCAAAAAGGAGGTTGCAGCCATGTGGGACAGTGGCTTCCTCGCCCTCATTCATTTTCAGAAGATGGAAAGCATGCAAGGCAGGCAATGGTAAGGAGACCAGAAAGGAAGCTTTGTGGTCTGGCAGCTGAGCGTCACTTGGAAAGATTAGATCCTCTTTATGCCTCTGTCATAAACCTTCTGAACGATAAGAGCAAAGTCACATATATCAAATTTTCCCACATATTTATTGCTGTGCCTTTTTTGGCTGAATAAAGATACAGAAGGACCATGTCCAGAAGAGACAAGAACTAGCAGGCAGGGATTGAGATTCTCTGTTCAACCTTTAATCAAGACTTGTACTGTAACCATGTACAGCACTACAAAACATGAAGTGTTCTGAAAAAACACGCCTTGTAAGTCTCGGTTTTGGCACCTGAAAGAAGTAGATGCCTCTGCTACCTCTGCATCTGGAAGTTGTTATTAGAGATACACTCATTGCTGTCTTTGAAGCAGCTGGATGCGACAGTAAAAGCAGTACGGAATTGGAGATTAACCTTTTTTGGGTAGCTTATTCAGTGCAATGTTCAGATGATGCACATGAAACAAACCATTTTTTGACTGACATGAAAAAAAATAGAGAGATGAAATAACTGTCTTCTCAACAAGTGCCATACACGAGGCGTGTCAAGTGACATGGCTTCGTCTCACAGCGACAGCAGGTGAGCACGCAACTGAAGCCTCTGCCATCTTGATTTCATGTGCTTTTTTTTCCCCTTTAACTTTTCATAAAACAAGCCAGGAAAAGGCAGACATTTCACAGCACAGATTGGTGCAATTTGTGCTAATGGCCCAAGCGTAGATGCAAGCAGCAGCTTGCTTCTCTTTGTGTGGAACAATCAACAGGGACAAGTCTGGTGGGACAACTGCTACCACGGCACACCTTGCCCCAGCCCAGCAACACCTCCTCCTCCAGCAGCTTCGCAACAAGCAGGGCAAGAACTAAGAACACAGGAAAAAAATCTCTGCTGTCTTGCCATACTGTGCAAAACCCAGGGGAAAGCAAAGGCGGAAAGAGATTGCATTCTGCGCTGACCACACACAAGCTGTCATTCTTCCAAAAGGTAGTCAAGTGCTCTTCCAGGTAGCAAAAGCAAAAATGTCCTAAATTCCTCAGCCCTGGCACTCCTCTGACAAGGTAATCACTCCCTTGGAATCCTCAGGCACCAATGACAAAGACATAGATTTCTTTTACAAATAGGAACAAAGCATGGCAGTTCTTCCCATTCTTCCCAAACACCTTCCAACCAGCCTACTCTGAAGCATGTTCACTGCTTGCACTGGGAAGACCAAAACCAAAAAGAGGCAGGTCAGAGCCAGAGCCATGACACGGCCAGTGCCACGTGTGGGCACTACTGCACATCAGGGGAAAAGCACAGGGCTGATGTTACACACGCTACAAAAAAACAGATTGTTCACCACAAAACAGGGCAGTCTGAAGGGTTTCATGCCGAAGAGAGACTTGCTGCCGTGGCGGCCCAGGGCATGCAGAGGGACATCCACCTGTGGCAGCAGTGATTAACCCATACTGATAATGGCCTCCAGTGCCTGAAATAAAGCATGAGGAAACAGCACAGCAAGGACTAATGCCAAGTGGCAATAAAGACCAAGGCAGGGCTGTTGTTCAAATAAGAATTTTTTTTTTGCCCAGGTTACTTGTTAAAAAAAGAGGTTCTGCATACAGGGACATCCTGTTCACTATATTAAATTAAAGGGATGATTCAAGAGGGAACAGCTTTCAGCAGGCAGGATGGGGTGGGGGGGAAATCAATTTCAGGTTGCTATGGACAACTGGGCTGTCTCCTGTAAAACGGAATCAGATTCAGCTCTACAAACCTGAACGCTAAACATTCCCTCAAATACAACACACACACGCTCACTAAATTAATGAATACAATAAAATACAGACTTGTGTCATCTCCCAGGTTTTTTGGATGAATGAAGGACATGCTCAAATCTGCTAATTGCCACTAAATACAGGACTGGAGTTTGGCTCAGTGGTGGCCTTTTGACTGCCAGTCCAACACTGCCTTACAGGGGAAAAGCTCTTTAATAGCCAAATAAACCAGAGCAGCACTCAGGTTCACCTCCCTCTGGGTCCTTCCGTGTGCTCTGGGCTTGCAGTGGGATCTAAACCCACGTGCTGCTGACCCAAGCTCCTGAAGAACTCAGCTAGAAGGGACAGCAAAAGCTCAGCCTGAGGCTTTCAAGCATGTCCTGGCTGATACTGGACAGAGGCAGTTTAACCTGCCCCCGGTCCTTGAATAGCCTGAATAGAAACAATGACCTGTGGTCACAGCCGCCAGGAGGAACCACACATGGAGGGACCACTGGGGACAGCATGGTGGCCATGGTTCAACAGGTGTCCACTCCACATGCTTTGCACTGGAATAATTTCAAACAGGTTTTAAGCACCTTCTCCATTCCTCGCAGGAAGAAAAGCCCTGGTGAGAGAGATTGGAGCAGAGATGAGGCATCTGTTTCTGTGCCCTTTCCCAGTAGCTGTTAAGAAATCAAAGAAATCCATCTAGATCAATCTCTCCATCAAGGCAACAGGAAACATTCCCATCCCATGATACTGTAAGTCTTACGAAGCAGTTAATGATTTTCCAATGAAATGTACCATCAAAATATAAGATTTTATTAGCAAAATCAATGATGTGTGCAGAGACAGTCCCTCGTGTGTCTTAAAAAAAAAAGTCTATGAATAAAGCTGACAGGAATAAAGAACATTGTGCAATTATTACAGCTGTTTTACAGGATTCTCTAATAATGACAGCCCATACTTCTGGTAAGACACCTTAAGGCAGTACCACAAAAAAAAGACAAATATATAAAAGGAACAGAAGCACAGCATTCCCCTGCACTTGGAGGGTGTGTTGTGTTTATTAAATTACACTTTTTTTCCCAACAAGAAGATAACATCCTGGAAACAAAACCGCCCCAACACTTAAAGAAATATTTGCCAATCACCTGTCTTTTTCTCCTTCTCCACCAGTTCAGTGTTTCATTGTGTTAGAAAAGCAACCAGTGGAAATTTACACCCATTTAAACCTGGCAGAAATGGAAGCAAGATAGAGAGGCTGTGACTTTTCAGTACCCACAAAACTCATGATGGTCCTAAACCATGCACACAGGTCAGGTATCTGCAGCATCCAAGAGCCCTCTGCAAGCAACACATCCATCTGAGGACACAAGAATGGAGTCCTACCAGCCTTCCAGTCTCCTGTTCTCAACTGGCAGCTGTCATCCACATCAATATCATCATAAAGAACTCAGACAGTCAAAACAGTAAGGCTCCCCAAATCCAACACTCACCACGCCCACTACCCAATTTTTTGTGGAGCTCTGGCTAATGCACAAGGAGGACCATTAAGTCACATTTATAGCAAAATGCTCAAGAGTGCACTAATGTGGAATACTGCCAAAAAAACACTTGACAGTTCTAACTCAAACCTATAAACAAGAGCCTAAGGTCCACTCAGAGGAAAAAATTAAGTCTCCCTAGCTTTAAACAACCTCTGGATGTATGTGGGGATGGATAGGAAAAGAGTAACAAGAATACTCAACAGATGTTTCCATTAGCATAGATTTGCCATTCATTTCTCTTTCTTCTACCATCAAACTCCTTTATTATCCTTGCTGGATAATTTACAATGCTTGTTGCAAAGTACAGTCTCTAAGAACAGAGACAGCAAACACTTGACAATGTAAAAGTTCAAAGAGCTGAGCCATGAATGACCTGCAAGCAGATTGTTGCTATTTCCTTGCATGTATAAAAGGGCTTTGCCTTCACGCAATGCTGGAACTTGTCACCATGAAACACCCTCCTATTACAACATGGCCCAGAGGAGATACTATTTTGGGTCCTAATAACGTGCTGGGTTTTACAGGAAAGAAAGAAGGCAAGTAACGCGGAACAACCCAGCTGTCAAGGAGAGAAACAGATGGGATCCTCACAAAACTACACAGATTGCCTTAGTCAAATGCTGTCACAGCCCATCCTCAAAATGGGAGAGCACCGTGCAGGAGCTAGATGAAAGGAGTTTGTGAAATTAAGTAGCATCATCACCTCCACAAGGCCTGTGAAGAGGCAATAGAGAACTGCTTTCCAGGCACTCTGATCCCAGGGCAGTAAAACATGACTCAAGGTCGTCAAGCTGTTTTTCCAAATGCCTTTCGGCTGAGTGACAATTACCCAATTCTCCCACCTGTTTGGCCCTCATGAAACACAGAGAGCATCCACAGAAGCACAAGTCACATCTGTGGTCTTGGAAAAGCTCTCCCTTGGGTAACAGGCACAAACAGGGCTGGCTGGAGGTGTACCTACTAACATGGCCCCAGGTGCTGGCAGGCAGGCAAGCTGCCAGTGCACAGGTAGCACCAGGATTCACCCCGCTGTGGCTTCCAGTTCACAATGTGGCTTCCAAGCAATCTAGGAAACCACAACACTTGCCACGGCAGTTCAGTTCCCAGTGCCCTGGAAGACCGTGAACCAGTGACAGACCAGGAGAGGGGAGGGACTGGATTGGCCTTGCTCATTTGAGCTCTCAGGAGGGTGCTGCACCCAAGAGAACAAACCCATGCTTTGGAAACCCAGGCCCACTTGGAGATATCAGGGCCCATATCTGACAGATAGAGAACCTGTGCTTTGCACTTCCAGCCCGAGCCCAGGTCAGAGCAGCCCAAGCACAGCCATTCACGCCCACAGTGATTCAAACAAGAGAGGCTGAAGCCAGATTATGAATGAAGTAACAGGATCGATTGCCTTACCTACCCTCCGCCTCCCACTAACTGGAAGATACTATTCAGGGAAAATATAATTTAAAGGCAGAGGCTAATGATGAATCGGATTGATTTTTAGATGAAGAAAACAGATGTAATTGCAGTCTACCTGCTTGTAGCTTGCCAAGTCAGAGCGAGCTTCAGGAGAACCTGGCCCCCTCTCCCATTCCCCGTCCCACCTCTGTCTCCCACCAAAGCAAGAAAAGACCTCACAGAAAAGAAATTCCTTTACACAAGACAATTGAGTTGCTCGGAGCCAGCTCAATGCTGGCTTCCCTCTTCCTGCTAAACAGTACAGAGCCTGAATTAATGGATATACAGAGGGCCCACTTTACAGGGAAAAGAGAATTCCAAGTTTGCAGCTAGGAAGAATGCATCGTATGTCTGGTATTCACGCTGCGCCCTCTTTTCCTCTTCCTTTTTTTGGCCGTATAAGGAGCTGAGCACAGCAGGCTGGACCAGCGAGTGCAGCGCTGCCTGCTCAGCACCGTTAGACCTCAGACTTTGTTTGTCTTTACTGGAAATCCAATAAATCCATCTAGGAAAAAGGCTAGTGTATACGCCATGGAGTGTCAGGCTCAGACACTGCAGCCCAGAGATGCAGGATCAAAACAGGAGCCAGCTGAATGAGACCAGCCCAGTGAGTGCTCCTGCAGCGCTGCAAACACACGCACTGCACAGGCAGGAATTACCTTTATTACATTGCAGGGAATGGGGGGTGTTAACTTAAAAACTAGAGATGATTGCAGCTACAGTCCTAAAGGGCTGTTTCACAGGTTTGCAGCACTCAAGTAATACCTGCACAGGAAAGAAAAGCCAACCTGGCCTTGAGTGCACACATCTGGGACTGGGAGGATTACGTGCCTTTGGCCACAGAGAAATACATCCTGTCTAACACACACTGTTAATACAGGAGTGTGGGATTGCACTTTAGAGATACAAATTGCTGGGAATTTTTCCTAGAGTCCTGACAATCCCTAAGTTTGAGTCTATTGCAGCAATTTCAGCAGCAGACTGGGATTTCCATATCCCCAATGCAATTACAGTATTACCTTCCAAAAACCTAAAACCTTTTTGCCATTACTGCTTCCTCTGTAAACAACAGACTATTCCTGTGGGCACCCAGGGCACTGTAGGAGCAAAAAGGAGAGGAAAAGAAACACACCACATTACATTACCTTCCCTTTATAGTTACATTACCTTCCCTTTACAGAGAGTGATGGGTGCTGCCCCATGGGATGGCAATGCCAACCATCAGAGCCCCTCATGCTTGGCCCTAGGACCAAAGTGCAGGGGCAGAAACTCACAAGCAACCCAAACCCATCCAACCACCCTGTCTTGCCCTCCCACCTCTGTCAAGCAAGTGAAGTTCCATCTCCTTCCCAGCACAAGCACCTCTGGGCTGCAGTTCCCCATTGCCATCCTCTCTTTGGAGGTTCTGTCCCAGCCCCTGCAGCTGCCTGCTCCCAACCCCCCACCTCCACAGAGCTGTCTGCACAAGGAAAAGGGAAGGACAGTGGCCAGAAACCTCTCCATGACATCGGAAAGCAGTCTTCAGCTTTCACCTGTTATATCCAGATGGAGTCAGGGATGCTCTGAAGCACAGAAGGAAGCGGCTTGGATGAAGACACACAGTTGAAACTCAACTGGGGGAAGGGAAAGTTTCTAGCCTCATTAATAACAGCCTGAAATTAAAAGCAGAGCTTGTAGTACAGCTGCAATTTCAGCTACCCCGCTGCTTGTGTTAACAGTGTGGCTTTATTATGGTCAGGGATTAAAAACAGCTTCAACAATTAAAGGAGGGAAAAGAAAAAAAATAATGACTGAACGAAAGAACCACCACCAACAAAAAACAGTATAAAAAAATTCCTGCGGGCTGGAATGATTAGCAAAAAACAGTTGTGTGCTGTGAGGAGCGTGAGTGAATGCTTCCTCCCCCACACAGGCCTACACATGTCCCTGACAAGTGTATCTGTCCCCCACCTGTGGGAAGCCACCCAGTGCCCTGTGGCTCAGCACCAGCCACCATCAGCCTCCCCAGGGATGTCACCTCCTGCCCAGGAATAGGTGGTCTACAATCTCCCTGCTCCAAGTAGACAGCTTAGAAACTTCCTCACTCCTGCTGTCTAAATAACACAGCATAAAGAACAAAATTGGAAAGAAAATAGTCTTGCAACAAATGACTAACTAAATGCCTCAAACTTCTCAGGAGGCAGCAGTCTCATGAGCAGCTCAGAAGAGCTGTGAAGCAGCATGCCTGCGTTTCTTGGAGGTGAGCTGGTTGCCTAAGGGTTCCTGAAGGCATTCACCCCGCATTCCCTGGCACCTGTCCTGACACTAGCCGGGATAAGCTGTCGGGGAAGCCTCAGTTTGTTGCGTCTCAGTACAACAGTCGTTGCCTTTGAGGGCTTGGCCAATAATGCTGAGATTGAACCTACTCATTCTTCTTTATAAGAATTAAAAGCAGTATCTTCACGAGAAAAAGGAAAACCAGCTCCCTTCTCCTCTTTCACCCCCTTCCTGATAAAAGCACTCCCTGGAGACATCACCTTTAGGGCCATCACCTACATTCACTGCAAAGCTACTGAGGACCAGAAGTCCCTTCAGGGCCAAAAATATCACACACCAAGCTCACACTTGCTTTTTCTCAACAATGTTTCTGCTCTGTGCCCTCACAGGTTTTAGCTTCCACTTCTCCTGTCTGCAAAGCACGGAATATAAGCAAGGTCAGCCCAGCCAACCAGAAATTTTGGAATTTGGGATTTCTTTTACTCCTTTTACTTCACTGTTGCTTTTGCCTTTGACCAACAACAGAAAGAAAGCACAGCCACAGCACAGCAGGAAGGCATCCGTTTTCTCACAAACACAGCCACACCTACAGCTCTTTCTCCACTGCAGAAGGTTTGGCCTTCACAACTCAATCCAAACTTCGCCCATCCACCAAAGTCGCTGCCTTTGCACTATGTGGATGTTAACCCAAGGACCACAGGACATTCCCAGAGATATGCTCTGGGCAAATTCCTGCAGCTACTACAGAGCTGCGATGCTCCAGAGCCAACCTCCTGACACAATGATGGTCATCTTCATCAAGACAACAGAGCCACATTCCTCCAGCTTTTCCCATGAGGACACACTGGACAAATCTGGTCCTCATGGCTGCTGCAACCCAGCAGTAAAAGCAATGCTGGGAACACCCAACAGATCTCAGCCCCATTCCTGCTCTGGGATGAAAGCAGAATCATTTTCCAGAAGGGATTAAAGTCACATCCCTGTCAGGGAAGCTATCAGTTGACAGAAAAAGTCTTTGCCAGTTTTGGAGACAGAACAGTGGACTCAGTGCTGCTGCAATGAAGGACAGTGACATCCAACCCAAATAAAGAAGATCCATCATTATAGGACAATGGAAGTGCCCAGACATCTGCCCTCAAAAGCCAGCCAAAAGCATTTTACTGTTCGCTTTCACAAGCTCAGAAATTCAAGCTAGGCTGTGCCAACCCTTTGCAATTCCCTTCACTGGAGCGTACAAAGGACTTCAACAGAACTGCACTTGAAGCCACATCTACAAAAATATCACAGTTAAGGTAGCAAGTCCCCAGCAGCCACACAGCTTCTGCACCATGTCCAGGGCATGTTTGGTACCTTACAAAACCAAAATCTCCTTTCTTTTTACCCTGAAGTCTCCAGTATTTCAAAACCATTTAAATTAAAACTAACAAGCTCCACAATACACTTTCTCAGACACCAGAGCACCTTCTAAACACCAAAGTGACTGCAACCAAAAATCACCGTGACTTAACAAATTCAGGTGATGTGACTTCTTGGCGGTTTCAGTTGAAGGGCTTTGCCTTGCCTTTTCAGCAGGCTGGGAGCACATATGGCCAACACAACACAGCCACTCTTTATCTCTATGAGAATGAACCAACTCCAGGCAGCCTCACAGCCCCACCACGGAAAGCACTATATTCCCTGCTTTGGAGACACGAGAAATGGAAGCTAAAAAACAAACAGCCACCAAAGAAACCCAAAACTGACCATATACGAAATAACTACACCCCCCAAAAAGGGTACAGAAAAAAAAACCAACACAAGATGTGAAGTTTGGAGCTGCACTGCTCCAACACACTCACTCCTGGACGGAAAAGAAGGGGATGCTTGAAGGATGTGGGATGATGGCTGCACCAGGTCCACCCTGGCAGGAGCTAAATAGGCTGTGGCTTAGGGAAAGTGCATGGAAGCAGGAAGGACTGAGGAAGTGCTAGCCAGCAAGGATGGTGCTGTGGCCATAAGATGTGGCAAAAAAAAAAATCAATTATTCAGATGCTGTCCTCAGAAACAGATGCTACTGTTTTTCTCTTACATAGGACTGCACTGAGAAAGACTCCTCTTCTCACCCCAGAATTTGTGACCTTCCACATCACAGTTTTCTGAGTGCAAGTAACGTCCATTCCTGCACAGGCAGATGGGGACCAACACGATGGCTGACATCAAGCTGGACTGCTCCTCCTCTTAAAAAGCTGCTTCCAGCTCCAGTAGAAGGATCCCCATGTGCTCATCAAGCAAGTGCTGAACAGTGCCTTTACCTAAATGTTTTACTAATGTCTGAAAGAATTACAATGGTCTATCTGTATATTCTTCTCCTAAAATGTATCTGGTTCAAACCCACTTCTCCCTCACTTCCTCTGACACGTGCCCATTTTTCTCCATTAATAGTTGAGCTGCTGGTGACACCCTGAGCAGCTTCCAGAGCTTCAATGTATCAGTGAAATAACCCACTGCAGTTCAGGGTGGAAACAACATCTGAGCCAGTAGCTCCCATGAACTACAATAGCTCTAGAACTTCCATTAGAGAGTTACTGGAATTTCTTGAGTGAAACATGCTGATATATCGAAATCACAAAGGACTTAAACTTTGTACCTATACAATGCAAGAACAAGCTCATTACAAATGTCATTAACAATAGACTACAACTGCATTCCCACAGAAGGAAATCTGGTCACCTACAGTGGGTTGTCAGAGCGACAAAGTACGAAAGTCAAGGAAAGACCTCTGGTTTGCCCCTTTTTCCCGCCTATCACAGACACAAGCTCCTAAGAACCCAAGCCTTTTCCCTTTAAATGAGGAACCAATCACCCTTCTAGGGGGACACCACAAGTTTTGGGTTTTGTTAATGAGCTGCTGCTTCTCAGAGAGACCAGATGCTCCTGAACAACAGCTCCCAGTAGTTAAAAGCTGGCACTTCCCAGTTTCTGCCAATTTCCTTGATTCCCAAAAGTCAGTCTATGACCCTTCTAGATTGACAAGTCTATTTTTGCAATAAAAACATAACGGTCACTTGCTGCAAAGAAACATGAGCAGTCCAGCTAGGAGATGCCAGCACAGCACAAACAAGCCTTCAGCACCACATCATACATGGAGCTGGAAGGCCTGAGATCCTGTCCTCCTGTTTCTAAAGTACCATTTGTATTAATTTGGCTTAGCATGGATTTTAAACATCACCTGAGAACCTTCCTCAGTAAAAGGGGATCATTCAGGCACATTTACAGGAGCAAACATCCTCTTTAGTGTGACCCAATGTTGGAAGGTTTTGCTCTAGCCAACACTGGAGAGAGGACCTGGTCAGAAAGGCACCCGACGTCACTGCTGGTCTTGGCAAGGCTGGATTAACTGCAGTAAGGACTAGAAAGAACATCTGCCTAGTCTGAAGGCCAGGGGTCCAAAAGGCAAGCCAAAAAGTAACTCGTTCCCTTTCCTAACAAACTGTGTTTTCAGCTGGAAGTCGCTTGGCAGCCTTCCTGCCAGAGGATGCTGCAGGTCAAGACAAGGGTTCATTCCCGGCCAGGCCGAGTGGGGACACGAAACACAAGAACAGACAGTGCTTTGCAAACATGGGCTGGAACACCAGGAGAACTGCATCTGCTGGGCTGTCCTCGGACAGCAAGGGACGCTGCTGGCCAGGACTGGTGTGCCCCAAGAAGCACCAACCCGCTCAAGAGCAAGGATGGCGTAAGTACCGAGGCACAAACAGGGGTCAGTTGCCAAGGCAAGTCTTCAGGCACCCAGCTCCACCACATCTGCCTCACAAACACCTTGGGTTCCTTGCTTCTGTGAAAATCAAGAGCAGTGGCATTCTATAAGAAAAATGTCACTTAAACTCCTTATTAAAGGTAATTTCCTCTCCCACCCCTTTTCATTTGCAACACTCCAGCACTCATCAAATGATCCTGTTACTTCCAGGCAAAACGTTACTCTTCTTACAAAGAACCTACATATTAGCATTGTCTATTGTTCTAACCATAAAAAGTTATACTAAAAAAATCAATTGAGAAGCACAGTGTCCCATTCACCTGAATAGGAGTTTACTTAAATAAACCTATCACACAGGGAAACCCATAAGCGCTTGGGGAACAATGCTCATATGGGGAAAAGATGCAGCAGTAACCACATTACTTTTCCCTTCGAGGCAGTAGCTTTCCACTTAAATTTTATACAATGCACCTGCTTATTGTTCTCATTACACAACATTGCATTCAATTCAAATCCACGCTGCAAGTATCCCACTCATAGCAAAGAGACTTCAGAAAGGAAAAAAAAAAAAGTGATATTAAAGGAAAGCAATCTATAGAAGTACATTGCACAGCACCAATTTCAAGCAGGCTGTCATTCTGATCACACCAGACGGCATTTCGACTCCAACAGTATCCTTCAGTGAAACATCCCTGTTACAGCATTATTCTTGATGCACAGAGCCCTTTTGAAATGAATGCTACAAATTCTCTTTGTCATTTCAAAAGGACTGTGGTTGCTCAGAGTGCTTTACCTTTTCACATCATCTTTTCCAATAACTTGCAAAGGAGTAAGGCCAAAACAGGCCATTCTTTAAGGCAAGAATTAAAAATAAATAAATCCACACTTTCCCTGGGAAGGAACTACAGAATAGGGCTGTGAATCTCAACTCAATGCCTTATGTGTCATTCCAGATCTAGGCCAACTCGGAAAATCACTTAAGCTTCTGATTAACTATAATATGTACTTAAGTTGCTTTGACCTCCGTAGGACTTTAGCATATACTTAAGTGTTTTCCTGTACAGAAACATTCTCTTAAACCAGATCCTGTTTTTTAGGGGTGCTACATACACACACACACGTGCAGCTCATGCCCCCAAGAAAGCTCTGGCTGCAAACTAGACTGCCTGAATTTTGTGTCTCACTGTGGACCAAAGTGGTTCACCCAGAGCTTTAAGTAAAGCTGAACTCTGGAAGTGCTTTCTCTCAGATAGGGACTTTGTGAAGGTTCAGTTCTCAGTTTTAGACTTGGTAAGGGATGCTAAGGCTCATGAGAGACACTACAACACACTAGAGCTGCAGATGTTTCCAAGAGGAGAAAATCTCCCTAGACCCAGTTCCACCTGCTCTAAATCGCACTGTGGACCAGCCACGGGCAGTGAGCACACAGCAGAGACCAGGAGGACCTTTCACTGGTGCCTTCTGACCCACCACTTCTCCTGGTCAGCTTATGCCTCAAAACACCACAAAGTTTTGTCCACATGACAAAAGACATACAGACTTACAACCAGGGAGTCTCTCAGCATCAAATGGGGCACCAGGTTTCAACATCTCTCCATGTTACCTGTGAGGAATACAGCGATTCCCCCCAGCCTTCCACCACACTACCTCACTGGGCATGGGTAATTGCTAAACTATCCTGAATCTGCCCTGCTACCAAGGAGCTCTCGTGTTTCAAAATAGAACCTCAGCCAAAAAAAGCCCCTTTGCCCAGCCCCTCCCCTCACCAGCTACTCTCTCGCTATTAGAGTTAATTGCAAGCACATCGTTCCTACAGCTTGGCTGATAGCAAAGAACTCCTGCTACGTAGGGGCTTGGTCTTCCCATCTTGCCTATTTTCAAGGCAGTGCAATAAATTATTATTATATACGTTGGCTTTGCAAACGACTAAAGCACCCCGAGTGCCTGCACGGGGGCATGCTGTTTCTCAGCATGATCTGCAATAGCCAAGATATTAAAATCCCACGAAGAACCGAGTTTCTAATGGAAAAACTGATGTGCCAGATGTTGACACTGATGATTACTGTGGTAGCCTGGGGCAGGGCCCAAACCCCTCTAGCTTAGATGGCCTCACCATTCCCTGCTCCTCAATGACCCACATTACAGTCCAGCTGCTCCCACATCCACCCACCCCTGGGGTTATTCACCCAGAAGAAGGATGTCCAAGCCCCAGAACTTCCCTTACATTAATCAGTGCTCTGTTTCAATGATTATCCAACCCAAAAAAGGGATCGAGCTCTTCAGTGCTGAAGACAGCACAGGAGAAGGAGCACGTCACAGCAAGACATCAGATGGTGCATCCAGGTTTTGGATTCCACCAGTTCAATGGCTCAACCCATGGGCTTTGGGGAAGCCCCAACTGACCAAACCGAACTCAGTTCCGCAGTGCAAGATGACTGTATTTTACCTCTTGAAATCCTTCTCTTTCTTATAGATGCCACCCAATGAAAATATCATGATGAGAAAACTCTGCAGATTCAAGATATCAAGGTTTTAAGATCAAGCCCTTTGTCAGGAATCAGGAGAGGATCAGGACAGCAAACCACACACTCCCACCACACCTACAACTTCTCTGTGCCTGAGATTGGTGTCTGATTCAAACCCACACCAGCCTTTAAAACTACCTCTCCCCAAAGTGGTGGAACAGGCTCCAGAAGCAGCGAGGATGCCTCATCCTCCTGTTCTGTGCAGAAAGCCAAGACCAAAGGTGCTGCTTACCCGGGCAGCTGTGAGGATGGCACCAAGCAACTGTTCCCTACTGCAATACAACTTCAGGGCTTTTCCCCCCACCTTGTGGGCCTTCAGCACCCTGAGCAAAGGGATTCTGCATCTCCAGTAGCCTCACGGAGCTGGGGAGAAGTCTCAACATGCACTCCCACACAGAGGGGAACAGGTTTGAACTGCAGGGTCTCTGTGGGAGTCTTGCACTGAATATGAAATGTACAGTAATGCTGAGCCCTGTTCCAACTGAAGGCTAAATGCCTGTCTTCCCCTCTCAAAACACATGGATGTCAAAATATCTGCTGATCAGACAAATTACAGAAACAGAGACCACACAATGACTGCAGGGAGGAGAACCACTGCTGCAAGCCTGCCCCAGGGAAGTGCAGCATCTCAACATATAAAACAGAGCACCATCCAAAAGCGAAAAGAAAATCGCAAAGTATACTGCCTGTCATTTAAATATGGATTTCTATTACAGAAACACACCAGGAGCCTGCCTGCCCTCCTCCCTCAGCCCCTGCAGGGAAACACATCATCTTCCTCCAAAGGTGACAACAGATCAAACAAAAACAGGAGTGACAAAGAGATGGAGGAGAGGAGTTGCAGGATGCTGCAACTTCTCACTTCAAAGCAACAAACTCTTTCTAGCATCAAGTTTATTTGAGTATCAACAAAGGGTAAGACTTGAGAAAAACACAGGTAGTTTCAGTATCTACACTTATGCTGAGTCCCTTGCCAACCTCATCAGTATGTCAAAAAAAAAAAAAAAAATTTAAAAGACCCCAGTGGTTTTCACTAGTTTCTTTCTCCCATGGTTGCTGTGAGAAAGTCTTGCAGAAACCATGGTAGAAATTAAATACTTTAAAACACAAACGTGATTGCACACATCTATTTAGCATGAAGAAAAACTCAAAAAAATATTCTTCCCCAAATTATAGTGTGAAATCAATAGAAGGGAATACATTTCTCTGAAGTCAGTACTGTCCTTTCAAGCTGACCTTCAGTCACCTGAATCACATGCCCAAGACCACCAACAGGATGCAATTTCCATCTCCAAAGCTTTGGTCTTATAGGATTTATTGTTTAAGCTGCAAGCGAAGCACATTACATACTGCTGACAGTGCATTTGCACATGTGAACAAAGATGAGGGTGAGGTGAGATTAGGACAAGCTCGAGGGAATTAGCTCAGTGGGTTATTTATTTCATGACAGCACAGATTAAAAGGGCTGACTGTCTCTTTGGCCTTACAAGCCCTCATGTGAGTTATCAAGCACATTTTATGGGAGGGAAGGGGAAGCGGCGTTATCACCCAGGTAAATATCTCAATAAAAAGTTGAGTATTTGCTGGACAGCACTTTGCATATGATTAGCATGAAACCTCCCAGGATCCCCAGCTGCCTTACAAGGAAATGCTCTTTTGAAGCCTTCCAGGGGTGGGTAGGCTGGATCAGTCCCAGCTGAGAGGCAAATATGCTGAGTCAGAGGGATCAAGTGCCCAGGCCAGGATATCACGATCTGCAGGCAGGGCCAGCCTTGCCCAGTATGCTCCAGTTCAGCAGCAACACCAGCAACTGAAGCCTCCCAGTCCCAGCTGGTACAGACAAGCACCCTGCTCATGCCCTTTCCTGCTGGACCAGGCTTCACTGAGGCTCTCGAGGGATTTAGTAGCAGATTTAGTAGTAAAAACCAGACGGCCTCATTCCTACTGACCCACTCGCACCGTAACATATTTCTCATTTCCGAGTGACTGGCTGTTCTCTCTCAGTCCTGGTTAATATTATTTGTGTTTTAATGCTTTCTAGGAACCATTCCAGCTTTACATCACAACAAATACCACCGGGTAGGGGAAACACTTAGTCTGGCTGGCCTTGTTTTTGGTACTTCACTTTAGGAACTAGTCCAAGCAGTCAGAGAAATAGCAGTGCCTGCCCCACAGCCAGAGCTCTCCCCACACACACTCAGCCCCACTGGGGATGTTGTCTGGAAGTCTGAAGGTGGCTTTCATCAAGGCTGAATTCTGGAGCGCCTCCAAAAATCCTCCAAGGAGCATGAAAAAGCCAAATAAAAAGAAACCCACAAAACCTTGAGATCAAAGGACTCTTTGGGTTCTTTTTCTGTTCAGACACATTGGGTATTTCCCATTTTCTTCCTCTCGGTCTCACCAGCAGCACATGTTTCTGCAGTCATCATTGCCAGAGTAAGTGCCCAGCTGAGGCTGAGCAACTGCTGTACAGCACCCAGAAGGAGGTTTTTGTCACCACTTCATGCTAAGAGCTTGCACTGAACTGCTCAGTGACACCCACCTCAAAACTTCCTGAGCCACTTCTTCACAGCCCGTTACTCCCACTAAGCTTTTAAACTCCACTTGTTGTCCCTTCCTTCCCATCCTCAGGTCCAACTCACGAAACTCATGCTTTACAGCAGCCAGAAGGACTTTCAGGAATGCCTCCTGCCAGAGGAAGAGCTGTTCACCCAGAGGAACGTTCTGTTCCACTCCAGGGTGGTTATGGAAGACCTTCTAGAGTGCTGATTCTCTTTTCAGCACTCACCCTGCTCAGGTCAGGAGGAAGCAAGTAGGAAAGGTGAGCACACAAGGCACATCCCACCACGGAGGTCTGGGAGCTGCTGCTTCCCAATGCAAGTCTGCTCTGAAGCTCAAACCAGACCCCAACCAAATGCACCTGTTTGCACAGAGTGGCTTTATCCTTGCACCTGTTTGAGTCAGAACTTTACCTTCTTTCAAACAAGAAGCTGTTTTCCTGCTGAGCACAGATGTAACCAGCTCAGAGACTTAGAGGTTAGCTCCTCATCTGCAATTCCACATCTCCTTTGCACTTCGAGCATTATTTACTCATACAGAAGAGCCAAAAGGAAAAGAAAGAAAAAAAAAAAAAAGAGAGAGAATCGAGTCCAGGCTATCTGCTGTTTGGGACAGGCATGACAAGCTCACCAGCTGAATATTCACTGTCACCAGTTTGCCCCAAGGAGGGGAGAGAGGGACACAGTGTTACAACACGTTAATTATTTACCCATAGATTTTCTCAGGAACTTGTAACCCACACCCAGCATCTCAGGAGCACATCTGCAGGGCACAGGCAAGGAGGAAATCGGGGAGGGAAGAGGAGAAGATACCTTAAGTCAGCAGGAAAGTGTAAAGAGCTTGAAGCCAGGGGTTACAAACAAGACAGAATGACCCAGTTATGCAACTGAGAGGAGGAAAATAAAAACCCCAAGGAAGGCTGAATACTGTTAGGTTCCCAAAATACAGAAAGCACAGATAACTGGCACAACTCACCAAGAGAATAATATTAAAATACAGATTACACAGCGTGCACTGGGATTAAAAAAAATCCTGGAGAAACTTAATGTACCTCTTCCCAGCAAACCCACATGGTGCCATGGAGCAGGAGAGAGCACCTGAACTCTGGGCAGCACCTGGAGGTCTACCATCCTTTTGTTCTCAGGGAGAATTCCATTTATCTCCCACCACCAAGTAACAACAGTTGTGCACAATAATTTTTAGTCAGTATTTCGGTGTTTTGGAGGGGAGGGAGCTTTGTGTTGTACTATTTTTCTTACACCAAAAAGGTACTAGAAAGCCTGAAAGTTCAGATCCTGGAAAGGCCTGTGGTTTTATGGGAGGCAGGGGTTCTTTCTACATTTTTTGCCGCATGCAAAAATATTTCCCATTTTCCACCCAGGCAATAATCTTGAACTCTGCACAGCAACAACCTCTGCTCCAGTAGTGATGGTTAGAAGTGCTTTGACAGACTTCCATCACCCCTTGAAGTGTCCAAGGCCAGGTTGGATGGGGCTCTGAGCAGCCTGGTCTATTGGAAGGCATCCCTGTCCGTGGCAGGGAGGTTGCAACTGGATGATCTTTAACATCCCTTTCCACCCACACCATTCAAAGATTCAAGCATTAGCAATGCCCTCCTTCCAGACTCCAAATTAATCTTCTGCTCATATTAGCTTTCATTTTTTTTCATCAAATTAATCATTACCCCTCTTACATATTACTAAGCAGTGGACCAAATCAGGTCATCTCATTTTTGGGAGGGGGAACCATTTGCACCACCTTGTTTGTACAACAGAACCACTGACTGTGCCACATCCAGCCCCAGCATATTGCTCCCCTCCACTCCTTCCTGGGCCAGTCCATCTCCTGAGCATTGGTTTTCTGTAGGTCCCACAATCCCACCCACATGCAATGCAGTAAATGCTTGCTTTGAGTTTTTGGTTGGTTGTTTTTTTCTCTTTAACCAAGTGATATTTTTCAAACCAGATGACTTTTTCCACTTTAAATGTTAGCCAAGGGGGGGGGTGGGGTGGTGAGGAAGCCAATCAGTCCATCTTTCTCCTCTAGTTAAATGCAACACTGCCCTTACTCTTACACAGCAGCGGAACTTTTCAAATGTATTTTTCACCAAAATGTTTAAATGCTGCAGAGAAATTACCTACTAAGATGCCTAGCCTATACATTCTCTATTTTCTACCACCTGTCTATTTGCATTGTTGAATGCATTAGAAATAGCTGTTCTCTTTTGTATTTTGCCAAGCTTATTCACATGAGATACCATGTCCCTACTGCTATTAAATGCCCCAAGGGACAGAGCAGCTCAGGCACTGGGAACACACACCAGGCACACCCTCTAAAGCCACTCCAGGATAATACACAGAAATCAGGAGTGCAAGGTTTAGGACTAACGTTTTTAAAGTTCCTTGTGATGTCAACAAAAGTCAGACACCAACCCAATGAAGGCAGAAGCACTTGGAAATTATGGTGCCACGTCACCTCCTTAAACTCCTGCAGCATCAGAAAATGTTTGAAACAAGTCAAAGGCAATGTTTGTCCCCTCCAGGGCACACCAATGACAACAGTTATCATTTTTAGCACAATTTATCTTTCTGCTCGAGCACAAACCACACAGTGGTTGGTACTGTCAGAGGAGAGCATCTCATGTTTGCCAAAGTGAGCAGTGAGGAAAGTGAACTTCCCTACATTATAGAAGAGAGGGAAGCTCTTGGCTTCAGTGAATGGAGCACAGAGCATCTTGAACCATGGAGACCACTTCAAGAGGTGGCCTGGGCAGCAAGCAACTGCTTCAACACAGGAAGGAGAACCACCTTATATCCAGAGTGATTTCTAGCAGGGAGAAGTGAAGGGATTGTTCTAACATCCATTTCCTACACATGGATGCAACACATTGTTTTCCTCCCTCTTCAGGAGCTGTCCTCACAGTCCCAGAAGTTTCTAAAGAGATACTACTTTCTCTCCTACAGCACACATCAGCATTTTAAGCATTTACCACCAACTCCAGCTTTACCCTTCCCCTTCAGACCTGCTCTGCCCCTTTCCTAAAAGGAGAAAAAAAAAAAAAGAGAGGAGAGCACGCTAGAGGTGACACACTGTTTGTGTGAGACCAGCAACAAGCCCTGCTGCGGCACCCAGGTGTGGCAGAGGGAAGAGGAAGCTTTGCCACTGATCCAGCGTTCTCTCTGATCTGAATGCCAACACATGAGTGGGCAATTAGCCCAGTTACAGACCTCACACCATTTGGCTCCACTTTCTCCTGGGAAAGGTGAGATGAGGTGGATGCAAACAGCTTACCAAAGAAGCAATGGCAGCTGGCCACACTGAAGGGGAGGCAGGAGGGGTTACACAGAACCATGGCAAAGCAAAATCCAATCTCAGCATTCCCCACGATCCCAGCAGTCTGCAGGAAGAGGCCCTTAACACAAGCCCCGGTTCTGCAGAAGAGCATCAGCCACCTCTCCAGCACTGCCTGCTCCTCTGGCCACGAGCTCCACGAGGGTTTCTCACTGCCCAAGAAGCCCATGACCGCTGGCAATGTCACACTGCCCACCCAGAAAGGCAACACTGAAATCCACTCCTATTTTCCATGAGCTAAGCGAAACAGCTTAAATATTACCTAGCACTGCCAGCCCTTGTGATGGGTAAATGCTTTTGCGATCAGGGGGACATTTTTATTTAAATGGCATCTGTATGGCAGGTGCCATCAGCTTCGTCACCCAATCAATTTGTGTCAAACCCTTATGCAACCGCTGCAAATAAGCCCCGTCACTCACCCAGCTCACACAAAAGGACCATGTGCCAAGCATGCTGACCCCTCTATTAAAATCACCATCATCCAGCTTTTTATAGAAAACAGCTGATCTCCTAAGGACTCTCTGCCACCATAACATGAATTGCAAAACTTTCAGGGCCAGCCACATGGCTCGGGATCTACCCGCCCAGGTAGGCAGCGACTTCAGAACGCAAAAGGCTCATGGAAAATATGGCCAATGCAAATCACTTTATTTCTGGAAGAACACAATTTTTTTTCCCCCTCCATGTTTTAGCTTACTCCACCTTCCAAAATAGCCTGAACTTAGTCAAGAAAGGCATGTTCATTTTGGAATGAAGCTGCATGCACACAAAGCGCTCACAGAAGAGCTGTGGCAGAACAACTTGTTCCTCAATAGCTATTCTGAACCACGTCTCAGTAACAGATCCAGAGTACATCTCTGTAAACGAGACATGTTGATCTGACAACCTGGTTGGAGTGGTGGGTAGAAACTTAAAACTTTTACAAAAGCATGAGCTCTCAGTGACAACTCCCTTGAAGTAAGGGCACATCAATCCAAGAAAAAAAACCCAGACATCATTCACTTCTTTTCTAGAGACCTGCTTTGCATCTTCAAGTGTTCAAAAGTCATCAGTCCAGCCCCAGAGCCAGTAAGACCAGCTTAAAAACCAAAATGATAAAAATTAGTGTGTTTGAAGTTACCTCCTGTTTGGGAAAAGTCCTTTTTCCAAAACATTCCTACACAACCACAAGGCCCAGAACCTTACATTTATTTCAAATGAAAGACAAGATATTAAAGGAAATTACAGATTTAAGGAAGTAGGGGCTGTAAAGGACTTGGCTTATAGTAAAGCTTACAACAAGACCACAGTCAATAGAAATCACTGAACATCTTGAATGTTAAAGCTAAGACATTATCTCAAAACTTCATTTTGCTTGTTATTACTATTTGTGATTGTAAGGTCCCAGATCAAAAAGTGGTTTAGAAGAATGACCTTTATCCTCACTGCTTTCTATGCAGCCTGAATACCGCCTTTCTGAATGAGAATCTTTTTTCAAATAGTGTGTTAGCATTTTTCTTTTCTGATTTTGTTTCCCCCATTCAAAATTTTACTCAGCATTACAAGTACTAGTTAATGCAATGCCTTTCCACATGCTCCATTTCACTGTCAGGCTCTCAGTATCCAGGACTCCAGCATAGTGAGAAAATCCTTGGGAAGCGACATTTAAACAAAATAAACTGCAGAATTTTTTCCCCCAAAACGTTTCACAGGCTTAGGCTTTTATACAATAGCTTGTTTTTACAAACTGTATATTCAGGATCCGGTTTAAATCAGTGTCTTGTTTCAGCCACCCTGCCTAAAACATGCACTTACTTCCTTTACAGCAACGTGAATTTGTTCACCGTGGCCAACGCATACCACATCCCTATTAGATGCATATGCATATATATATACAGGCATGTGCTGTCTCATCTAAGCTGGCCATGCCCAACACAGGGCTCATTCAGCCAGGAGGGTTCCTAAAGCGTTATCTGCACCCGGAGCGGTTTAGTGTTACTGGGCTGAAAGGAAACAGAGAGACATCCTGTTTATAGGCTGTAGAGCCCGATGGATAAACAAGTGCACCTCAGTTAAAGGCAGAGCGGGGCAGGGGGAGGGGAACAAAAGGGGAGAAAGAGAGACTCAGCGGCTGTGAGGATACCGAAACACCAGCCGGGCTGGCCGCCTGGCAGCACGACCCGAGGCTGCCCGTGTGCCGGGGGCCGCAGAATGTACAGAATGTGCCGCCCCGCCGGGGCTGCCGCCGCTGCCGACCCTCCGCGCCCCAACTCTGCTCGTCTTTCACCCCAGTGCCGGGCCACTTCCTGGCACTTGGTGAGGCGACACCGGAGATGTTTTTCCACCCCCCTGCTCTCTGCTCTCCCAATGCACGCCCACACCACCGAGGCTTTCTGTGCATTTCGTGTTTCATCTGCCAGCTGGGCACGCTCGGGCTTTTTGCAATGCCTCAGCGGGAAGGGCGGTGAGCGCTGTCAGCCGTGCCTCTTTGCTGGCCACCTGGAGAAGCCGATAGCCTTCCCTTGGCATCTGCTGCTGGCCATGGGCAGAGGTGGACCCTGGGCTGGATGGACACCGTCTGAACCAACCCGATCAACTTCACTGCTGGAAGCCCCATCCCCAGCTACAGCAAGGAGAAGATGGTCCCAAGACCTGTTCCTCCCATTCCTCTTCTGTCAAGAAAACACTGAAAGTCCATCTCCAGGTTAGAAGGAGGTACCAGACTTATTCTCATTTGAGTTATCACTTGTGTGCATTGGCCCAGCATGAGGGCGTGGGTCGGGGACAGAATGGTAGGATGGATGCAAGAAACAGGAGAACTATTAAAAAAACCTACAAACAGCCCTCTGTTTCTGACATTGTTCTGTCCATCATTAAAGTGATAGAAAAATGTGAAGTTCTACCTTGGTCCAGACCCAAGAGCCCCCTGTGCCTCTAGCAGGTGTAAATCCACAATACTCCTCTCCTGGACTGCCCTTGACTAGGAAACAGAAACCCTCTGGCTGTTCAACAGCTGCCAAGGCACCAATGTTGTGACCATGGTGACTCACTAGGCCAGTCCCATGGAGCTCCAGGCTACCGCCAGCCTCTGCAGCAAGGTGTTATTTTCAAACAAATAACAAATTTGTTATTGTCCAAATAACACCTCAACTCTGTAAAGAGCTGGCAGACAGGGACATCTGGCCATTGTTGACAACACCCTACCAAACAAGGGGCAAACTGGGCAGGGAACATGGAAGACCTTATGGGCTCAGACAAATAAGAAGCCCAACAGGGATGCTTCCTACCTGGCCAATCTTCATGTCAAGCATCTAATCCCACTTTCCACACCATTGCTGCTCCACTGATCACTTCTCCCTGCTCACTAGTGAACATGGGGAATGAACCCACATCCATCCTCACCAAACACAGAGGGGAAAGTTTTGGATCCTCTGCTTCCAGTTACAGACAAGCATCTCATGCCAGCTCAGAGAGAGGATTTGAACAGAGCAGTGACACCTCATAGGGTAACCCAAAACAAGAGACCCAGGTCAAGGCTCAGGTGTGACTTCTCACTTCTGTTTTCTTTTTGGTTTTTATTGCCTTATTTTCTCTACAGGTCCAGAAACTCTCTACAATGGAGGGACAGACCTCAACATGTTCTCCAGCCCTTCTAGTCTGAAAGGCTCCACCCAAACCCTGTCCTAAGCATGAGCAAGGGAGAATTACCTCTGTGTGTACAAGGAGAGCTTTCTGGTGATGCCAGCATTCAACTTCTGAGCACTTCCATCACAACATGGCACAGCCAATGCTTCACAACCACCATAAAAACACCACAGTTCTGCAAGGACACACAAGAACAAGACCTGCTCACACTCTGACATGAACTGGGGATGAGGCAGTCCTGCCAGGCCCTTTGCTGATGAACTGAGGCCTGGGGAACCTGAGAGCTACTCCCAAAAGAAAGTTCTGAGCACGCAATTTCTCACTTGTTTCCCATCCTACTCTTTGTCTCCTGCAACAGAGACACCTCTGACTCACACCAGGTTTCTGCAGGGCCTGACACAACAGGTCGACAGACTCTCCTTGAAATCAAACAGCAAGCACAAGGTGACTGTGTCTTGGCCAAGAAGGACCCAGATTCAAGACAGTCCTCAGAGGCACAACTCCAAGGTAAATAAATGTTGATGAACTCCCTTCTCATCAGCTCTGTGTAGTCCTGATGCCTTTATTTTGCCTTCCTTCCAGCTGGAAAGAAAGTTCATTGAGAATGAAAGCTAGTGACTCGCAGTGAGCAGTGACAGATGCTGCCTGCCTGCATGTGTGAAAAAACTCTGACAGGCAGAAATAACACACCTCACATGTCTTGTGGTGGCAGTGAAGCAATAAATATTCTAATAGACTACTAAGGCTCATAGTAATAATGCTGAGCTCCCTTTACAGAAGCCACTCCCCATGCCAGATGACATCTGCCATGGTATAGATGTTCCTGGAACAGGGAGATATTTTTAAATCTCTCAATGTGGCACAAAACTGTGAGTGTATCAGCCAAAATACCAGCCATCACAGAGTTTATATATAGCCTTGCACATACCGTCTATAGATGGGAACACAGACAGATACATGGTATCTAGCAGCATTACAAACAGACATTCTTCTGCTGGTCTTGAGTACTTGAGAAGAAACTTCCCAGCCAGCAGCTCCGCCCGTGTCATCCCACCCTGTGCAGTTCTCCATCGGCTTCTGTTCCTCAAGTGTGTTAAGTGCTGCATCTCAGATCTCATCATCAAAAGCCTGTCCCTCCACTTCCCACTTCTACAGGGCAGTGCAGGTGACAGGGTCTCCCTAAACCTCTGAGCACCCCTCTGTACACACACCTTCCAAACCAGAACCCATGGGTCCCAAAACTTCCTCTGTGCTGCGACAGGTCCCGAGAAGGGGTTAGAAAATCTTCAAGGCAGTCCAGTTCACTCAGGGACACCTCTGACACATACAAACTCTAGGTTTGGTTCCTATCAGAGGCAAGAATACAGAGGTGCTAGCGGGAAAAGAATTTGCAAACTCCAAACTAGCAATAGCTCCCCATGGAGCACCTGTAATCACTTCCCAGGAACTGTACTGGCACCTTAGTTACTGCAGGGGAAAAGGAAAAATAAAAATGGTTTTAAAATGTGGCTTCAGGTCCTACAACACATTCTCTCACGAGTATGAAATGTGCATCAGCACTTCACAGAAAGCACCGCAGCCATCAGACCCAGGGTGATGTTTAAGCTCTTGATACAGTTATCTTCCTAATAATAACCCCAAAGAGCACTCCTTGCCTGGCTGCCTGCCAGACCACATGCAGCCTCTCTGCCCTTTCTGCCTTTTTTTTTTTTAAAAAAAACTTTGTCAGACATGGAAACGTTGACTCTAAGAAATTCAGCCTCTTCTGTGAAATAGATTGGCTGACACTTCTTCATTGTTGCGGAAACCATGACTAGGGGGCTGGGGAAGGGAGACAAAGGGGAAAACTCGTGTTTTTTGCCTTCACGTGTGTTTTATTTTCTCCTCTGGCAGGAAATAGTGAGAAAGACTCTGACCCAGCTGCCGTCAGCTGCGTTGGAAGTGATGGTATCAGCTCCACCTGCTTAATGTGGGTATTATTCAAGACTGCAAGAACAATGATTTAAGACAAATCAGCAGGGACTGGTGTGTTCTCGAGGGACAAATGCTACCCTGGTGCGTGACACAAGTGATCCACAACAGTGGGACAACAGTGTCAGGGTTGTGGGGAGGAAGGAAAGTGGGAGAGAGGGATAAACATCACCTGTTTTTCTGGAAAAAGAAAGACTACAAGGGGAGCATGGCTTGCTCAAACATTTCAGCGTTTGCACTACATTATTTCCAGCACTCAGCAGCAGCAAATGAACTGCACCAAGAGATCCAGCAGCTACAGCTCAGGGAGGAACATCATGCCCATGCCAAGCTTTCAAAGCGTTATAAACTGCAAGGAGTTCAACATGGTTTCTTTACAGTCAGAGAGTAACAGCCTTGACAAAACAGGCTGTGAGGTGCCACACTTTGCCATTCACACCTGCTATGGATCTGGCCCTGTGTATCACTGAGCTCAGGTGTGGTGTAGCCCCACGGAAGCAGGTCCTGCAGACCACTCCTCACAGCTAGCTACGTGTCAAAGTAAAAAAGGAGCCTCCAACGAGCACGTGGACAACAGCACAGGCTGAAGCAACTGCTGCTGAAGCACACGAGAGGCACTTCAATGGTGTTTCTAAAAGGAAAAGATAAAAAGAAAAAGGGAAAAAGCATACCTTTGCAAGTTCCAGCACAAGAAGAAAGCCCCAGGTCACTGCTGTAGCTAATGAGAAGGGCAACAGTGGTGCTCAGCAAGACTGTTCAAAACACCCTCATGACTGGTTTTTTTTTTAAATCAAGTGAAATACACACAAACAGCATCATGTCCACAGCAGGCTGCTGCTTTGACATCCATACAGCCAGTAAGACCCTGTGAAGTTTTAATGGGCAGGTCGAGCCTACAAAGACTTTGCTACCACCCTCTCCTGCCTCCGTGCCGTACCCCATTCCTCAGTCGTTTTACTCTGAGAACTTCACAAGCTTTCACCAGAATTGCTGCTCAGAGAACAGCCTGCTCGCAGACAAAGCACATACAACTCCAATGGGAGAGGAGCCCTTTAGCTCATTCGGCATCGTATTCCGCCAGGATCCAAGTAAATAACATCTCACAAACACAAATTACATCAGGCATGGGACCCTCATGACCCAAATGGGTGAATTTTCGTGAGAATTCACCATTTTTACCTCCACATAGTCAGAGAATGGAAGCAAGCCAGGAAAGAAGGGCGGCATCGCCCTGTGCAAACACCTAACGAGCCCAACCGAAAACACAGAGCCCAGCACCTTTGGAGACATCCCCCTGCACACCGCGGCAGGGCAGGCGGCTGGAGATGAAAAAGACCCACCAGGAAAGCTCTTCCGTAGGAGCTGATATTTCAGCTATTAAAGTTTCTGTTTAAACAGACATTAATTGCATACGCTCAGGAATTTCTCAGCTTTACCACTTAAAAAACACCCAAAGCCACTTTGAGGCTTTTTCCTTTTTTCTCTCCCGCCTTTATTTGCTCTGTAAACACATTTGTGTGTGCCCTGGATCCTGTGTTCTGCTGCAGTGACAGCAGCTCCGAAACAGAGCAGCAGCAACCTACACATCTCACCAGGGACTGCTGAACATCCTGGGTCCTGCCCCTGCCATCACAGCACACCACGATGCAGAACTCCACACAGCCCAGCTCCTGGCAGCACCTTCTCCCAGCACAGGATGAAGCAGAAGATGCCGTTGGTGCCATTTGTACCAACAGATAACACTATCAGGAGGGCATGCTCATGAACTCAGCCTGCTCCCTCACAGGCTGAAGCTCCAACAAAACCCTACCTGTTAGCAGTGGGGCTCGTTTATTAAAGCACTGTTGCAAGTTTACCCGCAGATCAAGGCCTCGATTGTGGCGGGTGGAAGATGTGAAATAACTGCAAATACTTTGCAGCCTTTTGAAGAGGCCGCTGAGGTCAGCCCAGTGATATTCCCATCCCATGCCAGGCAAGAGTGGCAGGGAGCCTCCTGTGCACAAATACAATGGTGGCCAACTGCTACAGCAGGGCTGCCCATAAAGCTGCTCGTGAAGACGCCAGGAAGAAGGACAGGACATGTGGAATCAGGAAACTTGGATCAGTGCTTTGCCTTACCATATACGCACCTACATATGCATACATACAAATGTTTATATACATCTGGCAACAGCTGTGCAGCTTTGGGCAAGATTTGACTCCTCCTGGTCAGTAAACAGACCATAAAATCACTGCCCTAAACACACCTGGAGGCAAGAGAAGGCCCAGCAGCTCCATCTCCACCCCATCGCTGCACACAGCAGGAAACTGCAGCAAGGACACACCGGTGAAACGCCTCTCCAGCCCAAGGGAGTGACTGGTGGCACCGGCCCAGGGGGCTGCTGGCAGATAGCCCACCATACTTTCTGTTATGTCCCTTAATATTGCCTTACATCTCACACAGCTGTTGGCCTCCCTCCCCAGGGAGAAGGCTGGGAGTGACTCCTCTTGTCAAACAGGTCTGCTCCATGCCTCGAGCAACACAAAATCTCCCGAGAGCAGCCAGGAATCTCTTTCCCCTCTGAAATCAGGTCACTATCGCCACGCTCAACCTCAGCCCACTCAGAAAGTAAGGTCTGAACCAAAACTCAGACACGCTTTGGCTGGGCTGGCAAGGCCACCACCACTAAGCCCAGCAAAACAGCCTCTGCAGCACCTCACAGAAGGGGGGGTAGGAGAGGGGAGTCATTTTTGGTGCTGAAAATGTAATGGAACATTTTGTATCGATCAATTGTGGGATGAGTCATGTTTAGAGTGACTCGCCTCCTCTTCCCCTCACTTCCCCACCCCCAAATTATGGACTGCAAGAAATGAGCAGAGATAATGGGCAATTTCAGATGTTCTGAACTCAGGTTTCGCTCCTGCTGGAACAGCATTCCATGACAGTAGATGGACTGAGCTCCAGAGTTGTCCTACATGTTCCCACGCCTTATACTGGCTACAAAAGAATCGTGTCTAACAAGGCCCAGAAAAAGATAAGCAAGCTGGAGGTACATTCCTACATATGCACACACACACCAATCTCTGATTTGCTGTCTGAGTCTCTAGAGGACTGACTATCTTTGAGGGTACAGAGTAGAAGATGACAAGCTGCTTATGCACTTGCCTGTTAATGTTTGGCAGTGGGACAGACAAAATGTGACCACCCAGCACCCCACCACATGGGGCATTCAAGCCTGGCCAAGAGATCTTCCAGCACTGGACTCCAGCCAGGACCAGTACACTCCATTCAGAGAAGAAACTGGTACTTCATACCCTGGGAGATGACTAATTGCAGTAGCTGAGTTATGGCATAGCTTTTAACACACAACGAAGAGACATGAAGGTCATCTTGACTCTCATCTACACCATCCCCTCCCACAGCAGACTTGCTGCTCTTTTTTTCCTCCTACTCCTTTTCTCACTTTCTACTCTCCCCTTCAACATTCTTTCCTTTCAGGTCTTCTCACCTCCCTCCATACCCATTTACCTTCCTCTCTCTATCCACTCCTCCAGCACTTGAAAAATCTCATCACCCACAACTCCCACAGCAAAAGCCCTTCTCTTCCAGGAATCTGCTTTATCTGGAGTTTGATCTCCAGCAATTACCTGTGCTAACTCTTCCACGAATTTCAAGTGCACATTTGTCTGCCTTGCTTTGCAGAATCTTTAGGACAAGGATTGTCATCTTCCCCACTTGCAAAGCACAGGATACATTTACTGGGCGAGTAAGTGATAAATAAGCCATCTCAGCGTTTCAGGGTAGCTCAGTGTGGATTCCCTTGGTGTTTGCCTTCCCTCCACTGCAAACTAATCTACCTGTAAGACTTTTTCTTCCTTATCTCTGTTACAAGGTTATCACTTGAATTTATCAGCGTTTTTCAAAAAAAGTTGAGACAGGGAGGTGGGGAAACAAAGGGCCTTTACCAGCCCAGTTCAACCTCAGCTCAAACCCTGAGACGTAGTGGAGCTTGTGGGAGCATGATGGGGAGAGACCATAGCCAGAAATAACTCACTGAGATTATTTCTAACCCCACATGCCTCACTTCTATTCAGTCTTCACTAGGTTTTTGGACAAGCAGACACACATGGCTGTTTGCTCAGGGAGCAATTATCAAATCTACATCCAATTCTACCAGCTGAGTATGCATCTGCCTTTGGAAGAAAGCTGGAAAAGAGGCAAGTAGGCTGTTGAGATGGAAAGTTGGGATAAGGAAAAATAAATTACAAAGAAAAGATTACCCACAACACACAGGGCATCCAGAGGTGACTAAGAGGCAGCCTGGGCTTCAGTGAATAAAACCATCAAAACAGGGATAGCAAAACCCTCCACCCATGCCAGAGCTCATGCATGGAACTGGGCTGGTTGGTGGCCGTGCAGGATGGCGGATTTGCATAACAGCTGGAGCACTTCTCAGGAATCAAGGTGATAAAATGCTGACTCAATTAAAATAAGAGGGCAAAAGTACTTGCTTAACAGTTCGCTGAGCTGAGATAAAGAACCAGCTTTTAGCATCATGAGAACCTAAGTTGTCTGGGGTTTCTGCTCTCTGGCTCCCTGCACTCCTCCACCACGTGGATTTCAACACCAGCTCCTCACCTACATGAGGACATCACTCCAGCCACTTCAACACACCCATCCCCAGTACCCTCCCAGCTTTCAGAAATACTTCACTGGGAACATGCTCGAAAGCCAGCCACATCCTTCTCCATCCCTGCAGCCCTAACAGCCTCTGCGAGGTTATCTGATGCAGCTTTCTGACACTCGAACATCTTGGCGGAGAATTAGCTGATAACTAACAAAGCACTGCGGGAAGCACACGTGTCAGGAAGCACAAGTGATAACACCAGTATGCCGTGAGAAACCTCATCCAGACCCGCAGGAAAAATTACCATTTTTGTTACTGGTTTCATCTGAAGTCACCAGCTACCCTCAAGACTACACAGAAAACAGGAATGCCTCCAAGCAACAGCGGGATTAGACATGGTCACCAAATCAGCAACAAGAAAGACACAATGAAAATTAAGAACAGAAGTCAAATAATCACCTAAAAAACAACAGGAGAACGTGTAAGAACATCAAGCTGACAAGCACCCCTTCCTTCACACTGAATGCACCTTCCTGCATGGCAGCATTTCACCCAATAGAGATGGAAGAGCTGGTGCTTAATGCTGACCCTGGAGACTTGCCCAGAAGTTTTTACATCACTCAGCACCCTGTGCAAAAAAGGGCAGCAGTGGTGACACTCCTGGTGAAGTCTCACTGGCCAAGCTGTCTGGCAGGTACAGCTAAAAAAGCCGGGTTTGGAAAATATTGCCTTTTTATAGCTTATCTCAGTGCAGACAGCTGCCTCACACCTCTAGAAATAGCAGAATTTAACAGCCATGTTTGCAGGGACAGATTTTAAAAGTTCCATCTTCTAAGAAACAACCTACACATTCAGAAACAGGAGGCCAGATTTGTTTTGATACTGGAACCCCCTTCCATATGCTGAGCATACCCACGGATTTGCAAAAACCCTGCTCTGAAAATGGGATGTTCATTCAGCAACAGGCGACAAGTAACTTGCGTTTGCCTTCCTATAGAGTCTGCTCCCAGCACAATCAGCAGCGAAGTAGCACATGATTAGGCTGCTACTGCCTTTTGCTGAAAATAGTTGGCATTTTAGAAGTAAAATAGTGGTGGAGGAGAGCATTAAACACTGGAAAAACAAGACTAATAACTTAAGTACAAATACCCCATAGGCACAGCCAATCAGCACCTCTCTGTCGTTCGAGCAAGCCAGAATCAGATCCCAAAGCATTGTTCTGATTTGTTCAAGGTGACAAGGGCTGAGCCACAGGATTCACTCCTGGGTCAGTCCCACAGCTGCAAACCCCTACCCCAGGAGTCTGGAGGAGCTTCTTCAGCCTCCTCAACTCTACCATGCTGGTGAGTGCAATAGTGCTAATGTTATTTTCCTACATTTTAGCAATAACAAACATTTTTAAATAAAAAGCACCCAACTCCCATGTATTTAACACTGGAAGTGCTGATGCTAAGGATGTAAATGGCTCTGCATCTTACAGGGCCTTGCAAAATTTCCATGGTGCTACCCTTTACTAGCAATAGTTGGACCAGCTGACTACAGCATCTTCCTCACCAAGAAATTTTTAACTTTTTTTTTTTTAACTGAATGAAGAGGTACTAAAGACAACAACCTGCTGCGAAATGACCAAAATTCCTATGCAAACAACTCATTAGCAGTGTTCAAATGCAATTTAAATTACTAGTTGTTAAAGTGCTCCTCAATTTCATGGTAAGTTTCCAAGCAAAATTACATGCTATGTACTATTTAATTGATTGTTTTCTACTTCTTAACATCCATTTATTCCCTCCTCCTGTCCTTTTCCTAATTTCAAGGGATGATAATGACTTTTCAGGGAAGAAAGGGGAACAGCAAATGGAGCTGAAGAGGGATTTACCTGAAGAACAAGGATGTAGGAGGGAAGTGGCTGCCAAAAACAGGCAGCTTCACCAGAACTTGTCCCGCTAATATTTTTGCAGTAGGGGTGTGAGACAGCACAGCACAAGGATTCTTTTCCTCTCCACCATAGGCAGCCAGGCTTGTGAAACCTGATATTTCCTTAAAACATTGTCCTCCCCCACCAGGACAAGCAGTAAGCCCAGTTAACTATTCGAGGACATCAGCAAAGCAACAGGAGCAATCCGTTTCCTCCTTCTGGGCACGTTAGTCCTTGAACCAACACGCTCACTGAAGGCAAACAAGTTGTTCTCATTTGGAGATCGCATCCCAAATGCAAATACCTAACTCACAGGAGCAAAGTCCCCCCCAGAGCTGACTGAAGAACTAGGCTGTGAGTGAGACCTCCTGCTGCGTGACCAGCTGGTACAGGAGACGTGTATGATAAAGCTAATAACAACAGACATTTCCTAAAAGCCTGCACTCCACTCAGATCCCAGGAATGAGCAGCCATACAATTAGGTGAGGGCCATCTGGAAATTTCTGAAGCAATGATACGTGTTGAGATCATGTCACACGCTAGCAACACAGATTAGCTTTATGAAATACTCAATGCCTCTTGGTTTACCTTTAAGCAACTGATGCAGAAATATTTTGTGCTCAGAAAAGTATGACTTTATTAGAGTAAGAGAGATGGGTTTAACAGCATCACTCTGCCCGAGGCCACAAAGCATCCACCTGTCTGCAGGAGCTGAGCACGAACCATCTCATGAAATACAGAGATTTGCACTTTTCCCAAATCTGACACACAGTGCCCTAATTTCTATGCCTGCACATCAGAGTAACACCACTTTCCTCAGCACAATTTAGTACTTAAGGGATCCAAAAACTTTGCCTAAAGAAATGCAAATTATCAGATGTGCAGGGGTTTGTAACCTTCACCCCCTTCCATGCCCACATGTGCTAGTCCCTCGCTATCTGAGGCAGCTTCTCTTACCTGCCGTGGGGCACACACCCCCAGCCCTTAGTGCACACTGAACTCCCTCAGAGCACTCACATCACAGTGCTGGTGCAACCCCTTTGCCAACTATGCAGTGCCAGCCCTGGGTTGATCAGGGCAACAGCCAGGATGAAGGATGGGCTGTGAACCAAACCTCCTTACATGAGAGCTAAAGCAAGTCCTTTGTGTTTAACATATCATTAGAGGAGATTGAGAGAAGCTTAAGAAAGGCAGGCATGGAGCTCTCTGAGCACTCTTGAGGGCCAGTGCCATGGAAGGCTTCTCAGGCTGGAGTGTTTACTAGGTGCCAGGCTAGAGAGGGGAAAAAAAATTCTTTAGACAGCTGTATTAATTTACAGGTCAGCCCTTAATGGCTCTGTTCCTGGAGCAGGAGAAAATCCTCTGTGGATCCTGGATAGCATCAGTGGTCATTGAATCTGCTCCGGTCCTGGAGAAACACCAGATGGAGAGCCCTGGCAGCCTGCAGTCCCAGCCGTGGGCATCACCTCGTCCTCCAGAGCTCCCCCAGCTCTGCCCAGCACCCACCAGGAAAGGGAGGCACAGGCAGCACATGGCGAGCTCATCCTTCACAGCCTGTCCAGCTCTCCAGTCTGGTCCTCGCGGTGGTGAGATGTTGCACAGAGAACAATGTTCAGCACGGGAACGTTAAGAGTCACAAAGCGCTTTCCCAGATGTGCCAGACTAGCCCTGCCTGGAGCACTGGGTTACGGCACCCAGGCACTGCTCATCCTTGTCTTCCAACCAACAGCACGTCCTGGTGAGCAGGAAAGGGAGGAAACTGTGAGGGGAACAGAAGATCATCATTTCCAGTCCCACCGTGCTGCTCCCGGAACACCAAGCTCAGCCCCAAGCAGCCGGTGAAGCCTGGGTGTGCCACATCCACGTGCCACCAGAAGCACGGCCATCGCACGGGGCCACGTGTGCACACGCAGAGGCAAAGCACAGCACACAAGGAGCAACGCAGACCATCGTCCCACTGCCAGAATTCCACAGCTTGGCACCACCATGCATGACAGAGGATGAGTCGCTGGGCTGAGGCTTCAGGTGCTGTGACAGCTCCATACATGTCCCCAGGGCCATGTTTCCTAACCCTGCCCATTCAGGCTGGGCACTCTTTAGAACAGCAGTTCTTTCCTTTGCACCAAGCTCAGCCCAGCCAGGCCCTGACCCCAAAAGCTGCAGTAATCCAATCAGCCTTTTGAAACAACAAAGATTAAAATGCAGCTGAACTCTACAAACCCCCAGCATGTCCCAGCCACAGAAAAGGCTCCAGCAGTCCTTCGTCACTTTTTGTGGCCAAGTGTCTTTAATCCCACATCCATCCTCATGCCAACTAAACCAACTATCTTTCCATGTTCAGAACAATCCAGACAGTTTTGTACCTCAAGGACCTGCTGCAAATCTACATCTCTGGAAAAACCGAATCTCACAATGAGTATTCAGCCCTATTTAAAAGGGCAAATGAAAATCAACAAGAAGTTTAACTTTCTAACAAAGGTCTTAAATTTAAGATAGAGTGTATGAAGCAACAGGTCTGAAGAAGCCTAAAAATACCAGTTAGCTGAGAAGATACAAGGATTACTAACCAGCAGTGGGAACTATAAAATGGTTTTCACCAATGCCCCTTCCAAAGCAAAAGGATGAAGTGCAGTGCTTTCCGTCTGAGGTGCAGGACTGGCTGCTCCATGACCCCCAGAGCAGTGTAAAAAGCACTCTGTACATGTTACATGCTCCAAATGACAAGAGGAATGCAGGATGGTGGATCTCTGCTCCAGATTCCCCAGCATGGTTTTAGCTGCCATGAATAAAACAGGAAGCGGAGCATCTTCCAGGTTCCCCCCACGCCCCTGACTGTCTGGATGAACTGCAGCTTCCTTTCAGGAAACAGAAAGGAAAGAGCAGGAGGAGGGGGGGGGGAGGGAAAAAAAAAAAAAAGAAGCAGCCAGCTACAGTACCAGAAAGATTAAAAACTTAACACTAAGGAAAAATACAGAACAACAGGAAAAAAACCAGACACCGAAACTTTATCCAGTTACAGTAGCTAAACTTCAACCAACAGAACAGAGTTAAATATTAACATTTGAGAGAAATATATCCATGTGTTATGCAGCCTTTTAACACATACTCTTGCTTAAGAGACAGAAATCATACAAAAGCAATGTTTTCCTTGCTGACCACATGAATATATCCTCCTTTAACTCTACAGTGCTCTGCTGCCTTGCTGCACTAACCAGTGAAACTAAAAGGAAAAGCGTGACTGAATGGGAGCTGGCTTAAATTATCTTTATACCTACTCCTGAAGAAACATTTTGCCTTTGAGACCAATCCACTAAGCCAACTTTCCCTGCTACAGAAGGTTTCATTGGGTCCCTTGCTGTTGATCCACATGCCTGCCTCCACCATCAATGCACACACTTTGATGCAATCCATCTGACTAAACAAAACAACAAAAAAAATCCCAAGTTGCTTGCTATAACAGCAATGATGCACTTACCAGCATTCAGGCAAGCTCCTTTGCTAACATGCTTCCCTCTCGAGCACATCAAATTTGGAACAAGGTCCAGGAGCAAGAGAGAACTGAAAACTGACCACAACAAGCTTCCAAAACAAGAAAGGGGGGGGTAAAAAAAAAAACCTTACTACAGGAATTCAAATCCTGCTTCCACCAGACCCTGAGTCACCTCCCCTCCCTTGCAATAGATCAGAGCAATGGGTAAACATTTCCAAATATGGAGATCAAAACTCCAAAGGATGTCAAAAAAAAAAATCACCCTTCTCTCCCTGGCTTTGGCACAGGGATGACTTGCCCCTCTGAAGCATGAGCTGAGCACATTGCCTTTGCTGACCTACACACAGCCTGGACATGGGGCCACACAATCACCTTCAACTGTGCTTCAGGGGCTCCTGGCATGATGGGTGACACTACATCTCTGTCCCCTGCTACGGATGCACAGGAAGGTTTGATGGGGGCAACTCCAGGAATTGTTGCTGCTAAACCCCTGCAACAAACCTCTCTCTCATCCCTCAACCCACCAGCAGAAAACCTCCTAGAACTACTTTCTGGAGTGTTTTCTGAAGGCAAATAGGCAAATTCAGGCTGTGGTTACAGTAACACCAGCTTGGCCCAGAAAAGGCAGGCTCAACCATCAGTCACACCACATCCCACACTGGCTGCTCACCTGGCACAGGGAAATCTCCCCTGACCTGGCTCATCAAGCTAGTGCTTTATAAAAAGCACTTATTTGAACTTGCTTTATGGAAAAAAAAACCACAAAACCAAAACACAGCTCTGCAGAAGGGCACAAACTGAATGAACAAGAAAAGATATCCCTGCAGGTACAAGGAGCCCCAGGATGGCACACCCACCAATCCCTGCTGGGACGCACAGCGCTGCATCCCATGTCAGGTGGGAATTGGGGAGAACCCAGCCTCCCCACCCCTGGAAAAGGGACTTGGATGTCAATGCTCAAGCCCATAAATCAAATTTAAGAGGCAGAACAGTTTTCTTAGAGGGTATAACTATCCCTGCAGAGCCTGCATGCACACCAGAGCAATACCCCCATGCCAGCACTCCTGCAAGCATCAGTCCTCAGCTGCAAAGGCTGACCTGCAGGCAGCAGGAGCTGCCTGCCAGCATGGGACAGCAGCCTCCTGGTAGCTGCAGCCATCGCTCCAGGAGCAGGCAGCCTCTCAGGAATGTGCAAAGCAGGACATTTTCAAGGCAAACAGGCTGCTGAGGCAAGGCGATCCAACCAGACCAGAGTGATTCCCCAGCACCACCCACAAGATGCTATTGAATTTATAGAGAAGGAATTCCAAAGCTGACTCTGCCCATGTATGGCCAAAACAAACTGTAAAAAGGCGACATTATGGTACATCTGGCTTTCACTGGTACTGAAGCACAGGCTTTGGGAGGAGCCGAAATCCTGCAGTGGCAGAGGCTCTGCAATTACCTCCAGGAACTGAGCAGTGGTCGGGGCCCATGGCAGCAAGAGTTTAGCAGCCGGTACTGCAGGTGACAGAAAACATTTAAACCATTGCTTTAAAAGGTAGCAAAGTTCTCTGCCTTTTAGAATACACCCACATTTAATTCAGTTATCCATCGCTACCACTGCAAAAAGATCAACCTTGCCAGGCAGCACTAGCTCATGTTCATTACACTGGTGGTCACAAAGGCAGCTTTAAAGAGCCAACAGTCCAAGTGGCACTAAGTGGTACACCAGGACAGCCTCAATGCACTGCAGGCTGAGACCAGTTCTCCATGGGTAGCTGATTAATTATTTTTCCAAAAGCCCACTAAAACCTCTCACAGGAGCTGTGTGCCCCAGCCAGCATCAGGGCCACCCAGAGATTTCGCCATGGTCAGAAACAGGAGATACTCTGAAAACCAATGTAAAAACTGTCAGGTTCGTGCAGGTTTTACCAACTCTGACTCCAGTTTTCCAGCTCTCTGAAGAAAACAATTCACAAGGTAATGCTTTTTACAAGGACAAACAGTGGAATGAAGTAGAGAATTGTCTAAGTCAAGGAAAGGAACAAAAGCATGGAAGGAGAACACCTGGAAGAGCAGAAACCCCATTACAGGCACAAACCAGCCCTTACAGCTCGGTGTCCCACCAGAGACGAACAGATCAAAGTTCTCCCTAACTAACAGTTAAATGCCACCACCTTGCCAGCCCTGCCAGCAGAGAAATATGAGCTGTGTCAGCGCAAGAGGCAGAGGGCTTACAGAACGGGAGAGGAATGCAGGCTGCAGCGGCACACATGGTGGGGACAGCGACATGAAACCCAGGGCAGTGAGGGTTGCTCACACTGCCTTTGCCTTTGAGGGGTCAGGCAGGGTACGTTTTACGGCTCTTGGGGTTGAAACCTGGGACTAACGCTTTGTGACCTTAGAGGGACTCCCATTTCAGCAGCAAAGAGAGCTGTTAGAGGGGGAGGGAGCGCAGGGGCCTGAGCACATGAGGACAAGCCATTTCCCAGCTCCTGGCAGGCAGCCCAGAGCTGCTTTTCAGTGTGTGCAAGTTATACTCATCGAACCAGGAATGAGCACATGTCTCTTCTGGACTGCACTCACTGATGCGAGACTCACAATGTGAGTACTCCCCCAGCTTCACTTTCCCCAGGACAGCACGAGGATTTCCCCTCCTTTTCCCAGCTGAAATGGCTTTATACCCTCTCCCTTGCTACTGTGCATACTTTAAACAGAGGCATCTAAGCATCTGTGTTCAGTGACTCTGCTTCAGAACACCTTCCACCCCAAACAACACAGAGGAGAGAAACCAGAGGGATGGACACATCCATGTCCGACCACAGCCTAACCAGGAGCTCCCTGCTACATGGCAACACAAATCCTCCTCCTTGCCACAGCACTAAGCTTGAGAAGTGAAACTTTGGGGGCCTGGGAATAAAATCCAACTCAAGCGTCCTGCACAGCAGTACAGATCATTATAAAGCAGCCACTGGGTCAGGCGTGGCTAATTTAAATGAAAAATTACAAATTACTTAAGTAGGATGACTGACAATATTTGATTCATAAAAATATCTTGAAGGGGCAGAGAACAGAGGGACTGCTGCAGCATCACAGGGACACAGGCCACATAATGCAGACAGCAAGGGCCAGGGATGCTCAGATGTACACATGCACAAACGCCTGCTCCTTCACCATGCACAAAGGCAGATTTAGGACTTGCAAGCTGAAGTCCTGTGCAGTCAAAAGCCAGCACAAATGTTTGTGACAGTTCCACAGGCAAAGGCAAAAACCGGGTGCAGAGGAATAAATATAGAAAGAAGTCAGGCAGGCAAAGCAGGTGCTGGCTTGTAAAACCTTGGCCAGAAAGGCTCCCCAGGAGGTTGAATCTGGAAGTTTTGCAACAGCTCCACAGAAAGGCAGAAGAGACAGAAAGAAAAAAAGAGAACATGAATGCATATGCATTCTTTTATCGCCATATATAGTATATACAGACATTTGGTATATACACCCCCAAGCTCTCATATGCCACTGTATAGTATATACTATATATGCATTGCCATCTTTGTTTCCATGTGCCTACACTTGTACAGCCTGTGTGTGTGTATGCATTTCTGGTGTGTGCATTTGTCATTACCCCCACGTCGCCTCTCCGTGCGTGCTATGACACAAGGCGCTGCTCCACAGAGCGTGTCTAAAGCCCTAGCACCACAGCCTGGGATGACTTCTGGGCACTGACAGCCTCTCCCTGCTGAGCCCTTCCCCACCAAAGCCTCTGGGTGTAAGCACCACCAGGGAACCATCAGTTTGTCTCGTATTTTCCGGTGATCCCACTCTCCCTCCGAACTTCGAGAACCACGAACAAGGTGCCGCTGTCAGAAAAGCCTGACATCCTTCGTGCCCCTCGTGCCTGTGAATTGTGTTTACATACCAGTTCTCACGCTGCACAGCCTTACTGGTGGGATGAACTCAGAGCAGGGCGTTTGGAAACACACAGGGCTCCACCAGACTCACGACTTCAGGTTTCTTTCTCAGCCCTGAAAAGAGAGAGACTTGAGTGATGCACACTGGATGGGCTTCCCAATGGCTTGTCTCCAAAATGTGCAGCTTAACCCACACAGCTTCTGGAAAATGCAGCATTTTTCTCCCCAGCTTTCTTAAGCAGAAGCGTCCATACTCTTGGACTCCTTTCAGCACTCCAAAAGCAAGACCCACCACCCTGAACTGGGCCAGTGACCAGCAATGACCAGCAACATCAGCTGCCAGAGTCTGGCCAACAACTCGCACCTCCTCAAGTCATCACTCCTTTACTGCTCTTAATGCCACTGAGAAAGGAGAGGGAGAAGGAGATGCCAAATAAGGCATAAAACAAGAGAACAGGGTGAACCATCACTCGTCTCAGGCCTTGCACACAGCGAGGGAGCTAGAAGGCATCATTTAAGGCATTTTGAAGCTCATGGGGTGACCATTACTGCAAGCAGAGCTACACCACCAGCCCTCCCTTTTCTCTCTGGAGCTCTGTACAATTCCCACTGGGAACAATCTCACCCTTTCCTGAAGCTGAGAAGCAGACACCACCTTTTCTTGAAGTGACCTGCTCAGTGTTGTGTTTTCCCCTTCTGCAGACAATGAAGTTAGAGCAGAGGGGACAACCAGGCCACATGGCCACTGTTTTGCACGTGGCATGGGACATGCCAGGACACACGTCAGAGTGAACCCTACAGAGACCAGCAGCATCTGAAGCACACACTCCTTCCTGTCCCCATCAGTCCCTGGCCAGCATCCCGTCCCAGCCACATCCTGGTCACTCTAAAGCCCTATCTCTGCCCATGACAAGCACAGGCTTGTCTTCTCATCGCAGCTCAGCAGAGAAAGTTTCTGCTCTTTGCTGCTGTCACTATGGAAAAGCTCAGTTCAGACTTGTTTGCTGTACCTGTGCTGTTCATGATGGTGCATGTGAGCCTACAAATCTACAACAAACAAGGAGCAAAATGTGTTCACGGCTCATGGTCCAAGACCCTCTTCCCTGTCACACAGTGAGATGGCTTCCTGCCCTTCCAGCACCCCTTGTCCCCCATGCAATGTCTGAGGCTATGAGAGCCAGGAGAGCGACAGGGCTTTTGCCTCTCCCAAGCACATGTCCATTGTGCCAACACCGTAAGAGCACACCGAGCTTCATTCTGACCCAGCTCAGTCCCATGGGCCCTGTGCTGGCACCCAGCCCTGATTATCCACAGGGACAGGCAGGTCTGAAAGACCCCAGGACCATCAGAGCTCCCCTCGAGTGCTATGAGGACAAAATCAACTGGAAATTGCAATGGCCTCTCCCACTCACTGCAGGGATGAAGATGAGTAACTGAAGAGGTTTATTGCTGATGAACTCAGCCAAAGAGCAATTTCTCTCCATCCATCAACGAGGAGACAAGTACAAGCAAATATTATGGTTGTGCATGTTTACTTTTCATTTTAAAATGATGTAGAGTTACATACAATTTAGGTCCTTCCCACAGGCTCCTGGCAAAATGCCCTTCGGTCTTATCTGCAAAGGCAGAAGACAACAACATTCCCCTCTGGTTCCAACACTATTTCAATTCAACTCACAACAGCACCTCCAGGAGCTCCAGGTAAGACAATACTTCTTGGGACCCAACCTGTGTTTAAAAAATCTTGGCTCAGGATTGTCTCTCACCAGGTTTAACTGACAAAACGGTTACAAGATCAGTGGTAGGATTTGGCCAGTTGAACTGCACCTTCCTGGCTCTGCTTCCCACATCAGCTGTCCCTGTCACCGGTGACTGGGGTTCCTGCAGCAAGGTGAGCAGGACACCACATACCCACCTTGAGGCATGCAGCTGAAAATCTGCTGTGAAACCGCACTCTCAGCAGCAAGAGGGGCGCAGCAACCCACTGATTGCACCCCAGTCACTCCCTCCCGGCAGCACATCCACAGGTGAGCAGGACAGGGACAGCCTGACTGGTCACAGCAATATCCACTGCAGCCAGTCTATCCAACTACTCCGTTAAAGACAAAGTGATCAGAAGCAGTTCATTCACTCACCAGCTGGCAATATTCACGCTGTATTACTGATAGTAAAAATCAATGTTTCTCAAGGAAAAAATAAATATGAATTTAGCACTCAAGTACAGAAAGCAACTTTTCCTGTTTGCAGATTTAAATCTAAAACCAGTAGTTTACAACACCTGAATTTAAGTATCAATCCTGTGTTATGGTTTGAGATTTCTTAGATTGTTCAGATTTTTCAGGAACGGACAGTGGAAAAACCTCTGCAAGAATTCCAAGTTTCAAAGAGCAGCAGTCAGCGCTTTCAGACAAACAGGCGTCTCTAACATAACTCCATGGTGGCCACATAGAAATGGAAGTAACCAGACTCCACAGTCCCTTTAAATGAAAAATCTTACCTGTGAAAATGACTTCAGCTAATTACACTTCTCCCAGAACAGCCTGGTTTGAATGGCATCTGTTTTTCTGACTACTCAAAAGCTGCATTCACTTTTAATCTCCTTTACACCTGAAAGTGTTACCAATATTTAGAGTCTATTTATTATTACTATTATTTTTGAAATCAGCATAGCTGTACTTGTTGAAGCCCAAGTGCAAACACCAGTTGAAGTGGGATAAAGCAGCCTCATGCTGGGATCCTTTCTTCCATTCCTTCATGAAGCAGATGGCTCAAACTGACAGCCACAAGGAAAATTGTCATTTTAACTGTTCCAGTCACCAATTTTTAAACACAGACAAGCTCTCAGCCAGTCACCCATCAGCATGAACTGACATGGGTCCCCCCTCTCTTTGATTGGCAGGTGCACGAACAGTTCCCCAGATGCCAACCTTATTCAATCTGACCTTTTCATTTCAAATGAAAACCACTTAAGAGCCTGCCCTGTTCTGACATATGTCTTTTTATGTCTTTCCCACTCTGTGTCAATATATTTGTTACTTGCTGGCCCAAGTTCCCAAACTCAGAAATCTCACGTTATCTCCTCCACTGCTAGAGCCCTGACCCTCAGGCACTCTGGTCACCGCCAGCACTGAGGGAGCTGTCTGAGGTCTCCACGTTCTCATACATCGTAAAAATCAGAGCCCTTTCACACAAACCTCAATTTGGAGTCCAACTCTGACTTAAAATTCAGCTTATATGCATTGGTAGCTTTACACCTGAACACAGCCACACGTAGACAAGTACTCATCTCTCTGCACTGGAACATTGACACATGCAGGATCAGGCCCTAACAGTTTTCTGTGTTTGCATCTGTGCTTCTCAGGTTTCATGTATTAAAATTAAACTGCTTGATTCAACAGTACACTGCTGAAGCTATCTAATAAAAGGATCACACAAGACAGCAAAAGCTGGGGACGTGTTTCCTCCACTCTGCTGCTAGCACAGCACCTGCTCAGGGAGTCACCAACACAAACAGCTGCCTTTTGGGATGTCAGATCCTGTGCTGGTGAAAAGCAGTGACTCTGTGAATGGTTTCAGTCTGCAAGGAAGCACACACCCCTCCTAGATAGCACTCAGGACAGAGCTGCTTCCAAACCCACCACAACTCCACGTGTCAAAATTAGCTATAATGGGGCTTATCACTTCCGAGCTCCTGGTCCAGCCCTCATCCTGGAGGAAAGCTGATGCCGACCGCAGCACAGACTGTCAGCTTGGGTGGGGAAAACAAGCTCCTAGAATAGAGCAAACTCCCTGGCAGCCTCTACGTGCTGCAGGGTGCAGAGCCTGGTGCTAAAAGAATAGCCAAAGGAGCCCCAAGGTCCTGCAGTAGTGCACAGCGGGCTTTGGGACCAGGATACAAGTTTTTGTCTTTGCTGTCCCACTTGATTTTCAGGTTTGCCCTGGTGTTCATCAAACATGACTAAAACAGGAAGGGGAAAATGAGTTAGGAGAATGGCAGGGGGAAAGAGAACACTTCAGCACAGCAGCACAGAAGAGATGGGATCCAATTTCCACCAAAGGGACGGCATCCAGCTCTCCCAGAGATTGCTGTATTATAGGAAATGAAAAGATCATTCAGAGCCAGAACAGATCTAAACAGCGGCTAAGGAAGCTGTGAGACAGTCCTACCTACAGCATCCCAGCAGTCAGGAGCCACCCTGAGCTGGAGTCACTGGGCCACGATGGTCAGGAATCAACCCAAAAGCAGGACCAGCCATGCTGCACTCCTGTTATTTTAAATGCCCAAGGACAGCTACAAAAAGAGGGTGGCTAAGGAACGAGAGGAATCAGCACGGCTGTGCCAGAAAGCCTGCGGGTCCCATGCTGGAGCAACCTTTCAGCAGCTCCCGTCACTGCCAGCAGCGCTCCTGTGATTTACATGTCTGTAACTCACACCAGGATTGGATCCCGTATTTTCAAGTACAGACTACGGAGCTCGTGCTGCTCACACTCCCTCAGTTTACTGGAAGTGGAAGGTTTTCAAAACAGCCTCAGTGAGTTTTATTTTCATTTTTTCTTTTTCCCCCATCATTTGCTGTCTGCATTTCACTAAGCCTGGTCAGAGACACCCTGAGTAAGAGGGGGGCAGTTTCACTTTCTCACTCGAATGCACCCCAGCTTCTTGATCAAAGAAGGACAAGAGATCACGCAGTATCAGAGCACCACAGCTCCTGGGTTTGAAAAAACAGACAACGTTTTTCAATTCAAAACATTAAAAATGCCATTCCTTCACTCCCCAAGGAACGGCCATCCTCCCCAGGCAGCACTGGCAGAACAGTGCCCTAATACACCTCTCACGTTTTAAGGTGCTCGCTCAAGAAAAACAGACTGACAGTGCCCAGGAGCACAGGGGAGCAGAGCAGTGCTGTGCCCCAAGGCAGCATCCCAGCCCAGGGTCTCCTGCAGCCCTTTAAGCTGAAATCTCCTAGGGCAGAGGTGGCACGTGTTTGCTGTGCCAAGTCTAAGGGGTTTACTGTAACGTTTTATAATAAAGCATAATGTTCCTTCAAACATTTTGGTTTTAAATGGCCAAAATTCGAAGGCAGAGAACACCTTCCCCCAGGCTTGCTCAGGTGCCACCACAGTGAAACCCCTGGCAGCATGGCAGGCCCTCTTATCACAGCCCTTAAAACCATTTGTAAAAGAAACTTTTAAAACTTAGAGCCTGCATGACCAGACAGTCTTCCTATTCAAGACTTACATTTTTGGCCAGATCATTTGAAAATAGCAACAAATAGCTGGCAGACAACTGGATTCCACAATCCTGTGCCCACGTGGTCAGGCTTGGTATTTTTGAAAAACATTTTAATCCATGGAAATGTTTAAAAAAGTACAATCAACCAAGACCAGTAAATCTCTCTGGTTTAAAAATGTCCGTCCCCCCCCAAGCATTAACCATCTTCTTTCACCTTTATACCTTAATAGCAAAGGTATTTAAGTCCAGGACTGGCCTGCCCCCATCTCAGACTTAGAACAAATACCTCCAGGTGGGATGAGCACGTATTTTAAAAAAATAAAAAAATCAACGAAAACCCAAAACTTTCTCAGTGTTGCTGCTCCTCTTTCCAAACAGCTGTTGGGAGAGGCCAAAGAAGCATATTCCTTCAAGAAAAAAAGGAAAAAGCTTGGATGGGGCAGAGAGGCCCAGGTAAACGTGGACATGTGGCAATCACCCAGCAGCGTGTGGAGCAGCCTCACCACTGACTGCACCTCATAAAAACATTTCTGTTTTCAACAAATGTTTTTATCGTCACAAATAGAATAATAGGAAAAAGTCCAAGGTTTTTTTTCCTTACAAGAAATGAGTTGCAAGCTGACACTTCCCTCAGAAAGCTCCATTTTGAGAAAGGACCTATTTATTCCAAATATAGATAAAAAATTCTGGAGCAATTCTGACAAGCCTTAATAACTGCTCTTATTACATCTGAAAAGTACGAGGGCCAGAGATGCCTGTGTATGCATCCACCTTCTGAACAAGAGAGTGCCATTACTTCCATCATAGATGGGGACTAAGGCATGCAGAAGACACATTCAAAGGCTAGTTTAGTTCCTAAATTACCCTGACTTCAGCTGGCAGCCAGACTCCCAACTGGATTTGGCCCTTGTGCCAAAGGAATAAAAAAAGAAAAACAGTAGGGGCAGTACTTGAGGCTTTGCTTTATGCTTTTGCTCCATGTGATGGAGAAATTGGGCTGCTCCTACAGAGTCCCCACTCCAGGGTAGGGATGGGGAGTGCTGCCCTTTACTTTGCCGTGGGTGACAACCTGCTGTGACCATCACAGAGAGCCCATGACCTTCACTGCAGACAAAGCTGCTGCCTCTCCTTCCCCAAAGTACACCTGAACAACACTGCCACCAGCCCTGGGGCGTGCAAACCTCAGCCTGACACTAATAACTAGAAAAAAGGAGAATGAGAGGGTCTCCTGCACAGGCAGCAGCACGACAAAGGGAAGGAAAGGCAATCCCAAAGCCCCAGCTCAGCAGGACCATGAGCACGCTATCCCACAGCACGGCTGCCAAACACCCATCTGTCCAGCACAGCGACCTGGTGATCTGCCGGCAGGATGGCACACAGCTCCACACACCTGCCCTGCATGTCAGGGAAGGACTTGCTCCCCCAAAATGTGACAGAGGAGGGGACAGCACATGGTTGCCTGGCACCCAGCCCTATACACGTTCCCATCCTCCCAGCTGGGACTTGGGCTCAAGCAAAGGGAAGGCGGCAGAGCTTTGACACCCCTTCACCACCTTGTGCAAGAGAACCAGCACACACAGACTTCCGTGAGAATTCTGTGGGATATTCTCCCATGACAGGAGTTTAATTAATTGCCTGTAAAAGGGGACTGTGATTTACCACATAACTTTTCAGCGCAGTAAGGCAACTATTGTCACATATTTTCTCTCCTTAAAAATAGATGATAAAAAGGATTTAGACCCTCAGTGCCATTGTACCTTGACCTGGAGAAGTAAATACACTGGACTTTCGCTACATTTCCTTTATTATTTGCCTACAGCACCAACAATGACTATAAATTGCACCCCTGAACCTCTATGATTTGGTTCACTTTGTCTGCATTCCTGTTTCTCAGTAGAAAGAAAGAGGCTTGTGTTTTGGAGAACGGCAAAGTTAGCAATTACACATCTCCCAGCATCCTCACTGGATCTCACCGGTGCTCACAGGGAGAGATTACGCTTCTTCCCATGTACCTGATGGGTTCTCAGCACAAAGTTTTCTTGGCTACTAATTTTCTGTGTTCTCCCAAGTGTTTGCCATGTGAGATCCTCCAACCTGCTACACCTGAGCACTGTATTCCGGAAGGGTACAGATCTACTCACTCGAAACATTCGCTACAGCGTGTGATCGCAACATCACACCAAAGGTACAAACCACTCGAGACCAGGAAAGGTCTCTTCAGCCTTCTTCTGTCTTGCTTCCACCATGAGGTAATCACCTAACAGCATAGCACCACCATCACACCTGTCCTCACCTACTCCTACCCTACCATACTAAGCTTGTCAGCAGGAATTTTGTCGCCAGCATTTGAAGCCAGCATTTGTTACCGAGCCAAGTGTTTTTATTTTGTACTTGGTGATGGGGAAAAACAGAAGGGAACCGTGGAAGCTTTTGGAGGCAAAGATCTCTCCAGGACTTGCCAGACAGTATTTTCAAAGACTGAACTGGCACAGCATCAAGGAAGTCAGCATTCAGTGTGCAAGCAAGACCAGCTCCGTGACAGCCATCAGCCAGGCTCAAGGAGCATTAGTGACTGCAGCTGGGAAAACAGAAGGTAGAGGAGGAGAGAGAAAGACAGACTAATACTGCTCCTCTCACAAGAGGTACAGACATATGCCTGGTCACCACCCAAGCAGTAAACACAGAATAAAATGAGGGAGGACCTTCGTGAGCAACTGCAACATCTTAGGCGTCAGTGGCCAAGCACAAGTCAGCACATGCCAAGACCATCCACACTGCAGTGTGTGAGATACCACACTTGGCCTTCAGCCTAGAAACAGGAGACACACGTGGGAGCAGTGTGGGAAGAGCTGGCAAGCGAAGGCTGTGTCCTATCAGGGCTCAGAATCTGCATGTTGCACACAGGAGTTCACAGCAGCCTTGCAAAAGCCATTCACCCATAGCCACCATATATCCAGTTACAACTCCCAGAAACACAGCTGACCTGATCACCAGGTCTTTATCAGCATTCACAAAGACCACAGAAGGTCAAGAGAGCCATCACCCAGGAACAGAGGACAAGCACAGTGAGCTCAAAGGGAACTTGACAGGCCAAAAATGACTGCAGCCATGGAGGACCGGGGAAAACTCGCTCATGTCACCCTTTTTTTCTGAGACGCTCAGAGGCAACAAAGCCTTTGACCTTTGATTAAACCACGCTACTCTCACAAGAGGGAGCAGCTTAGGGGCTCAGGAACTCAATAAGAAACTATTTATCTCAAGGTCATGGGTTCATACCCTCTTCAAGTTCTTTTTTCTTAGTCAATTAAAACGGGAGACTTGATCTGCATTAAAAAACCCGTTGCTAAGGGCACAGCCAGATACTGCCTCACCAAACAGGCAGATTAAGAAAATACAGCCCCTTTGCTGCTCCCTGCACATCCCACAGCAGAGCAACTTTGGGAATGCTCCCTGTGCGAAGCGAACACAAGTCACTTTTGTGGGAGCTGTGGGAAAAGCGGGGTGAGAGAGCAAAAGGGGGCATTGCAGATGAGTGGGCACAGCTGCCATCACCAATCTCCACAGCAGGTCAAACACATCCATTTACAGAGCATTATGAATGGAGCTGATCCTGCCTCAGCCTCTGAACCCAGTCCTGAGAGATTCCGGCCCATCCCTGTCCCATTTCTTTGAGAGGATGGATGTTCAGCCAGTGACTGCTGCCCAGACAGCCATTCCTCCTACCCCAGCTGGCGCTCAGAGGCACAAACTCCACCATGAGGTAATGGTGAGGATAAACAGAAGGCTGGAGAGGTACTTCTTCTTTTCCACACGGAGCAAACAGCAGTCACAGAGCTCCAGGCCCTTTCCAGGGAGCCCAGCCCCTTTGGACTGGACATCTTTCAGCCCTCAACCCAGCAGTGCCATCAGTCGACCCTTCCAATTTCCACTGAAGGAGCACAAACATTTGCATGGACACTCAGAACCAGCCAAAAAAGGAGCAGACCCTCTGACTCTCTCCTGCTGCAGGTGCAGTCCTGTCAAGGCAAACACTTGACAGAAGCAGAGACTGGATAAATAGAAAGGAAAGGGGACACCTTCCACTGTAACAGCAGGCCCAACTCAACACATGAACTGAAGTTAATGTATGTCTGAAACCAATTACTGATTGAAACTAAACTATCTAGGAGCTGAGGTTCCTGGTAGTAAGCATGCACACACATTCAAAACCTTTTTATTCTTCTTGCTGGTTTCTGGCCCATAAAAAGCTAAGATAAAAACATGCTCTGGCACACAGGGTACACACACTCACTTCTGTCACCTTTAATGGCTTCCCACCAAGAAAACACATCCTTGTTCCCAAATGTAATTATTAGCTTCATAACATTTTTCAAAACCTTGTGCTTCTCCTATATTTATCCTTTGACACAACAGTAGACACAGGATTTAAGCACAAACTCCCTGTGCACCAGGATGGAGCTGCTGGCCCTGATGGGACCCTCCCATGCATCATGGCCAGTGCAAAGTAACATGGCACAAGCAAGGGGTTTGGAAACAAATAGGAAGTCAGCATAGTTTTGTTCTGTTCACCAAAGATGGTAAATATTTTGGAAAATGCTGCATACCCTTTTGGCTTTTAAATTAGCAGCAAACCAAGTCCACTTGGTTCCTGTGAGCGAGAAACTATTAGGGGTTATGGATCCCCAAACAAGGAAAACAAATCTCTATCAGTCCTTCACCCCCAGAATAACTTCTGATTGTCAAGCACAGTTACCAGGGGAATGAATAGCTTCTCCTGCAAGCTCCTCACTCAATTAAACTAATGCAGACAAAAAGGCTGGCAGCAGCCACTGGCAGCACGGGCTAAGTCAGATGCACACACTTGTGCAGTGAAGCGACTGCAGCAGGTTCAGAGTGATGAGGGACAGGACGAGCAGCCCACAGCCCCTGTCATCACACAAGACACCCAAGACTTGTCCTTGAGGTGCTGAGTGGCAAAAACTGGTGGGGTCTGTGCCCTGAGGAGACTCCAGAAAGTTTTAACCACACGCAGGTATTCAGAGCCATTATTAATATTTCATAGAGACTGATGAAGAACTGAGTGAGGAAACACCTAGGGAAAGTTCTGGACTTAGCAGTAATCCAGAACTATCCTACTGCTGCCCCAAGCACTTCACTTAGCAGCCTTATAATTACAACCCTGCCTGAAAAATCAGGACAGTCACTCAGCCAGGAGAAACGAGTATGATCCTCAGTCCTTCTTGAAGATTTCTTGAATCACAAAATGGAGAGTCCAGAGACAACTCCAGACTAAATCAACACTTCAGCAACACTTGCTTGTCCTCAGAGATGTTAAAGCTTGCAACTCAGTGTTGACATTTGGGGAAAGAGAGGGAGGCAAGTAAAGGATACAGGCCAACCAGGAGCATCATGAGTTCACACACGACCACCAAGGAGGTGGGCACATCAGCACACGGACAAAGGCACGCAGCAAACAAAATCCACAGCGCCCTCCTTTCAACCAGATTTTAATAAAGTGGGAGCGTGTAAGCATACTGCTAAATCCCATTCTCCCTCACAAATTAAAGGAAGTTGTGTCTTTGTCAGTGGAAGCCCAGCCCAGCCCTCGCACACTGTGGCAGAGCAGCCTGAGGCAATGGCAGCAGGCGCCCCGCTGAGCTGAGCCCACACAGCCACCAACACACATAGCTCCAATGGGATCTTCTAGCAGGTGTTACTGGAATCCTGGGCATCTCTCTAGCAAAGTGCAATGATATTTAACTTCCTTATGGGCTCTGGAGGCTGCCAAACATCTGCTGGGATTAGCTGGTTCATGTTTGTGAAGCACACACAAACGCTAGCGTAAGGAAGGAGCTGGCCTATTTATGGATGTGAATGCTGGACCAAAACCCAAACCCACATGCTGTATTTGCACATACGGCTGTATCTCCCCTGACACATTTCACTGTTTTAGGACGGAGGCACGAGGTGTCCCCTATAGCTTACAGCCTGCTCCTGGTCACAGATAACTTCAGTGAGTCATACTGCTCCCCTCCTCCACTCTACCCCATCCAAATGCACAACTGACTTTTGCTGACAGGCTGGACCAGCACAGCTCTACCAGGAGCCCCCAGACGGGGGTTGCCCTTTGCAGGGGAAAACCACCTTCCCTCAAGCTCCATCCCACGCTCTGGAGTGTTGCAGATCACACTCACAGCCCACAGTCCTCCAGCAGGCTCCCAAACACCCAGCTGATCAGCCACCCAAATTCCTCGTGGCAAGGGACTTTGCATCAAGTTTCATGTTTCTCTTGGGTGTCCCTCCCTCACTCAGAGGCCTCCTGTGAGTAAGGGCTGAGGAATGAGACAGCGAGTACACACAGCTCAGAAACTGCAGCGATAAACAGCCATGAGGGAGATGAACTCCCCAGGAAGGACGGGAAGAGCCCAAGTAGGTTTCAGATAGAACCGTGCACATTTGTTAAAGGGACATAAGTGGCAATGGCTTGCGGTGGCAGAGCCACAGCAGCTGTACGTTCCCATGACCCAGAATTGCTTTGCACCAAGTTTCAAGTCCTACCTGTACAGCTTTACTCCGTCAGAAGCTACTGCTTCCCTTTCCTCCACACATTTCAATACTTATCAGGTCTTTATCTTAGTCACACTCTGCTAACAAACACTTTTTACATCCTTTTGATCTTTGCTCATATCAGTCACTATGTCCCCAAGTCAATCATTCTACTCTTCTCTCACCATTGTCTACTTTATCTCTCAGGGCAGGACCTCCTCAGACCCAGACTTCACTTCAGGGGTGCAGCTTGTGCTCTGTGCTTGGGTTCACAGGAATTTGACACACGAAGTTTGCCAGACTCTCAACTCTCCTTCAGGCAGCAAAACAAGTGCCAGGCCCAGCCCAGGATGCTACTGGTCAAGTTTAGAGATGTGGATAATACAAGAAATGTTGGCTATGGGATATGGAAGCAAAAACAAAGGACAAAAGGAACCCAGGGGTATACCAATATCATACCCAGAATTACTCATGTCTTTCATTAGATGGATAGGTCTTGTCTTTCTGGAGATCATCTGGAATCACCTTAATTCTACATCAGGTAGAATTTGCAGAACACACAAAATATATTGCCATTCTAGCAGGTGCCTCTTCCAAGGGAGTTGACACTAAACAAGATGAGCCAGTGACTTTCTGATAACACAGCTACCTTTGCACATCCAGCTCCACCCATGAAAGTGGGCACACCCTTAATCAGGCATGAATCAAATCACCTGAGACACAAGAAATTTATCAAGAGTTGTTGCAAAAACCTATCAGGTTGCTTATGTCTTACTGCACTTCAAAGGATGGGGAACAGCCAACACAGGCAGACGGCTGCCCTGAAGCCAACAAAGCTGGAGCAGATCACTTTCACTCGGACTTCTGGCACATGACAGCATAACCCAAGACCTAACACACCACCTCAGGTGTGCAAATGAATACAGATTGGAGGCTTGGGCCATGGCATCCAGGGAAGCAGGGTGATGTGGATATGAGTACAAGAGCCCAGAGAGTGGCCTGACTCTAGTTAGGGTGGGGACAACCGGCACAGATGATCATTGTAACACACCGGAGCAATCCTCTCTATCCTATCAGGCAGAGCACAGAAAGGCAATACACCCAGCAGTGCAAAGGTGAGGTGTTATCAAGCCACCTGCCCTGCATCCTCAGAGATATTCGGTACCCAGCTGCAGGAACAGTGCCCACAACACACTGCCTGTAGGCTGTGTGTGCAACAAGGGCGTGGAGTAACTATCTTCATCCAGAACGACTTATAAATGAACACACCCTGCAGAGATCCTTGTGTGTAGTACGGCAACGAGCTCTGCTCTTGTAGCTCCTTCTCCCAGGCTATGATGTAGAACTTAAAAATTTCTCAACTAACTTCCCCAGCCTCCACACATCCCAAGTTCACAGTTCTCCCACGCAACAGAGCAAAACACACCGTGCCAAGCCACGGAAGGAGGCACGCAGGCACTCTGTGAGCTGCCATCCCTTCACCCAGACACTTCGAGGACCGGGGTGGGTGAAGTGCCTTGGAAAGATATGCTCATTTATATTGTTTTAAGTTCACCTGCTGCTCTGCCCACATTCCCAAACCTCGGATGCAGCGGGAGGCACTCAAAGAGGCGTTACAGGCCAAGAACCTCGCATTCATTCCTGCAGCAATGAGGAGGTCCAAGGCATCATTCCTAACTTCCAAAATATGCTTCTGCCCCACAATCCTTTACTTAATGCCACTGTTAAAAGCCTGCAAACGTCTGCACCACTCACAACAGGATCTCCTGCTCTGTATAAGGCTGACTCTTCACTGCAGCAAGGCTGTGGTCACTCTGAATGCTACCGTAGGAAAGAAGCCTGACATCTCCCTGGTAACTTTAACCCTTCTGCACTTCATTTGTTCCCCATCCATCTGCCTTGGGAACAGGTTAGGATTTCATACAGGACAGTGCTAAAACACTCGCTATCTTCAGGCACACAAGTAACTCCAGAGTTCAGCTGGATTACTCATACACTTGAATTTCAAACTTACTATGCAGAAGGTTCACCAAGACCTCCTTAAATGGCAAAGATGCAATGCCGTGTTTTCCAAGCTCGGCTCTGCATCCCAAGGAACTCAAAAAAGAAGTGGATTCTCTGAAAAAGCACCAAAGAGAAACTGTGCTAAGGAAGGCATAATTCTCATTCTCCAAAAAAATAGCCTGCAGGATCAGAAGTGATGAATAAGCTTTAAAAGAAGCTTCAACTACCCTGAAAAATGTCAGACACACTGTACATGGGAAAATAAGTCACTGAGGAAGCATCAAGCAGATGATGTAAAGTCCTCATTACTTCTACTCTTTGAAATACATTTTTATACATAAATACCACCTGGACTCTAAACAACTTTGTGGCTCATTTCTGGACCTCCTCACCACCACATTTCAGTTCCAATAGTATTAAGCTTCTCTAGCCTCCAAATGCCAGAGGCAAAGACCAGCTTCCACACTAAGCAAGGCATTTTAATACCTATGCAAGGTAAGTACAGGCTTTGCCCCCCACTCAAGGATAATGATGATAATGCATAAGAGGCAGGTACAGCAGGAAATATGGGGGAAGATAAGGATAAGTGCAAGGAACATTTCAGGGTAATCTCCGGAGTTGAGCAGAAAGGATGTTAGCTTCAGTCTGTAATTACAAACAATTCTTTACAACCATTTCTTTGCTTTATTATCAGTTATGACTGCACACTTAAGAGAACAACCCTGGTCTAACTCCTTTTTCCTCCATGATTTCAGTGTCAAGGGTGATGTGAGACAACTAGTCTCATGCCTCTCCAAGCCTCACTGTCCCATCAGTAAAATGGCAAGAATAATTTTCCTTCACACTGGGAAGGAGCTACAAAAATAGTTCCCCCAACTTCCAAAGTGCTCTGATGAAAGAGCAAAGAGCACTCCAGAGAAGCACAAAAGAAAATTAGTAACTCTGCATTCTGTCTCAAGTTTGAACAGTACATGGTAAATAAGGCTTGGGGCCACACACTGCACAAAGAAAAAAGCAACTGAATAGATGCTCATTAAGTATCACCTTCCACTCTGGACACAAAGAGTAGGTGCTCTGGCAATTAAGTGGCTATATCATAATACCTGCTTGCAGAGGAGGCTGAAATTCAGGTTTCAACGACCTTCATTCTGGTGCTTCATAGCTTTGGAGCACTTGGACTTTGCCATTTTAACACCATTCTTTTAACAAAGTTCACAGCATGCAATTAACTACAGGCTTGCCACGTGGCTGCCACAATGACTACCCATTTTCCTGGGGAGATGAAGATTAAAGGCTTGTCTTGGCCACACTAATACCTCGAGGTATCTGTCAAGATTTGCCCAAACCCATGATAAGCAAATCAAGTCTCTATCTCAAACAACAAGGTATGTTAAATCCAAGCCAGCCGATGTCCTTCAGCACAGAGCTTGAACAGGAACATCACTGACACCCAGGCTAGTGAGGCAGTGATGATGCAGCAGCTGGAGCTACAACCACTTATCAGCTGCTAATTCAATCACTCTCCCAACCCAGCCGCTGCTGCCCGCACTGTCTGGGAGACTTCTTGCCTTCATTCATGCCTCACTAAGTGGAGTAATTCAAATCTGTTAAGGTGAGGTAATAAACTGCTGAAACAGAGAGCTCCTTAGGGTATGTGCACACAGCACACTCAAAACACACACGCATATTACTGACACAGAAACCACCCCAGCTGGGGTACAACCAACACAGCCACCGCAGCAGGACCACCCACGGGGCACCCCTAACAACACCCCAACACTGTCTGTCCAGAAAGCAAACCTCACCAACCTGAATTCCATGCAGCAGCCACACCGCCGAAAAAGCCCTCCAGGAGATAGTTAAACATAACAGAGACAAACTTACGGTAGGGTTTGAAGCTGGACCATTTCTACCCCACCACACAGTGCAACCCTACCCACCCCCTGGGGCTCCACAAATCTTTTTTCAAGGCCTATGGGACAACCTGTTAATTCAGTCTCCTCTATCCCATCTGCCTTTGCCCAGCTGTCGGGGCTAGTCCCACAATAAAGCAGCTGGGTCCTGGTTCCTCAGCAGAATTCCAGCCCCCAGCCTCAGCACAGGCCCTCCTGTGATCTAAAGAGAGATCAGGAGTAGAGGGAGACTAAAAGATGACTGCAGCTCTCCACAACGAGATCAACTGGCAAAAAAAAAAAAAAAAAAAGGAGAGGGTAGTTACAAATTGATGCATAAACAAGACCTGACTCTGCAATTCAGAGCTAACAGGGCAGTTTACTAAACGTTAATTAAATCCTTAGTGCCTGTTACTCCAGTCATGGAGATCAACTTATTTTTAAATTAAATAAGCAGTGAATGCTTAGATGAACTTCTATTAAATTTAACCCAGTGAGTGAAGTATGTGGGGCTTTTAATAGACATTAAACAAGATAGTTATGGCAAGTTAGTTGATACTTTATTACCTAAAGATAATGGCCATATTAAATCTCAACTAACTCTTCCACTGGCAGCACAATCATCCAAGATTTGGCGGAAGTTTTCCTGCCTTAAAGCATCCCTGAGCAGCAGGAGCAGGGGGAGGAAGGCAGCCAAGAGCTGAATGGCACCTACTTAGAGGGTGCTCATGTGCATAAACTCTCTTAGACACAACACGAGATCCCTCCCAGCCAGATCTGCAAACCCCAGAGAGGGCTGACGGGCTATCACCCAGCAGCAAAACTGGCACAAGCCAGAGACCCTCAGGCATCCCTCCCTGCCCCCAAGCCAAACTAAGTAATTTATGGGCTTGATGAGGAATCACGGTATTCCAAGGTTCCCTTATGGCATCAAGGGCAACAGAAAACATCCTAACAGCCTGCAACATTCAAAAGCTTATAACTTTGTCTATGAAAAGGTTATCAGCAGCCCACAACTCCACCGATGTTTGTTTTCCTTCCCCGAGCATATTGTGATAGTTTGGGAGTTCTTCTGACTCACACGTGTGTGTCACTGTCACCCACAGATCCCAACAACAGATACTGACAGTCTAAAATGACAGAGACTTGCTGACAGAAACTTAAAAATGATCATTTTCATGCCAGCTCTTGCAGTTGCTCAGAACCTGATTGAAACCAGCTCTCGGAGATCAAAACAGAATCTCCACTCAGTTGTCTCTAACGATAACCTTAATTGCAATGATTAAGTGTGGGTAACGGGTTTTAGTTTTTTTCACATTTGGACTGTAAAACATCACCAGCCCTACGTGGCCTGCCATGCCCAGGAGCAGGATGAATGAAAAGAACCAACCCTGCTAAACTCTGCTCCTCAGGCAGGCATAAGCTCTCAAAAGCTTTAATGTTTTGTGGGGTTTTTTTCTGGTCTGTGGTTTTCGGTTTGATTTGTTGTTTTCTTTTCTCTGTTTGTTTCTATTTTGCAAAACAAAGAGCTCCCTAAATCAGAAAGAGGAAAATACTGAGCTTTTCAAACTTTACTGATGCTCTCCTCCAGCATCCCAATGCACACATGGACACCAAACACAAGATCTTCCCTCCAACTCCTCTTTTGGAACCCTTGTTTGTAAAGCTATTTCAAGTATTTTCCTATGTATAACCCACGCTTTTTAAAGGCATTGTTCCTTGTGAATCTGTGCATCAAATAACCCACATCCTTTCATAAGTTACGGTTTCCATCTCCTTTGCTCCTGCTTGCTGTTCTGGCTGCAGTTGCAGTAAGCTCTCTAGCTTTTAACAGAATTATGCTGCTGCAAGAGTGAGAGCAAGGTGAGCTGAGGAAGCTACTGGGGTGAAAAGACAGGCTGCGGAGGACCTTGTCTTGCAGACAGGAGCACCACTGTGGCACTCATGCTTGCACTGCAAACACAGATGCTGAATCCCAGACTTCTGCTGGGTCACATGGACTTTGTATGCATCTTACTTCCCTGAAGGTTTCTCCCCGTCAAAAACAAAGTACCTAAAAAGCACACACATACCTAAAGAAACAGAATATCCTGAGCTGGAAGGGACCTACTCATGGCCAGTGTGTCTTTCTTCATCATCCTGATGCCATCTTTAAAACCTCTCCGTGCATTCACAAGGACTTAGCTCTACCTTAGCAGGGCTGCCACAGACCACACCAGAGCCTGGACAATCAGTTAAAGGTGAAACCCAGCACCTGAGGCCAGCCAGAGCAGAGCGTGCAAGTGTTTCTCAGAGCCATGACAGGGAGAGAAGAGCTCAGCAGGAGAAAGGCAGAGCTGTGTGGGTCAGGTTTTCAGAAGCTTGAAGAGCAACAAAATGCCACTGAGGATGTGTTGTTCACCACGGTGGGCAGAGCAATAGAGAAACCACTGCAGGCACCCTGAAGGTATTAGTTTCCGCAGACACACGGAAACTGCGTTCTTGGAACAATTTGTCATCCACCCAAGCTACTGCTTTTCTCTATCTGTGTCTATCTACTGTCAGCCAGAGATGTTTCATGGAAACCTACATGAAACTGCTTCTTCTTTCCAATTAGATGTTTGCGATACAATGGGCACCACTACTGGCTGGTACAACTCTGAATGTACCTGATATTCATACAACCATCCCATCTTCTTTTCAGACTTGGCTAAACTCTTGTTCTCAGCAACATTCTGCATGATAAATGCCACCATTAGTTACACTGAAAAGCACTTAACTTTCTTCATTTTGAATCCACCACGTTCAGCTTCGTTTTCATTTGTACAAAGGAATAGACATCTCTTTTCCACAGCACTCACTGTTTCTCTGACACTTTTCTAACATGTGTCCTTTTAATAGGAGTGATCCCATACTGCTTGTAAAACTCCCTCAGGTTTTCCAGCTCCCAGCTATTCTTACTATGCCTGTCCAAAACTGCATACATGAAGTTTCACTGATCACAAACGTATTACTTAAGTTTTATAGTCAAACAGGTAGACACAAGCAGTGATTTTAACAAACAAGGCAACAGCCAGGCTTCAAAACTGAATGGTGTCTTCACCCCGAGCATGAAACCCCACACCATAATTCTTACTAGGAGTTATAATTAAAAATACCTACTGATGATAATATATGTAAGAGAACTCCAGCTCCACTGAGACTGCAGCCAACACTATTAGGTACCTTGCAAAACTCACTAGTCCAGCTCTGAAGCTTCAACCCTGAAGAGAAACAAGTGCTTTAGCAAGGGACACACACCTGAATCTGCCATTACACTGCTGAAAGTTTGAATTACATTGCACCAGTTCCTCATTGTGCCCATTACCTCACTAACACAGCACAGCTGAAGGTGTTTCACAGAGGAACGCAACCTGGACATCCCATGTGTTCTGCAAATTTCCAGGGGACAAGACAGGCAAACTAACCACGATTCCCAAGATCTGAAAATCACTTCTGACCTGCCAGTCTAAAGCCAGGCTTTTGCCAGTTTTTCTTGGTTTCACAACAGCACATCACAGACACCATCATTCAATACTTTTATCCCCCAAGGCTGGCTGACTCTCCACCAAACAGGAATAAGAGAAAGGATTCATAGAACTGGAACCCACACTGAGATGGGCATGCTCACCAGCATCCTGCCCTGACATCCAGGCTGATCTCCAAACATGTTCCAAAAGTAAAAATCTCGCCTCTGTGAGACAGGAATTGGAGTTTCTCTCCCAGCTCAGTACCAGCATCTCTGCCCCCCCAGTACCAACCACACCAGGCAATCGGGGCTGGCAAAACAGAGACAGATGTACAGCGAGAAAAGCAGTAATTCTCACTGACCCAGGCACCTCGGAGACTGAACATCAGCAATTCAGAGCAGCTTCGGGCTGCACTTACAGCTTTAATGAGACAGTTTTAGCTTCATTTTCCTGGACATGTCCTTCATTTCCACCCAGGAGCTTACCCAGGCAGCACACAAGGGCTGCATGCCACCAACCAGGACTGCTGGCAACATGGGGCACACACAGCCAGTGTGCCCATGGCCACACAACACACACGGTGGGAGTGACTTTTGGGAAGCAGGTCTCCTACCCACTACACGGCATCACTCTACAGGACCATTACTACTGGCAACTTATTGCTGCCACTGTCCTGGACCCAGGTGTCCCTTATCGGCAGTTTTTTCTCAGCCTACACAAGCTGAGCCAGGTGGAAACAGAAAACCTGAATAAAACAATTAAAGGAAAACCATCTATGAAACAACGGGCAACAGGCCTGAAGCGTCCATTAGCAGCACCTGCATCATAACAAAGTTAAAGGCAGGAATTGACAGGGAGGGTAGGGGCTTGCTGACAGGTGGCTCTGTGGCCACCACCCACACCATCAGCTGCTGATGGCCCATCCCCCAGGGAAAAACCCTCCAACAAAGGCTAAACAATTGAAATAGGGGAATAACAGATCTAATAAATTTAGGAGCAATAGGCTTTATGGTCATGGGGTGGGCAGGGGGAGACAGACCAAGCCAACAGGAAGAGAGAAGTTTTCAACAATAAACCTTTATCCACAGATGCACATATTTCCCAAGGGAAATCCCAGAGTATTATTTAGCCTTGTGTGGGCCAGCCCTGCTTCAGCAAGGGTGGGGATAATTACAAAGTCCCTCACATCCCTAAACTGTGCTGCTGCACAGCAGGCTGAGCTACACGCAGGACAGCAGCCAACATTCTTCACCAAGAACACAGCCACATTATTAACATAGAGATGAAATGGTGTGTCCTCTTCTTCAGCTCTGCATGTTCCCATAATTTCCTAATATCCCATTTTTCCAGTTACTTGGTGAGCCAGCACCTGCTGTATCACCCAGCTCCTAGGCACTCCCCACTCTCTCAGATCTTGCGCCAGGAATCATTCCTGGAACGTACAAGCACAAACTCTGCAGGTAAGTAAGTCCATAGAAGCAAAGAAATTCTGAAATATGTCCAAAACCACTTGTGGCTTATATGTGAGACTTTTCTTTTTTGCATGGGTCAAAACCCCTTTGTGCAGAGGGACCAAGATGTTGCAGATATGTAGGGAGGCACATCAGCAGGTTTGACGGCTCCTGCAAGCTTCTTAAACTTTTGTGTACCAATTGCCTAGCAAAACGGAAAGAAACAAGACAGGAAACTAACCCAAGAACAACACAACTGGGCTAAAAAGTCAATTCCTACAGGTGTAGGAAAACAGAAACAAACAAAATATAAACAAAACAAAGCAAGAGAATCCAACTCTGGTTTGTTTCACCGGCAGGGCCGAGCTGCACCTCGAGGTACAGGCGGCAGAGCAATTAGGCAGGAGTTGCTTCATCAACGCCTCCTCGGGAGCACTGCCGGCTTCCCAGCACAGCCCCGGGGCGCGGGGAGTGCTCCTGAGCAATGGCAGGGGTAAAGTTTGCCTTGTTCAAAAGAGGAGAGCAAGAAAAAGGGGAGGGCAAAAAAAGAATTATACTTTAAAAAAAAAAAGCCGTGGGTGACGTCAGGGTGTGGGAAACTTTTCCGTCCTTACCTGGTGGGGAAGGCAGGGCCTCCCCCGGCATATAAAAAGCTGCCGGAGCTTTACTGAACTTATTATTTAGTACGAGCGGCGGCCGGGGGTCGGCGGGGCGGGGCTGCGGCAGCCCCCGCCCGGGCCAGGTGCACCTGCGGCACCGACCCGCCCGCTCGGGGGGTCCGGCCCGCCCCG